>CM033349.1:5507091-6707091 GCA_019395295.1 Osmanthus fragrans
TATAGGTGGTTTAATTATTGTACCATGACATTTACCTACAATTAGAAAGTTGTGGCTCAATCATCCTCATATGAAATCCTGATCCAAACCCCTTAGTGATAGGATGAAATATCGGTCTGTTTCTCTCTTTATATGACCCTTTCAAAGGAAACTTGGAGAAATATTTTTTATCACATTCTGAGGGTGCTATCAACCTTCTCTACCTTAGACATTGGATCGACAGGAAGATATTTGAGACAGAAAATTGGAATTTTCTGATTACTGTACAAATTTCTTTTTTCTCTATTTACCAGATATTGTAAAATCTCTTTCCTTTCGAGTTCTTGACTGAAAAATTTGCTGACACAGAAAACTGTTGACACAGTAAACTTTGATGCCAGTGAGCCAGTTGTTATTGTTGGGTTTGGGCAAAAGGGTCAGGTAAGCTACTCTATCAGCTGTGTTTTTTTAGCTGAAACAATGTTATTAGTTTGATTAATTTAATCTTGCACCTGTACAAGGTTCTTGCCAATTTCTTGTCCACTCCGTTGCTAGATGGTGATGCTGGGGGATGGCCTTATGTTGCTTTTGATCTTGACACTTCCGTTGTGAAGGCAAGTGCTACTAAAGTCCTAGAGCATGTTTGGCAAAACTTTACTTTTTTAAGTTGGTCAAACATATTTTTTATCTATACAATTCGTATGACCCACAACTTGCTACCCACTTATATCCACACATTCCTTAAGACTCACAGTTTATAAGTTTCTAGATGGTGACACTGGGGGATGGCCTTATGTTGATTTTGATCTTACACTTCCGTTGTGAAGCCAAGTGCTACTAAAGTCCTAGAGCATGTTTGGCAAAACTTTACTTTTTTAAGTTGGTCAAACATATTTTATATTTAGACAATTCGTAGGACCCACAACTTGCTACCCACTTATATCCACACATTCCTTAAGACTCACAGTTTAAAAGTTTCTAGATGGTGACACTGGGGGATGGCCTTATGTTGCTTTTGATCTTTACACTTCTCTTTTGAAGGCGAGTGCTGCTAAAGTCCTAGAGCATGTTTGGCAAATCTTAACTTTACTTTTTTAAGTTGATCAAAATACTTTTTAACTACACATATCATAGGACTCACAACTTGCTACCCACTTATTATCCACATGAGACTCACAAGTGGAAAATAGAACTCTCATTTTTCTAGAGAAGGGATCAAAACTTGTACTACTTCCTGTATGGATCATCTTTTGTTGTTGATTGGATATAGTTTTATTCACATAATTGATCATGAGTTGGCATCTATATTTGCTACTGTGCCAAATCATGCCATACTCTTTTCTTGCCAGTTTCATGAACTTTCTAATTAGCATAGCATTGATCAAAAAGGAAAATATTGCCTAATGTGATTCTTTCTGGCCTGTGCTCAAAAGTAAGGTTTCTCTTGTGGATTGCATAAGTGTTATTCTGTCATCACCATGACAGGCATCTAGAAAACTTGATTTCCCTGTTCTTTATGGCGATGGCTCCCGTCCAGCAGTTTTGCAGTCTGCTGGCATTAGTTCACCTAAAGCTGTAATGGTCATGTATACCGGAAAAAGGAGGACAATTGAAGCTGTTCAGCGGATTCGGCTTGCCTACCCTGGGGTACTCTTTTCGCTTCCACACACTCTCTCAAAACACACGCAACCATATTCAGAAAAATGATCAAAGAAACGGAAAAACAGAAGTTCAATCTCCATGTATGCAGAACTCCTTCTATGAAATGGAAAAGAAGAAAATAAGAAAACATTTTTAGTGAAGGCGTGCAGACACACCATGTACATTTTTGGCAGATATTTCTAACTAAAAGCCTCTTCTAGATTTCCTAGAAGTGTGAAAAATCAATATTCTTTTTCCCACCTTGAGGTACAAATTAAACTTTTCTTCTCAAAGAAATTTATTGATCTCCAACTCTTTTTCAGTTAGTTGAGATTGTCATGCCCTTACCAAATATGGCAGAGTACGAACATTCAATTCATTTTCTTGTCCAAAGAAATGAAATTTGTATTAGCTGACAAGTCTGTATTCTTTACAATGCTAATGCATGGATGAAAACTCTACTCTGCAGGTCCCTATATATGCCCGTGCTCAGGACATGATGCATTTGTTAGATCTGAAGAAAGCAGGTGCAACAGATGCCATTCTTGAAAACGCAGAGGTACATTGAATTAATCCTAGGTAAAGAACTAATTTTAGCTGAGATTCTCATTATGTTTTATTTTGCAGACAAGTTTACAGCTAGGCTCCAAACTTTTGAAAGGGCTCGGTGTTATGTCTGATGATGTCACGTTTCTGAGTCAGCTAGTACGCGATTCGATGGAGTTGCAAGCTGAAGAAGCACTAGGGAAAACTGATGATCAAGACTCGACTGTGATGAAGCCATTGCAGGTATAAATTCACAGAAATAGTTTACATTTATATTACGAGGGTTGGGATCCTTTGGTCCTTTAAATGATAGCATAGGGAGTAGCAACTAATGATCTCAAGACACTTCTTTGGCTTTTAATTATCTTCTACATATTCACCTCATTTGGTCCTTTTTGTTGTGTACGTCAAAATTAATCATCTTAGCCTGACAAATTATTGACATTTAATGAAACAATGTATCTTTGAAGGTGAGAGTTGCAGACTTAGTTGAGGCTCATACACTCATAAATTCAGCCTCTGCCAAAGATGAACCCCAAAAGGTGGAAAAGACAAATGAAAACTGCACGTTGAAGTCACAGACGGGAGTTGGTGAGTAATCTCATGACAGTGAGCCCCTCCATCAATTGGAGGATGTAGAAGGTAGAGGTGTTTTATACTGTGAGATTGATTCTGAAAATCATATTGGAGCGCCAATAGATACTATAAATAAGAGTCACAAATGAGGTACCTTATGTGCACGTTTGGTATGTTATATTACAGTGGAAAACACTTACAGTTTTTTTAATTCTTGTCTAATTCTGGACCCATGTTATTGGTGGGGAAGTGCTGTTTTGCCATTGGAGGTATTAAGTTTTGCAGTATAGAAACAGTTACATAAGAAGGGACAGAGTTGGAGGCAGAAATTAGAGTTTTATACAGGTTTTTATTTATTTATTTATTCGGTTGAACCTCACTCTACTGTATATAAATGTATTCTCAAATGCTGATTGATTTATGCAAGCAAATGTTATTATATTCCTCCTAGTTTTGTGTTGAAAATCAGTAAAATTGTTTAATTTTCTCTCTGCCAATTTGTTTAGTTTTATCACATGTTATCGTTGATCGAGTGGCATTCGATGAGCTTCGCCGGTTGATTGTGGAAATCTTGATCAAGAGTGGTGCAGATAATGGTTTGAAGTTTTGGTTCATTATAAAAACATGTTTAAAAGATTTGGAAAGTGATTATAAACTATTTGAATTAGAAATAAATAAAAATAAGTGATTAGTACTTGTGGTAAATCCATCGAAACCTCTGAATAAAAAGTGACTCGAGTTTTTATAAACATAAGTCAAACAAGGCTAAAAGTAACCTTGAAACAATACTAAAAGATGTCTAGTAATATTATTCGTTCAAACCCAGAAATATTTGTGTGATCTATACATGAAGTGGTTCATTTCTGTACTATATTTTGTATTTTATACGCAACTTTGGCTAAAAAAAAAAAAAACAATTAGAATCATAACCTTGGAAGGAGAAGCACTTCATGGAACACCCCCATAACAGCTTTTGTACATGATCATCCCAGAATCAGCCAAAAATATTGCCCGATGCCTTGTAGAGCTGAATTAATGGAAATCCTACACAAGATTTTAGATTCATAGATCACGGCTAGAACCAGGGGGGGAAATTGAGTTTAGTGAAAACTCAAGTAACTAAAATTCAAAGCAATCAAGAGTTCTGATGATATCGTATCACAGACGAGTACAAGGAAAAAAGAAGTTACCTCTCTAGAGATAACCAATGCCGGAAGTTTCTGATTCAATCATCGGAGCAAAGAATTCCTTTACGAAATTTAAGCGATCCAATGTACATATGAGGGATGTGCTTTATTTTCTGCCACTCTTTACCTTTCATCTTCTTGCAAAGCCGTTCAAGATGAGGACAATCTTGGATTGATAAGTGCTGAAGTGCAGTGAGGGACTGTATCGCTTCTGGTAATGATATCAGATAATTGCAATTCGAAATTGCCAACGATCTGAGAGAAGAAAGTTCTCTAAACCATTCTGGCAAAGTTGTCAAACCAGGACAGCTGTGAATTACCAGACTTTGCAGAGTTGTGGCATGTTGTAGACTCGATGGCAAATAAGACAACTCGGGACAGGATATGATGTTTAAACTACGAAGAGTGGAGAGATTCTCGAAACCTTCTGGTAATGAAGTTAACTTTGGGCAACTCATTATAGAAAGTTGCTCGAGGGAAGAGAGATGGTGGAAGCCACTTGACAAAGAAATCAGATTGCTGCAATTTTCAATGGAAAAGGTTTTAAGGGATCTTAAACCTTCAATTTCTTCGTGTGGAAGCAAGATCAGACTGTGACAGCCGTTGATCTCCAGAAGCTCAAGTTTTTTAAGCTTTTTCAGTCCAGGTGGCAAATCTGATAGTTTCTCACAGCCGCTAATAATTAGGGATCTTAGATAAATCAGATTCTCTAGCTTTGAAGTGAGCAAATGAAGATTTTGGCATGCTCGAATTTCCAAAGACTCCAGATACTCGTTATTTCCGAGGAGTGAACCTGAAATATGATTCAGGTCGGGGAGCATGTTGACTACAAGACTGGAAAGTGAGGTTATATTCTCCAAGGATTCCATGATCTTTGCATTGCAATAATGCAGTTCTAAATGCTGGATAGAAGGAAAGGTAGGAGCATTAGTCAGGTTGGGACATTTGTCCAAAATTAACTTTTCCAGGCGAGGAAACGGTACTCCTCCATCAATGCTGGACCATTCTTTTAGGTTTGGGAAATCTTTGATTGTCAAGAATTTAACACATGGAAATGGTTTTGGGAAGACTCCACCGTAAAATCCCCCATCGATGCTTGTGATGCTGTCCATTCCTCGCAGTGAAATTCTTTCAAGGAATGGAAGTTGCCCGAGCTTAGGCAAATATACACAATTTCTGCAGTTAATCAACTCAATCGTAACTAAATTTGGAAGATCCCAGCGTGGGATAACTATACCTGGATAACCTTTTATATGGAGATTTTTCAGATTGGCATGTGGCTCAAGGCATTCAAGAATGTCTTCCACATCTTTGCTGCTTTCCTCTGGTAAGGAACTTGACGAACTGTCAGAAGAAGTCAATTTGGTAGGCGATAATTCCTTACTTTTCTTGCTAATTCCCCATTGGAGTCTCAATGTCTGAAGGTGTTTCTTTTCTCTCATATTTGCCTCTCTTGCTTCTTTTGCGTCTCTGATATTTTCCATGCATTTTATATGAAGTTCACCTCTAAGGTTTAGAGAATGAAGTTCCGCAATGCTTTCCCAAGTCCTTTTTCCCACAATATATATTGGCAAAGTTTGAAGGTGAACCAAATTTCCAATTCCAGCAGGCATTTGAGTCAACCCTTCACAACCCTTTATATTCAGGTGTCTTAGGCTAGTTACATTAGACATCCCAAAAGGCAACTCAACAAGGTAACAGCATCCTGATAGATTCATAGTCTGCAAATTACTGAGGTCACTAACGTTATTGGGGAGTGTTTGGATAGAAGTGCTTGATAAGTCCAGGAATCTTAAACATAATAAAGCACTAACTGATTCGTGCAACATTTTAATTCCAGATCCACTTAAATCCAAGATGCGCAGGTATATGAATTTCATGATTAGAAAATAAGGAATGTCACCAGAGCTACCTCCGGGAAACAAAAAAAGAAGAGTTCGCAGATGTTTGGCTTCAAACAAGTCTCTTGGAAAAGAAGATGGATCGAAGTTACAAACGATGGATGAGTGACGAATTCGTGTCAGGTCGCTTGGTGCTAAACCATGTCCAAGTATTGCGAACACATTCCCTCCAATAGTTCTTGCAAGATCATGGACAAGGTCGTGCATTTTGTACACTTCATGGCTGACATTTTTGCATTTCTCAACTTCTTGGAAGAAAGACAGATGCAACAAATCGTCGAAATACTCATCGCCTATGCTTTCTAGCTGTCTATTTTCCCCATCTGGTAGAATCAAGCCTTCTGCCATCCATATGTAGATCATTTTTTCTTTATTAATTTCATGATTTTTAGGGAATAATGAACAAAATGCAAAACAGCGCTTCAGATGTGGTGGCAAATAGACGTAGCTCAGCCTTAAGGCTGGTAAGATGGCACCCTGGCATTCTTTGAGATTCCAGAGTTCACTATCTTGCACGGACATCCAATAATCCTCTTTCTTGAAGCGCAATAGGCTCCCTAACGTTTTTGCTGCCAAAGGGACACCTCCACACTTCTTGATGATTTCTTTGCCAATTTTCATAAGATTAGTATTTTCATCCTCTTGATCCCCGCCAAAAGCTTGTTTCCTGAACAAAACCCAACAAGCATTGTCAGATAATACTTTAAGTTCATACACCGTGGTGCCCATGAAAGATGCAACTTTCATACTCCGTGTAGTGACCACGACTCTACTTCCTTCTGCGCCACTTCTCAGCAAATCGGTAAATCTCTCCCACTCTTCTTTGTCTTCATTCCATACATCATCCAAGACTAGCAAAAATCTCTTCCCATCTATCGAGTCCTGAAGTTGAGATTGAAGAAGATCCATACTACAGAGTCGACAACTCCCTTTGGTCGCAGATTCCACGATACTTATCATGAGCTTTTTTATGTCAAAACTTTCCGAAACATAGATCCACATTTTCAAATCAAAGTGATGATTTACAGTCTCATCATTGTAAACTAACTGCGCTAGAGTTGTTTTGCCAAGCCCTCCAATGCCAACAATTGAAACGACTGACATAGGCTCCATTGTTTTACCTTTGTCGTTACCTGACAAAAGATCGAGTAGATCTTTTTTATCATCCTCCCTTCCATATATTTTTGACTCAACCACAGACGACCATGTTTCTTTACTTCGGACTAAACTCGTTGAACGCTTTTCTACACGTAAATTAAAGGTAGAACCCTGTTTTGCAATCTCATTCAAATCTTTCAGCTTATTTTGAAGCTTAGAAGCAATGCGGAAAAGATGATCAGATGGCTTAAACGGTAGAAAGAAATCACTTACATCTTTGCCTCGACTGCTTCGACGTTCACATTTAAATATTTCATCTGAAATCTCATCCAGCAAGTCCTCAGATGCATAAGCTACGTCCTCGAGCTTCAATAGCCACTGCTTAACGGCCTTTTGAGTTTCTTGCTGATTCTGTGCATCTTCAAGAATAGCCTGAACCATAGGTAGTGTTTGCTGAAGTTTTCTGATATTATCTTTAAAATTATAAAGATCACGAAACTTCTCTATGAATGAAGAAGTCAATTTTTCAACAATTACTTCTAAAAGATTGCTTAAAATTAAATTTGCCATTAGTAACTCAGAAGATGTACTCTGAGTTCAAAGGGGAGTACTGGATGCATCAATAAGTAAGCTATAAGGGCACGTTTGGACAAAACAGCGAGTAATATTTTAACTTTCTCTTGTTGTTTTTCGATGAGATAGAGATAAAGTTTCCTTCATTATTCCAAAATCCAAATAAAATACAACGTAGGAACCAACATCGAACCAGTAGAAATCCGGAAAAGAAATGAAGAGTCTGGAATATACCTTTGAGATAATGCTCGAATATAACAAGGTAGCACAGTATTATATGAGCTCCCATATCATTAGACCTCGAATTCTCGATATCTCCAATGAATCTTCAATCCTCCATGAATGTGACTGCTGGATGCCCGAACCCAACACTATTGTGCCCGGCCATAGAGATATTTTACACAATTCATCATGATTAATTTAGAATATTCATAGAATTATAAGTTTATAGTGGAAGAACGTATCATCATTGTTCTTGTATCATTGCATAAGTTCTAAGGTTAATCGCATTCAATACGCCATCTTCTGTGATATGTTGAAAAGTTACACATCATCATGTGATGAATTGATCATTTTTGTTTAATGGGATTATTCAAGCAATTTTTCTATATGATATGACTAATTGGAAAATCTCAATGAATATCTATTTCCACAGGTTCTTGCTGATTTCTCAGCCATAATCTGTTATCGGATTTTATTTATTTATTTTTTTTGTTTTTTAATTAAACCGCTGCATTGTACATAACAATCGTAATATGTTGTTTAGTCGTGCATATACTAATTTATCGCATAGTCCAATACATATGACATATGACAAATTTATTGCCCTAATTGATTATGATACATGTGAAATTACATTCTGGATGGAAAAATATTGTGGCTAATTCATTGATATATGTCTATGTTTGATGCAGTCATGGAAGCAGTAAATGTATTCATAATTCGCATTACTGCATGAAGGAGGCTTACATTGATGCATATGATGGTACCATTGCGCCTCTCACGATGCCGAAAATTTATGTCCTGATGAGACATTCTCGCTAACTTTAAAAAGACAATCGAAGAACGTAAAAAGAGAAGACTAAGATCGAAGCATTAAAGCAAAAGAAGTAACAAGGCGTGGAAGGTGTGGAGGTAACGTGCACAATAGGAGAACTTGTAAGCAACCATTTACATTAAATCAGTTACGAAAACACGAGAGAAATTAGATTTGACTCGATACTTCCTGAATAGTTGTTAGCTCTTCAGAACAAACACTTTAACTAGGGTAGTGTGTTCGTGTCCGACACTCTACAATAATCATTTTTCTTTCTTACTATAACTATTATATTTTTTTAACTCAAAGTTATTAGTAAATAACAAATAAGTGCTCATATTTAAAAGATTTCAATAAGAAAAAATCAATAATAACTATAAAACTAAATTTATACTATATAAATAAAGAATTTTAAAAAAATTTAATTAACGTGTCGTGTCGGTACTTTTTTGAAAAATCACGTGTCGACGTATCCGACACGTCGTGTCGAACACATGTATCCGTATCGGTGCATCATAGGTTGTTAGACATGGGCTACTGGCATTCTGCTTCTAAAATTCTATGTTTGCTTTTGTGTTGGGATCAATGATAGTAACACTTCTAGGTATTTCATTTCGTTCACACGATTTTTTTTGTTCGTATGGTACAAGAAGACATTTTGATATTCTTGATTTAGTTTCACAAGATTAGTTGGATTACTCATTGAGTGCTCTTATATTACTCTAGCGTTTGGAAATCATATGTGCGTGTTTAAATAGTTTATTCCCACTTTTATTGTTAAACCCCAAAGTGCTGTGTTGATTGGATTGGAAAATGTCCTTATTCTGGAAACTTCTTATACCATCGGTGATAATATTTCGTTAAAATGTACGATGACTACACACGAGATAACTTCGATGCGAAAGACGTGTGTTGATCTTTGACCTTTGACACTCGAAATATTATGGAATATTTGTTTGATATGCGTTTCTTGCAACTGATATCGCATGAGGCTAAACTACTAATCAACTTAACAAGACTGCGAGATTTAGTAGATGATGTGCCTACCAACATATCAATCCTACAAAATTTGTTGTGTATTTAGTTAGTGACTAGCGATGTTACAAGACTCATCCTATTTTCAGAAAGATTTGAAATATATTGTACATCGGAACTAAGAGTACTGTAATTTAACACATGAGACTATAAATTACGAGCAAAAAAGTATAGCATGTAATATACAAAAAATCAGTTAGTCGACTAAAAAAGACTCAAATTGTGTCGCACATTATGAAACTTGTTGACCCCAAAAAATTCGCCAACTGAATTTCGACCTCATCCCCTTTACGTAAACTTTACCTGCACACTGAGCACCCTATTAGAAGGCAAAGATCACCGGTCGAAAAAAACGTCCGACAACCGTTTGTACTCCAACAATCAAGTCAACGGTCGGACGAGAGAAAATACGAGTGCAAGAGAGGGAGAAAGGGATTTGGTTAGAGTTAGAATAAACATACTTTATTATGAAAATAAATCACATATTTATAAAGAAACAAATGAGCCAACTCCAAGTCCAAACCCAAAATACAATTGTTTAATCAAATAAGTCTAATCCAATTGAATAATCAATGTCGAGTCGACCAATATGAATGTCAAGTAATTTATAGGTATAACAAAACTTATCAAACTGCTGCTCCAAAGATGTGTCATATAAGAAAACATTTTAAAACTACAAAAATCTTATTTCAAACTCTGAGACATAATTCAAATTCCATGTGATTTCAGAGAAGCAAGTATCCAACAAAATTTGCTCACGTTTGAGGGCTTAATGTCATAGATTTCAGAGAAGTAGGTGTCCAACAAAGCTCCTGTTTGATTCCCTTTATTTTACTTTAATTTATTTTTCATACTCATTTTCAATACATTAATACAATAAAATGTTATACACGTAAACCCAACATTTTTCTTTACTTTTTAACCGCATATTCTGGCAAAATTACTATTCAAAACTATGTTTTTTTCCATACAATTTAAGGCCACCAAGCAGAGGTAAAATATGCTGATGTTTGAGGCTTTAGTGTCACTGATAGGTCACGTATCATGTAAGTTACAAAAATCATGGATGACATTTTTTTTTTTTACATAACCTATTCCAAAGCAATCCTAATATTAAAAAATTCATAAAATACATGCTAGAAATTAAGTTATGTCATTGTTGCTTGCAATGAAACCATGTAAATTACTTTCTCTATCAAAACACGAAGCATAATCTGCAAATTAAGGAGGTTTTAAACAGAGTGAGTTATCTTGGAGTTGGTATGACCATAATGTATTTTTCTTCTTCGAACTCACCTCAATGCAAACTGTTTCAATAGGCCCTTTTCCGCAATTATCCTGACGGAGTTATTTCTGAGTCTCGTGTTTTGGATGAATTATCTCTTAAGAAGTTGATGCGATGATTGATTCTCTAGCCAAATCGAGAAACATGGAAGTTTTGGGGTATTCATTATCAATGATTCTTGAAAAAATCATAAGAGAATAGTAGATGCTGAAATGTTTGTGAGCTTCGATAGCAAAATCATGACGTATATTTCTTTGATTGTATCAATACACAAATGAGATTGGATAATGAATTTGGACAAGTATTGCAATCTTAGACAAACTTATTGGGGAAATCATAAAAAATTTAGGGGTTGAAAATAGGAAGGATATGGGCAAGATTGAATGCAGTGGATTAGTGTCTTTGAGCGCAAGTTTAGTGATTAAACTTAAATAATTAGGTGAGAGAGACGTATTAATGATTTTAGAGTTAGTGGGAGGTAATATATTATTTATCAATTTTACGCTTTAATTTTTAGTATTTGTGGAATATAAAAAGTTATGTAGTAAAAAGGGTATACTTCTTATAAAATGGATATGTGATGTAATTTCCACTATTTCATAAATCATGATTCATCACAATTCATTAATCAATATATATATAAAATATCACTTCAAGTTCTTAAAGAAAATTGTATAAAAATGAGTTAAAGTCAAACTGAAATAAGGGGTTTAAATGAGTTAGTTATATTCTTGTGAGCCATCTTGCAATTATAAAATTGTACGGGGTTAGTATTTATATGGAGTCAAGCTCGTTGTACAATGTGGTTTGCCAGGTAGAATGTCAGGTGGTTTAAATGCATTGGAAGTTTAATAAAAAAATAGATTTAAACAGACTAATATAGTGTTGTCACCTTATCACCTATAAAAATCTCGGACAAATCTCGCTGCACATATAAGATGATTATTATATATGAAGAAGATTTGGGGGGGGGGGGGGGGGGGGGTATTGGCATAATAAAGAAAGAGAGTGGGGCCCACCATTAATAGTTTTAAGTCTTCAAGTCAATACATTGCATGACCATTTTAGAAGCCAAATCAGTAGAAAGAGAAAATGAGAACGAATGGGGAAAAAATGAATGAAGAAAAAAAGAAAACGAGAGAAGAATGAATTGCTGAACAAGATTGAAAGAACCAGGAAGAAATCTTCAAGCTTGATTTCAATTTCATTTGTTAAATTATAGATAGTGGTGGCAATCGAGCCGAGTAGCTCGTCAACTCGGCTCGTCTAAAACGAGCCACGAGGCGCTCGGACTAGTAAAAAACGAGCTCGAGCCAAGAGCTGATCGAAAAAAATTTCAAACGAGCAGAATCGGGCTCAACTCGTCATGAAGACGAGCTGCTCGCTGAGCTCGACGAGCGGCTCGTCAAATTTAAAAAAAAAATCAAATTATTTCAATGATCAGAACGGTCACTAAAGTTTTTCAGTGACCGTTTTGGTCCTTCAATTTATTTTTATTTTTTAAATTTCATTTTCTTCCTATAAATACCCATCAATTACAACATTTTTCTCACCAAACTTACTATCAATCTCTTATTCTCTACAATACTTTCTACAAATCAATTATTATCAATATTATTCATTCATTCTCATTTCTATACTCTCCTATATTTTATAAACTTTTATCACATTTCTAAAAATCTAATTTTTTTTCTTAAAACCAAATGGGGGCTTTGCAGTATTATTAGACATGTAGCGCCTTAATACGAGTGTATCAATACTTTTCGATACTTCACAAAAACTCGATTAATGGAGTTGAATTACATGTTTGGAAGGTAATTATAATTTAACATCATCTAATCCACAATTACTATTAAATTTTATTTATATATTTTATAAAATTCTCAACTTCCAATTATCCATAATTTATTTAATCACATCCCAGACCAAACATCATTACTTGTTTGAGCCCCATTTTTGTAAAATAATATATTTTGAAATATTTATTTTCTGAGAATGTGATTAAAAAATAAGAAAAAAATTCAGTTTATGTGTAATATTATTCTATAAGAGTATGTGCGAATGAAAATAAGTTTTTTAAAAAATGAGTTTTTGAAAATTCTTCAGTTTCCTATTTGTATCCACGATAATATTTCTCAATTAAAAAAAATCCTCAAATAATAATTATTTGGAAAAAATAACATAATTACATTTAATATATTCATTTTTTTATTTTTTTTTTCGTTTTATCTGTTTAACGATAGCAAAATCAAACTTACAAGTCAAATATACAACTCCTACATATCTTGTTTGTGAGAATAGTGGCAATGGGCTTTTTGACTCATTAAAGATTTTTTTTTGTCCTTTGACCAGCTTTTTCTATTTAAAAAAGAAAGTTTTCATTTTCTATTTATCCTTTTTACCCTCAGCCCTACAGAGAAGAAAACGGCTCCCAAATTTTAAAGAGAACATCAGGCTGCAACGAAGAAAAAGCAACAGCGAAGAAGAAGCAACAGTAAACTTCAACCTCCAAGCTTCAAACCTTAACGGCCATTTGCAAACTTTAACTGTAGCTATCTATTTTCAATGACCACCACTATTTATGGTGTGAGGAACCATTCAAGACGTGAGGAAGGATTGAGCAAAAATTTGCATATATTGATGTAAATCTGAATAATTTGTTACATAAACTATTAGGTCTGATGTTACATAAACTATTAGGTCTGATGGGTATTATTTTTGTTCCTTGAGTCATCTGAATCATTTGTTCCTCCAGTCTTTTTTATTTGTTACCATTTTGACACGTTGATTTGTGTCTGTGTCTAGAAGAAGAAGTTTGATGAGCAATTTGCAAAATTCTTAGAAGTCTTCAAGAAGATCCACATCAACATTCCTTTTGCAGATGTCTTGACCCAAATGCCTAACTATGCCAAATTTCTAAAGGAAGTGATGTCAAAGAAGAGAAAGTTGGAGGAGTTCGAGACAGTGAAGCTGACAGAAGAGTGTAATGCCATTCTCCAAAAGAAGCTCCCACAAAATTGAAAGATCCGGGAAGTTTTACAATTCCATGCATGATTGGGGAGTCCAACATTGACAATGCTTTGTATAATTTTGGGGCTAGCATCAATCTAATGCCCATTTCCTTGTTCAAAAAGTTAGGTCTTGGAGAGGTGAAGCCGACCACCATCTCACTGCAACTGGCAGACAGATCCATTACTTACCCATGGGGTATTATTGAAGATGTATTGGTAAAGGTTGATAAGTTCATATTTCCGGTGGACTTTGTGGTGTTGGACATGGAAAAGGCAAGTGAACTTCAACATTCATCAAAAAAGAAAGCCCCTGAAAAAGTCAATTTATGCCACATGATCCAATCCATTAATACAATGAAGGATGAGAAAGGCAAGAGAAAAGTGTTTTATGACCCTCTAGAACGATAAATGGCTATCAACTATTCAAGGTCTGATACAATTGCAGATGGAAAATGGAACAATAAAATGGTGGATTATGTCTTAGCGCATGAAACAGATACACCTGACAAGAAAAAGAGCTATGTAGAAAAGCCTTTGAAGCTTTCAAACATTGCCAAACCAAAAGAGGTTTTGAAGGCCATACCGGAGTTGAAGCCATGCAATTTTATTGGCCCGCCTACAGTAAAGAAGAAGACAAGGCCAAGTGTAAAGTTTAGAAAAAAGAGAGAGGTGCCACCTGAAAATCAAACATAGGCACCGCGGTTGAGTCAAACTAATGACGTTAAAAAAACGCTTCTTGTGAGGCAACCCAAACTTTCTTCCTTTTTCGTTATTCATTCATTTATTGTTTTTTTTTAAGTTATAGGATAATTTAGTTTACTTTACAATTCAATTAGGAATCATCACCCATGTCCCACCTTCCCTTAGGTTCGTGAATAATTAAGTTGGTCATTAGATGTTTGAGCTAAGTAACGTTTGTTCCATGTTTTAATGTCAAAATTTTTTTTTCCAAGAACATGACGTCGTGAAACATTCAAACCAATATTGACAAGGAGAAACGGGATAAATCTCAAGTTTGGGGGAAAAGATAGAAGAAACATTCACCAACTTCAACATCATCAGTACCAAAACATTATGGGCAACTCAGACAATTCAGGGAAGTTCTTTTCCCTTGAATTTAATTTCACATTGGAGACAATGTTTAGTTTAAGTTTGGAGGTGTATTATAAATTGTCTAAGTGCCTTCGTTTTTTTTTTTTTTTTTTTTTTTTTTTATTTGTGTGCTTATTTTCATTTTTTAAAAAAATCGTATTTTTGTATGCTTTTATGAGTTAGATAGTCTTGTCGGCGTTGATGTTTATAATTGATAACATGTGTTGGTTTATGAATTGTGGATAAATTATGTGTTTGAGTTAAATTTTTGCTTCTTTATGTGAAATGGAAATTATTTATGCACGTGAGTTGATTGTAACGTTGTGCATGAGCAGGTTGATTCATGTTTATATGTTGAATGAAAGAACTTAGAAGCTAAATCCAAATAGCCAATAAACAACATTATACTCTTAAACCAAATTTAGGATGTTTGGATGATTAATCTATTGTAGGGAGACATGGAGATAGATGTGAATTCCATGTGTGCAAAAATTCTATGTCGACTGTCTGAAACCAATAGGAAGAAAATTAGGTGAAAACTTTAAGTTAAGGGCCTATTTTCGAGAATGAATGTTTAATAAGGGGCATTGCAGTAATTACTACAAAATATCCCAATGAGGACAATTGTAAAGAATCTCTTCGTAGCTTTTATAACGCGAGTGAATAAGTCTGCAATGGTTTAAAATTCGGTGCCCTAAAATCATCTGATTTGGGAGTCATCGGCCTAAAACTCGCTACAGGGGTCATTTAGAAAGTTTAATGAATGGACGTCTACACATAAGATTAAAAAAAAATACATATCTGAAAAAACAGGTGCATAAAACAGAAGACGCACTATATGTTGTGATTAAGCTCCGAACACTTATTTTTAGAAGATTAGGCTTTTGATAAGGGGTTCGTAACTTGGTTGAGTCTTGGAGGTTGAAGCAGTCAAAAAATAAAGAGAATCCATATTTGTTGACACGTGAACTGCGATTAATGAAATCTAACCAAACTTGAGCAGTGTAAGAAATTAGTATCAGAAATCAACTTTAGAATACACTTTGGGAAGTGAAAAGAAAACAAGTTTGGGGTGTATGAATCCCACGAGCGAAGTAAGGAAATATTTGACTTTTAAGGTCGGAAATTGGATCAACTTATTATTGTAAAGCGTTGCACTTAACTCTTCACACACACAACCATTTTGCATTGAATGGGTGAAAAGTTTGCTTTTGCATTATAATTTTGAAGTGATTCATGGAATGAATGTAGGTTGTCAAACCTGAGCTACGAAGGTAAGATATTTAACGAGATTTGTTTAAGTGATTTGGGTTGTAGTTTTTGTTTGTTTGTGTGTTTGTTAGTAATTTTCTTTAGTTTGGTGTTTGCTCGAGGACAAGCAAAACATTAAGTTTGGGGGTATTTTTGATGAGTGCTCCACACTCATGATATTTATACCACTTAATTTATTATTTTGTTACCCTTGAGAGTATTTTAGAACATTTTAATGTGTGTTTTTGATGTTATGGTACATGTTGATGAAATTGAAAGAAATATGAAAAGTTGGCAAATTTGGAGAAAAATAGCTAAATTGTAAGAGATCCAAAGTTCGAAGACTAAAATGTAAATACTCAAAAATTGTGTTGAACCTCATGATAAAGATTCGAGAGTGCTAGAAGTCAAGGGATGAAGTATAGACAAAGTTTGATCACACATCAATTTCCAACCGAAAACGTTTTGCCCTGGATTTTTAGTCTCATATTGAGACCCATTTTTGACATATCTAACGATCGAATTGGAAATGGATGTCTGAATCAAAGTTGTAGCCCTTTGAGTTATCTTTTGAACGCATCTTGAATCACCTCAATCGGACAATGGACAAGAAAGTTGTCAAATTTACAGCAAGGACAGCGTTGTGGCGGTGCCTGTGCGGGAAAATTATTTTTTTAATGTTTCTGGACTCTTTTCTTGGCCCAATAAAATCCTAATTCATCCAAGGACTTCAAGATACTAGAACATCATCCAAAAGACCTATTTTCCTCTAGAATGGAGGGGAGAAAATAACACTATTCAAAAGGAACAAGATTGAAGAAATCAAAAGGAGGCAAAACAATATCCAGAAAGAAGATTGAGGATCTACCCAAAAGACTAGTTTTTCTATCATTTTCCTTATGTTGTTTATTATGAATTGAATGGATTTCATATTCTCTATCATGAGCTAAACAATTTAACTAGTGTTTGATGTAGCCAACTTGAAATTGTGGATTGATGAATTTATGATTATTTCATTTGATTTTCCCATTTATATTTAATTGTGTCATGATTTTAATGCTTTCAATTACTTGGCCATTAATTGATTGATTAGATACTAGTCAATTCCGGCACTCGAGAGAGGAAAATTTAGACGTGATCATAAGATTGATACAACATATGTTTTATAAGTTTCAAGAGAAAGTATAAAATCTATGAAGCTTACTTCACAAAAGAATCGAGATTTGATAAGTCTTAGATTTTAATTCGGAATAGAGATATTGAGATTAAATTCTAGGGTTAATTTCTAGCCGACATTCGAGAGAGGGGTGAGAAATAATTTAGGATGCTTGCTTTTGAATATGAGAAAATCAATTTACATAAGTGGATATCATTGAATCATAATTGAAGGTTAGGTGAAATCATTACCTAAGTTTTCTCATCTTGATAATTTAAATTCTCAACACTTGTCATCCCCAATCACGTTAGTTTAGCTTAAAACAATCATTCAACTATTCATTCATCTAGATAAAATAGAAGTTATATAATTATAGTACTTAGTAGAAATTAGATTACAATCTCTGTGGGTTCGACACTCTTAACTCCATTACTATATTACAAAACTTGACACCATACACTTGCGGTATAAATCATGTTGTAGAAAATGCGTGGCAATAGTATGTATGTTCTAACGGCTTGGGCGCACGGCTCGGGTCGTTACAAAAAACAAAAAAAAATGCGCTTTAGGGTGGGCCTTGCGCCCACTTATCCCCTCACAGATTTCTGTCGCGTTCCCCATGATTCGAACTTATAACCTCTCACTTAAGAGTGACTTAAGAAAAATTCTTGTACCAATTGGGCAAGTTGTCCAATTGGTACCAGGATTCTTCTTAAATTATACTTAAGGGAGAGGTTATGAGTTTAAATCTTGGGGAACATGACAAAAAAAGGTGAGGGATAAGTGGGCGCAAGGCTCACTTAAAACAGATAGTACGTAAGCTAACGGCTTGGGTGCAAGACCCGGGTTGTTAAAAAAACACGTATTTTTTGTAATGACCCAGACTTTGCGCCTAAATCGTTATCTTACGTACTATCCGCTTTGGGTGGACCTTGCGCCCACTTACCCCTCACAGCTTTCTATCTCGTTCCCCAGAATTCGAATTCAAGACCTCCATCATATGATAGATTTAAGAGAAATCCTGGTACTAATTGGACCGTCCACCCAGAGCGAACAGTACGTAAGATAACGATTTAGGCACAAGGTCTCGGTTGTTACATATTGTATTCGATTTTCAAGTTTACGATTTACAATTGATTTGGATTAGTTAAAATGAATAAGAAAATGAACTTTATTATATATAATTCATTGTGACCTACTAACAATATTCAAGTATATCATATTTATATTCTAAGTATGCAACTTACTCTCACGACCCAAATATATATATTTTTTCAATAGTAATTAAACAATAATTATAGAATAGATGGTTAAAAACAATTATAAGATAGTAACATATTTTCTTACGTACTTGATTATATCATTCAAAAAGGTACAATAAGGCCAAGCTATTTCTACTGAGTTGTTACAAAATTCCCCTACATCTACTTGACTACTTATTTACAAAAATTACTTTACATACTAAATGTTTTAAAAACTTTCTGAAAATAGATACAACATAGTGATGGCATCAAAATAATCAATATGATAGCGAGCTCCTAGAAAGTGGTGGAAGCTAGGAAACTCGCGATACGTCATCCAAGTGTGTACTTTTTTGACATACATCCAAAACTAGCCGTCCTCCGACGCCACCCATTCATCTGAGGTAAGGTCGATAACTTCAATGGTAAGTATCTACAAAAATTATCATTACAACAATATGAATACATTGATTCAGTGAGTAATTTATACCATCAAATATCTTTCTTTAATAAGAATCGTTGCCTTTCTTTCAAAATTGAAAATAATTTGGGCCCGATTATAGATCTTCAATTCTACCCATGCGCGCCAATACAAAATGAGCTCATAGGTTCAAATTACACTAATTGGGTGCATAGGTTCAAATTGAGCTCATAAATCAAATTACACCAATTAGGTGCATAATCAATCATATCACAATCAAAGGGTAGAATTTTCCAATCTGTAATCAATTCAAAAAAATGCTTTCAATAGAACTAATTGTAATAAATATGATTGGGACAAAAATAGACATAACTTACTTGCCAATAATGAGCAATAAATGTGGTTGCAACACCACTTGGTAGAAACCATTTCATGAGGAAAAAAGTAGTTCAATAATGATACTTTGATAATGATGTTTGTATCAAATACTTTTGAAACATAAGTATAAACCACTCACCTTTGATTTGTAGATAGAGTATCTTCTTCACTTCTTCCTTTCTTAAGTGCTTTCTTTTCTAATTTCCAATTTATGGTATGATTAATCTTTCTCTCCACATCTCTATTTATAGTGGAGGTTGGAGATTAAAATAATAATTTGCTAGATTTTTCATAATCATAACTTGGCCACATAGTAGATTAGTTGTCCCTAAAATTAATTTTTCATAATTATTACTTGGCCACATAATAGATTAGTCGTCCCTAAAATAAATTCTCCATAATTATTACTTTGCCACTTAATAGATTAGTTGTCCCTAAAATTAATTTTTCCATAATCATTTCCTTGCCACCCTGTACCTTGCATGCCATTTGTAATTATAATTAATTCTCTCTAATCATTTCCTTGCCATACTATGTCATTTGTAACTATAATTAATTTTCCTTAATCATTTTCTTGTCACACTTTACCCTAATATACCATTTGTTATTTTAGTATTTAGTATGGCAATTATAGGGTAGCCTTCTCATTCTTCCTATTTTCTTTACATGTCTATTTATTTATATTTAAACCAAAGTTTTTAATTAAATTCTTTTTCATGAAGTGATATTATTATTAATACAACTTTTACTAGGTTACATGAAATGTATATTATAATGAAAAGCATGGTTAAGTTCTGGGGTGTCACAATTCTCCCCCCTTAAAAATTTCGTCCTCGAAATTACCTTAATCAAAGAGTTCGGGATACCGAACTTTTATTTCGTCCTCTCTTTCCCAAGTTTCTTCTTCGATGGCATTACTTTGCCATAAGACACGAACTACAGGTATTTTCTTCTTACGAAATCTCTTCGTATCCCTCATTAATATTTTGACTGGTTTTTCCTCCCAGGTCAAATCAGGATGAATATCGACTGGCGTCTTTGCTAACTTATGAGATAGATCTGGAATATATTTTCGAAGAGTTGACACGCGAAATACATCATGTATCTTTCTCATCTGTTTAGGTAGCCTCAATCGGTAGGCAACTTTACCAATACGATCTAGGATTTCGAATGGTCCAATGTATCTCGGTGACAATTTTCCCTTTTTCCCAAATCTTAATAAACCCTTGATAGGAGATATTTTGATAAAAACGTTATCTCCTACTACAAACTCCAGTGGTCTTCGTCGTTTGTCTGCATAGCTACGTTGTCGATCTTGAACCGCCTTTAATCGTCTCTTAATCTTTTCAACTGCTTTCACCATATCTTGAACCATCTCGATGTTAGCGATTTTATTTTCTCCTACTTCATTCCAATGTAAGGGGGACCAACATTTTCGACCGTATAACGCTTCAAAAGGAGGCATTTGGATTGACATGTGATAACTATTATTATAAGAGAATTCAATTAAAGGCAAATAATGATCCCAACTGTGCTAAAACTCCAAAACACAAGCGCGAAGCATGTCCTCCAAAGTTTGGATAGTTCGTTCTATTAGTCCATCAGTTTGTGGATGAAAGACTGTACTAAATTGAAGCTTTGTACCTAAACAACTTTGTATCTCTTTCCATAATTGTGATAAAAATCGAGGATCATGATCTGACGTAATCGAAATGGGTACCCCATGGAGTCGTACTATTTCTTGTATATACAAGGCAGCAAACTGTTCCATTTTGAAGGTCATCTTAACTGGTAAAAAGTGTGCGGACTTGGCTAGTCGATCTACTATTACCCAAATAGCGTCAAAATCCTTTTTCACCTTGGGCAGACCACACACAAAATCCATTGTAATTTGTTCCCATTTCCATTCTGGAATTTGTAAAGGTTGTAACAACTATGCTGGTCTTTGATGTTCTACTTTCACCTGTTGACAGGTTAAACATTTGGCTACAAATTTCACAATTTCTTGTTTCATACTTGGCCACCAATACAATGCTTTAACGTGGTGGTATAATTTGGTGGTTCCAGGGTGAGCAGTATAAGGAGTTGTATGTGCTTCGTATAGAATTTCATCTCGTAACCCGTTTACATCTGGTACATATATTCGATGTCTATATAGAAGAATTCCTTGAACTGAAATACTATAATCTGTTGGTTTTCCATTTGCTATGTTTTGTCGGATCTTATTAGCAAAAAGATCGATCTTTTAACCTTCTTTAATCTTCTCCGTGAGGGTGGATTGTATAGTAATAGCGGTCAACTTTTTTTTATTCTGTTCTTTTTCTTCCAATCGGGAGCTTCCTCGATCTTCGTTTGATTGGTCAAAGGTTTCTTGGTGGAAAAGTTACATTTGCTTTCCCTGGATGGTAACTAATGGTACAATCATAATCTTTTATCAGCTCCAACCATCTTCGTTGTCTCATATTCAACTCCTTTTGGGTAAAGAAGTACTTCAAGCTTTTATGATCAGTGAAGACCTCACATTTTTCTCCATAAAGATAGTGGCGCCATATTTTAAGCGCAAACACAATGGCAGCCAATTCTAAATCATGTACATGGTAATTTATTTCATAAGTTTTCAATTGTCGGGAGGCATATGCAGTTACCTTACCATGTTGCATCAACACACAACCTAATCCATTTCTCGAGACATCACTATAATCGTAAATCCTTCTGCTCTGTCAGGAATAGCTAGAATGGGTGTTGTAGTAAGTTGTGTTTTAAGTTCTTGAAAACTCCTCTAGCACTCATCTGTCCATTTAAATGGGATATTTTTCCGTGTGAGTCGAGTCAATGGAGAAGCAATCTTCGAGAAATTGTGTACAAACCGTCGATAATACCTGGCTAGCCCAAGAAAACTGCGTACTTCAGTAGGCGTAGTGGGTTGCGCCCATTTTAGAATCACATCGATCTTACTAGGATCCACCGAGATTCCTTCTTTGGAGGTGACGTGTCCTAAGAACACAACTTTTTCTAACCAAAATTCACATTTTGAAAATTTATCATACAATTTCTTTTCTCGCAAAATTTGTAGGACTATACGAAGATGGTTTACGTGATCGTCTCGAGTTTTTGAGTAAACCAAAATATCATCAATGAATACAATGACAAACTTTTCCAGATAGTCCTTGAAGACTCGATTCATTAGATCTATAAATACTGCCGGCGCATTCGTTAGTCCAAATGGCATTACAAGAAATTCAAAATGCCCATAACAAGTACGAAATGCAGACTTAGGAACGTCTTCCTTTTTGATCTTCAATTGATGGTCTTCGGATCGTAGATCAATTTTTGAGAAAATTGCAGAACCTTGTAGCCGATCTAATAGATCGTCGATACGGGGTAGTGGGTACTTGTTTTTAATAGTGATCTTATTCAATTCTCGATAATCGATGCAAAGTCGTAAGGATCCATCTTTCTTTTTAACAAAAAGAACTGGAGCATCCCATGGAGATGTACTTGGTTGGATGAATCCTCGCTTCAGCATGCCATCTAATTGACTTCTTAATTCCTTAAGTTCAGAGAGGGCCATTCGGTAAGGAGCTTTAGATATAGGATGAGTACCTGATTGTGTTTCTATGCCGAACTCGACTTCCCGATCAGGTGGCAGCCCGGGTAAGTCCTTTGGAAATACATCCTCAAATTCCTGGACAACATCTAATGATGATGGGGTAATGGTTTTATCTACATTAAGTTGATACAAACTTACCCAATACCCAGAATGTCCTTGAGTTAAAAGCTTAGTAGTCTTAGTTGCCGATATTATGATTCTAGATGTTTTCTCAGGTACTGGAAATGATATGGTGTTGTTATCAAGAAGCTTCAATGTTTTAGACTTACAATCAATTAAGGCTTCATAGGTGATTAGCCAATCCATGCCTAATATAATATCAAAATCATGAAAATCAAGTAGAATAAGATTGGCTGGAAGTTCCATATGCTCAATATACAACTTGACTTTTGGTAAAATAAATTTTGTATGACAATTTGGTCTACAAGGAGTGATAATGTTCATATCATATGGTACTAGGGTTGGTTCTGTATTCAGGTTATGCAAAAACTTCGTGGATATGAAAGAATGAGTGGCACCTGAATCAAATAAGGTAAGAGCAGGTGTAGCATAGACATATGTCGTACCTGTAACAACTTTCGCATTTTCAGTAACCTCAGGTTGTACCATTGCAAATACTTTACCTGCTGCTGGAGGCTTCGATTCTGGCTGATTTTTCCCTTTGGTATTTGGACAATCCTTTACTAAATGGCTTTCTTTCCCGTAGCCGAAACACAATCCAAGCTTAAGGTGACAACGTCCATTATGAAATTTCCTGCAATGAGGACATGGTGTAGGTATCGTCCCCTTGGATTTGTCTTCTATTCGAAACTTCTTATTTGAAGACAATTTACCATCTTTGCCAATCCTGGTACTTCTAGGAAAACCATTATAATGCCTATGATTGGAGATTTTCACTTCTCGAGCTTGAGCAATTTTGGCCTCTGCTTGTTCTGCCATTAATGCTTTATCTACTATCATAGAAAAATCCAAATCATGAATACCTGATATCTGTACATCTCGTGCCAATTCAGGTTTTAGCCCTCCAATTAAACGATCAATTTTTACGTCGCTAGTGGGAATCACGTGAGTTACAAAACGTGATAATTTTTCAAACTTCGTAATGTACTCCAATACAGTCATTGACTCTTGTTTCAAAAATAGAAACTCATTTAACTTTTGTTGTCTAGCTGCCGAAGAGAAATACTTTGCTCGAAACTTTTTGCAAAAGGTTTCCTAGATCATGTCTTGAGCTTCTCCAATGTTGATTAAGGTATCCCACCAATATCCGGCATTTCCCCTTAACATAAATGATGCACATATAACTTTATCGGATTCTGGAATATGTGCATATGTAAACATACGTTTCATAGTACGAGTCCAATTTTTTCGCTTCAATTGGATCCATCGCATCTTCAAAAATCGGGGGTTTTAATCATTGGAAACGGGTACTAGCATCGTTCCCTTCTTTGGTTCGAGAAGATTCTCCATTGGAAGCATAATTATTGATTAGTTGACTTATTTGTCGAGCTTGATGTCGGACCAATCGAGTCAAATGTTACTATCACTTTGACTATTCTAAGACATTTCTTAGCCTATTGTAAAATAACAATATCTTCTTGGGTCTTTAAAATGTCACATAAATATAAAACGTACCTGGTGAATGGATGCCAAAGGACGAAGTTTGTATATATGTCATGTCACAAGATCGAGTTTAAAACTTTGGCTCTGATACCAAACTTGTCACGACCCAAATATTTTTTTCACGACCCAAATATTTTTTTTTCAATAGTAATTAAATAATAATTATAGAATAGATGGTTAAAAACAATTATAAGAAAGTAACATATTTTCTTACGTACTTGATTATATCATTCAAAAAGGTACAATAAGGCCGAGCTGTTTCTACTGAGTTGTTACAAAATTCCCCTACATCTGCTTGACTACTTATTTACAAAAATTACTTTACATACTAAATGTTCTAAAAACTTTCTGAAAATAGATACTACATAGTGATGGCATCAAAATAAACAATATCATAGCGAGCTCCTAAAAAGTGGTGGAAGCTAGGAAACTCGCGATACGTCATCCAAGTGTGCACTTCTTTGACATATATCCAAAACTAGCCGTCCTCCGATGCCACCCATTCATCCTAGGTAAGGTAGATAACTTCAATGGTAAGTATCTACAAAAATTATCATTACAACAATATGAATACATTGATTCAGTGAGTAATTTATACCATCAAATATCTTTCTTTAATAAGAATCATTGCCTTTCTTTCAAAATTGAAAACAATTTGGGCCCGATTATAGATCTTCAATTCTACCCATGCGCGCCAATACAAAATGAGCTCATAGGTTCAAATTACACTAATTGGGTGCATAAGTTCAAATTGAGCTCATAAATCAAATTACACCAATTAGGTGCATAATCAATCATATCACAATCAAAGGGTAGAATTTTCCAATATATAATCAATTCAAAAAAATGCTTTCAATAGAACTAATTGTAATAAAAATGATTGAGACAAAAATAGACATAACTTACTTGCCAATAATGAGCAATAAATGTGGTTGCAACACCACTTGGTAGAAACCATTTCATGAGGAAGAAAGTAGTTCAATAATGATACTTGTAATAAATACGCTATGGAAAAGTAGGTATAAATCATTTTCAAAATAAAGAGTATTTTGATAATGATGTTTGTATCAAATACTTTTGAAACATAAGTATAAACCACTCACCTTTGATTTGTAGATGAGGTATCTTCTTCACTTCTTCCTTTTTTAAGTGCTTTCGTTTCTAATTTCCAATTTATGGTATGATTAATCTTTCCCTCCACATCTCTATTTACAGTGGAGGTTGGAGATTAAAATAATAATTTGCTAGATTTTTCATAATCATAACTTGGCCACATAGTAGATTAGTTGTCCCTAAAATTAATTTTTCATAATTATTACTTGGCCACATAATAGATTAGTTGTCCCTAAAATAAATTCTCCATAATTATTACTTTGCCACTTAATAGATTAGTTGTCCCTAAAATTAATTCTTCATAATTATTACTTGACCACATAATAGATTAGTTGTCCCTAAAATAAATTCTCCATAATTATTACTTTGCCACTTAATAGATTAGTTGTCCCTAAAATTAATTTTTTCATAATCATTTCCTTGCCACCCTTTACCCTAGCATGCCATTTGTAACTATAATTAATTCTCTCTAATCATTTCCTTGCCATACTATGCCATTTGTAACTATAATTAATTTTCCTTAATCATTTCATTGCCACACTTTACCCTAATAAACTATTTGTTATTTTAGTATTTAGTGTGGCAATTATAGGGTAACCTTCTCATTCTTCCTATTTTCTTTACATGGCTATTTATTTATTTTTAACCAAAGTTTTAATTAATTTTTTTTTCATAAAGTGATATTATTATTAACACAACTTTTACTAGGCTACATGAAATGTATATTGTAATAAAAAGCATGGTAAAGTTTTGGGATGTCACACTTACAATACTGTATAATGCAAGATGAGGTGCGAATCAAACTTCTAACATTATAAATCGTGTTTGGTTTTGATTACGCCCTAAGTATTATGATGTAGTTGTAGTATAACTTTGTGGTGTCGATTTCACATGGAGATGGTTGAATTACTTAAAGGATTCAAAAGATAAGGATTCTCTTGAATTGTGTGAAATGAAGTTATTTATTGGGATGAAATTTAAATATCGGTGGATGGATTTAGTGAAGCATCGGAATTCCCTCACTTGGATTGGTTTAATCAACATCATTCACTATTTTTTTTTTTACTCAATTAGAGAATTTTTTATCCCAATTCTCTAATCGGAAGATATAGCATTAAACACCAATTTAATTCAATACTAATTCTAAAGTCTAGGCTTCCTATAACACATTCCCACGTTTATTTATTGGAACAAGATCCAAAAAGCAAACATATACATCAAACATAAGGCAGTAATTATTAATGAATCACACCAACAAAAATAATTGAAATTGAAACTCAAACAAACATTTCAATCGTTCAATGAAAAAAGTGTGTCTGGATCCATGAAAACTTAATAAAAGTTAAGCCAATCTCAAAACAAATTTATGAAAAGGAAATCTAAACTCTAGAATTGTTTAACTCTAAAAATTACAATACATGAATAAAAAGATGTCGAAATCTCCAAATCCAATTAAGTTCCTTCGTAGCTTCACCAAGATCTTTAGTTCTCCATGGAATTCTTGTGCAAAACAAGAGAAAAAATAGGTATGAAGATGTGTCCTCCTCCTCCTCTCGCGTTCTAGGGGGTTTAGATCTTGATGAAGATGTATTTTCATAAGAGTTTGACTTAAATTAGGAAATCAGAAATCGCGCCTCGGGAATGAACCATGCGATCGCATGGTATAATGTAATGCGACTGCATAAAACAATTGAAACACGGCCTTCACTTCACTCGAGGTGACCATGCGACCGCATGTGTTTAGCACTATGCGACCGCATGATTTTACCAATTTTCACCATGTTGCATTTTAGTCCCTAGACTTCGTTTCTCTATTCTTGATCTCTTTTCTCATTTTTTTTTATTTCATCCAACACTTCATGTCTTCTTCCAATTAGCCTTCAAATATTTCACATCTTCGTTTTGCCTTCTAGTTCATCTTTTAGATATTTGCAATTTGGTCCGTGATCTTTTATTTTCTTTCACTTTGGTCATTTTCGCTTGTTTCTTCTAATTTTCACCGTATTTATCCATTTGCAACATAAATCAAACTATAAAGATATCGAGTACATTTAGGCATCGATTTATCGCGAAAATGTAAGTATTAATGGATGAATAAACATAACAATTTATATCATTATCGGGTTTCGACTTCTTAATTTCAAATGAATAAGAAGACGAACTTCATTATATGCAATTCATCGTGCTCCACTAACAATGTTCAACTATACTACTTATTTAGTTTTTAAGGATGCGAGATAAAATAATGTATAATAAAAGATGAGATGCGATGCGATGCGAATTGACTTGGATAAGATAAATCATAATGTATAATATTTTTAAATCGTGTTTGGTTTGATTTCAAACTATTTCGTTCAAAAATGTATAGAAAAATGATCATATAATCGAAAACGAGATGCGAATTTGAAAAACAATCGCAGTTGTGTTACACGACTACATTTGTTTTCATGTAAACAACCGCTGTCGTTTTTGTTTTTTTTAGGAAAAATGATTGCAGTCGTTTGAAATGATCAGAGTAATTTTCCATTAATCACTTATTATATATGAAATAAACTAATATGAGAAAACTACCCCAGCATTCATAAAACACAAATTTGATATGAATTATAACAAAATCTCGCAGCATATAGCATAAATTGTAATAAGTAGAAATCAATTTGCATTGTTATCTAAACGACATTCTATCAACTAAACAAGCAATCTATTAATCTTCCAATCTTTTATCAACTAAAGGTATCTGACTTTTAAAATGTTAGCCGGTTGTGCCCAATTGCGGCACACCTACTACATTTGTGTCTTTTAGAAAACTCTCCAGTCGACGAAATCTTTGTTGATTTAGCATGTCCACCTCATTGTCCTACTGACGACGGCAACACATCGAAGCCAAAATTTCCTAGTCAACTTCATTTGGTACAGAAAAAATAGTATCACTGTAACTACTCTCAATATTCAACAGTATAATATAGAGAGTAGAACAAGTAAATTGAATAACCACTCTTCTTCGCCGCAGCTACTGCATGCTAGCACGATGAATGTTCTAATTGAAACCGTCTACAATTACAAGTTTTTTCATCCAAGTTAATAGTAAAATTCATGGTTTCGTTCCTCACATTAGGAAGTTAGCAAATAATCATTTATAGTAATATAAAGTGATTGCAGTCGTTTTAAACGTATAAACATCTTTTTTGAATTTGTAACTAAAATATACGAGATTATGTTTTTCAAAGCCACTTGAGATTGAAAAATGAATTCAAATATGTAAATAAACAGAAATGACAATGAATATGTACAAATAAAAAAAGATTAAAAAATAATCAAAAGTGAGAAGATTATCTTACCAATATAAAATGTAGAAATATAAGAGTTTGTTCTTTAAATGTACTTCTTTATACTTCGAGCAAAATTAGATTAAAAAAAATAAAGAAGTAAAAGATTATAGATAAACTAAAGAAAAAGAGGAGAAAAACAAAATTGAAATTTAAAAAAAGAGCAAAATATGAAATTAAAGGTTATAGTTTGAAAAATGGACATTATGGTCATTATATACTAAGAGCATTTGAGATATTTCAACAATATGTACAAGAATTATTTGAATATTTTCACTATAAAATAAAAGAGCGAATGAGAAGGCTGGCCACGTGTCGATATTTCCTATCGGCCTAATTAATTTTTTTTTTTTTTTTTTTAACACTCTTCCTTCACCAATTCTACACTCAACCTCCCATTCCTCTCAACTCCACTCACCGACCTTTGTTCTTTTTCCATCCTTCATCATCAACATCATTCACGCAACCATCACTTCCCTTGCATTTCAGATTTTTTTTTTTAAATTTCTTTTGGTATTACCCATATGCTCAATGAAACGGGAATTTACCAGGCAGTGAATATATGTTAGAGTTGCCGGACTGCATTTTATTTTCGGCCGTTTAAGCCTCAGCCTCTGCAGGGGAGTTTTTTGGAGATAGGAAGGGTGAAAGGAGGGAAGGAGAGTTCTGGAAATGATGGTGGGAAGAATGGGGTTAAAGTTTGGGAGAAATTGCGGTCTTATAGTGGTGAGCAAGAGAAGAATGCAGATGCCAACACTGACAGTAATTGTAATCTCGAGAGAGGAGTAATGCAGGTTCCACCATGGGAGCTGAGGGTGGTAAAGGGAGGAAGGAGCTGCCAACGCCGAAGGAGATATGTAAGGCGCTCAATGTGTTTGTTGTTGGGCAGGATAGGGCAAAAAAAAGGTCCGTTTTCATTTTGGAATCTGGGTCGTTATTATTGTGGTAGTGCATTTAATACTAAGCTATATGCGATATTAGATTCTGCTATTGTTTAATATTTTGTTGATAATGTTCTGTGAATTGAATTTTGTTTCTTTTTTTACTTTTTGGGCCGTGCTTTTACTTCATTTGGTTAGTTAGTTTGGTTTCTAACAAAAGAATTCTTACTAATTTGGATATCTTGGTATTGAAATCAATGGTGCTTTGATGTTAAATACATTTGAGAGATACCCGTGTCTCCGTGAGACACGGAGCTTGCCGCAAGCTCCGTGTCTCACGGAGACACCATCGTGCCTCCGTGTCTCACGGAGGCACGGGTGCCTTGCCGAGACACGGAGGCGCACGGTGCCTCTTTGTCTCACAGAGAAGGCACCGTGCTCGAGGCTTTTTGCTTCTTCTTTTTTATACATAATTCTTTATTGGCCTAACATTGTCTAAATTATAACTATGTATGTAAAATTATTTGTCTAAATTAATATCTAGATAAGCAGAATCAAGCAAGTCATAAGTTTATCAAATATCATATATAAACACATTCTACAAATTGATAAGTTTTTGGGGTCAAACACTGTCTGTTTATTGTCTATACTTTGTTTGCTGCTTCTGAATTTTGTTTAGAAAAAGATAAGAGCTTTCTTGTCGTAATTATGCCATTTTAATTGCTAAATACCTCTTCTCTTAATTATCCTTATTGCTGCATTTTTCATAGTCAATGTACAATGCCAAATTTAGCATTATTTTCCATGGATAATTGGAAAGTCCAAAATGATAGTGGACAATCAGGATGGAAGGTAGGTATTTAGAATGCAAAAAATTGCTTAAGGGTTTAGGGTCCATTAAGCACGGAGACACTCTCCTATCTCCATTCTTAATGGAGATAGGGGATCTATCTCCATGCTCAATGGAGATAGATCCCCTATCTCCATTAAGAATGGAGATAGGGCCCTATCTCCATTGAGCATGGAGATATCACCTATCTCCATTAAGAATGGAGATAGCTCTTCATCAGTCAATACCAACAACCAATACACATAACAATAGAGTATGCAAGTAAGCAATAGGGCCCTATCTCCATTGAGCATGGAGATATCACCTATCTCCATTAAGAATGGAGATAGCTCTTCATCAGTCAATACCAACAACCAATACACATAACAATAGAGTATGCAAGTAAGCAATAATGCATATAATTTTCAGGTTGATCACCGCGTTGCCCCGACCCCACGAGGGGGTGCTCCCCCCCCCCCCCCCCCGACTACTTTCATTCACATTTTTTTTTTGGAACACATGATCAAATTATTTATAATTTTATGATAGTTTAAGTTTATACATTATCCTCTGAAAATATATGCTTGATTATTTACATTGTTCAGTCTGACGAGAAATGAAGACATAACTGAATTTCTCTTGCTCCTTGTTATGATCCAAATGTATGAATCACTTCATCGCTTAGTGAGCTGATTTTTCAATAAAATAACATTTAACTAATTTGATCTTATAAAGTAGAAATCATCCCAAAAATTGAGTTCCTCATAATTACGTCCCGTATAATAAAAGTATATCAACATTGATAATTGTTTGCTTATTTTGTGAAAAAGAACTATATTATTATGATGTTTACAACTGTACATTTAAAATTGAATTGAAGATTTCTTATTCATGGTAATGTAGTGGTTTGTTACATCCTTCTTTTGAATTTGATATTGAATTGAAGATTTCTTATTCAATTGGCTACTATATATTTCATTTTCTCTTTTCAATTCACAAATTACATAATGCATGACTTAAAAGTTCAATCCTTGTAGCCTCATTGTTCTCAATTAAAGAGCCCTGTGAATGTTAATTGGATCTTCCAGTTCCTACATACATACTTTATTCTTAATTTGATTTCTTGTATCCTTTACCTTATTCCTGACAAATCAATCTTGTGATTCAGGGGTGCTGAAAACTTTCTTTGCTTTTAGATTTGTGTTTCCGTCCTTTCTTTCTTGCTATGGGTAAAAGAAAACCAAGATAGACAGCATAGAAAAGAATCCCTTTTTTGTGTAGTTTACTTTTAATTCTCTGCGGACCAATGCAGTCTTCATGACAAATGGCAGAAGAATAATTGCTTAAATCATGACATATTAGAAGAAACGTTACAATTGTGTTTGTTCCTTTTTTGCAGGTTTGAATATTGAAGTTGATAGAATATTGGAAAATTGCTTGTATAATTACAGATGGCAATTTAACCAAGTCAATTGAGGTAACTTCGTCCTTTCTTCCTAAATTTTTTTCTGTCATCATATTTTCTTCTCATTTTGTTGTGCTATCTTTTATTTGCTTTTTCTGAATTTTGCATTCTTGTTATGTGTTTTTCCATCTTCTATGGCTGGAAGTTTAGCTGTTTTTCAATGGTTTAAATCAAATCCATCCGAATCCTGACTACCCTTTTTACTGCCTTTTTTAATGATATATTTGGTCTTTCCATTACCAATGGCCATTGGTTCACTCCCTTTCTTAACTGAGAAATTTTCCTTGTTTCTTTTATAGGGTCCCGACTTGGTTATTCATCAATCGAAGGAATGCCTTGATAAAATGGGAGAATGGTGTCAACAACATCATGGAGAAAGTGGTAAGCAGTTTTGCAAGTTTTGTTACCTTCTATTGTCATTTTTTATTGCCAGAAAATTGTCATTGTCTCCTAGTTCTGAAAGATACATTTTGTTGCATTTACTGTATATTCACCGGTCACAAACTACTATTGGTACTTAGGTTTGACAGAGAAAGTGCTTCAGAGTACAATCAATGAACAAGAAGCTGAAAAGCAGGTAATTGAAGCATTTTTATCCCAATGCACTGCTTAACACCATGTCATGAGGAAAAGTATTTATTTGAAGAACTAACTGAATTAAGGCACTAATCGCTTTTTGATACTTTTTTTTGTGGTTTTGTGCATGTTAATCTTCTGAAGGAAATTTTGTTTCTTGCCGTCCTGTTAACTGAGCAGGAGTGATAGTACTCTTTGTTTTTCTCGGATAACGTGTCATTTTCTGACACATGCGTATGACAACATGAACTTCAAAACTTTCCATCTTCTGTGACCTGAAGGTCGCATTAGCAATCTGTAAAAACTAAAATTTGTTCATGCATTAATATCTGTATGCACAAGTTTTCTTCCTTAATTATCACTATTTTGTCTAGATACTGATTTGATTTCATGCACACAGATATTAATGCATGAACAAATTTTAGTTTTTACAGATTGAGTTCAATAAATAAATAAATAAATAAATAAATAAATAGTTGTAATGAAAAGTTAAATACAGTGAATACCAAATATTTATCAAGAATAAAAAAATATGAAAAGAAAATAGATGATTATGAATATCTTCACATTTACAAGTGATTTTTTTTTTTTTCAAATTTACTACACTTATTTTAAAAATTAATCAACTATCGTGCAACGCACGTTCACCTCACTAGTATAATCTAAAAAAGGCCTCAAAATTTTTTCTACAGTAAGTTAGGCCTAAAAAGTTTGAAAAATATCATAAGTACAGAAAATATTCTATAAAAATTGTATAGAAAACTCACATAAAAGAGACTCGTGATTAAAATATTATTAAAAATTATGATATGCATTTCCTGTCCGGGCCGTGTGGGCGTGTGTACCTGTAGCAGCTCTTAAAAAGTTTTGAATGATAGCCGTATAAATTATCGACGCCCATTGGACGACACGATATCAAGCCCGAAACAGGAACCTCAGCAATAGGAGTTTTGCTAGGGGTACAAACAGCAAAACCCCAGCAATAGTGATAGAAAGAGCATGGCTACGGATCCTCCCCCTGCTCCCAATCCTTCTTGGTTTACTCCTAAAAGGTAGCATTTTTGTATTTATAAATTTTATTTTTGTGATTTATTTACGAGGTGCTAAGGTGGAATTCTTGATTGGTTCAAGAAAATGAGAAAATCTGTTGAAGAAATCGAGAAAATTTGAGTTTTGTTGGGTTTATAAACGATTGTTTCAGAAAAAGGAAAAAAGTCAAGTCTTTACGGTTGTCAGAATAAATTATGTAGTTGGAAAATAAATTTGAATTTTTTGGTCACATTATTCGTACGAACTCAATCAAAAATCTAAGGGAAGATAATTTAGTATGGTTTTCGGGGGAAAATTGGTTGTTCATGCGTTGGGTGATGAAAGGATTATGACGATTAGGGTTTTTTTTTGAGTAAATTGTGATAAGGTTATGAGATGACGCAATTATAAGTGTTGATTTCCAGTCAATTTTAAATTCACTGACATTCAGTTCATGCATTATCAAATTAATGATAATATGATTGAGCTCTTCAAATCTGGAACCTGTTGTATTAATTAATTACTTTTTAATAATATTTTTTAGTGGGATTCTATTTGCTTTTCTGGCAGGTTACTTATTATATTTTGTGTCATCAACTTACTAAATTATGTGGATCGTGGAGCAATAGCAAGCAATGGTGTTAATGGGAGCAGCAAGACTTGCTCAAAAGACGGTGTATGTTCATCTGGTAGTGGAATTCAGTAAGTTCTATATTAACATCTGGTCGCAATTTTGAAATACTGTACTTCGTCCAACTTTCTACTTTTTCGACCATAACACAAATCACTAACCATTTTATGACCTCTTAAGCTTCTCCATGAAGCTGTTAATTGTGTGATTGGCTCATTTAATTGTTAATGGCAACAAAATATTGAAAGGATAAACATGGTGGCTCTTCATGGTTTGACCCAGAGGCCTATTCCCATTAGCCTATGTTTAAATTTAGTGACATGGGAGGGAAAGTGACAGTGGAAAAGGATTTTGGTAAAGAAAGGATGAAAGGAAGAGAAGGGAAACCTTAAGTTTCATAGTTCTTTTGCAGATATATAATTGAAGGGGCTGAAGGTGGTAAAGAACTAAAAAGGCCAAAACTAGCCTCGTCTTCCTTTCATCAAGTGAATTGCCCAAATAGTCACTAAACTTTACACTATGCTTCAACAAGGTCACTGAACTTTAAAAATCATTCAATTCATCATTGAACTTCCCAAAAGATTTCCACGGGGTCACTGAATTTAAAAGATCTTCTCATTCATCACTAAATTTAGTGATCCCAGGGAAATTTTTTGTAAAGTTCAGTGACCCGTGAGAATTTTTTACAAAGTTCTGTAATGAATGGAGTGGTTTTTAAAATTCAGTGACCCCGTGGAAACTTTTTGAAAAGTTCAGTGACCGTGTGGAAGCATGATGTAAAGTTCAATGATTATTCGGGCAATTCACTCTCCTTTCATCTGCTTTACCACCCCTGTTTTTTACCCAATTAAACATATGCTTGTAGTTTCAACATTCCCATCACATAGAGCAAAAGTTACAACCTTTCTTCCTCTCCCAAAAGAAAGGAAATAAACCTAAAGGGGAAAATGGGAAGGAAAGAACACTTCAGAGGTGTAAGGCAATATGTATTGCTGTTCATTGTTTACTGAATAGCATCTTGAATATGTTTCTATCACCTGCTTATGAGTGGAAGATGTCCTTCTACTTGAATCTATTGACAATCAGGTCTATGTATGTGTTCTGCAATAGTGCAATGTAGTGCCTGAATGTGTTCTAGCCCATGCAACAGTATTATATTTGCACATATCAATTACTCTCCAAAATTGTACACATTTTGGATAACTGCCTAATGAATAGTTCTGCATATACTTTGCCTCACTCTTATCATCTATAATTCTATGCAGGGGTGAATTTAACCTGAGCAATTTTGAGGATGGGGTTTTATCATCTGCTTTCATGGTTGGACTCCTTGTGGCCTCTCCAATCTTTGCATCTTTAGCCAAGAGGTAATCAATTTGGCTCGTTGCAATTTTTTCTCTTTCCATCACCGCCTTGATATATGTCTTGTATAGTATGAATAAGAAGTCGATTATGGAGACAAATCAAGATAATGGGTCCATGGAAATTATCTTTGTGTTTTATGAAGAAAAATTCAAATGTCTATCAAGAAGTAGAAACCTTTCTGAGATTGATATCAGTTCAGTTGATGGGTCAAAATAATAGAAAATTACCATGTGAAGTGACATTTTTCAACTCTTTCTCTAGTACTTAGTGGATTGGATTAATATATAGGATACAAACTTTGAAATATCTAGTCTGTCCAGCATAATGGGTTTCACCGACTTATCTCTAGCTAAGTAAAGCATTAGGAAGTATATTTTGGACGAAATGCAAAGATCTATCTTTTCTCTTTGTTCCATTACACTTTCACGTCCACAATGCCTTGTCTTCAGACTTATACTTATCCTAATAATGGCATTGAAAGGAGGGAATTAGAAGAATTTTCTGATGCTATTGTATTGATAGTTTGATGTTGTTTTTCTAATCTATCTTTCGGTTTGTTCTTTTGTCTACTTGAACTTGGCAGTGTCAATCCTTTTAGGCTTATTGGAGTTGGTTTGTCAGTTTGGACCTTTGCCACTGCTGGCTGTGGTTTTTCTTTCAACTTTTGGTCGATCACAATTTTCCGCATGTAAGTAAAATTGTTTCATACGCTCAAAGGCTACTTAGTATACATTTTTTTGTTTACCTTTTCAGACTTCTTTTTGTTCTTGGGATGTTTTTTATTTAGGCTAGTGGGTGTTGGTGAGGCTTCTTTCATAAGCCTTGCAGCTCCATTCATCGATGATAATGCCCCAGTTGCTCAGGTTTGTAGCTAGTTCAGACTTCTTTAGTTCATGATAATTTATTTATTTATTTTTTGTGCTATACCCTCATTTAGTGAATCAACCTTTTTATCAATTTTATGACAAACGAACATTCCTTCAAGACACGTGGGTTGGTGCAACTCACAAATTAAGCACTAGCCCATGAGTTGATTCCTTTCATGATCATTGTCGTTTCCATGTTATTACAATTTTGGTGTTTTGAAAAGAAACACGAGTATTTGAAGGATAACTCTGGGTTTGGAGTAATAAGATACTTGTTTTCTATCCATAGTATCTGCCATTCACTATGTCCTTAATGCATTGATGTTGGTTGTATCAAACTCAATGTTACACATCTTTTGCATTTGATTTTACATTATATGTTCTCTTTCTGATGTCAGAAAACAGCATGGTTGGGAGCATTTTACATGTGTATACCGAGTGGTATTGCAGTTGGCTATGTTTACGGTGGATTGGTACGTATATTCTCAACAACTGCTTTTGGCTGTTCCCCTGGCAAAAGTTTCCTTTACTCTTTTCATTATGAGAGTAGTATTCTTAATTATTTCTTTATTATCTTTGCTAGGAGATAAAATCTTATTATATTCTCCCTCGTCTCCATCTTCATTCAATTTTTTCTCCACTGTGGAAACCATTCTAAAATTATTCCTGCTTTCTCTGTTTTCAGGTTGGCCAATTCAACTGGCGTGTCGCATTCTGGGGAGAGGCAATTTTGATGCTTCCTTTTGCTATACTAGGCTTTGTGATGAAACCTTTGCAGATGAAAGGTCTGTATTAAGTCATTGCGTTGCTTTGCTTTGCTTTCATCCCATTTTCTTTACCAGCCATTTTTTTAATAATTTGCTCGTGCAGGTTTCTCACCTGCTGGATCCAAAAAAGCATCTGTTTTGCAGTATGGCTCGGAAGATCAAGGTGCGATATTTTACTGTTAACATGCATTATGACTGTGACAAGTTATTTTTCGTCATTCTGCATTTGGGGAATTTTGATTGGTAAAACTAGAGCTGGAAAATTCACCTATCCCTCCAAGTCACCAAATGCACCTGACATAGTTGGGATACAAGTGCACTCAATTTTCAATGGGTGACAGAATAAACCGATACATTTACCACGACCGAATTTTTAGGAACCCTGTTACAACCCATTAAATTTTTGTGCAAACAATCCTATAAGCATCACTAAAAAGGGAAAAATCCAATAAACATCAGTCCTGGAAAAGAAATAAAAAAACCTTCGCCTATCATCCTCACAACCTCACAATCTCCACCGCCATACATTTTCTCATTACTCTGCTACTGGAAGTTGCCCCTTTTACACCCATCGCTGAAAGCTGTGGAATTAGTTTGAACATCCTTTTTGCTTTTGATCTGTACTCTCCCCTGGAATATTATTGTTTTGATAAGCATATCTTGTGTGCTTGAAAATTTGACCTAAACACTTTTATGTGAATGAATGCAATGGTTTCAAATGGTGAAGATGGCGAACTGTCCACAGGAGAAGCTGCAGGTCAAAGTTCAAAATCTTTTGGGTGAGGAAGTTTGAGCTCATTGTAGGATATCAGAACTACTTAATGAACATTTGGTTTGAATTTCATTTAGGTGTATGTATGCGATTTCATGAGTTCATTTCTTGTGTATAAATGGATATGTTATTGGTAAACCTTATATCTAATTCAGGTTAACAGTTGCTTGGAATGCAAATGTATTGACAAGATTTTGGGAAGATGTAAAAATTCTTTTACTGGAGAAGGTTTATGTTGTGAATGTTCTTGGTATATTCTCGATCCTTCCATAACCAAAAACTTATACACTAGTTACATCCTTGAATAGTATTTGGAGTGGTGATCTTATATCACCTCTACTTGTTTGTGTTTGGACGTCTGCAGCTGAAAAAAGTGACAAGATAATGATTACTGATTTATTGTAAATGGTTATATACTTATATCCACTAAAATAAGCACGTTGATTTCTAGCATGCAAAAATCTTGATTTTTCTATACTATTGCAGGTTACATAGCATATAATTTTGTCATAGGTTCATATTCCTATTGGGGACCCAAAGCTGGTTATAATATATACCACATGGTAAGCTTTTAGCGGCCTTTGAACTTTCAATGTCTCGTTGTCATTATTACATATAGTTTTTCTAATACATGAGACTTTGAATTGTATGATGACGCAAAGCACGTTCTCATTTATAGTCACATAAAAATTTATACTATTATGATTTAACATTTGAAATTTGGTTTACTCTTTACCAGAGTAATGCAGATATTATGTTTGGAGGTGTTACAGTAGTTTGTGGAATATTGGGAACACTAGCAGGTGGTTTTGTACTTGATTTTATGACTTCCACAATATCCAATGCTTTTAAGGTGGGCCTACTTGCAACTAACTTTTGCATAACCTTTGGTTGAGAATCTTTGTTCATATTTAGTTTTCATTCTTTCGTTAATTTTGAATTTTCGTAAAGAAAATGTTATACACTAATGAACTCCAAAAGTAACATAAAGAAAATGTTAATACATTAATGAACTCCTTCCAGAACGTTTTGTCTCCTCCAACATGATGATATAACTTAGCAACTAGATGAACAAAGAGGATAATAAGGTACAGATGCATGGAGAAAATGAATCTCCACTATTGGAGGCTGAAATTTACTGAACCCAACATTGCACCCGATGAAGAACAATAACAACACGGAACAAAAATCAAATACAAGTAAAAACATATGATTTATAGTGATTCACTCATTGTGAGAGCTACATGGACTTGCCTTTGCAAAATTTCACTTTAATGAAGAAGGAAATTACATTCAGTTCATGATGCACACTTCTCTATTCTCTTTATTATAACAAACGGGTTGCTCTTATATCCTTTACATAAGGAGGACATAGTAGGTCGATCCATGGTCAATCGGAGAAGTGAAAAAAATGTAATTAGGCTTCGCACATCTTACAATATACCTCATTACGATTGGGCAAACATCTAACAAATATCTGCGTCTTCTGGAATGAAGACTATGTAATGAAGCATCTGAGATATAATGTTCTCAAGTTAGTTCCCATAGTTAATTTTGTTTCACCCTAAATTTTATTCATTGTGTCTGATGCAGCTTCTATCATTTGCAACATTCCCATAATTTATTTTATTTCACCCTAAATCGTATGCATTGTCTCTGATGCAGCTTCTGTCATTTGCATCATTACTTGGAGCAATATTCTGCTTCACTTCCTTTTGCTTCAAGAGCCTATATGCTTTCTTGGCTCTTTTCTCAATAGGAGAGCTGCTGGTATTTGCCACTCAGGTAAATTTTCTATTGGCTGAATCTCGTCGATATCACATGTAGTCTATCAGTCTGATCATAGATATGTTGCTAAATTTGTTATAAATTTGAGTTGTATAATTATACTAGTCAGGATACAGTACATAGGTTTCTACATTTTATTTGTTGCTGAAGATGGTAATTTTAAGCTACATTTATTTTTATTCTTTTCCACTATTCGAATTTGCTGCCATATCTGTCCAAGAAGCTTCATTTTTCTATTCATATGTCGCCATATGGGGCAATGATTATTTTTGGCTTGGTTTGAGTTTGTAAGGTCAAATGAACTTGAAATATGGATCTTGGCATACACTTGGTAATGCAAAAATCTTTTTAATTTTTATTGACTTGAAGTCACCTTTCCTTTTTATAGATCAACGTTATCATCAGCTACTGCTATTTATATTTCGGTTATTGTTGATAATAGTTCGCACTAATACATCATATTGCCACTGCAGGGCCCTGTAAATTTTGTGTGCCTACATTCTGTCAAGCCTAGTTTGAGACCATTATCTATGGCCATATCGACTGTTGCAATTCACATTTTTGGTGATGTGCCTTCTTCTCCTCTTGTTGGGCTTATTCAGGTTCGCTTATCAGCTTCTGTGATTGATTATTATTTACTCCTTTGTTCTTCCTCAAGACTGTCAATAGTCATTACTTTCCTTTGGTAGTTTTGTAGGGGTTCTTATATTGCGTTAAATTGTTGCAACATACCACTGTTCAAAAGAAAACATCGATAAATAATTTTTTTCTTATAACTTGTCCTGTGAGACATGCAATAGAAACAGGGAAATGAGAATGAGCTGTACCCTGGTAGACTTCTCGTGTGAAATTACTGATCCTAATATTATATGATATTCTCCTGATCAAGATTACTTTCTGCAGGATCGTATTAACAATTGGAGGGTAACCGCTCTTATTCTAACATCCATTCTGTTTCTGGCAGCTGGAATATGGTTTATAGGTAGAGAGGTTACAGTTTACTTCTATGTTTCACCATATTAACAGTAAGAAAAGTTGATGGCCTAGATATTACGCATTTCCAAGGCCAAGTTTGTATTTGTCATTTCGTTTAATGCCACCTGCTTGTCATTACGAAACTTAGCCCACCTTTACTATTCTTTTTTCTATTTCTCAGTTACGGAATTATCTATATGTTAATTGTGTAAATACGTAGACTACTGAATTCAAGTTTGTGCTTTTTGGCAGGAGTGTTTCTTCACAGCGTAGACAAGTTCAATGAAGACAGCAATCATCCTCTTACTACAGTTGATAAGGGAGCCACAGCTCCATTGCTCGAAGAAAGTAGAATGGCAGAGACGGCATGACTTTTTCTTGAATGCAGTGGATGAATCTGTCTTTGATGCTTCTTACGGGTGTAAAAAATATTATTTTCAAAATTTTTCATATGTTCATAATGTTATTTTGAGAAGGAAACATAGAATCTTGCCACGCTAATGTTTATGCACATTTTACCCGTTTTATTTCATGTTTGATACATTAAAAATACGATGCTTAGGTAGTTAAAAAGCACAAGCGTGCATGCGCACAGAGAAAGGGAGTTATCCAACGCAGAAATACAAATAGCACATAAACGTTGGAAGCAGAAAACATCTCATTACGATGAAAAGAACCAAAAGAAAAAAAAAAAAAAAATAGTTGCATTTGCTAAATTCATGCATACCAAAAACAAATATATATTTTTTCAATTTAAACTAATAAATACCAGTAGTTTCCATCAAGAGACATTTAGGGTCTGTTTGATTGCAAGGGTGGAAAACGGGTGGAAAGAAAATGAATGACAGGGAATTGAATTGCCTAGAAAACGTTTTATAGGGAATTGTAATTAATGGTGTTTGATTGGTATAATTTTCCACCTGAAAATTTTTTGTTTTGTTTTGTTTTTTATGCAAATTGTCAATTAAATGGATAATTTTTTTTTTACCATTGACTTTGGAATGTGTTCCAATTGCTAAAAAAAATAAAAAAAAAAATTGTCAAAAAGTTGGAAAACGTTTTCTAGCTTTTGTGCATCAACCGCTTGTACCTTGGAAAACATTTTCCCTGGAAAATTAGTGCAATCAAACAGGTGAATAGTAAAAAGTAGGAAAACGTTTTCCACCTTCCACGGAAAACTACGACAATCAAACAGACTCTTAGGGTCTGTTTGATTGCAAGGGTGGAAAACGGGTGGAAAGAAAATGAATGGCAGGGAATTGAATTGCCTAGAAAACGTTTTACAAGGAATTGTAATTAATGGTGTTTGATTGGTATAATTTTTCACCTGACAAATTTTTTGTTTGGCTTTGTTTTTTTACTCAAATTGTCAATTAAATGGATAAATTTTTTTACCATTGACTTTGGAATGTGTTCCAATTGCTTTATATAAATAAATAAAAAATAAAAAAAAAATTTGTCAAAAAGTTGGAAAACGTTTTTCCCACCACTATGGTGAAAAAAACGTTTTCTAGCTTTTATACATCAACCGCTTGTACCTTGGAAAACGTTTTCCCTGGAAAATTAGTGCAATCAAACAGGTGAATAGTAAAAACTAGGAAAACATTTTTCACCTTCCACGGAAAACTTAGGCCTATCAAACAGGCCCTTAGTTTATTGTCTGACGTGAAAAAAAATAAAAAAAAATCCCTCAGCTCAAATACTAGAGATATATTATGTATTGTATGCAATACTAGATATAACATGCGTACCAAACTTGCACAAACGTTACATTTATAGAAGTGAAAGCTCACAGGGAGAAATGGATCTCGTCACAAGTTTAGCCCAAGATTCGTTGGTGGTTTTGGTGATCACCTTGAGAGCATAATCCTGCAATAGTAAAAGAAGAATGATTGTAATATAGTAGTCCAACTGCGTTTACCAAGGGGTGAAAAGAATGAAATTTAAAACAGTATCAAACAGAAATTTTGGTTATTGGGTAACAAGATACCTTGTTTGCTGCCTCGTTGCCAAGACCAAACTTATTGGCAGGTTTGCCATCAGGGATTTTGTAGTCTCTAAACCAATTTCTGATTGCAGTAAGAGTTCCCTGAAGAAAATCATTCGGAATAGAGTTCCAAATAAAATAAATGTCAAGAAACAAAAACATAAAACTTCAACTCAATCTACAATAAGCATAATTTTAACAATTAAGTTATTTGTACATTATCTTTGACATTTTTGTTAACAGATGGGTGATGTGGCAAGATTGTGATGGTTGAATTAAATGTGTAAGATGTGAAATATGATATGAGATTGTGCCAAGTGTTAATTTGGTAAACCAGGATGTAAACTAGGATGTACATATAGCAACATTGTAATTTTAATATAAATCCTTTATACTGTGATTAGATCACCAAATACTCCATTTCTTGAGATACTTAAATACTAAGTCAACAAAGTGAATACTCTCAGTACTCCTCGGGAAAACCAACCACATAATAATAAGCTGTTAAATCTATCACAGAACATTTCAAGTATCAGCTCAGGTTTTTGTACCTGTTATAAATAATGATACACACATTAGGCATAACATACCGGGAAATGCTTCTCAACATCATCAATGTCACTGACAAGGGAAGCTCTTGAATCATCCAGTGAAACTGCTACTATTCTCCAGTCAAGTTCTCCCTCATCAATCATAGCCAAAGCAGCCAAGGGCTTGACTCTCAAAACTTCTCCCATTTTTGGCTTGTCTTCCCCCAATCTCAACAACATCAACTACAAAGGAGAAAGTGTCATCTTCTAAATTTAACTGGCAAGCTCACTATATCTCCAGTTTCACCCTTCGGTTGGAGACTGATGGTAAAGAAGGTAACTCAGTGACAACTGAGATGTTGAAAAGGGTTAAACTGTACCAGGATCATTGTCTCCAAATGCCCCCCTCAACTTCAGTGTTTGCAAATGACGGGTCTTCCCATGTTTGTGGAAGCAATCCATAATTCCAATTTATATTGTAACTGGGGAAAGTACAACATAATGGCTCAGACAAGAGAGCGACAACCGCAAAAGGCAGAGATTTCCAAAAAGAGAAACAAGCATCAGGTAATAAAGATATCAAAAAAGAGAAAAGTGTAGTACCTTCAATTTGAAATATTTAATAAATGCGACTTGATATCGCACCTCAAAGAAGTGTTATAGAAGTAATGACTATTGTCTTCTCTCGCTTTTTTATGGGGAAGACGAGTCAAATATCTCTTCCATGTTTCCATAGAACCAACTCTTAACTTTTTTCCTTTCTTCACAGGAAAGAATAAACAACTATCTACCTATGATTCCATAAGAACCACTCTAGTGCTCAAGTTCTATCAAATCAGCAGTTATGTTTACATTTTTAAGTTGAATACTTGTATGCCTTCAGATACTCAGCACTCCAGTAGCAGCTGTACCCTGCTCCCAATTTTTTCCTTTTTTTTTAAAAAAAAAAAATTGTCATGTGATTGTCAGGGTGTGTGGAGTGGGAGGAGAGGGGAGTATTAATAACACATTGGGCAAGCACATATGCATCAACTTATAAAAAAATTATTTAATAGATTTGCCCACAGTGACTTTGAGTGTGGTAAATGAAGGAAGCTGAATACTAGATTATAGTGTGGAGAGCACGCTTATTGTTTCTTATTATGTTCAAGGTTCTAAAATGCGTAATGCGTGGCAATGTGTTTCGATTGAACATCAAGCATTATAAGAATATGCGTGCTTATGCGAAGTATATATGCAATTATGTGTTTTTCAATTTTTAATATTTTAAACTAATAAATAATGCATTCTTTAAATTTTTATACATATTCTTCAAATTTAACAAAAAAAAAAAAATTATAAATACTAAAATTACTTCAAGTTTATATATATATATATATATATATATATATATATATATATATATTTCAAATTTTCAACAAAAACATATTGCTCAAAATCATAAATACTACAGTTATTTGGTAATTAATTCCTACAATTAGATTAAACAAGAATATTGACTTAAAAAAAAATCTAAATCTTGTCTAGCTCTTTATCGGATTTCAATTCAATCTCTTCTTCATCCAAATCATCTTCCGTGTCATCAGATACGAAATCATCTTCATCGGACTCCCTTATTTCAATAGAGTAACTTCAAAAACTATTTTTATGTTAATGCCCAGATGAAGATTTATGCAAAAACAAAACCCTAAAAATTGTTATATATAATTGATGGGCATATGTGATTTGGGCCAATTTGATGTTTATTGGGCTTGATTTAATTTCTTTAAGTTATAAAAAGAGAAAATTACACAATTTCAGGCATTTAAAATTTACAGTACAAAAATCAGGTACGAAGTATATTTAATCAAAAATCAGGTTACAATTTAATATTTTAATTCCCAAACCCTAAAAATCATTTCCCCTCACTTTTCCCTCTCTCTCCATCTACTCTCTTCTCAATCTTTCTACCTACCACCGGCCACCGCCCCTCCCCTATTCTTCTCATCAGCTCTCTCTCTCTCTGTGTTTCTCTATCTTCTCCATCACACATGGCCGCCATCGTCGAAGACCACAGCAGAGCTCATCGTTGTGAGCATCTGCCGCTTCGCGCAATTCCAGTATCGACGCCTCTACGCTTGGATCTATGGTTTCGCCGGTCCACACAGATCGCGAGGTGACTAGACGATGGTGTGGTGATCAAGTATCAAAAACCCTAATTCGTTCCATAGCACATTCTCTCTCTCTCATATCCCCGTTCTCTCTCCATCTTTGAGTGTCGCTGTGCAGGGTCGCCAGTCACCACCACCAATTAATTAGGTGGTTGTGGTTGTGGGGTGCTAGCGATTTTGGATTTAATTTGTTTGTAGTGTTTTGGGTGGTTGTGATGCTAGCTGCAGTTGTGGTGATGGGCGGTGGTTGTTGCTTCCATTTTGGATCTGTTTTGCGGTGGTCGCCGTGGGGGTGGTTGGGCTGGATGGGGTTTGTGTCATGGATTGTGGTGGCTGTGGTTGGTGTTAGGGTGGGTTTGGATGGTGTTTTGGGTCGGGACTGTGGTGGTGGATCTGGCGATTGAGCTGGATTTTATTAAATTTGGTGGTGGCAGGGGGCGGTGGTGGTGGTGGCGGCGGCGGCGGAGGTGGCGTCAACAGTGACTGGAAAATTTGATAAAATGTGGCTGAAAAAAATTTGTGACAAATTAATTTGAAAATTTGTGACCTTCAAATAAACTGTGACCTATAATTTGTGACTTTAAAATGAACTGTGACTTATACAAAATTTGATAAAATGTGACTGAAAATTTTCTGTGACCAACTAATTGAAAAATTGTAACCAACAAATAAACTGTGGTTTACAATTTGTGACCTCGAAATAAAAATTGTGATCTATAAAAATTTTCTCGAAATAATTTGTGACTTATTAATTTGATAATATGTGACCAATAAATAATTTGGGACCTTAATTATAAATCTGTGACCAATAATTGTATAATTGTGACTTTATTATATTTAATTAATAAATATATTTAATTAATTATATATAAACCTGATTTTTGAAATTTTAAACTACATACCTGATTTTTGAATTGGTGTAAACTATACACCTTAATTATGAATTTTTCCCTTATAAAAATGGATTGAATTTTGTTATACTAATTCGAACATATTTTTTAATTACGAATGCGTGGGCATTTTGGAGAATATGCTCGCATATGCGATCAACGAAATGAGTTGACTGCGTTTCGAAAACGCATCGAGATTTTAGAGCACTGATTCTGTTTATTCAGCGCAAAAAGATATTCAAACCCAAATTCAAAGCACAACTGAATTGGTGTGCCAGTAGAAAAGACCCCAAAAATGTCAAGTCAAATAAATAAAGGAATTATGAAATAGATGAAACTAATGAGCAATAAAAGATAGAGGAGGAAAAAAAAGATAACAGAATAATCTTACTGGTAATATCGAAGTTTTCCCTTCTTTGTATCTTGCTTAATGGGAGTAAATAGCTCATCTGTAGCAACCTCCATCTTCGCATTTGATTCTTTCGGAATTTCAACAATGAAATTGAATATATCATCGCCCAATCGCAAAGGTATATCATGCCAAGGAGAAATCTGCACGTCAAAAAAACACAATGCACCACAGATTGACGAAACAGCATCAGCATTTAACTTTAATCTCAAAACAATACACGATGTGAGTATGTGACCATTTTGTATCTTTCCTTCTTATTTTCGGCACAGCAAAAACACAGAACTCTTTTATATATTGACACCATTTGCAAATTAAAAAAAAAAAAAAAAAATTAAATTAAATAAATAAAAAAATCCCTTTCTCTGGAGAAGGGCAAATTTCAACAAATCTAAATTTAAAAGAAAGGAAATTTGAAAAGTTTTCATATTTGTAATTACGTCAATAGCTATGCTACATCAATTTTATTCTTTTTTCCCTGAAATTTGCACTCTTCACCTCCACTTAATCCACCATTCACATTTTAACAGCTTTATATACAGTTCTAACAAATAAAGTAGACATCTTTTTTTGTAAAATATAAAAACATCAAATTAAGTGGTAAATAATTACAATATAATAAGTAAAGAATGAAATAATTAACAAGCTAATTTTCACAACAGTCGACTATAATAATACTACAAAAATTCAACTAATATCACATAAAACGCATACCTTTACCTTCTTCCCAGAATTGCCGACAAAGAATACACGATGTTCAAGGGTTTCCGGCTGGCCTTCCTCTTTTATTTGAACCTGGGGATTGTAAATGGCACGGCAAGTGAAGAGCCGCCTCTTCTGCACATTGTTTTTGAATCAAAGGCTGAGATTTCGAGTTTTTCCTGTGAATAGACTTTTGGAGAGTAGAGTGGTGGTAATGGTGTTGTTAGACGATGTTATCACTCTGGTAGCCGCAGCAATTGTTGGAACTCGAGCCGGCAGTGCACTTCGCTACAACCATGATACATAGCCCACTTAATTGACTACTTAGTTGACACCCCCAACACACATTGAAGAAAAAATTATTTTTATTCACGCGAGACCTTCACATCTATGTGAGGAGGATGTCAACCAAGTAGTTATCCAAAGTGTTTAAGTAGCTTAATTCCACTTCGCTGTTAACCTGTGAAAAATGCTCAATGAACAGTCCGGTTGACACCCACTCCGGCTGCGACTGGGTGACTAGATGTGAGTGAGTGTGTGGGTCACGCGAATAAAATAATATTGTGTGTGATGTCAATCATAATGATATTGTAGCAAAACTCTTAACCTGTACCTCAGACCCCAAATGGGGAGCACAATAATGCTACTTGAATACTCATTTTGACACTCCACTTGACCGTTTGATGTGAAAAATGGGATAAAAAAAAAAATGAAAATTCAATCGGGTCACACCACCTGCAATCGGGTCGCGCCCTTTTGAAATTCAAAATTTTAAGAAATCACTTAAACCTGGCCCAAACACCATACCCGTTTCCAACCCCAAATCGTAACCCCATTTTGATATATCAAATTTCCCTCATCTTGCCCTAAATCATAGACTCATCCGTGTGGCGTCGATTGACACCGTCTTCAGCTCAATCCATGTTCAAATAGTATTCAATCTTCCATTTCTGAGACATTCGGTCGTTTTTCGTTGATTCGTAGCTGCTATCGCTCATCTTCTCCGATTAGATCTGCAGAAAACTTAACGTATATGTGTATATATATATATATTAAGCTCAGGTATTTTTTGTTCTTTTTGCATTATTTTATTTAAAATAAAGTAGATCTGAAGTTTATGCAGAACCTTTTCTTGTGCACACGAACTATGCATATGTTCGAATTTTCATTTAGTTTATTTTTTCGTATGTTTGTTTACTTTGAATTATCATTGAAACCAGTTAGTAGTTTTGGAGTTTTTGCATAGTTTTTTTTGAGTTTTTTTGGGGAGTAGGAATTGTAGTTATTGTGTTTTAGCTCAATCGATTTATTTGGTGAAAGTTTATTTATAATTTTTTTTCCTTTGTTTTTTATGGCATTATTTGATTGTTATTGTACATGTTTTGTTAAAAATTAGTCCAGATCTGAGGTTTTATTTCCTTTCTAGCTTGATTAATGCTATTTATCTATTCATCTGGTCTAAGTAGTGATCCCACTATTATTACATAGACTGGAGATACTCTAATTATTCTTTTAGCTTTGCTTTCTAGCAGGACCTGTCGATGGTATGCCTGGTAAGATAATGAAACTTATTTTTTTTATTTGTGTTGTCTTTCCTTCTCGATATGTTGCCTATTTTATGAAATTTTGTAGAATAAATCTGCCATAGTTGGTGCTAGAATTGTCCTTTGGGACTAGTACACTTTGCATTCTATGAAGCTTTCGGAAAAGTTCGAATATGTTCTAAGATCTTCTAAGCTACCTATTGTCTCGATTGAGTCCTTATTTCCTTAGTCCCAACATTATGATAACTAGTTTCAGTGTTCTCATTTCCTTAGTCCCAACATTATGATAACTAGTTTCAGTGTCCTTATTTGTTTTAGGTTAACAAGTAGGTTTGAGTTTTTACATATTTGTTTGTTGTTTGATTCCCAGCTTAAAATGCGAGGAAAGAACTATAGAGTCTGTCATTGCTGTAGATTGGAGGCACATTTTTTCGCGGAATGTCCGAACAAACGACCCTGCCCATGGTGCAAACATGCTTTTTTGAAGTGCTTCGAGGTGGAGAAGAACTCCAACAACAAAGGTAAACTATGCAACACGTGCAGCGTGAAATGTGGTTATTGAGAGTGGGTGAAGGAGGAGGAAACGCGTGCTGAATCAAGTTCGGTCACCAGTACGCGAGATTTGTCTTGCATTTTTGAAAAACAGTGTTGATTAACTGATGACCAAGACATCAAGATTGATATGAATGTGACTATACACAAAGGAAGGGAACACGTCACTAAATGGGATAAGAATTGAAATTCATCAGCCCGAGCTGTAGCATTGTAGTTTGACTGAAATTCTAATTTCGTTTATGTAAATATATGGATATGTAAACTTGATATCGAGTACTGTGGATGCTAGGATCTTGGAATTTTGATTCAGTGATCTGACTTTCCTAAAAATCGTGTTCCTTTTCTGCTAATATCTTAATGTATTTCTTGAAATTGCTTAATAGTAACCAATATAAAGCCTCAAATCATCATTTTTGTTGGTGGAATTTATAACCATCTCAAATCCGTGATCGTGATTGAACTGCATACATCTTTTTGCATAATTTAAATTTTATGAATTTCACAATACCTTTAATCTATGTAACAGTAGCCCTTCTGGATGATATGCTCACACAAAATTCAATGAACTTTAAAGCTGACCTGAGCTGCACAGTCCAACGTGCAAGAAAATTTTACATATCTCTTCTGCTTCCATGATGATTGAATCAATTATGTAAAATATGCATCATTTTTTTTTTCACTCTCCAGAATCATGATTCTTAATTCTTAGCAGTAATTATCTGACTTCCTGCACACTTATGGGAAAAACACATTACTTGGTTATCTTGACTTATCTCGTAGAATTCTATTTAAGGGACTGGAACCATGGAAATTCGAAGCTCAGTACTATGCAAAATAACACAAAATCATGGAAGAGAAATAAAATAAGAACAAAGACACGTGAAAAAAAGAGTCGATCATATTTATCTTAAGGCTAGTTAGTATGCTTAACAATTCCCCTTCATCTGTTAACGAGTATACTTGACCCTCAAACTACCCAATGACTTTGTAGACAAATTTGCTATTAACTTTTAATGTATGAAGCTTGAACCACATTCTCTAGCAATTTTTCCTTAACAAAATGGTAATTCACCATATATTATATCTTTTCACATAAATACTGGATCAGATGAAGCATGGAAAGCTGTTTGATCATCGAAGAACAAATCCATAGTTTGTATTCCTCCAAGTTCTCCACCAGCATAATACCCAAACTCGCTAGACGGTTCTGTGCATAATCTATTCGCCATTCAGAAATTAAAGTTCAGTGCCAAATTTAAAGCAAACGAATATACAGTTTGATGACTAAATGAAACAATGCTATAAGATGGGTGACACATAGTTTTTCAAACTTGTCAAGAAAAGAGGTTGTGCCTTTTCAAACTTGTCAAGAAAAGAGGTTGTGCCTATCTTTGTTGATGCTTCACGAGTTTTATTCGAAGCATAGTTGAAATATTACTATGCTTGCATTTTAGAGAAGTATGATTGTATTGTTGTTGTGTCCTCTTGTTCAATTCTTGGTCGCCTAACTTTTTCGACATAGTTTTGACAGTATTTTTCGATGCAAGTCATATTCTCATATCCAACTGCTTCAACAACTGCAGAGTTGTAATTCTTGTGCAACGGAATTCCGACCATGTCATTTACTTCAAGTTGTCATTTCACATGTGCACTTAAACTCTCGGTTGCATCAATATAGCCTAGATTTCGAAGGGCTTATGATTGTGTTCCAGGTGTACTGTGTTAATTCTCCATATTCCACAAACATCTGTAGATGCAGTGATCCTGACTTTACATCCACTCCAAATGGTTGCTTGTGGTTTAAAAAGAACCGTTTGTATTTTCAATTCTTTTCCCTTCACGACTACAAACAAATGTAATATATATCTCAATACTCCATCGGTATCATTTCTCGAATTTCTTTTTCTAACTAGAAAATCAATTTCTTATGCATATCTTTTGTAAAACTCGAAAATTTCCTTTTCATCCTTAAAATTTCATAAGTTGCACCATCTCCAACTAACATATCATTGCCTGGTATGTTCGTATAATCCACAATATTTTCATTATCGAACTCCACTGATATAATGTCATCCACATATTCCAAAATTCCTTTCCCTACAACGAACAATTCAATTACATTGTCGAATAATGTAGAACAAGAAAATATTTTATGTAACGATAATTCAAACTTGACATACCAAAAGCCGACGAAATCATTAAACCATTCATAACAACAAAATAAATAACCAATGCAAACCACTACCTTTTTTAGTCATCTCTAGCCTGAACAATGTTAGGTCCAATGGATATGATTCTCAGTCTCTTCACAGCACCTCCAGCCACAGAGATGGGTGTTTCTAAATCTCACTCACAGGAGAGAAAGAGATGCAGCCGAGTTTCTCTTAATGGTTTTCACATTTCTGGTCATCATAGCATGCCACAAGCACTTAAAAACAATATACTTTAAATGATAATTAAAAGCAGAGCTAATATGGGAAATCAATATCAAGATTGTCAACTCAAGTTTTTAGCTTCTTTTACTCAGCTAAACAGGCTCTTATCCTTTAGTTTTTAAGCGAAAATATTTCCTCCGTCTAGCTGATACTGCTATAGCAAAAGTTAAATAATGAATTGCATCACATGTTTCCAAATGAATTCTTACTGTGTTTAATGTCTGTTTTGCTGCAGATTACCCTAATCCCATTTGCTTCCCATGCTCTTGCACCCCAGTGTCGATAGTGATCCAGAGAACTGAAAAAGAGGCGCTTAAGGAATGTGGTTCTTACTCAAAGCGTCAAAGACCCATAATCAGAGAGCCTCCATTTACATTTACATTGGGATCCAGATAAGAAAGACTTAGTATTAAGAAACCCGAAATTTGATATTGTTAGGATTATGGGTGTTTAAACTACCAAAATACATGCCATTACATCAACATCCAATGCATAAACCAAGAACATGAAAACTGAAAATGGAAGCTCCAACAATGGCCGAAAATCTGGAGCTTCTTCTTCCTTGCTTATGGTTGATTTGTAGGCTCAGGAACAGCTTCCACGCAATGCAAATCACCCCACCAAGAGATAGCTAGAAGAACCGACAAAGAACCCTCAAAACCGACCCTAAACTCTCAAGAAACACCACCTATACTTAGCCCTATTTCATGCCTAAGTATCAATGTATTCTACCACCAAAGCTCACCTCAAACTCACCTCTTCACTCAATGAACAAGGTACAAAAACGAGAGACAGAGATGGGGAAGAAAGAGAGAGTTGTAGAGGAAGGTATGGCCTTTGTTTTCTTGCCCTTGCTTGCCCACATGGGAGAGAGATGGAGTTGGTAGGTTTATAGATTCAAATGTGTTTGAAGCTTCTCAAGCAAGTTAGATAAAATATCTACCAATCAATCTCAACCAACCATTTTGATCCAAGGGCTCACATTTAATACAAGAGGTTAAGAGAACCATTTATAATTCTCACATTCTTCACCTTGGTTCTCATAACACACTCTCTTGGTTGCGAATTTGCACATGGAAGAACTGTTCATCATCATCGCCCACTACCTGCAAGAAAAATTAACCCGTATCAATATGTAATAAAGATAAGCATAATTTAAATTTACCTGCAGGTAGAATTTTAGTTCCCACATCAGAGGGATTCCTATTAGTGTGAATCTTAACAAGTTTAACTTCATTTTGAGACAATTTCTCACGAATAAAATGATACTTTACCTCAATATGTTTAGATCTTTCATGATAAACAGGATTTTTACAAAGCAATAAAGCACTTTGACTATCAGTAAACATAACAGGTATATCATGCATGAAGTTCAATTCTTTTAAGATTCCTTTTAACCAAGTACATTCCTTAACCGCCTCGGTTATGGTAACATACTCTGCCTCAGTACTTGACAAAGTAACTAAAGGCTGCAACTGTGACTTCCATGTTATACAATTGTCACCTAGGGTAAAGAAGTATGCTGTAGTTGATTTCCTACTGTCTTTATCACCAGCAAAGTCAGCATCAACATAACCTTTCAAAGTTAACCCCTCAGATCTTTTCTCATAAACTAAGCCCAGATTTAAAGTCCCAACCAAATACCTCAATAGCCATTTCAAACCTGCCCAATGCGGCTTACCAGGATTGGACATAAATCTACTTAGGAGACTGATGGAAAAAGCAAGATCAGGTCTAGTAGTAATCATAGAAAACATGACAGAACCTATAGCATTAGCATACGGCACATTTTCCATCTCTTTTAATTCAGACTCAGATTTAGGCGAATGAGCATGTGATAAATTCATATGACTGGCAAGAGGCACATTCACAATTTTACTGTCTTTCATACCAAATTTTGTCACAACTTTGTTCAAATAAGCTTCCTGTGAAATAGTTAACCTATTCTTAGCCACGTCCCTTGTTATCACCATCCCTAGAATCTTTCTAGCATTCCCTAAATCTTTCATGTCAAATTCAGATTTCAAAAGATCTTTCAGTTTATTAATTTGAGACTTGCTAGGTCCAGCTAACAGCATATCATCCACATAAAGCAGCAAGTAAACCTCACAACCCGCTCTTTATGTCATTAAAATACAAGCAAGCATCAAATTCACTTCTTTTAAACCCTATTTTCAGCACATAAAGCATCAAATCTCTTGTACCATTGTCTTGGGCTCTGTTTCAGCCCGTACAAAGATTTCTCTAACTTGCACACATAATCAAATTTTCCCTTTGCCACAAAACCTTGTGGTTGGCTCATGAAGATATCCTCTTCCAACTCCCCATGTAGAAAAGCAGTTTTTTACATCGAGTTGTTCAAGTTCCCAATTGAATTGAACCACAAGAGCCAACATTAATCTGATTGTCTTGTACTTAATCACGGGTGAAAATATTTCATTATAATCCACACCCTCCCTTTGAGTATAACCCTTAGCCACTAACCTCGCCTTAAACCTCACCGGATCAGTAGGGCTCAAACCCTCCTTTAACTTGTAAATCCACTTACAAGGAACTAATTTCTGATCTTTAGGTTTTTTAATGAGTTTCCAGGTTCTGTTATCACTCAAAGATTTCATTTCCTCCTGCATAGCTTTTAACCAACTTTCAGAATATTTTCCATTCACAGCTTCTTCAAAACTATCAGGTTCTATTTGTTCAAGGGCTTCACCTGCTGAAACTAAGGCAAAATCAGTCATGTTTAGGGATTCATATCTAGGATTTGGCCTGATTTGCCTCCTCCCCCTATCCCTAGTAAGCTGATAATCTTGATTAGGTGGCTGATCATTAAAATGTTCAACTTCAACAGGTTCAGTGTTTTCTTGAAGTTCAGTCACCCCTTCAGTTTCAGTTTCAATTACATTTTCATTTTCAGGTTCTTGATGTATAGGGTCATTAGCCTCATTCCCAGGTGTAGGTGAATCAAGCTTAGTAAGCTTCACCTCAGTCTGAATACTCTTCTCAGTTTCAGTTTTGTTGCTTTCATCAATTTTCTGTTTTAGACAAGGCATCTCAGATTCATTAAAGACTACATTCCTGCTGTTAATAATCTTAATACCTTGAACCCCTAAAACCCATAGCCTATAGCCTTTCACACCCTCGGGATACCCTAACATCACACACTTGACCGCCCTCGGCTCAAGTTTTCCTTCAGATTGGTGTGCAAATGCAGCACATCCAAACACCCTTAAATGTTCCAGATTTGGAGGCTCTCCCGTCCACAACTCCTGTGGGGTCTTAAACCCTATACTGCTGGACGGAGACCTATTAATCAAGTAAGCTGCAGTACTTGCAGCTTCAGCCCAAAAGCCTTTCGCAAGGTCAGAGCTAATCAACATACACCTAACTTTGTTCATTATGGTCCTGTTCATTCTCTCAGCGACCCCATTCTGTTCAGGTGTGTATTTAACAGTTCTGTGTCTTGTTATGCCTTTCTGCTTACAGAAGTTGTCAAATTCAAAATTACAGAATTCAAACCCGTTATCAGTTCTCAAAGTTTTAAGCTTCTTATCTAGCTTATTTTCCACAGACTTTAACCAAATTCTGAATTTTTCAAAGGTTTCCGACTTAGCCTTCAAAGGGTAAATCCAAACCTTTCTTGAATAATCATCCACCAAGGACAAGAAGTACTTGCTCCCACCAAATGTGGAGTGCTTCTCCGGACCCCATAAATCAGCATGGACATAGTCCAATGGTCTGCTGGTCCTATGAGAGCTAGCTTCAAAGCTCACCTTATGTGACTTACCCAAAACACATGTTTCACAGAAATCCATTGCTTCAATATCATCATTTCCAAGCAATTTCTGATTACTTAAAGATTTTAGCCCTTTGAACCCAATATGACCCATTCTGTTATGCCAAATTTCAGTTTTGTCTTTACTCACAGTAAGAAGGCTAGAATCAAATGGTATTTCAGTTCTACCCTCCAGATAGTACAACCCATTCCTTTTAGGTCCTTTCATAACTATGAGAGAACCTCTCATAATTTTCAAAATTTTGTTACCAGACTTGAAGGTATATCCCTCATCTTCAAGAGAACCTAAGGAAATGAGGTTCCTCTTTAAATTAGGAACATATCTAACATTTCTAAGCTGCGTGACGGCCCCATCATACATCCTGATGGCAATGTCACCAACTCCAACCACATTTTGAGAATTATTGTCCCCCATGTAGACCTTCCTAGGTTCAGTCTCTTTGTAGTTATAGAACCAAGACCTCTCAGGGCACATATGAAAAGTGCACCCTGTGTCTAGGATCCAATTTTTATCAAATTCTTCCTCAGACACATTAAGGACATGCAGACTGTCAAATTCAGACACAATGGCAGCATTATCTTGATCAGTATTGTTTGGGTCTCTTTGTTTCCTTTTCCACTCAAAGCAGTCTTTCTTGAAATGTCCCAACTTTCCACAGTGATAACATTTCTTACCGCTCTTATCTTTGGATTTGGATCTCATTTTAGATTTTCCTCTCCCCTTCTTGTTATGGAAGTTATATTCTTTCTTTTCAGATCTTCCCCTAACAAACAAGCTTTCTTCACGAGAGTGAGTTCTATTGTCTCTTTTTAATTCAAGTTCCCTTGATTTTAAGGCATCTATGACAATAGCTTGGGTGAGAGTGTCCCTACCATATCTTATGGCATTTTTCATTTCTCTGTAAGATTCGGGCAAAGAATTTAGCAATATGACAGCCAAATCCTCATCGACAAATTTTTTGTCATTATGAGCCAGACTCTTAACAATTATGCTAAAGTCACTCAAATTCCCCTCAACATCCTTCCCGGGATCCATCTTAAAACTAAATAGCTTCTCCAACAAATATATCTTGTTAGGTAAAGTTTTAATTAAGAACAAGGCATCTAGTTCAGTCCATAAAGTTCTAGCAGTTTTAGCATTATCAACTTGTCTTACAATGTTATCAGATAAATGCAAAATTATAGAACTATAAGCAATTTCATTCATGTCTTCAATTTCATGTGGTTTAGCCTTTAACTCATCAGAAAAAGTAGAAGGATCATCGAGAGCTTTAGCAACTCTCTGTTGGACCAAAATAGCCCTCATTTTCTGTTTCCAAATCGAGTAATCCCCCTTTCCATCGAATTGCGATAATTCGACCCTCGAACCCATTACAGATTCTGTAAAAGAGTGGCCTGTACTCGTGGACATAACAGAAAAGGTTTTGAAAAAATCTTTTCCAGATGATCAATATATAAATGTGAATGCCGAGTTAAAATCAATTTTCAGAAATGAAGCACAACAATGAAATAATCCGTTCACGAAACACAGGTATATAATGCAGGTAAATATGCTTTCAGGTTACAAATTAATTACAAGAATTCAATCAATGGAATTCACAAATAAGCAACCAAGCAATCATGCATAAACCGGTAAAAAATACCAAACCTATCCTAACGGAGAGTTTAGAATAATCTTACCAAACTACTGTTGAAAAACAGTAAATATACCAAAGTTTCACAATCGAACTGCTGTAGATGTCAAGTCAGGGGCAAAATCGTCCAACTTTTTATGTATAACCTGAAACACTAAAATAAACGCATCAATACGTTCAGCAAGTTAAACTAAGAAATCTGCTCGAAAAAATTCTCGCCGGAAACCGCCACGCGCCGCCGCCGGAGCTACACGCGCCACCGCCGGCCGGTCGCCGGAAAATCGCTCATCACCTAGGAAGATTCTCCTCGGTCTGCAGAGCACCCTGGTGGTCTCGGATTTTCCAAATTCCTTCTGGTTTGGCGGGAAATCGCATTTGAAGTTTATGTTTTTCACCAGATTTTTGGACAGCTTCACCTCCGATTTTCTGGTTCGTTTTCAGGCGATTTCTGCTCGTTTTCTGGTCCCTTTTTGGCTTCACAAACACCCCAACCAAGCTCTGATACCAGTTTGTTAGGATTATGGGTGTTTAAACTACCAAAATACATGCCATTACATCAACATCCAATGCATAAACCAAGAACATGAAAACTGAAAATGGAAGCTCCAACAATGGCCGAAAATCTGGAGCTTCTTCTTCCTTGCTTATGGTTGATTTGTAGGCTCAGGAACAGCTTCCACGCAATGCAAATCACCCCACCAAGAGATAGCTAGAAGAACCGACAAAGAACCCTCAAAACCGACCCTAAACTCTCAAGAAACACCACCTATACTTAGCCCTATTTCATGCCTAAGTATCAATGTATTCTACCACCAAAGCTCACCTCAAACTCACCTCTTCACTCAATGAACAAGGTACAAAAACGAGAGACAGAGATGGGGAAGAAAGAGAGAGTTGTAGAGGAAGGTATGGCCTTTGTTTTCTTGCCCTTGCTTGCCCACATGGGAGAGAGATGGAGTTGGTAGGTTTATAGATTCAAATGTGTTTGAAGCTTCTCAAGCAAGTTAGATAAAATATCTACCAATCAATCTCAACCAACCATTTTGATCCAAGGGCTCACATTTAATACAAGAGGTTAAGAGAACCATTTATAATTCTCACAGATATGATTCTCAGTCTCTTCAAAGCACTTCAAGCCACTGAAATGGGTATTTCCAAGTCTCACTCACGGGAGGGAAAAAGATGCAGATGGGTTGCTCTTCAAGCCACCAAAAATGAGGAACTCCCAAATCTCAACCGACGTAGTTTCTCCGCAATATTTTTGCTTCAAATCTCGCCAAAATGCCCTAGAATAACAAAACTCGATGAATATGACCTAATATGGTTTCAAAAGGGCGCGACCCCGTTGGAGGCGTGACCCGATTGAATTTTCATATTTCATTTTTTCTATCTCGTTTACCACGTCATGCGGTCAAGTGGGGAGTCAACATGAGTGTTCAAGTAACATTATTGATAGTGAGCAATGGTTGGTTACTGGCACTTCTTATTATTTGAATAAGAATAGAATAAAGCTACTTGTACACAATCCCCCACACAATCCCTTACACTCCCCTCACATGGAGGGAGGCCCACACATAATAAAATATTTGTGGGCCCCCCTTCATGTGAGGAGGGTGTAGGGGATTGTGTAAGGGGGTGTGTGTACATGTAGCATTGTTGATAAGAATAATGTTATTTATGGAAGATTTCGCTGAGGTAGCAATTTACATGGAATGATGAGATTGGACAATTCAATTTTTATGGGATAAGGGTGAAGGGATAATGAATTGTCACATTATCTACATTTCATCATAATGATAAATAACATTATTCTATTATTTTGAGTTATGCTACATGTACGAAATCCAAATACACAATTTTCATTTTCCATTAACAATTAGCAAAACAGAATTGTTTGCACAAAACGTCTCTACGTATGAAATTTATTACGCACAACGTTCCAATGTTGCATTTTCACCCTATTTCAACCTTTCTTTATTGCGATATCATCATTTTCATCCAATTTATCAATAAAAGAGATATGAAGCGATGAATACACTCTCATATTTAAAAAAATAATAAAAATAAAATAAAGAACTAGTCCCAAAAATTTCAAAAAAGTACAAATGAGTCCCAAATAAATAATTAAAAATGGGGTTAGACAAACTCTCGAATCGAATCGAATCGAATCGGACTCGAACTGGACGGTTATTCTTAAATTAAATACCCGATAGGTATCTTAGTGTGTGTTTTATTCACATTCTTTTTTAATAATGTATTTTGGAATAGTAGATTGATAGAGAATGTATGGTTAAAAAATAATGATTTTTTTATTTACGTGTAATATTATTTTAATGAAAAATATGTGGCTTAAAAGAAAAGAGAAAAAATGTATTTTGGGAATAATGAAAATCAAACACCCCCTAAATCGAGAACCAACGAATTTGATTTAGTTCTCGATTCTAAACCAAGAATCGAATCTCCATAATTTTTAAATTTTTTTATCTTAAATAAGTCAAATTATTTTATTTTTGAATAAATTTGCCAACTAATTAACCCAAACCCAAAATAGAATTTTTTATTTCTAATTTTCAACCAAACCCAACTTAATTAAATTGATATAAGTTTTACCCAAATCTCTAATTCTACCATTTCTGCTGTTCTGGAAAAATCGAATTAAAAACTCGGCCGCTTCTTTCTTCATTATTGTGAGGTCGCTATCTTCATATTCTTATGATTTGAACAGTTAAATAAATGAAGAACTGAACAAAAAGAGATGTAAAAGATATCACATGATTGAACTACATTATTTTGTAAGAGTTAAGACTGAACATGTTATAGTTGAATTAATGTAACTTAGTGGTAAAAAAATAATAATAATTATTGTTCGAAATTGGAAAACCAAATCAAACCCGAACAGTTCCATAATTAAATTTGAACCCGACAATTCCATTTACTAAATATCTGAAAATTGGTGTTCGATTCGGTGTCATCGATGGTGTCAACCATGATGACAAAGTAGCTTAATTCTAATGAATTTCAAACGCAAATCACACCCCTCAAAAATTAACTGTAATGGAAAAGAAGCACAAATCTAGCAAAAACTCTTAAAAGAACACCCGAAAACAGAAAAATGCGGATCAAAAATTGAAGACGAAAGATCAATCTACTATTGTTTAAGCTATGATTTAGAAAATCCAGAAAGAAAACACCAAATCATATTTTCTTTCATATGCAATCTAGGCCATTGGGTTGTCAGTAACTCGGGTTTCTGATTCTTTCAAAGGTGGAGGGGGATCCCAGAGCAAAGTTCAAGAAGAGAATGACACCTGGATTTTTAATTCATCAACATGCGCACGGTAAAAAATTTGAACCAAAAAAATAAAAATAAAAATTCTTCCCTAATATAAAATTTAGTTCTTGTTTGATGATCATTATTGTGTAGAAATAATGTTTTGAATAATATTTTTGGAAAAATATATGGTTAAAAAGCGAGATTTTTTTTTAAATTTATGTGTAAAATATTTTATTATGTAAATGTGATTGAAATTGAGACCCTGTTTGAGTCACATTATTTCAAAAAATACATTTTTTAAACAGTGATTTGACATAATTTTAACAATACATTATTCAGTAAAATAATATTAAACGCAAATTCAAAATTTTTGCTCATTTTTTAATCACACATTCTCCATCAATTTACTATTTCAAAATACATTCTTTCAAAATAATATCGTTCAAACACACTTGAATATGAGAAATAAATTATTTTATTTTAAAGGGTGTCAAACAGGGACTTCATGTAAACATTATGTCAACAAAATTAGTTTATAAAATTACTCTATAATTATGATAAACAACTTAAAATTACAAATTTGTCTCTAAAATACATTTTAAAATTTCGCAAACTTTTACACTATTTTTCAAGTATTGACTCACCGATCAAACCAATAATCTGGTGAACCTATACCTTATTTGGGTCGGTGTCCAAATCAAGTCTAATAATTACGATTGTACCAACTCGGTTAAGGCGGAGAGTTTGAAAAAAATCGTCATTTGGTAAATCACGTTGGTATATTTTGTCTATAGTAATTGAACATTTTAATAATGCACAACACTACATTGTCAAATTTAGCTTGACGTAATCATGAGAAAAATGCATAAAAATATGAGAAATGTTACACAATTACATTAACACAACAATCTTTTACATAACTATGTCTAGGGAAACAGGGACGGAGAAGGGAAATGACAACTGTCCCCCGCAACATTTTTAAATTTTTATCAAAATTATTTATAAAGAGCATATAACACATTAGATATCGTTGTGCCATTGACTATTGTAGCCCCATCAATCATCGCCCCTTCAAATAGGGTTGTCAACCTCGATTATATAAAATATCATGACTCTTTAATTCTAGATCGAATAAACCAGTCTGGCTTGGAGATAGGAAATTGGCACATGTATAGAATTTTTTTTACAGATATTTTACAGAAAACTCACATGAATGGGGTCATATGATTAAAATATTGTCAAAAATTATGTTTCACCCACCCTCCGACGTGAGTGTCCTGTACAAGCCTGCGAAGTACTTGTAGCAGAATTCTTGGATATAGAATCATACTATAGTGTTCGTTTGCTTGGCCGCAAGAATGACCACACCCACACACATTGGGAGGAAAAATATTATTTTATTTCTACAGGACCCACACACTCATATGAAGGTGTGGTCAAGCAAGTGATCATCCAAATAGATTGTTTATCATTTTTCCTTGGATATATATTCCTCTGCAAATCTGGTCAAACGTCTTGGAAATGGGAACTGTCTAATATGTGGAAATTATTTGTCACCTAATTCTGTAAGATTTATGGGTCACCGACAACATGTGGAACACATGAGAACGTTGAACCATAATACTATGACGGGAAAAGATAAAAGCGTCCTGGGACAGGCCTGTCGCGTGTGGTGCCCTCTATTGGAGGGGACGTTGGGGCCCCTTCCAATAGGGGACGCGTATTCCAGGGCCTGTTGCTCTAGTAAAATTTTACTATGATATCATCAAACAAATAACAACTATGCTACATGTACACACAATCCCCAACACAATCTCTTACACCCTCCTCACATGGAGGGGGGCCCACAAATATTTTATTATGTGTGGGCCCCCCTCCATGTGAGGGGGGTGTAAGGGATTGTGTGGGGGATTGTGTACAAGTAGCTTTATTCAACAAATAATCTCCGTTCTTATATCTGAAAACAAAATAAAGTTTTTGCTTTTCTATCAGCCAAAAATTAGACAAAACAAGAGAGTACAAAGAGTAATCTAAAAACTAAACACATTGCCTTTGAACGATTATGCTTTTAAATGGGATAGTTTAACATTTTTTTTTTTTCAGTGAAAACTCTTTATAAATATTACCGTTAATTACTTATTTTTAATTATGATCAATTAAAAATTATTCATTTAGTTAAAGTATAGAATTTTATTGTAAAAGTCAAATCTTCATTGTTTTTCAAACTATCATTTTCATCAATTTAAGTCGGCATTCTAGAAAAAAGACGTCTAGTCCAATTCCTCTATCTTCTTCTTTTCCTAAATTTATAGATGAAATCTGACTCAGCAGTGACAAAAAATTTATGAAGTCAAATAACTTGTTTGATATTGAGTTAAATCAATCGAGGCCATTAAATTTCAACAGATTTCTAATTACTCACTCACTTTAGAAATAGAGGTTGACAAAATGATCAAATCAAATAAGATCAAATCAGGATCAAATCAAACCAAGCAGTTCGATTCGATTCTATAAAAAAACAAAATTAACGGCTCCAATTCTTAAAACTTAGAACCATTTGGTTCTGGTTCTGGTTCTGGATCGGGTTAGATTTTAATTCTAGAATCAAGAACCAAATTCAATATTCAAATTTTATTATACACACACAAATTAGTGAATCACAATTCAACTAAAAATCAAGACAAAAAGGTCATGTACCTTTGATTTCTTATTTCTCAATGTGTGGATTGGAGACTAGACCCTAATTCATTTTCTCTCATTTTCAATTTATACACCGACTCTCACATGGATGCCAACAACTATCGCCTACCGTCTATCGTCGAGCTCAACCACAACCGCCGCATGGATTTCTGAAGTTGAAGCCTCAACCTTCGATTCTTCTTCTTCAAATGTTCTCTCTTATTTTTTTTTTCTCCCTCTATCACTAATGGAACTAGAACCAAATGGTTCGGTTTGTGTTTAGTTCCATATCTCAAAAAAAAAAAAAAAAAACAATTTTGTTCATGATTCGATTTTCTTGGAGTCAAAACCAAATGAAATCATGTCCACCCTTATTTAAAAGGTTACTCAACACTAACTCATCTTTTAATTAATTACTTGTCCACCATCCGTTAAGAAATTGTATCCACTTGGCAAACGGAAATTCAATGTCATAAGTTGACGACGTGAAATCTGTCCAAATCAACCAAATCGCACCAAACAAAATGCGATTTTCCCTTCATCTGAAACATGTATTTGATGTGTGGCAATTGACAAAGCAAAACATCGCAAATCAGAAGCCTTAATTCCTAAAATCCCAAGTTAAATACCCAAATCAGACAGGAATGTACAATCTGGCTTTGAATTCATCTCCATGCTTACCCATTTATTTACTAAAATCCCCAATCTGATAAGAACCCTAATTTTGTTGTGGCATAGTTGGACAAAGGTAACCCACATCACGTACTTTATTCTGGAAATGGACCACTCACTAATCACTAAGTACTAAAGATACTTTCTTGGAGGTATTCAAAGTTTGTTGAACTATTACTATAATTTGTTTGGTTATGTAACAAATTTGGATTAGAATATTGGAATATGCTATTTTTGTATGTGATTATCAATCAACCAGCTCCACTTTTCAGTGCTTCGTATTGTTTTGCTATTCTATCGACGCTCTCTCTTTCTCTCTTTCTTAGGCTCGTAACTAATCTCACTATCATGCCGCCTCGTCTAGCCAAAACACGCCCTCCGCAGCCACCTATCTGGCTAGTTTCCATAATCAACATTGACACCGGACTTCTAACTTGTCCCTCCTCCATCCATCGTTAGCAAAGTAGATTGGGCTCTGATACCAATAAATGCAAACAAAAGCTAAACGATTACAAATACAGAAGTACAAATGCATTCGTGAATTAGTTAACGAACGGGTAAATATTTGAAGAACAATCTTCAGTGAATTTAATAAATATATAGAAGCAACCACCTTACAATAAAACCATATATAACTCCCAATTTAAATAAGAAATTCTAAGTAGACTTTGAAAATAATACATACTCATGAAACCTATTTATTTTATTGTAACTCATAATCAAAATAAACTCTTACTGAACATAAATAACAAAAGATGTTTAAATGATTTTAAACAGCTAGACAGATAAAATATTAAATTAAACATGTCATCCTTTATAACTATTCCTACTCACTCCAACCCTTTATCTGCTCATCTTCCTTGCCTTACACACCATATATATTAATATTTGAGGTTTCATTTTAAAATGTCAACTTTATTAAAATAGTTTAAACTGTTATATATTAGTTTGTATTTTATACTTATTCGATATAAGATTATCCGCAAGAAGGTGACTCATTTTTTTTTACAAAAACATACTGAGATTCATGTGTTAATTAGTTTTGAGCTCTAGTCAAATTGAATTACTTATTTGAGTTTAGGCTATGATCTTGAAACCCCAAATCTTAATACCCTTACATCGATCATAGCTACTTGGATGTCCTCTCTTTTCCTTTCCCTTCTCCTTCCCTTCTCTCTCCCATAACGTTACTGAAAAGGCTCCAAAAAGGTTGGTCGGAGAGAAACGCATGCGATGAGGTAGGGATGATGATAGGAGTGGGAGTGGGAGTGGGAGTGAAGATAAACTATTGGAGTAAAAATAAGTTGTTTTAAAAGGAGAAATGTTGAGAGTGAGAATGGAAAAAAGATAGCGATCAAGAAGACCGACTATTAGAGTAAGTAAAAATAAAATTGTTTCAAATATATATAAAAGTGTCGTAACTTCTACGAAAACTTTGACAATTAAAATAAAATACACTATAAATAATCCGCCTACAATTTTTGATCGGAGACATTATTCTAGCATTAAAAAACTTTGCTCATCATAATATATTTCAAGGTGGCTTATGATACAACGCGTGCTCAAAGGAAAAAATTACCAGTCAACGAGATGTTGATACTGAGGATTCCGCGAAATCTGGACAAAATTTGATTGTTTTGGACTCTATTGAGGGACATGATGGTAGTTGACATGGATGCCCTAAAATTAACAGCTAATCGTTTTCTTCATTTAATTTTATTCCCAACTTGCAATCTTCAAACTTCAACGGCAAAAAAGTCTAAAATTCATAATATGACAGCTGAGGAAACTTTTAATTAATTCTCAACTTTACACCAACTTAAAAGCAACCACAAAGGTTTTTTGTTTATCATTTTTTCATGTTCATACTATCGTTGTAAGAGAGATTCAAATGTGTCAGCGTCCATTTCACATCAGCAAAAAATCTCAAGACTTTAGAGCTAAATAATTGAGAGAGAGAGAGAGAGAGAGAGGAAACTATGCTTGTTGAGCCTATAAATCTTAACCAATATTCTTATAGTTGCAAGGTTTAAGAAAAGGATAAGCTTTGTCTTCAAAGGGAGAGTTTTAACCAAGGTGGATCGAGTGGGGGTTTAAGAATAGTTTTATATCGTGCAGGGTTCTTGGTTTTGCTTATGGAGATTGCAAGCATCAGAAGCTTATCAGATCTGGTAAGAATTACATCGAATTAGTCATTCTATGACGGTTAAAACACAACGATCTCATAAAATCCATCATGATTTTTTTTTAGTAATCGATCTATGACGACGGATTTTTTTGAATTTTTGTTTCATTAAACATGATTTATTCATCATTGACAGGGAATGGATGAGAGTGGTTTTGTTCACCAGTGGCCTGTAAATTCATTCGACGATCTCAGCACTATGTCGATTTGTACTGCATTTGGTGAAGATTTTTACCAGTCTTTCTCTCAACCAACATTGAATTTCAAAAGGGCTGCAGATTTTTCTCAATCTGGGTTCGAAAGAACCCCAAAACAGCTCAAAACAAACACTTGGCCTAATCACTCCAACAATAGAAACTCATTGAATTCGAGTTTCACCAATCAATTTGAAATTGTGAAGCCTAAAGAGGAGACATGGTCTTCTTCTAGCACTCTAAATTTCTCCAATGATTCAGTTGTTTCTCAAGCTAAAAATTATAAGCTCAAGGCTTGTCCAGGAAATAATAGAATTAACACAAATGATAGATATTCTCATGGACAGGATCATGTTATGGCTGAGAGGAAGAGGAGAGAAAAACTCAGCCAGAGATTCATAGCTTTGTCCGCCCTAGTACCTGGATTGAAAAAGGTACACTAGTTTCTTAAGTTTTTTTTTCATATATTCATATGTTGGACTGAGCTGTACACTTTCTCCTCGACTGCTTATCGACATATAAAGGGTTTTCTAAGGGTTGCTTACTTGCTTTAGTGTAAGAGATGTATGAGAAAATGCCGTATTCTTGAAAACCTGCAGCACTAAATGGACGTAGTTATCATATTGAGGGTGAAGTATTATAGTTTTATTATTCCGCTCGTGCTTGGGATTAGGTCTTAGTCCATAACTTCATGGGGGTGTTTTAAGTATCAATCTGATAATTTACTTCTCGTGTGCTTATTGCCAATAAATTTTCTTACCATTCTATGAGCAGATGGACAAGGCATCGGTTCTTGGAGATGCGATTAAGTACATTAAAGAACTCCAAGATCGAGTGAAAACTCTTGAGGAGCAAACTAGGAAGAAATCCATGGAGTCAGTGGTTTTTGTCAAGAAATATGAGATTCATACTGGCAATGAAAATTCTCCCTCGGACGAAAACTTTATTGATGCACTCCCAGAAATTGAAGCAAGATTTTCTGATAATAAAGATGTCCTCATAAGAATCCATTGTGAGAAAAGGAAAGGAATTCTTGAAAAAACAGTAGCTGAAATTGAGAAGTTCCATCTATCAGTTGTTAATAGCAGTTCACTGACTTTTGGAGATTCTGCTCTTGATATAACTGTAATTGCAAAGGTACTTTATACATTAAGTTCCTAAAATTTCATAAATTACTGCATTTTTCATTATATTTTCGCTAGCAAATAAGTTAGAAAACCTCGTGATTTCTTGCAGATGGATGAAGAATACAACATGTCAGCAAAGGATTTTGTGAAGAATTTACGTGCAGCGCTCAAAATGTTCATCTAAATTTATGAAGTTCCTTGTTGAACACATAGTTAAACTTTGTTTTGCCAATTATCTGGCTACCAAAAGCCTGTGTTGGACATCCACCATTTCAAACCACTTCTTGAAGCTTATTTTGCCGCGGGGTTCATTTTGGAGGGTTTTTTCCTAATTTTTTTCATGGCTGATTATTGTTAATTTACCATGTTTTTGACCTTCCTGTTTGTAAAAAAATTTGACCCCATAGGTTTGTTTGGCTTTTTAATGGGTTTTCCTTCTTATGGTGGATGAATAAACAGGAATTTGTAGCAGAAATTGAGGTTACTGATCGGTGTTTTAGAGGTCTTTAAGAATATTTAAGGTTCTCAATTATGGCCTTTTTGTAATGTCCTCGTTTGTTTGTATTGTAATTATAAAATCACGTTTGTCTTGTATTTATCAATATATTCTGGCAGAAAATAACTTATGGAAAATATTCATATCTATATACCTTTAAAAATACACTTTCCGACTTGACAAACTTGTGAAATTTTTCTAAAAACCAGGTGGTATTAATTAAATAGATAATTAAATAAATTAAGATCACAATAACGTAACATTTATGATCACACTTACGTATTAATCACAATCATAGTAAGTCACGGTCACAAAGACAAAAAAATGTGGATCACAATTACAAATTTAGTACAAATAACACATTTTATAGGTCACAAGTTATTTATTAATCACAAATTATCAAATTAATTGATTAAAACTTATTTATTGATCACAAATTATTAAATTAATTGAATACAATTTATTTTTCGATCACAAATTATCAAATTACCAGTTATAATTACCCAATTAAATGATGGATAAATCTAAATGGCTCGGGCCCATATGGCCTTGGCCATAAAGTAGAGTTCTTAAATGATCACGTTTGCGAATTTAGTCATAAATCACACATTTTTATAGGTCATAACTTATTTATTGGTTATAAATTATTAGATTAATTTATCACAACTTACTTATCGATTACAAATTATTAAATTAATTGATCACAACTTATTTTTTGATCATAAATTATCAAATTAACTGATCATAATTATACAATTAAAAGGTTTCAAATTACACAGTACACACCATCTCCCCCCACCCCTTTCACTAACATTGACACCACCCAAAATGCGTTGTCACCTCAAATCCACCAACCATCACTCCCACCATCGCGTATGCAAAGCACTACAGACGCAACATCGCCCCACCAGTATCACCTTACCACAATCTACCATCACACACACAATAATGTAGCACATACATATCAGCACTTGACGACAACGAGCTTAATAAATATGCACTGCACCACTGCGCACACACAAATCCACAACGTACCTATGTCTGCAACACACTACCATACCTCAAATAAATCCGCAATGGGTGCAACACATCATTGCACCATCGCACCACACACAGATCCACAATGTGGGCCGATGCCATACCACACACATTCGCAATGGGTCACAGTGGTGCCCATCATCGTTGTTCGTGCCCACGGCCATGCACTACTTTGCATGTTGTCGTACACTAATTAATGAGGTGACAAAAACAATGGGGAATTTTTATTTTTTTCAGTGGTTGGTGAAATTTTGACTTCATCACATCTCGTCACATTATTTATTGGTGAATTCGTTATGATAAATTGAATCAGATTTTAAATTTTTTTCTTATATAATACCTCAAGATGACATAAGCGTTACACTAAACTATATACTTATAATTTCACTAAAATATTACCCAATTTTGATTGACTAGTAAATGATCTTTCCAAATCTTCTTGTTTAAGCATTTGTAAGATACAATCTCCCCTTCTATACTTTAATACTGTGTTTAATACATTTTAGAGAGTAAGTAAACTCATTGGTTTTCTTAATTAATTTTTTCTAGCATTGATTAGTCCTTGTCGAACGTGCCAAGAAGGGTCTTTTTTTATTCCACTTAATTATTAACTATGCAACATTTCAATTATTAGCTGAAATCACGAAATTAAGTTAAAACAAAATATCTCAAGTTTAAATATTATATCCCTTGAGAGAAATTTAAAAATAAAGCTATAAAAATGAGTTATTACAGATAATGACATTGCAGCAAACGATAATACAACTTAACAACAATTTTAATTTTTAAGTTAGATAGGAGTCCAATTAGAACACGTTTGATATATTCAGCTCGAGACATGATCTTTGGTATTTATTTATTTATTTTATTTTATTGCTTAATTTGCTATATTGGGACAGACTAAACTTAATTTTGAAGTCTTGTGACAAAACGAATTTCACAATTGGTGACTTAAAACTCTCTATGACTTCACAACTAAGACACATCATTTAACCCCTTTTCGTTATCCATTTTAATTTTTTTTTCTCAAACTCATTTTGAAATACACATTTATATAATAGAATATTTTACACATAAATTCAAAATAATTTCCTATTTTTTAATCACACATTCTCTAAAAAAAGGTGATGCTACTTGTACACTTTTTGTGTACATAATATTTTACATCTTTCTCATGTGGAGAGGCCCCACATATAATGTATTATGTGTGGACGCTCCTCCATGTGAAAGGGGTTACATGTAAACATATAATTTATGTTTTGTTGATGGGGGAACTCCCAGCCGTTATATTTCGGGTGCGTTCTAGGTAAATTTTCGGATTGACGTAATAGCCTGCAAACCACGTCAGTCAAATTAACTGTACTAGGAAAGCCCAGTGCGACGAATTCGACCAAAAAAGTGTTGGTAGGTGAAATCGAATTCGTGACCAAAGGTTTTCACATTCACCTACTCCACCAACTCGATCATTATATGAGGGGCTACATATAATTTCTTATATACATAAAAAGTGTACAAGTAAACTAATCCCTCTGAAAAATCATTATTCTAAGATTCATTTTCTCTCAAAACTCTTTTTAATGACTTTCAAATGGAGGCTTATTTTTAAGCCTTGAAAATGATGAATATATGGTTTAAGAAAATATGACAGGGAATTTAATTTCATAAATTTTCATTTACGTTTCGTTAGAAAGAACCAACGGCGGTGTCGTGGTGTAGTTGGTTATCACGTCAGTCTAACACACTGAAGGTCTCCGGTTCGAGTCCGGGCGACGCCATTTTTAAGTTTTAAATTTATTCTTTTCCTACGCCAGATAGTGTAATATTTTCTGATTTCTTTGATTTAATTCTCTAGCCAAAGCAGAAGAAGAAGAAGCACAATCGATTAAATAAATGAAGTTTTACGTTCAAAGATTTCTTTGTTCTGTTTGTAAATTAATGGGTTTAAGGTTACGGAAGCTGAATATTTTTGCAGCGTTTTCTTTGATCGAGATCGCATTTCAATTTTCATTCTTTGCTGCTTCGGTTGCTTCAGACGACATCAATCCCCCCTACCCTAAAGCTATATCTGTAAGACATTCAACTTTTTCATTTCTTCATTGTTCTCAAAATTTCTCAATTTTGCTATAGAAATCCCCAATTTATGCTGTTTTGCCCTTCTAAAATGGACTCTTGTTTCGATATTCTAAGTTTAATTTAGTTGCTAAGTTTGATTTGGTATAGCTAATTTTGATATTAATTATAGGATTTGAAGGAAGCAATTGTGAAGGGATTAGGTTTCCAAGCTGACGAGTTTAAAATATCAGGGGTTTGATTTGAGGGACGCCTTAGTGGGAAGGTCGGTGGCATATGAATTTGATGTTGAAATTGATAATAAAGTTCTGTCCTTTAAACTTTTGGAGGACGTTAACCGATGGGATTATGTGGAGTTGCCGATTTTCCGCATAGAGGATTTAAGTAATGGGCTGGTGGAGAGGCAGCTAGTGGAGGATCAGATGCCGGTTTAGGCCCCATTCCAGTTGGCTGGTCCAATGGAGCTATGGATTCAAGATGCCAAAGATATGAGAATTTCATTTCCGGTAAGTTCAACTTGCATGATTTCCGGTTTAATGTTTTTTTTTTTTTTTTTGTGCATTTCCAATGTTTAATGTTGATTATTCAGCCTCATGCGTAATTGTTCGAAGCGCGTATGGAGTTTATATTTGTTTTTATATGCAAGTTTTATGCTTATGGAAAGACGGGGTTGTAATGGTGATTATGTTGAGAAAAAGAGGGAGAATGTTTAATCTGCAATCTGCAGGACAAGTATTTGCAGGGATGAGGAATGGGAACTGTTAGTAGTTGATGAAAGTAAAAATTTAATTTATTATCATTCTGATCGTTGAAAAAGAATAATTATCACTAGACAGTGATAATTTAATAGTTGTGTCAAGTGAAAAAGCCATTCTCGTTAGATTTCAATGGATTGGGAATTTTGGCATTCTTAGCTATTCAAACTAGTTTTTGGTTCATTTGGAATAGAAGTTGCTATTCATGGTGGGGAAAGCTTGTTCTTTGTTTGTGACTTTCCTGTGTTTCTTGGTTCATGTGTTACACTTAACTTGTCCATAAGTTTCAATTAGATTATCTTGTTTTTATTATTTTGCAGCAAGTTTTTCTTATTATGTTTACCGATAGGGTTCTAGTTATTGTTATAAGGTGATTTGTCGGAATGTTTCATTTCTTTACTTGAACAATCCGACTTTGTTTAATATAAAGCTTAGATTGTTATTGTTGTTGTTCTAGGGAGCGGGCTTGAGTATACAAATGCCACATACTGTCATGTTTACTAATTTGTATATATCAATTTAGTTCTTTAATTCTCTTCTTTGCTGATTGAGTTTTCTGTTTTCTAATGATATGTAGCATGACGTCGATGCTGGAGTGCTGAAGAAAGTGATATTAGCAGATGGTGCTGTGGTCACTGTTAAGGGTGCCAGATCAGTCAGCCTGCATCATTCCGCTTCTACTAAATCGAACAAATAATAATTTTGCATCTGGCCTTCTAACTCTAGCGAAGCGTCTCCGATGTGCTTCCGGTTCCCAAGGTGGACCCCTCCTTTCACTTCGCATTGTCGTTCCATCATCACTAACATCCCCTACATCCGCGTCTCCCACTTCTGCTAACAAGTTTAAGCTGAAGCGCCTAGCATCTGGCCTTGTGGAGCTGTCGTCAGCATCAAAAAGGAAATCTGTGCAAGCTGATGCTATATCCACCATTGATCTCCAAGGAGGGGCCACTTCCCTTCTCACACTGGATTGTTTCACCGCATTGTGGCCACTTGCCTCCATTGATGGATTGAACCCTAACTTGCTTGGTTTTGAGGCATTGCTATCTTCTGTGCTTGGTCCTAAAGCAAACACAGAGGGTTCGTTCAAGCTGTTGAAGGCAGATGTGTTGGCACAGACTTTTATGAAGATAGGTTTTGGAGTCGAGAAGAAGCTGAGTAAGGGAGATGGATTTGATTGGGAGGGCTTTCCAGAGTGGAGAACGAAGCCTGAGACTGTTAGGATGCATTTTGAAGTGTTGGCTAAGGTAGATGGTGACAAGGTTGTGCCTGAGAGTGGTACAGGTCAATCCCGTGATTGCAGAGGATACCGTGGCACCAAATGTGCTCGTGGGCAATACATCCATGTCAAAGACTCCGATTGTTGACCCACCTTCAAATCCATTTACTTTTATGAGTTCCTGTTAAGTACTCATTTTTGGTGAAGAGTATAAAGTATAAATATGTGGGGTATTTTTTATTTTTTTTTATTTCTTTTTCCCTCCTTCTGACCTCTTTTTAAAGGCGTCTAGCTTGTACATCAAATAGGGAGATACGTCATTGTAATGACTTGGATAATAAAGTTATTAGAGTAGAGACAATCTACTTGGTCTTTTTGGTAAGATATTTTGAGATATATATATTTTTGAATGTAAGATATTTTGATATATATATATATATATATATATATATATATATTAATAGTTGTGTCAAACGAACAGTAAATACTTGGGTTGAAAAGTGTAAGTCAATAATGTAGGCAAGTCACATTAATTTCATTTGTTGGGTGAACAGTGAAGAACGAGTTTAGCTACAGTGGTGTGAACGCTCGGTTTCAAATGAACAGTAATTTTTGCATCCTCTCTTTTATGTTAAAGGAGGATTTTTTTTTTTTGTAGGCATGTCATGGATTTTAGGCACTTCACTTGCGAGATGTGAGAGGTTCAAGAAAAATCTTTTACTCTTCTTCCTCATTAGCAAGATGTCACTCTCTTCTTCCTCGTACACCCCATAAAAGTGTTGGCTCTAATAATATCAAGCATGGTAACATCCAAAAGCTTCTTTGGATCATAAGTGCCCGGATTTTTAAAAACTTAGGCAGCAATTGGAACAATAGAGTTCCCTGAAGTACTGATCAAATTAAAAATTTATTGGAGCAGCACTTTGCAATTTTCTCGCCGAGGGTTATGAAAATTCAAGCATCAATACTGAAAAGAATGGCTCTGGCTTTCCTGACTAACTTGGGAACCCGGCTGGAGTGATGACAAGTTCCATGAGTATAAGTGCATTCTCAAGTTGCTGTTGTCCTTGGAAAGTTCTCAGGGGGCTAATTAGCTACTTCAAGAAAATGGGTAAGAGTATTAGATAAGACTCGACTGAACAATGAGCAAGGTTCTAGTATATCATATCAAACATGCCAAATGGTTCTTTGCTGTGGCGTCCATGTCCATGTGAGTAATATCAGCGGTGACACCGACAGCATTGACCACGTTGCACAACAAGAATTCTAGTAGTTAGACCCTCCATGAGAATGGTGGCGCAGAAGTTGGAAGAGGTGGACACTTGAAAATTAACTCAACGACACTAATCAAATTTGTTGCATACGTTGGTTACAATAGTACATTAGCTTCATTTCGTTACAACTTGTTACACATCTCAACAGAAAAATTCTGAGAAAATAAATCATGAAAATTTAAAAATATATAAACGAGAAGAAGAAGAAACACATAAAATTCAATAAATAATTGAACAAAAGACAAGGCCACTTGTGAAGAAAATCATGCAAGGTTGTTCCTACTGGAGCTCCTCGATACATGGGTGCTATGGAAGTTAGGCTCCTTTCCAGTGGTTACGGGCTTTCTTACATTTCCTGCCAAGTTTCCTCTTTTTTCATGGTGTGGAGGAGCTCGAACTGCAGTTTCATGTATCACTTCCATTTCTTGTCCTGGAATCAAGTAAGAACGAATTTCCCTCTTTGTTGAATCAAGCCTGTAAAATTGAGCCTCTAAATTAACCCAACAGATCATTTTTAAAGTCAAGGATACAGAATCCATACTTACCCTTGACGCCGAATAGGATGATGCTGCAGAGGCGATCTCATTTTCCTAAACTTCTCCAACCTTTGAATTGCATTATTTTTCAGAGGGGATGCGATAGGCGTCGTTGGCTCCTGGTTTCTTAAAACATGAGACTTTTGAAGCGTTGCATTGGCTGCTGTTTTAGCTCTCTCTTGCCCTTGTAAAAGCTTTTGAACATTTATCATCTTGCTCTCTTTCTGCTAAAGCAACAGTTCGTGAATGTTCTCAAATAAACTCATAAAGTGAATTTTTCTGTTAAGAAAAACTAACATTTTGACAATTGAAATATAATGTATCCTCTTGAGACATGTATTCTACTTTTTAGGATGCTTCCATTTCTGACATGAGTAATATTGGCCAAGAAATATCATGTAGACCCATATTTTACAAGAAAAAAATTACTCACTCGAATATCATTTACTTCCTTTTTATGCGACTTTCCAGCCATAAGTGTTGAAACTGCACTTTCGTTCCGAGGAGATTGAAAATTAATTTTCCTCTCCAAGTTAGCTTCCTTGTGCATCATTCTTTCCTGAAAACCAGATCTTCATTAAATCACCACAACAATAAGTGGTGTATTTACTATTTTACTGTTCGGTAGAAATATTTACGTCAGTTCTAAGCCTAAAAGGTTTAGGGGTGGTTGGCTTTGGTTTCTGGAACTTCAACACTGGGGCAACATTATCCTGCTGCAAATTTTCATGTGCTTCAGCAACCTATGTTAAAACTTACGAATTAGTATAAGCAACTGAACCAGAATAAATAATGCGGATGAAATCTGAAATGGAAGAAGACAAGTAAAATGAGACGAAACCTTTTTAATTTTTCCAGATGTGTCCTTCACGCCAAGGATTTTTGTTCCATTCTGCTTCTGACTATGAGTGTCACCTCTGCAAGCAAATAAGTTCCAGAACAAATATCAAATTGCAGAAATAATCTGAACAATGCACACACAGATAACAATCAGAGAGATCTCAAACCTGTTCTCATCAAAGCCCACAGTGTTTTCTTTGTCATCACTATCCATTGGTTCGTTCTCATGTTTTTTTTTCCCTTGGAAGGATTGTGCTCAGCCTCATCTGGGAAGTCTCTAGAGCATTGTTTGTTTTTTTGAACCCAATTTCAATTTATCATTCAGTTCATTGGCATTACTGCTATCATTCACTTGTCTGTTTGGTTCTTCAGAAATTGGGTTAGTACTTCCCTCTAAGCTCCTCTCTTCTGCATTTGGCAAACATTGTGCTTCCGTTCTCGAGGCATCCTCCAATGTATCTATGTTGATTGTTGAAATGTCGTCAGCTCTTGATTTTACATCAATATCCAAATCACCAGGGCCATTTTTCACCAATTTTTTAGGGACACCGTGTCTTGACAACTTCCCTTTGCTCTTACTACTATTCACAGATCTTACAGACTTAGTTTCCTTCTCGATACAAGCTTGAGAATCTAATTGTTCCCCAGCTGTTCTTTGAACCTCCTTGCTGCCACTCTGCAGTCTTCTTGTACGATTTCTATTACTGTCCAAATTCTTCAAAGACTTGCTAGAATACCCCAAAAAAGGTTTCTTCTTCTGACTAGTAATTTCAAGCCTTTTCATTCCTTCATATAATTTTGTTAAGGGTGTACGCAATTCCACAGAAGTCTTTACCTTGATAGGTTTCTTGGGAGAGTGAAAGACCAGAGTCTTTGCTACCAAGCGGCTTTTTGAGATTTCAGTAGTGTTTGGTTTCGGATTCTGAACACTACAAAAGGAATTCGAATTTGGGAGGCCTTTTTTGTTCCTTGGAGTTGTAAGATACTTGGCAGCAACCGGCTTCGTCTTGTTTTTTGGTGTAGACTTAGACTTCAGAAGAGGCCTAACAACTTTTGATTTGTCATTGACCATCTTTTGAGAAATTGACGAAATCACTGCTAATCTTGATGATAATCTAGACTTTGAAGATTTTGGAGGAGCTGAATGCGGACATTTTATAGGTGTTCTGAGGAAATACTCAATTTATCATGAGCAAGTTATAGAATAAGTCGCTTCTAAATGCAAAGTTTCACCAAAATTTATGATCTAAATTACCTTGAAGCATTTCTATTGAGTGTTCTCCGAAGTTTTACATTGGGACTCCTAGCTGCCCTTACCTGCATGAATAAATCAGTCTAGTAAAAGATTTGGATTATTTCCAAATCTACCAGTTGAACAAAGAAATTATCAATTGGGACTAACCCGAAGAACAAAGTTCTTATAGATTGCTTCGGAATCCATTTCCTCCTCGTGCTTTTGGTCACATCCTGAAGCAACCATTAAAAAAGAGAAATTTCAAAAATCGTACAAGCTAGACGAGACATATAATCAAAGACAGAGTTTGAGCCTCCTATAAAAAAAAACAATATAAAATCTGTGAACCTCATTTAAGCTTCTTTTGGTACACATAAAGTAATCAATCTCTCTTCTTTTACCCAATTTGAAATTACCAAAAACATCATGAATTTGAATGAAACATTTTTATCTAGTAATTTGTGCAAGAAGAAGCCCTATTTTTGTTGTCAATTTGTAGCATAATTTTAAATTTTATCCAAAACATTCAAATGAAAACAAGGATAACAAACTAAAACCAAACAAAACCAAAAACAAAGAAAGCATACAAATTAATCCAAGATCTTATCCATATATGTATAGAAACACCAAAATCATAGTACAAGAAACATTGGAAATAAAAAATTAAAAGAAATTTAACACTGACCAACGCGAAGGCAAAACCAGTAGCGATCATCCGGGCAGTAATGGTCGGGGACAGTGAAATCAACGAACTTCGGGGCCTCAATTTTCTCGTAAAATTGCTCGTCTTCTCCACCTTCATCATCAATTCTACTGGCGTCCCTCAAATCTCCATTTTCCGACGAAAATGATTTAGATTGTTCCAGATATTCTTCCATTTTATCAATTAATTTCTTTAATTATATTTTCGAATTTATATTGAAAAAGGGGGCATAAAATGTATATGAAACGTTGTAATGTTTGTTGAAGAAGAGCAGAGGGAATATAGAGTGATTTTTAAAAGTAGGAACGTGTCTGTAACTAGCCGTTGCAATCCGCATAGTAACACAAAACCAAATCCAGCGGTAATTTGGTATTCTACCTTTTGGGCTGTAATTGGGATTTGGGATTCTTGGATGTAATTAACGAGCTTCGAGGCCCATTAATAGTCGGACTTCACTTGTGTACGTTGTTGGGAAAATTTGAGGAAATTACAAGATACCAGATCTTTAAAGATGGCTTTTCAAAAATCATGTACCAAATTTAATTAATCATAAATCAGGTACTATAATTACCTCCACCACACCAAACCCGAACTTACTTTCCCTTTCTCATTTCTCATCTACATTTCTCCAACCACCAAGGCCTCCATTCTCTCTCTCTCTCTCTCTCTCTCTACAGCCCCAACCCGGGTTAAAACCCTAAATGGCCACTGAACTTTGCCTAATCATCTCCAAAAGGTCACCGAACTTCTGATGATCTCCAAAAGGTCACTGAACTTTGCTATTTGGTCTCTCATACATCACTGACGTCAACTTTAACTAACGGAATCAAGTCAATGATGGATGGGAGACCAAATAGCAAAGTTCAGTGACCTTTTGGAGACCATTAGAAGTTCAGTGACCTTTGGAAGACCATAAGCAAAGTTCAGTGACCATTTAGGATTTTAACTCGATTTTATACTAAAAGTTCTATTACATTTATTAGTCAAAGTCGATGTGAACCATGTTTAGATTAGAATATTTTAAAGGGATATCATATAATCGTAATTTTATATCTAAAAGTTAAAGTAATTTAAGAATGTGATGAATGTATTTTATATCTATTTTATGATCATCGTTGGATTGTTGTATCTATTACAAACTCGAATTTCATAAGTCTCCATAAGTCATCAAACTCGTCGCTCCAAATTAATCTATTTTTCGATCACATACTACAAAGAAGACCTTGTAATAGCAAAAAAATGAATCGTTTAATTTACATTTGTCTAATTAGATTGTATATAAATTATTCTAAAGTTCAAATCTTTTCGATATTTTTTAATCCGAAATAAATCTTAATTATTAATATTCGTATATGCTAACTAATTAGCCATTATCCATGTATAACTATCTTTTATATTGGTCAATGAACATTTTTTAATTTAATTATTGGAAATAAAATATTGTAATAATTAATTATTAGTTTGAATCAATGTGGGACATAATTTGCTTTCACACAAGTACTTAATTTTTTTTATTTTTTTTGCTTTCACACAACTTAAAACACTAAATGGTCACTGAACTTTGCCTATAATCTCCCAAAGGTCACTAAACTTCTAATGGTCTCCAAAAGGTCACTGAACTTTACTATTTGGTCTTCCATCCATCACAGACTTGATTCCGTTAGTTAAAGTTGACGTCAGTGATGGATGAGAGACCAAATAGAAAAGTTCAGTGACCTTTTGGAAACCATCAGAAGTTCGGTGACCTTCTGGAGACGATTAGGCAAAGTTCAGTGACCATTTAGGATTTTAACCCCCCCCCCCCTCGGCCCCAGCAACCACCAGCAAATCGCCGGTGAAATCATCATCTTCACGATGGCGGAATGACTGTGCGTGATTTGCGGAAGCAATATTTGCCCCTGGCGCTGCTGCAGTTCGTCTCCCAGCACCTACACGCGGATCGCCGGCCAGGAGAGCGATTCACCAAGAGTTGCAGCGATGAAATAATCAACTTCGCGACGGCGGAATGATTGTTCGCGATTTGCAGAAGCACTATTTGCGAAACAATATTACCCCCTGCCATGCTATTGGTTGGAAAATAGTGGTTGTGGTGGTGGTGCGTAGTGGTTCTGGTGATGGTGCTTTTAGGTATTTTGTGTGGTGGTGATGGTGTTTGTGCGGTGGCATTTTTTGGTTGTGGTGGATCTGGCGGTTTGGGTGGGTTTTACTGAATTTGGTGGTAGCAAGGGGCGGCGGAGGTGTGTTTGTGTACAGATTTCACAACTTGGTTGCTGAATGGCATGGTGAGTTGGTGTTGGTGTGGTGTGGTGGTGACGATGGAGACTAGCGGTGGCTCTTTGGTGCTACCAGGTAACTTTCAGCATGGTGACCATGGTTGAACTCCTTGCCATGTGGGCTAGATGTGGTGGTGAAGGGAAGTTTTGATAGTTGGCTGCTGAGGACATTGAGTTGGTGTTGGTGTGGTGGTGATGGTGGCGACTGTGGCGGTGGCGTGGACGGTAGTGGTGGTGATGTGACCAATTATTTAAATAATATTTGTGACCAATTATTCGATCAATTTGTGATCAAGTATCAACTATTTTGAAAATCTGTGATCGACAAATAAACCGTGACATATAATTTGTGACCTCGAAATAAATTTCGACCTAAAAATTTGGTGACTTGTGACTTAAAAATAATCTGTGATCGACAAATTTGAAAATATGTGATCGATAGATGAGCTGTGACATATAATTTTTTTGATTGTGACATCGACATAATCTGTAATGTATAAAAAAATTTGATTTGTGATCTCGAAATAATCTGTGATCTGTAAATTTTTTGATTTGTGATTTCAAAAAAATGTGACCTATGAAATTTTTTATTTGTGACTTTAAAATAATCTGTGACCTATAATTATGTAACTGTGACCGTTAATTGTATAATTTTGACTTTATTATAATTAATTAATAAAATATTTTTAATTATAAAATAAAAACCTGATTTTTACATTTTGACAACTTTAAACATGAAAATTGAATTGTACATACTTAATGTCTTAAATGTGAATTCTTCCCGAAAAATTTCACATGTAAGAGATTAAGCCCTGTTTGAGTTGTATTCTTAAAATAATATTACATGTGAATTCAAAAATTTTCCTCATTTTTAACAACACATTCTCCATCAATTTACTATTCCAAAATACATTTTTTCAAAATAATGTAGCTCAAACACACACTAAGTATGGTCAATTTCAAAACTAAGAAACAATGTTTAAAAGTTAAATTAGATATTAATTAAATTTTATTTATGAAATAATTAATAAAATATACATTTAATTGATCACAAATTATTTCTTGAATACGAATAAAAAAATTTCAAAGTTCAAAATCACAAATCAAAAGTTTTATAGATCACATTTTATTAATCGATCACAAATCAAAAAATTTATAAGTCACAATTTATTTATTGGTCACAAATGACAAATTTGATAAGTTATGCTACAAATTTTTAGGGCATATATTATTTGTTGGACAAGTTATTGATCACATTATTTATTGGTCACAAAATATCCAATTTATTAGTCATAATCTCTAATAAATTGGTCATAAATTAATCAATTTATTAATCACAATCAATCAAATAATTTGTGACCACCATCATCATTTCTAATCATCACCTCACCACAGCATCGCAAACAACATTGCCATCAAACGCCATCACTGTCAGAGCCACCCCTATCACATTACAACAATTGATCAACACCTCTGCACGCTGCTAGAGCCACCATCACGCCGTCAACACCACCGCACACAGTACCACACCACGTAGGGCACGCACCCAACCACCGTACCTGCAGCATCACAAACACCGCCTACCATCTCATCGGCGCCACGACCACCACCAATCTCACCGCCACACATCACGACAACCGCAACCCTTGAGGAGTATTTTCTACTGGTCGAGTCGCATTACTTTCTGAATTGAATCCTCATCCTTTAAGCTTCGTGTACCATTTTTTTGGCGTAACTGAGCTTATTACTCCCATTGTTAGATTTTGTGACCCAAATTAGAATAGATTTTATTGAAAAAATATTATTTCCTTAATTGCACATTATTTTTTATATTATTTTCATCTTTATGGTATTTTTAGGGTTTAGTATGCATCTATAAATATGTGGCTCTTCTATTCAGTTTTAACGAAGCATTATTGCTGAAGTCGTTTATTCTCTCCTATTGGTTGTCAATAAAACGTTATGTTCCTCTACCAATTTTTTTCTTTACTTTTGATCTTGTTTTTGTTTGTACAATTATATATTTCATATTGTGTCAATAACCTTCCTGATTTTCCCAACAAGTGGTATGAGAGCACATGTTGTGTGGTTTGTTTGAGATTTTTTGTTACAGATGACAATCATGAAGTTTGAAATTTCGCTTTTGGATCGCAATACAAGGTTTTCCTTGTAACAAGTAAAGATGAGGGTTATTTTGGCATAGATGGATTTGGACGATACTTTGTTGGGTTTTGACAATATGCCAATAACTTGAACAACAGAGGAGAAGCAACAGAAGGATAGGAAGTCTCTTTCACAAATATATTTTCATCTTTCTAACAACATTCTTCAGGACGTATTGAAGGAGAAGACAACTGCTGCTTTGTGGTTAAAACTGGAGCAATAGTGCATGACCAAAATTCTAACGAGCAAACTGCATTTGAAGCAGAGATTGTACTCTCATTGCACGACAGAAGGAAGATCTTTAGAAGACCATCTGACTGTGTTCAAGGAAATCGTAGCTGATTTGGAAACATTAGAGGTAAAGTATGATGAAGAGGATTTGGTATTGATCTTGTTGTGCTCATTGTCTGCTTTGTATTCGTCGTATAGGGACACGATCTGTACAGTCGCGACACACTCACCATTGAAGATGTTTATGATGCTTTATTCTTAAAGGAGAAGATGAAACATCTGGTTGAAGTTGAATCTAGAGATGAGGGAGCTCTTATTACTCATGGTGATAGACGGAGGGGTAAATCAAGGGTGAACTTTAGCAATCAGGTCTGCTTCTATTGCAAGAGAAAATGATACATCAAGAGGAATTGCTAAAAGTTACAGAACAATGGCAATTCATCTGCAAATCGTGGGAAAAAAATTAGATCATTTGGACGAGACTAATATTGTTAAGGACTATTTGAGCAGCGAAGATGCGGTGTTGACCGTATCTGACATGGAATCTAAGCTTGACGAGGAGTGAGTTTTGGATTCAGCTTGTTCGTTCTATGTGTCCTAATCGGGACTTGTTTGAAGTATATGAGGCGGTGATGCAATGTGGAGTTGTCATGGGAAACAACATATCTTGTAGGGTAGCTGGAATTGATAGGGTCAGATTGAGGTTGAAGGATGGGACAGTTAGATATCTTGGTCGGGTTCGACATGTTCCAGATTTGAAGAAAAATCTCATCTCCCTGAGTACCTTGGATTCGAATGGGTACACGTTATCCGGTGGATGTGCAGTTTTGAAGGTCTGAAAGGGTCTCTGGGTTGTACTGGAGCCTGGAGGAACAGAAGAAATCTCAGTTGTACATCTTGCAAGAGCACACAGAATCGGTGAAGAAACATCTGGACAAGTTCAATACCGTGGTGGATATACAGTTTGGTATAGTACCTTTAGAGTTTGGCTCTGGGTCGTTGAAGAACACTACTTGGTTAAGTTTGGGTGATATAGGAAAGTCCGCTTTGCCACCATTGTTTATGGTTCCATCTTGTTCATTTGCTAGAGAATGACTCATAGAAAATAGATACAGTGTTACATATATTGGTGTTCGTGCTTTTCAAGAGTTTGAAGGTGTCAAGTCTACAAGGGGCCTTCAGTCAAAGCATTCAATGTGAATTCTACTATAGGGTGTGCGTCGACCCTACTTGGTAAATTTTGAATCCCTTGTGAAATTTTGGGAACCTGGGGTTGTGTTCAGATATCATTTGTGGATACTGTTGAAGAGGTAGAGTGTTTTCGTAAGATGGAGGATTTTGGTTCTAAATGAAGAGATCAATTTATTTCGTTACAGTCGGACTTATTTTTTCAGGTGGAGAAATTTTGGAATTTCGTTCATTGCACCGAAATTTGGGTCAATGTGGAGATTGTTAAATTTTGTGACCTAAATTTGGATAGATTTTATTGAAAAAATATTATTTTATTTATTCCACATTATTTTTTTTTATGTTATTTCCACTTTATGGTATTTTTAGGGTTTAATATGCACTTATAAATATGTGGTTCTTCTATCCAATTTAGGCGAAGTATTATTGCTGAAGTTGTATTATTCTCAACTACTGGTTGTCAATAAAACGCTATGTTCCTCTGCCAATTTCTTTCTTTACTTTTAATCGTCTTTTTGTTTGTGTAATAATATATTTCATATTGTGTTAATAACCTCCTCGATTTCCTCAACACCCATTTCCTTTGCCCCAAAGAGTTTGGTTAGGGGCTAGACTGCTTTCTGTGAGTATCACATCAAATGAAATTTTTTTAGTGTTAACGTACTCATTTTGACCACTTATATTTCTTCTTTAGGGTATGTCTGGAATTATTTTCCCGATTGTAAGGGCAAGGGCATTCGACAAATGTTCTTCCCTACTACTATTCCAACCTACCATAGAGCTCCCCCTGTTAACTAACTCTATTGATCATTATTTGTTATTCTTCGTAACAAAAATAGCAGTTTGTATAAGATGTTGGTCGAAATAAAGGCATATATATACTTTTTTTTTCCCCCTAATAATGTAATCATATTGAAAACAAATCAATGTGCTACAGCATAGTGCCATAGCATAGCGGAATTGCCAGCAGACTATAAATGGTCACACGTGATGAGCACAAATATATCGACATTTGTTCAGGCGTGTTTTTAAATACAAGTGTAAGAATATAAAACATCATAATAATCTTACAGAACATTATAAAATCACATGCATTGCAGAAAAAAAATATAACGGTCCGTTTGATAAAAAAATGGAAAATAGATGGCAAATAAAATGTTTGACAGGAAAGTGATTTACTTAAAATTTGTTTTAAAGGCAATTGTAACTAATGGTGTTTGATTGGTATAATTTTTCACCTAATTCGTTTGGCTTTATTTTTCATGCAAATGATTACTTTTTGGGATAATTTTTTTACAATCTGAATTAAAATTTGTTTGGATTGCCAAAAAGTAAAAAAAATAAATAAATAAAAATATTTTCATAAATTTTTTATGTTCGTTTGGCTTCATTTTTCATGCAAATTGTCAATTAAATGGATAAAATTTTTTACCATTGAATTTAGAATATGTTTCCATTGCCAAAAAGTTTAAAAAAAAAAAAAAAAAAAAAAAAAACACCCAACAAGGTAGAAAATAATTTCCCACCAAAATTATAAGAAAATATTTTCCTACTTTTGTGTTTCAAGGGATTATACATTAGAAATTGGTGGCAAACATTTTTCAGGGCAAATTTGGCTAATCAAACAGCCAAAAATAGGAATTAGGAAAATATTTTCCTAATTCCATGACAAATTTAATGAATCAAACAGGCCCTAACATATCTTGAGATGTAGAGACTATGATCTATGATTTAATAAAAAAAAAAAATTTATGGTAGAATGTTTGAGAAATGTTGGTATCGACATGTGTCGGACACGAACAAACTATCTTAATTGAAGTGTCTATGTTATAGAGTGTAGAGATGATCCAATTATGTAGAGAAATAACATGTTTATGAGTAACTGTATAATGAATCAAATATATAAGGGTATAATTGTCATTAAACATTTTTATTGGGCATTCGGAAATTTGCAATGAAGATTTCAAATCTTTCAAAACAGTGCAGGTAGGTCCTAAAGCTTTAAAGATACGTTTAATTGGGAGCATGAAATTTACATGAATATAAAATAAATTTTAGGCAATTCAATTGCCTAAAACTTATTTGCATGACAATTATTAATTAAATATATTTGATTGATTTAGTTTTCAACCTAAAAAATATTATGTTTGTTCATTTTTTATTGGTATGTAGATGTGAGAAAGAGATTGAGAGTGAATTACATGGAAAATAAAAATCACATTTCTCTAAAGAAAATATTTTTCTTGTTTTCAAGAAAAATATGATCATGTGACCAAAAGTAAGAAAATATTTCATGAAAAAAGTTATCAATCAAACAATAGAAAAGTAGGAAATTAGGTGGAAAAAAAAATATTTTCCATGAAAAATAATGACAATTAAACATACCCTAAGTAGACATTCAAACATTTAGAAAATGTGTGATTAGCCCTGAAAACTTTTTGCTCAAAAATTCGTTAATTGATCAAAAAGTCAAGTGATTGGCCGCAATTTGACCAAATTTAAAAAGGAAAAATGTTCTTTTTCAATTTTGATTAATTAATAAAAGAGATATTTGCATCAAAAGTTTCAATCATTTAAAAAATGTGCAACATGGTCTTGAACCATTAATAAAGTGGATTTCCAACTAAAAATCTGTCAGTTGATCAAAATAATTATTCTTCTCCAATCCATCCCAACATCTAATCCCCAAGAAAAAATAAATTACATTTCTTATGGTAATTTTTTTTCAAGTTCAGGCAAACATGCTATTAAAAGTGATGGTAGTTGGCGTCATATCCTGGACATGTTGGCTAGCCACAGAAAATGTCAACATGGGTCACGAGAGAATGTAGAAACAATATTTTCCTCTGAAACAACTAATGGCCATGTTTCTTCAACTACGGTACAATGTCCTGTCCTGCTACAACTGTTTACAAAGGCAATATCATATCGGAAGATGCTGCACGTACATGCCCTGATTTACCGGGCCTGTACAGGCAACACACATGGGGTGGGGTGGGTGGTATATTTTTTTCAATTTTTTACCCACCCATGTGTGAGGCCTTGTACAGGCCCTGGTAACAAGGGCCTGTACACTAGGCTTTATTGATATCAAAATTCTTTCTAAAGTTTACAAAGGCAACATCAAAATTCTTTCTAACACCACTGTAGCGTAATTTACTGGCATTTGCATCCATATTTTGGCAATAACATACATACAATAGGCATCAACGAACCAATATCATGAATCTTCAACTTGATGATCAGTCTCGTCAAAGATTTCCTCCTGCAAGTGCCAATTATGAGTATAAGATATATGGCATTGACATTATTAAGTGCTTGTTTGTTAGTATTTTAAGTACTTATAAGTTGCAAATCCTATGAAATAAAGTGGGTAATATAAAAAGTAGGTTTGACCGGCTTCAATGTAATTTAACCTTTGACAAACATGCTCTAAGATAAGTATTATGCGATATCGACTTCACCTGTAGAAGCTCTTCAATGACATCTTCCATGGTTATTATTCCAACTGCTTCTTCTTCATGGAGAGTTGGTAGAGGATTTTCATCTATTCGTAGGATATCTGCATACATGTTTTTCGTCCACTTCTTGCTCCTAGGTGTACCTTTGAAGGAATCATTTCCATTATTTGGGAAACTCTTCCATTTCTTCAGTAGTCTTTTGGTCTTTACACTCTTCTCCTTGGACTTCTCACCATCAATGTCTACTCTCAAATCCTTGACCGTATCTACAAATACATGCCCACAAAGGAAATTGTAGGCAACACAAGGCATCTGATACCATAAAGCTATCAGTTAGCTAAAAAAACTTACAGTCTACAGGATCTGTGCAAGCTGACTGTTGTGTGGCCTTGTTGGAGTGACTTACAACAACAGCCATGTGGCTGTGACCCTTCTGGAATTCATTCAAGATGTCATATAATGGCATAATTTCCGGCACCCTAAGATGTCAATCATATAAAAACAAGAAGTTAAAAGAAATATCGAGAATATCCTATCTAAGAACACTTATACTTGAATCTTATAAGGCTGTTGATAAACAGCCTGAGGCCCACCAGTTTCTTCTACAAAAAAAGTTCCAACTCAGAAAATGAAGCAAAATACCAAATCAAACCAATACGGCAAATTTAGAAGAAATACATGTACACATTCTGCCCATGTGTGCAGACACATAGACAAATTACTAGAAAATTAATTCCTTAATCAGTTTTTTAGGTCTCAGAATCTGAGTAACAAGGGCCAAATTGAGGTAAATGTAGAAATGCCTAAATGATCTGAAAATTGTAACACGTGAGAGTAGTGTAATGAATCCAAAGGTAAAACAAGATAAAATTTTAAGTATCATTTTCACTAACTAAAGAACAACTGCGGTATTAGACATCAATGTTCGTAACGATACCTTGGAATTCTACGGATTGTAACACTCTTCACAGGGACTTCATCTTCTGGATGGATCGTTAACAAATTCTTAACCTACAAGGGAATAAATGATTTAAGGAAACGAAATCAGATTAATAAAAAATGTCTATATCAACACTTGATCAGAATTTATGGTGATAAAAGAATATATAGAAAGGAAAAACCCAATTTTTTTTGGATGGCTCTACATCCTCAGCCAAAGTAGGATCAGACTAAGTAAGGCCACATCAAATATATCTGAACGCACCATCTTAAAGCCTTAATTTTCAAAAAGTTTAACAGTTCCCAACTTATTGCAGTAATGGTCTAAAGTCACCACAAATATCTTTCAGACGGTTTTTTCCATGGTACAGTACAGGCCAAACTATATCTAACTAAAGCAGGCAAAAAGATACGAAAAATGAGAAAAAAATATTTTGAGTCCAGCACAAAAATGGAACCTAAAATCAGCAGTCATTTAGTGATGTTGCTGGACATAAGGGGTCTTTAATGAACTAGAATGCACCCATCCACAAGATGCAGCAATGTTTACAAAGTGAAATAAATAACTAATCACTCGATGAAACTGCCCAGAAATGAAATGAGGTACCAGAATAAGTCCAATAATGTTTGTAGGTTGCTCGTAGTAGACTGGCACTCTGCTATGTCCTTTCTCCAAAATTTGATTCATCAAGAACCTATACCACACCAAATCAAAATATATCAAGATTAGAGAATTGAGTTCTAACTGCCAGCATTTTAAGGCTAGCCAAAATATGATGTACCTGTCGAGCTTTGCATTTATATCAATTGTGAAAGTTTCGGATATTGGAGTCATGGCATCACTAGCTGTTTTGTCAGAGAGTTCAAGTGCCCCTGCAATAATTGTTGTCTCATCATGTGTCAGTTCTCCACCTTTACCTGCCTGATTAAAAGAAGTAAAGAAAGTAGAGAATCAGCAAAGCAAAGGTAAGAAACCCAGATAACAAAGTTTCGATCATAATGATGCACAAGAAACAACATTTGACGGAAGTAGTACACATAGTAGAATAAATGTGTCACTTCACCACAATGTACGGAACAAAAGAGACCCTTTGAAAAAGATAAAACTATAAAAGTCAAATTCGGTATCTCCTTCATACCTCGTTGCCATGCAAATTAACTAGGGTTTTCAACTCAGCACGACGAAACAGAGTTCTATGCCCATCACCAAGCAGCAAGTCTAATAACTGGATATAACAGAAATAGCTGCAATGTCAAAAACTTGCAAAAATTCACCCAGGAATATTCTGAACTATTGAACCATGGAACACTATTCTTAAACTATAAGTGTACCTTGCTTATTGGATATGCAACTGGAAAACAGATCCAGACTAGTATGCGAACCATGGGGGCCACAGTAGCACCAATAGCAAGTCCATATCTAGAGCAAACAGACTGCGGTATGATCTGACAATGCATTCATAGCAATCAGTTCATGTAAACAAGTTCTTCAATTTCATGTAGCAGCTTATAATGTTAAAACATTTCAGAAGATCAGAATGGTCAAGTCAAAACACATGGCCTCTCTCGCTTAAAACATCAAGCTTTTCCAGGTTGGTGGATCCTGCTATGCTGATATATTGCTATTAAATACTAGGGCTGTACAAAAAAATCGTAAAACCGCAAATCGAACCGTAACCGTTGGTTTGAAACCGTTGGTTCGGGTCCACGTGGACCCGCGATTTTTTTTTCATCAAACCGAACCAAACCGTTTCAAAATGGTTTGGTTTAAGTTTTGATTTTCAAAAACCGCAAAAAACCAAACCGAACCGCACTTTTTAATTAAAAAAAATTAGTGAAATTATAAATTCTCATATAAATTTTTTATTATCTTTTTGGTGTTTGTTGTGTTGTGATTTTCAGGATAAAAAAGTTGTCATCTTTGGCCTCCCTGTAAATTACTTATTTTCATCTGCATTTTAAAATTTTGTCTTTTTTTTTTTTTGGGAAAATCAGTGTGTAGTTTTTCCTTATTTTAAGAAAAAAAAGGAAAATTTTGGAAGATGGCATTTGGCATTTGCATTTTAGTGGCAATAGCTTCACTTAGAAAACAGAAGTGATTTCTGTTATTAATTTATGATTATTTTAATGAAGGAAAGATTTAAACCATTTTTGAATGACAGTGAAGTACTGTATTCAATGGTAGTTTGAGTCCTTGTACATATTTATGGAGTTGGTGATAATTATTGAGTATATCTTTTATTGTTACCCTTTTTTTTTTTTTTTTTTTCAAGATATGGACCCAACTTCATTAGATGATGCAATTCCATTAGATGATGATCTTGAAGATATGAAAATGGATGGAAAAGATAAAAAGGGAAACAAAAGGTCCGAGGTGTGGGATCATTTCAAAATTCGAGGAGATGAGAAGGCAGAATGTAATTATTGTGGACAAACATATAAACATCATGCAAAAAATTACGGAACTACAACATTGTAGATCATATCACGTATTTGTGCAAGAAGTATCCATATAGAGTTTAAGACAAAAAGAAAAAGAGAATGACTGGTTACGGTATGCTTAAAACCGGTGAGCTTTCTAAGGGTATTGATAATCATGAAGAACCTGTCAAGTTTGTTCAAAAAGAAGTTAGAGAACAAATTATAAGGTACTTCATGTTATCTGAGTTAACTTTTCGATATGTGGAACAAATTATAAGGTACTTCATATTACCTCTTCGTAATGCAGTGAGGTTTGTCAGATCTTTCTCAGAACGACTAAAAAGGTTCAAAGAGAGTTGTAAGGAAGCAAATATTGAGTCTCGAGCTTTGTTATGTTTAGATGTCACAACTAGATGGAATTCTACATACTTGATGTTGCAAAAATGTTGTTAACATTTAAAATTATTAGTGTTCGTTTAAATTTATATGTTAACTTGTTTTAAATATATTATTATAATGTCGATAGGTAAACCGCGGATTAAAACCGAACCAAACCGCAAATAATGGTTTGGTTTGGTTTGGTTTGAAAAATAAAATGGTTTGGTTTGGTTTGGAAAAATTCCAAACCGCTTGAAATGGTTTGAGTTGAAAATATAGCATAAACCGCCCAAACCGAACTGTGTTCACCCCTATTAAATACCATACGAAAATATCTGGAAAAAAAAAAAAAAAAAAAACCAGATTTCATTTGGGTTACACTCTCCATTCGAATTTCCGAAATAATGATGTCAGGACCTAGTTCAAACCAATAAAAAAAAGAAATAAAAAAGAGAATAAAAGAACAAAAGTGTCTTTCTGTAGGGAGAAAATAGAATTCTGGAAAATGGTAATGTGTTGCCACCAATCCTGATGGTTGAGCTATATGCATTGCCCGCTATCCTTTTAAAATGATTCCTTGCTCTTTTTAAACTGTTTTCCACCAATTGGACATATCCTTTAATGATCTGAGCTGATTGTGAACGAAACAATAAACTCATCAGGATGATTACCGAATTTAACGATCCAACCACTATGCCGACAAAATATGCGAATTACTTGGATTGTAGTAAATGTGCAACTTTATTTGGTGGTTGCCAATCTTATCGAATCAGTAATCCCATCTTTTTGGATGATTTCAAATCCTTGTTTAACTTTATACGTGTCCAAAAAAATTCCACTGCAGCTTGGAACTCAGTTACTTTCCCAGTTATCTTCATTCATTTGAAGAAATGATTTGCATTCTAATTGCAGATCATGCAAAATGTTCAACATTTCTAACTAGGCACATTCTTCATCAAAATTTTCATTATCATTTTTAATTCAAATTCACAATATCGTTACCTCCTCTTCAATCCAAGTCATTAACAATTCAAGTGAGTACGATCAAATTTGGTTATTTATCCCTTTTATTTGGATTGATACTTCAACAAATAATTAAAATATATTCCGAAATAAGTTTGTTCCAGATTCCATCATAATTATTTAGGCATTTAGCCAATGGAACTTTTTTCTAGTTCTGAATCTGCAAAAAGTTTGTTATCATTCTCATGCAAACTTGGTAATGCTTCTCTATATGCCTTTTTACCTTCACATCTTAAAGAATGGTACATCAAGCCGAAGTTGTGTATCACCTAAATTTCAGATTTAGTCATTTAAAACTATGTTGGGGTCTAATATTTTAACATTCAACCAAAAACATTCTATGCTAACTTGCCCCACTAGTTCAGTTCCCACTAATATAGTTAAAGTTCCACAGTAAAATAGGTTTATGGCTTACGACATCCATCAACAATCTAAATTCTTCAAACATTCAATTCAAGAAAGAGAAACGGAAAGATCATTAGTAAGGAGTTTTTGTATGTGTGTGTACATGTGATGGTATGGGAATGTCCAGTGCAACCAAAGGCTCCACAGCTAGTTATTATATAAATTTCTTACCTCACCAAACAGCAGAATTAATGTCACAGATATCAGGATAGCACCCCAAGCTGTAATTAGACTATCAAGAAAAATAGGAAGCGCCTGAAAGTAAAAATGTCGAATATTATATGATATCTGATTTTAAAAAAACTTGTTTAAGCACAATATCTTGAGTGTGTTACCTCCATTGCAGCAGCATTGCAGATGAGCAGGGTGCAAAGCAATAAATGCTGATTCTTGACCACTGGCAATATCTTTGCTGCAATAAAAGTAAATATGCATATGGAAAAATGCCCAGTCAATACAATTCTCAACTAAAAAAATTTAAAATCAGTATAGATATAAAATCCAGAACCAATTCATTATTATGCTCACTAACATTACCAATCAACCTCCCACTTCAATTTCAACTATCAATGTAGCAAAAACACGAAGCAGATCACAGTAGACACTGACAGTAAGTATATAACTAAATATCATATGATACACTCAAGGCTGCCAGGACAATTCCAGTAGTATTGCCACGAAAATCTATCATTGTTTATCAACATCAATTTGCAGAATTCCCTAAGAAATCTCAATCTAGAAAATACATTAAAACCAGCAATAATTCTGAGGAGGCATCTGATAAATTCTCTACTCAAAACAACTGTTTTTGATGACCTCACAGCACTTATAGTTTAATAAACAATAAAATCCTTAACAACAATTCTATTGAACCAAATTTCTAACAAAAACCAGTATACTGAGGTAAAATAACCATATTTCTAAGAAAAGCCAGAATAGTGAGGTGAAATACTAATTGCCTAAAAATCAACTGGCAACAAATATTTTTTTACTTATTCAATCCAAAACGGAAATAAAACTAGAAGAAAACTATACCGGCATAATTTTTGTCCTTGGGAGTGCCTGATTTGGCAAGAACTTCGAGATCAACAAGGCTGAGAGACATGAGTCCCAAAGTGAGCCCCGACATCATGCCGGCAAAAGCCACGAGTAATACAATCACAAGAATATGAATGAAAAACCCCGTTTGGCAACATTCATACTCCACCGCCATTCTTCTACTCTATCCCGAACTCCTAGCCGTAAACAACTAAAATAAAATACTGGTCGGTAATTGTAGAGAATACAAAAATGGGCAGGAAACGGAGAGAAAAAGAAGTGATGATTGTCCATGAAGAAAATTGTAGCAGCGGTCCTTAATCCTTTTAATTTTTTTAGATTTTATTCTAATCTTTCAATTTATGCCTACAAACCTTTCATAAATATGTAGTAGAGATCCGAATGGATGAAAATCATTCACTTAACCGTTAGTTGACAAAAAAAATCAAAAATTAATTATTTTTGACCAAATTGAAAAGGACAAAATGGTAATTTTGGATATTAACCATAAAAAAAGTTAAAAATTAAATTAAAAAATAATAAATAAATAAAAACCTCATCTTCTAGCCTACTTCAAAACCCAAAAAAAAAGAAAAAAAAAAGACCACCATCGACCACCCAATCCGCCAAAATTCCATCCCTTATCTGGCAGCTTCATTCTACAAATACATCTCACACAATTAATTGGAGAAACATCATATGGAGATCCAAATGAGCCCTTAATACCATGAGAGTCGTGTGGTCCAACAACAAAATCCAACAACTCCGATGACACCCACGATTTTGCACCGCTGCCAGCCAGTTAACCTCATCTAGGCACTCCAATGCATGGTGAGACATCATTCAAAACAACTTCGATTATATAGGTCTACCTCGAGAGCAAAATGAGGTAGTTTCATCTTCTTTAATTAATGGGTTTGGGAATGATTTTTCACAAATTTGGCAACACATGAATCGTTAGTGACATCATACAACCACTGGTATGTCCTCAATTACTCCAATTAATGCCTTTAATTGACCTAGTTTTGAATTGTAATTATGCCCTAAATTACACGCGAACTAAGGAAAAATTGCCTCTTCCAATTAACGAATCCGGAGCTCTTTTTCCACTAAATTGCCAACCTATAATCCCTCAACAATACCAAATGATGATGGGTATAGCCTCAATTGATCCAATTGTGGCACAAATTGCTTCAATTTTATTTTCAAATTCTAGCCAATTTCACACGCAAATGAGGTTCCAAATTCTTCGATTTCTATTGGGTTTGATTTGATTTGATTTCTGGTTTTTATATTTGAGTAGTGAAGACTGTTTTGAGAGGAGGTTTCCCACTGGTATGGGTAGAAGTTGGGAAAGAAGGTGCCGACCACCCACCTTTCTATTTTTCATGAGGGTGGGATGGTTGGGATAAATTTCTTTTATTTTTTTGGATTTAATTATTTTAAGTAAAAATTGTAAAATTACCATATTGTCCTTTCAAATTTAATCAAAATTGTGGTCAAAGTCAAATTTTTAGTCAACTAACGGTCAAGAGATGATTTCCATCCATTTGGACATCTATAGCATATTTATGAAAGATTAGGAATCTTAGTTGGCATAAATTAAAAATTAGGGTAAAGTTTGCAAAATAAAAAAGGTTAGAAATGTTGTTGCAATTTTTCATGTGCTTTAGCTGAAAAAGCCTAAAATGCTGATGCAATCAGTATCATCAGTTCTAGTCTCTACGGTTCCATCTTTATCATAAAATGGGTCCAGGCGTCCAGCTGTGCCTTTTATTGATTTTCTATATTATTGTTTTATGTATTCAGTATTATTGTACGGTTATATAACAAAGGTGACAAATGAAATGATTGAAGTGCTCGTTGGCTCGTAAGCTCGGTTGATCTCGAATCGGTCCATGGACGATTTGAATTCATTTGAGACAAGTCATGGGTTGAGTTCATTTTTTTCCTTTTCAAGAGTCAGATGCACTCGGTTCGTGAGGTCGAGTTAATTTTTTCTTCATTTTTTGACTTACTTTATTAATTTCTTCATAAAAATTTGTTGACTTGCTTTTGAGTTTATTTTTTGTTATTTTTTTAAAAAATGAATCAAAGGTAAAGTCGAGCCGAGCCGAGTTAAGTCAAGCCTAAATTTTGGACACGAGTCGAACTTGGTTGTTTAAGGGTAGAGCCGTCTCAATTTGACCAATTGTCATCCCTTAGTATACATCACAATTTTCTCTAATATTTATCAAAAAATAATTTAATAATTCCAAACAAAAAGATATTTAGCACTTGTTTGAGTCTCAAAAAAAAAATGTGTTTTGTAATAGTGATTTCTTAGAGAATGTGTGCTTAAAAATTTGAAAAAAAAATTAAGTTTACGCAAATTGTTTTGTATATAGAATATGTGATTGAAATGAGTGTACGGATAATGAGGGCTCAAATAGGAGCTTAGAGCTATTTTGCAGGGATTGAAATCTGAATTTTAATTTAAGTCAATGTCATTAATTAATTTTAAATATGTATTTTATGTGACCCATAACTTTTTAATCATATATTTCATCGATTTTTATCAAAATTTATTAAAAATCTGATTTAATCTTTATCAAACAAGGACTTAACTTCTGTATATATTTAAACACATAGTATTGCTAATTAAAAAAATAACATTAACGTTATTAATTATGATCATAACCTGTTTACGTGACAATAAAATGGGAGGGGACCCATCAATTAAAGAAAATTTTATTTATTATCTCATATCGTTAATGGTGATAAGAGTAAATCACATGCACACGTGTCCATCTTATTTTTAACCCAAAAAATAATTTAAAAAACACATTTTAACCCAAAAATGGGTCTCAAACGGGGGGCCAAAAGCAAATGGCTTTGTTGGAAGCTTTCGCCAATTACGTCTGTGTGACTAATCATTGAATACTGTAGTTTTTAGATCTCATTTAAATAAGAGTTATGCTACAGGGTCAGGATCAATGATCTACCACTTGTCCCCTCCCCCCCCCCCTCTGGCTTAGCGACAAATAATCAAAGTTCTAAAATATATAATGCGTGACAATGCATTTTGAACGAGGACATCGACGGTATTTATCAACAAATGAATTTATATAAGTATTTTTATATTATATGACCTATATAAAATACCTATGTTCAGTTCATTAAGTGGTCTAACACGAAAATATTATATCTATGGTGCAGCCTAATACTATGGTTGACATTTGGCGCAGTTAAGTCATTTTTCAAAGTAAGAGTAATGGTATCTAGTTGAATACCAATCTACAAGTCGACACATCGTATGTCCTATTAAATAGGGACACATTTCATCCTTCATAGGGATAGTCGAGTTGATGAAGTAGGTGAGCACAAAAGTTTTTGGTCACGAGTTCGATTCTTCCTATCAATATTTTCTTAGTCCGGCCTGTCACCGTGGGTTTGCCTAGTGTGATTAATCTGGCTGGCGAGGTATGTAGGTTTTTGCGTCGGTCCTATAATTTACCCAATGTGCACCCGAATGATAGCGACTGCGAATTCTCCGTCATAAAATATATATATATATATATAGGGACACAGTAATTGAACCTTTAATTTAATGTCACTGATGCTATCATCTAGATTGATGTTAAATATTAATGATGCTGAATAACATTACTCGTCCTACACTCTAATGCTTTGTGCCCACAATCAATCTAATTAAATATGTGGGCCCCCTCTCTAATAGTCAACTCATCTTGAATTTGTGTTAGAAGCATTAGATTGGGGTACACAGATTGAATTAGTTATAATACCACATTATTCAATGAAGATAAACAATATTAAATTTTTTGTGAGAAGATGCAATGAACAACACGGAATGTAATTCCCAATTGGGTGGGGCCTTTTTAATTTTATGTACTCCAAGAAAATAGACTAATGATATTTATCTTCGTTCGTTGAAGATAAATAACATGACATTACTCGAGAAAATATCATTTTTTATATCATCTGTTGACTGTGTAAAAGTAAATCACACCAACTTTGATTTGTTCGTAGATTAACAACTCCTATCATAATACTAGTCAACATATGTTAGTGACGGCAATGGGTGGAGCGTCCAAATTCACAAGTAAAACAAAGTTGAGTGACTTCATTGCACAAAAGTAAAGACCATGAAATCAAGTGACATGCAATGAATTATGGCTCATTTAGCGAAGCTTCTACTTCTATTTTTACTTGTTTGCAGAACAGTTTTCTAAAAAATTATTTTAGATCAATTTATCCAAAAATTCTTCTATTTGATAAAGTAATTTAAAAAAATTATTCAAATATTAAAATATATTTTTTAAATCTCAATAATTAACTTTTCAAAAATCATGTTTATCGTTCCATAAACTAATAACTAATTGAAAGGAGGCCTTTAAAAAGGTCAAAAACCACATTTGTAAAAAGTCCATGTTAACTGTTAAGAGATCTTCAATAGTGGTGTAAAATTAGATATAAATTGATATTTCTAAAATTATTTTTGCATCCTCATTTACATCCTAGTTGATTTAAATTCAAATTTTGCTTCAATAAAAAGATCTCAATCCACTATTTGCCTCTTCGAATTTTTGTTTACATTTTCTATTGAAAAATATAATTTGCATTTTCTTTGTATATCTTCAATTGAGAAGTTTTCGACCACTTTAAAAAGATTTAAATCTATTTTATACTACGAGTATAGATGTTCTTACATCATTATTCCTTGCACAATTAATATACACGTACAGAACTGTAGCAGCCAGAAGAAAAACAGGGAAGACACAAACGTGTGGGTCCTACCTGATTTAAATATTATTAAAAAAGTGGGCCCCACATGTTTGTATCTTCTCTGTTTTTCTTCTGTTTCTGTATGTGTAACATCCTTCTTCCTTGCATAGTTCAAGGAAATATTATTTATTATTCAGTTGATTAGACCGTACAGCATGTGTACAGATTATTTGTTGCCAAACAATTTTATTAATTTAATAAATAATATTAATCCCTACCAAACCGAGTCTAAGTTTAACTGATAACACTATTTCGACTATCAAAATCTATTGTCGTCGGCAACATAATGTGTGTTGTTTGCATGAAACCCTTCAAGCATACGTGATCGTTGACAAATAATAATAAAATGAGTTATGAGTTATCATCCCACGATAAATAATGTTTAATTCTAGTTCATTGTTACTACTAAATTCGAAGTTTGCGACACAAAAGATGTGGTTTTGTTGTTATTTAAATTAATTCTAAACTAAGGAAGTAATATAAAATATTTTGTCATATATGTGAATGATTGTATTGAATTTTGAATCTCCTATTGTCATTTATTTAAATTATTGATTCGTAATATAGTTAATTTCATATTTTCTTGACAATCGATAACATTAGTGTATTTAATTCTCTTTTCTAAGACAAATCAAGTATATTCTAATCACGACCCGATCATATTTCTAGTCCGAATTCATATAACCAAAATGCATTAAATTATAGGTTATTTATGTGATTGCATATGTAATAAAGATTATTCCTAATTCTATCTACATATATTAATTTTGTCGCGTTTTAAATTTATTGTGAATCCCCGACGCTACAATAAACAACTAATTATTCAATTGGTGACCAATCAATGAAATAATACAATGAGTATGCAAAATCAATCAAGAAAATCAAGAAATAATTAAATTACTAGTCTTAAATCAAAATAAATATGCAATAGGGTTCATCATTCATCCAATACAATAGAAAAACTAGTCTAGCATTCTAATGATTAAATTATACAAGAAATATTGAAAAAAAATCACTTGAAAAGAAGGAGTAATGAAGAAAGTGGAGAAATCAAATTTCTTGTCTTGAATTTTGAAAATGGATGAATATTCTTCAATAAACTTGTATAATCTGCTTTGATCTTGATACCTAGCCTCGTTCATCGCCTCCAAAATATGTAAAATATGTTATTTTTAGGTCAAAAGGGAGGTCTCTACATTTTTCACGACTTTTGTTATATATAGAGTGTCAAAAAATTGCATATCAAAAGTTTCCAAAACACAATAAGAAAACAAAATTGTTTTCCCGGAATTGAACCATGCTTACGCATAATTCATTTGGTGCGTACACACAGTACACATAATTTGGTCTCTGGAATAAATTTTTGGAACTTTGTGTACGAATGACCTACAAGCCTATGTTTAAGTATAGTACAATTTTTTGTCGAACTTTCTCACTCTTGTAGTTTGGTCTTTTTCAACAAATTCTCATTACGTTGACTTCTCTTTTAACTCCATTTGACCCTTGGCATTTTTGAATCATCGTTTTGTAATCCGACTCAACTTTTAAAATATTACATTTTAGTCTCCAAACTTTGTATTTGATTCGATTGAGCCATTTTTTCTTGTAATCTTGTTCCTTTATCTTCTAATTGTATCCAATTAAATTCTTGGCATCTCCGATCTTCATTTTATTGTCTGCCTCATACATGGATTGTTTGCAATTTAGTCCTCGACTTTTGGATTTCGCCATTTTTTACTATTTTTGCATTCTTTTCTCTAATTTTTCATCAAACATCGAGTTTTATCTATTTGACACAATATAACATGAATTAGTCTATATTTCATATGAAGAATTATAAAATATCATTATTTAAAGCCTCAAATAAGTGTATAAAATACACTTATCATTGTCTCTAAGTCTCTTATTATCTATGTTTGTTGTGTATTTATATGTATTATACATATATTGTTGCGATATATTGCTTAAACTTTTTTGGAAATAAGTGTTTTATGACTTATCACTCGTTAAACTTATTTGAAACGAATTAGCCATTGTTTGGCTTAGCTAAGAATTAAATTTTAGTAAATTTTGATAAAAAAAAAAAAAAGATTAAATATGTGGTTAAAAAATTGATAAAAATCGTGAATTTTATGAAATGTGGAGTTGAAAATGAATTTCACAAAGAGAAAATAAGTGAAACTAGCAATGTAAATAGCTAGTTAAATTGGACAAAGAGTTTATACGAGGGAATTCGTAGAGGTGTTGTGCTGATGTTGTAGTGCTAATGTGCTATTAGGTTCTGGCACAGGAGATAGAATTGCTGCTTGTCAGATATGTAGACGGGAAATGTCGAGAAGGTGGAGTGAATCACGACATAACCAAGTTATTGAATGGCGAAAGTGGTGAAGAATTCTGTTCGAAGTTTTAGATTCACTAAAGGACACATGAGGATAAATATAGACACGACAACTCGAGCTTAGGCACCGATAACCTTTATAGAAAAACGTGAAATCAAAATTTGTTATCGTGCTAAGGACGTAAATATGGAAAATAAGCACAACCAAAAATTTTAAGAAAAAAATAGTTTGGAGATTGTTAGTGTTATATTTTGTATTGACGATTTTGTGAACAAAATGATCAACTTGAACAATTATAAAGTTTAGAGACTAAATTGAAAAGTTTCATAGTTGGTAGGTTAGCTTCGGGTTTGAGATTTTATGTTTGCAACACGAAGATAACTCGTCGATTTTTCACTAGTTGCTCGCCGGACTTGTGCTCGAGCGGACGAAACAGTCCATCCATCCTCGACCTTCGTCCCACTGTCGTTCGAGCGACAGGCTCTTCCCTTGAGCGAAAGACCTCCTCGCTTGAGCGACCTATTTATCCGGACAACCTAATTTTTGATTTGCAAAAATTTTACTTGACCCATGTTTCCTAAACAGTCCAACATATAAAATACTGGCGCCACATTATTCCGTCCAAGAAGGTTGAATATTTTTCTCTAAAGAGCAAACATCCTACAAAAAATTTACTGAGTTCAATCCATCATACATATGCGCCAACTTTGTTGAAGATATCAAAATAACCAAAACAAACACCTATGTTGAATTTTCTCTTGCTTCTGTCAAAAGCTTGAAGATCAAGGAAGATTACTGAAAAATGAGAAGTTCTCCTCGAAGATCCGCAAGAGATAAACGTTCGTGAAGAATCAAGTTTGGTGTTCGTGTGCACATTCCATGAGGGCTTCTTCAAACTTCATATAAGAGATCAAAAAGCTTGTGTCGTCAACTTTGTTGGTGGTCTGTAAGTTTATCAATACGTTTAAAATAGATTTCTGACTGGCAAAGCGCCCAGAGTTTTTCCCACGTTGGGTTTCTACTGTGAACAATTCTCGTGTTGTTTATCGCTTTATTTACTTCTTTAATTATTGCTTTATGTGATTGTGGTATTCAAACATAGAAAAATTGACTTGGTTGAATTAATCATCTAGACATAATTAACTAGTGACTTGTTGCTTGTTAATTATTATTTTAATTCCGTATTTACACCTAATCATCCCCCTTCTAGGTGTAGTTGGGTCGAATCTTACGTTTTTCAAAGATTAATCAAAGATTTTTTCCCATCGCGAGATACCATCAAGAATTTGAGTAGGAAGCTGGTTAATTAGGTAAACTGTAGTCTAAAAAGCTTCCCACCAATATTTAAGAGGCAATAATGCTTTGTGCAATGATGTTTGAGCTAAAAAGAGCTAAGCCAGTCTCCACTGTATGTTGATATTATTTGGGTTATGCTACTTGTACAATTTTATCTTACAACTTTCTCTTACAACCACTCACAGTGGATTTTTTTATTCACTGTGGGACCCCTCCCCATGTGAGTGGTTGTAAGAGAAAGTTGTACAAAAAAGTTGTACAAATAGCATAATCCATATTATTTTCGACTTTGCCATTTTGTCCATGAGTAGGTGGGCAAAGAAGTCGAAACTCTATTCCAAATTCAGAAAGGTAATGTTAAAATTATCTATATTCTCTTCCTCAATCATTTTGGATACGTTTAGGCCCCCGTTTGGTGTAGCTAAAAATTCATTTTTTTAGTAGATTATTACAAGAGTTGATAAAATGTGTAGTTGAAAAGTTGATAAAAGATGTAGGTCTTATGAAAAGTGTGATTAAAATTTAATTGTTGACTTTGATTTATATTTTATTAACTTTTTAAGCCACACCAACAAGGGGTTAATGAGTTTTTCTAGTTTATTTTAGATATACTTTAAGCCCTTGTTTCGTAGGGATTAAAATCAGAATTTCAATAGATTTTGATAAAAATCAATGAAATATGTGATTGAAAAGTTGTAGGTCTTATGAAGTATGCGGTTATAATTAATTGTTGACTTGGACTAAAAATAAAATCTAGATTTTAATACATATCGAACAAGGACTAAATTGAAATAATATATGAAGTGCCTCAGATTTATGTTTGAGGGGATATATCCATGCATAATGTGTATAGTCATCATAAAGTGTATATAATATTGAAAACCAGGTGAAGGTCTATAAATTAGTATGAATTAGTTCGAGGGGTGCATTTGTTTTGGTTTGATCAGATAAAGAAAATGGCATATGGTGTTTCCCAAGTTGACATGCATGAAAAGTTTATTTTATTGTATTTGAAACTTTTATTACAAGATCGATGCACTCGAGGAAGAACTTGCTGCTATTTATATCCCAATCTTTTTTGTCAAATGTCACCACTCTCTCTATTAGAAATAAAATACCCTAAACTTATACAAGTAGAGCCTTTAGAAGTGTTAGACTCATAAATAGGCCAGGGCATTTTAACCGGATCGACCCACCTGATGCTCAAGCCTACTGATAAATGGCACCAGTAAAAGGACTTGAAGGCGACACAGTGCATTATTGGCAGTGATGGAACCATCTGATAAAGTCCACTTTAAGCCTCCGTAGCAGCAAAACCTTGTTGGTTATCTGATCCTTCACAACATGAAAATTAATAGAATGGAATCGAACAATGACATTATTATCTGCAGTAAATTTAGAAATGCTCATCAAATTTTTTGTAATGTTTGCGACATGCGAAATATTTTGAGGTATAAAGGACGTGTTGTGAAATGAATTTTTTAGTGTCCGGTGTGTATTTTTTCAAACTGATTACCATCACCAACGGTGAGCTGTTCTTTACCATAATGGTCGGATTTCAAGGCAAGATCCTTTCGCCATTACCATGAGGGGTCACCAAGGTCTCAGAAAGAAGAAATTCTGAAAATGATAGAAATTGGAATTGTAATTTTATTCATTGAGAAATCACATATTTATAGTACAACTCAATAAACTAAATATGAAAAGATAAATAACAATTCCTAAAATTAAGCAACAAATATGAGAAGATAAATAACAATTACTAAAATTAAGCATATCGTCATCAATCATCTTGATCAATTTGTCTCAATGATTCCTTGATTTCCTCCATCATATATTTTTGTGCAAATCTTCATAATGCAAGTTATCCATAATCATCCCTTGATTTATTCTTTTAACACTCCCCTTCCTTATTTTCTCTACTGTCAATATTTGTTGCTGCTAATACCCTCCCTCAAACTTTGCCGGGGTTGGAGGCAAAGTTTGTTGCAAAAAATGAAAGTTGTTTTGGACATGTTGTGGTGGTGTGAATTCGCTTGTTTTTTTTTTTTTTTTTTTTGCGAATCTTGTGTATCCCATATTGCATGGGTTGTGTCTCTGAGAGTTTGTTCAGAGAATGTTCCGATGATTCGGATTTTTGATAGGCAATGAATTCATACGTTGATTTGTGGTATGAATTTTTGTTGTTGCTGTATTGTTTGAATTTGGTGCGGGTAGGATATTGATTTGTATTGTCTGAATCTTGAATGATATATATGGTGGAAGATAACTTGAGAGAAGTGAGAATCAAATTGTTATGTGTAGGAAAGTGAGATCATGAAGACAAGGAAAAAAAAACATTGATGGATGAGCATTTATTTTTTAAAAAAACTAGAAGAAAAAGGAAGATGAAAAAGTTGGCCGGACGAGCGGCACTAGGCCGCTCGTCGGAAGCGGAAGCTTGGAACCTGCTCTGATACCAAGAAGAAATTCTGAAAATGATAGAAATGGGAATTGTAATTTTATTCATTGAGAAATCACATATTTATAGTACAACTCAATAAACTAAATATGAAAAGATAAATAACAATTCCTAAAATTAAGCAACTAAATATGAGAAGATAAATAACAATTACTAAAATTAAGCATATCTCATCAATCATCTTGATCAATTTGTCTCAATGATTCCTTGATTTCCTCCATCATATATTTTTGTGCAAATCTTCATAATGCAAGTTATCCATAATCATCCCTTGATTTATTCTTTTAACACTCCGCTTCCTTATTTTCTCCACTGTCAATATTTGTTGCTGCTAATACAGAAGAGGCAATAAAGGCTGCTGCTGCATTATTCCCTTGGTTGTCAAAATTTCCTTGATTGTTGTAGTTGTAATTTCCTAGATTGTTGTGGTTGGAATCATATTTGTAGTAAAAAATAGTTGCTCAATGTCCAATTTTATCACACATTTTACAAGTCGGACTCGATCCAGGATTTCCTTGGCCTCTATACCACAAGAACCTCCCGTATTTGTAAAACGCCCATTACGTCCCTGCATTTGTTCTTGTGGTTGCTGTCTTTGTAGTTTTTTTTTTTTAATCCTAGTGTTAAATTTGTTTGCAGAGAATAGATTAGCTCAAGTTTGTGAAAGAGCACTCATTGCATTTAACTATGAATTCGACTTTCTTGAGTGATTAATATGGACTCAACCTCAAGACCATGTTAATGGATAAATTTCACATCAAATAAAGATGATAACATAGATCAACTTATAAGAGTTTGAACTACTCCTCTTAATAAGGTTGCCTCTTTTAAGATGGAACCTCAAACCTTAATATGATATCAGAATCTATTAAACTCCAATGAGCAATTTAATTTGATTAAGACTAGAAAAAAATGAGTACGTAGCTTTTAAACTGTTTGTTTAAACGAGTCACCATCTTACGGGAAAATATCAAAGGATAAATTTCACATCGAATAAAGATGATGACATAGATCAACTTATAAGAGCTTGGACTACCTCTTTTAACAAGATTGACATTTTAAAATAAAACCTCAAGTATTAATATTTTGGCCTTCCGACGAGTAATTTGTAACACTGCACAATCATATTCATCAATGGATGTTGAGCCTTTAGTTGTACGTTGCATCTGCTGGCTATAGTTCAATGCATTAGTCATTGATTGGCTGTGCATAAATATTTTCTAACTTCGTGAACACATCATATAATGTTGGTAGGCCAATGGCATTGGTGAGTATAGGTGTTGGAAATTGGTTTAAAACAAACATTGAAAAGTGTGACTTCATGTTAACTTCGGTCAAATACTCAAACTCGATTTGTTTATACAAATGGTTTGCCGCTCCAAAACGAGGATCGATTATTGTGATCCAACTTGATCACAAAAGCATGGCTCAAGGCTACACTAAAGGGCAAGGGATTTGTTGACCTCGGTTTCTACACGGGTGACGTAGTCAAAGGATCAGGCTCCACTCATGTCCACGTGGTACATCTCTTACTCACTAGAACAAACTATTAGAAGTACAAACCTTTTTTGGAGGTGAGGAAGGCGACTCGAGTACTTCGACGGTCAAGCTAGTCAACTTGTATATGTATATTTAAGCATGGGACGGCGGAAGACATGAGCCATAATAGTGTAAGGGCACTATGGTTATAAGAGAGTAAAATGAGAGAGATATTACTATTGGAAGTGTAAAATTACTTGGTGTGAACTTTTATAGGGTTATGTTATCGTGTACTCTGTAAAATTGCTTTACCTTCAAATGGCAGCTTCTTTGCCTGATGGAAATGAGCTCAGTAAATGGTCTAAAGGGTTGTGTACTCTGAAATCCCTTCTAAAATCTATATAAATATATGGAGGCTGTTTTGTGAAATCTTTTACTAGGTTTGGCTCTTTAACGCCATAAGATGTACGTAGTGGTGTCAACGAGTCGAGCCGAGCTGGCTCGTGGGTCAAAATTTGAGGCTCAGTCTTGGGCTCGAGGAACGGGTTTTTTTTGCCAATCGAACCGAGCTTTTGCTCGTCCAAAAAAAGGGTCGACCCAAGCTTCAACTCGGGCTTTTTTCGAGCCGAGCCGGTCCGCCCCGACCCAACCCATTTTTCTCTCTTTCTGCCAAGTTTTTTCTTTTTTTTTTCGAGCTCACGGGCCGACTCGGGCTCGGTTCCAAAGAGCCGCGAGCCGAGCTCGACTTGGGCTTTTTGAGGGCCAAGCCCGGGCGTCCCGAGCCCGCAAGCCTTTTTGCCACCACTAGATGTACGTGATTTAGTGTGTGCTTTCTACCATAATCACGAGGAAAGGTTCTTCATGTTTCCATAAAATGCGAACATACTTAAAACTTGGTGACGAGTGGAGATGTAAGATCTTATTCATCCATGGAGAGAGTTGGATTGCACCAAGTTGCTACTGTTGCTGAAATTAAATGACTGGCTTCCCAAACCGGATGTATTAAACTCAATACTGATGTCTCTTTAAGATGGGTGATGGGTGGATTGAGATTGAAGGGGTGATTCGGGATGAAGACAGTGCTATGTTTTGTTGTTGGGCTCATGTCTCTTTGTTCCACATTCAGGTAAACATAGGCCCTCAGCTCTGCAACAGCTGTTACACTTTTCAATGGAGATAAGTTGTTTTCCAATATTTTAAGTTGTAATAGGAAATTGTTTTTAACCAAATGTAATGTTTGGTTAAAAAAAAAAAGGCACTGTTTGGCCTCATTTTCAATAACTCATTTTTTCTCCAATTAAATTTCTAAATCATATTTTATGAGATCCATAACTTTTATCACATTTACAATCACATTTCATCAAATTTTATCAAAATCTACTAAAAATTTTAATTTTATGTAAACTAAACAGCGGCAAAATATCAGTGAGATTTTTGTTAATTCTGTCGACTCCTGAAGTACGATTCTGAATGGGAAACCTTAAATATAATTAGAAAATTCACAATTAATTTAGCCAAACACGTTAATATCCTTAACCTACTTTTTTAGTTCCGAAAATGAAACTAAAATTCAAATAGAAAAATAAAAAGAGTGTAAATAGTCTTTTTTCTTTTTGTTGTTGCTTGAATATTTTCATCTATAAAAAACCAAGGAAGAAAATGCATATCCATATTCCATTGCATATCTACATGCCACTTGCAACAAGAGAAAATGGATTCCTCCAAGGTATGTATTGTCCAGGTTTACTTAATGGCCTTAACAATGTTAGATTTTATAGAAACTTTAAATATCAAAAACTCTAAAACCTAATTACTTTATGGTCAAGATCTTACAGTCAAATCATCAAAAGAGTTAAATGTGGAACATACCTTAATTCATTGGGAATAATTCCTTATTACTGGATCTTGAATCTTGAAGCTTGAATTATAATCTTTTCATGTTTGGCTTCTTCACTTTTAATCTTGAATATTGCCTCTTTTGGTTCTTAAATTCTTGTTCTTGACTTTGACTTCTTGCTCCATAATCTTGATTGACTCAATTCCTTCTTCTTGATTGTAGATTTCCTGTTCTTGATTGTGGAATCTGAACCTTCTTCTTCAATATATTTTCTATTGTATTCTTGTGTTGTTGGGATGACACAAAAAATGAGAAACACATATAAATTGGGGATATATAGTTTCCATATGTGTTTAGTCCATTATGAAATATAATTATAAAGGAATCTGGTATTTACACATATTTAGACCCACACTTTATTTAGATGCCAAAAGTTCAATGATTCTAATTCTTTATTTGATCACTTTAAAAACAGACTTAACTTTAAGATAGTCATTATATACAATCAATTACATATGTAGGCCCATATAACAAATTAATAATTTCCCGACAAACAACTCTATTCTTTGCCCAAATCAGCCATAAGGATTTTGTAGATGCCCACACTATAGTCCGCAAAGAAAGTGTTGCCCCCCTCGTGTGGCACAACACCTTCTCCATGCATGCGAAGAAATATGCAACAAAGAGGTCTTCAGATTGCACAATGGAGCATTCTAAAGGACCCTATGGCAAAAACCTTGTTGTGAGAAAATCTTCTCCAAATACGTGGTTTCCGGGCTCAGTTACTTACCAATCAATCAACCAACCAATCCAAATCCTACAACCCACAACACCTATTCACCTAGGTTGCTTTCTCCTTCCTTTCCCACAACAAGAACACAAAATGGTGGTAATTTTGCTAGAGCCACAAGAGGAAAAGAGAAGAAACAAGTCGGCTGCCTTTTCTCTCAAAAATGGGCAAAATAAACACACGTGAATTACCAAGAAGGAAGAGAAACTTATAGCATAGGTTAGGTTTAACAACTTGGGCCAAAGTCCAACAAATGGGTAACACAAAGTAATTGGGCCAAGACACGAGAAAACCCTCCTATAGGTGAATTTGGACCAAGGCAACATTAATACAATTAACTTGCAACTAGTGGCCCACGTTGCTTTCGGGTCGATCATATGGATTGATTGATTGATATCTATTTCACTCATCGGCCGAAGCCTATAAAATATATTCCGACACGGTTTAACATCATTGCCCGGGATTATTGGGTATCAAAAAACCCAACAATCTCCACCTTGATTCCCAATAAACCTGCAAGAAAACAAAACACACAGTTTATACTTGCACAATCAAGGTAACCAATAAAATTGGTTTCACAGACCTTACCTCGTGTTTCCTTCCTGAAACACATACCATACCTGCTTCGTATACTCACCAGGGCTAAGGTCAACAACACCCAAGTAGAAGCAGATAATTACAGTAAACAGTCAAGAGCAAATAAACATGCGATGAAGATATAACATAGGATAATACACATACAGATCTTTTTCAAACACGTTCACACAGAACAATAGATTAACACCAAGTTAATCAACACACGGTCAACACATATGCAACAAATGCATAAATGACCCCACGAAAAAGATCTCTCCACACTTATCCTATCCCATTCCGTGTTACTCCTACCTCGAGAACACATATCTCCTCTCATCGCTCCACCATGCTCACTAGACTAATCACTCAACTCATGTCTAACTGGTAAGTCACAATAGATCCTAAGTTCTTGGGATAATCCTTTATCACCTCATTACTTCTCCCAAACTACGTGGATAATGGGGCTCCACCTAACAAAAGTGATAGAAGTGTCCTCTCTCACACTCCACCTGATCAGGGTCTCTTTCTGATAAAGGATTCTAGACATTTGATCACATCTCCACTCGTGATCCAAATGTCACACTACACATCCCCCGGTACAAACCACAATGTACCCCTAGGCATCTATACTCCACCACACCAATAGACATCCAACACACACACACTCACTGCTAATGCATCTTAACCCCACTATGCATGCAAACACATACACCAAGTATACGAGTCACATTGATTCATGCAATTACACACATCAAACACATTGAAAGCGTAACATACAACATGTAACAGAATCAACCACTCACACACATACAAAAAGGATTACACACAGATGCAATGCAGTAACTAGGTTTACACTCAATAAACCTCACTAGGGTCATCACTCGACCCCATAGCCACATTCGCCTCATCTCTCATCCTACCCCTTTGCTTATCCTTATTCTTGGGACAATCCCTAATAAAGTGTCCAGACTTACCACAGCTGTAACACCGTCAACACTAGACTTGTCCCATCCTTTTCCCTTCTTCTTACCACCCTCATCACTCGAGTCACTACTCGAATCACTATTGTCTTGAGCTCTACCCAAATTCATTTGCTTAAATTTCATTCTACTCCTCATCACATGTAACTCACCATTCCTATTCTCTTCTTTTTCAGCTTTGATCTCCATTTCCTTACTCCTAAGTGAGTCTATGACAATCTCGGGTGTTAAGGTGTCTCTACCGTACTTAATAGCATTCTTAACCTCTCTATATGATTCAGGCATAGAATTAAGCAAAATTATAGCTTTATTGGTTTCAGACACCTTTTCATCACTATTAACAATATCTTGCACAAGTTTGTTAAATACATCCAAATTGTCATCAAGATCCTTTGAAGGATCCATTTTAAAACTGAAAAACTTTTCAAGCAAGTACAACTTATTAGGAGTAGACTTAAGCAAATATAAACTCTCCAACTTTTCCCAAAGTTCTTTGGTAGAGTCGAGTTTTCCAACTTTCCTCAAAACAGCGTCAGATAAGTGTAAAATAATTAAAGTGTAAGCAAGTTCATCATATTCTTCTTTTTGTGCTTCTGTCAAATTTGTAGGAAATTTGCCGTCTATGGCTTTTGAAACCTTTTGTTGAACCAAAATTCCTTTCATCTTTTGTTGCCAAATTGAAAAATCCACTTTCCCATTAAAAATTCCAACTTCAAATTTTGAAGACATTTTAAGAAAATAGAACAACCACGAGTGCACAAATAGGTCACACAAAGTAATCCTAAGGCCGCAATATACACCGTTCTAAATTCCCAGGGTTTCGTAAGATTCACGATCTCAGATCAAGGGAATGTTCGAACGGGTCAAGTCCACGTGTTCTACTAGGATAATCAATGCAACACAAATGTATGATAACACGGATTCAAATTTACACGCAATGCAGTCTCACACAGTGACTAAATGACAATTAAAGCACAAAATTAATAGTTAACTTGCAATTAAATTCAACACTTCAAACAGAGCAAATAATTCCTAAATTTCTAGCACAAACAATGTTACCCCTTCACGGTAACCACAATCCTATTGTCACCCCACACGATGACACGCTAATACTGAAATTTAACGGGATAAGCCAATTTATCAGAGCGGACCTATCTGAGTCCGTAAATTACGAGAGATGCGAATTTACTGCTTTAGGGCCGCAATCTTGGCCTAAAGTAATTCAGTAAATATTCAGAAGTTCCGACCGACGCTCCACCAAGGGCAAAATCGTCCAACTATTTCTACAGTACCTGAAATCGAAAACTAAAAACACAGAAATGTCAGAAATCTCGTTAGGAACAAACTATCTTCAGACCTCGTCGCCAAAAGAGGTCCTACGCGCCTCCACGCGCCTCGCCGGAGTCCCACGCGCCGCCGGTCTCCGTCGTCGGAATCTAGACGCGCCACCCCCCAGGTAGTACTCCACCTGCATGTTCCAAATCCGGTCTCCGTTTCTCCAAATTCTTTTTGGTTTGGCCGGAAATCGCGTTTAAAGGTCCGATTTTCGCACAGTTTTCTGGACAGATTCGCGTTTCTGTTTCTGCTGCGATTCTGGCTGATTTTTGATCGGTTTTTGGCCGAAAATCCACTCCCAACCTCGCTCTGATACCAATTGTGAGAAAATCTTCTCCAAATACGTTGTTTCCGGGCTCAGTTACTTACCAATCAATCAACCAACCAATCCAAATCCTACAACCCACAACACCTATTCACCTAGGTTGCTTTCTCCTTCCTTTCCCACAACAAGAACACAAAATGGTGGTAATTTTGCTAGAGCCACAAGAGGCAAAGAGAAGAAACAAGTCGGCTGCCTTTTCTCTCAAAAATGGGCAAAATAGACACACATGAATTACCAAGAAGGAAGAGAAACTTATAGCATAGGTTAGGTTTAACAACTTGGGCCAAAGTCCAACAAATGGGTAACACAAAGTAATTGGGCCAAGACACGAGAAAACCCTCCTATAGGTGAATTTGGGCCAAGGCAACATTAATACAATTAAGTTGCAACTAGTGGCCCACGTTGCTTTCGGGTCGATCATATGGATTGATTGATTGATATCTATTTCACTCATCGGCCGAAGCCTATGAAATATATTCCGACACGGTTTAACATCATTGCCCGGGATTATTGGGTATCAAAAAACCCAACACTTGTTGCAGGCGTGTAGGATGTGAGTGCTAAGGAAGCTGTGGATATGTGGATTGAGGAGGAGAAGTTTTATGATGAGAAATCATGCATTTGTGTCGGAGGGGAATGCTTGCAGTACACACAGATTGTTTGGACTTACATACAGTGGGTTGGCTGCGCCACGATTAAATGCCAAGATTGAAGGACAATTGTTAAATGCAAATATGATCCTCTGGGTAATTACATCAGCGAATGTCCTTATTAGGGTGATTTGATTTGTAGTTTTGTGCATATTGTAAATACAACACGTGTGATCGTGCTTAAAAGTGATTTTTTAGTCACTTTTTCAGCTGCACATGATGATATATTATGGGTTTTTTTTTTCCTTACCAAAATGGTTAATTTTGCATAGAAGATGGAAAAAAAAATTTAGTGTCTGTTCGATAGCCATTCTCCCAAAATTTTAATGAAAATTGGAGTCGTTATACAGTAAAGGAGACCCCACTGCATCAGCTTTTTCTGATTGTCTTCTTATGAGTTAATTAAATTATTTTATGAAAAGACGAGAGTGCCCCTTAATGTTTGCATTAAATATGGTGGGATGAGTGCATTTTCAGTAATTCAAAATATGAGATACGGTTGCTAAATTTTGTGGTCAATTATTACTGCTGAAAACTCTACGGTGGGACCCGCAATGGTAAAAAAAAATTCAATTAATTCCTAAAAAATGTGCATCAAATGTGGCATTAATCTTTGATGCTTGCAAACACAATCTACTTGCTTTTGTAGAGTTTGAGGCTTTAATATTTATATATGAATTTAATTGATTTCTTATACATTTTAGACTTTTCTTTTAGGTTAATCCTTATTTTATACTTGTTGATCTCAATCTCTCATCCTTGATGGGGTAATTTTTTAAATGGCCGGTTTACTATTGCTATTTTTCACAATGGTCTTAATTGTTAAAAATACTATTTTACCCTTAATGAAATGTGTTTTTATATTGCAGGATATATCCTTATCTTTTAAAATAGTTTTTCAATTTTGTCCTGTATTATTTCTATCTCGGATTCTAGCATATAAATTCATCCTTTGATCTAATAGATTGACATAATCTTCCATATATCTATCAAAATTTACTCCAAGTATATAATATTCTTCAGACGATGATTGATCTATTCTTTCCATTTGAGAGATGATATTATTTATTTTTCCTAATAAAATTTCTAATAAGTTATCTAGTCCTTCAATTGTATATCCTGACATGTTATATAAATCTAAACAATACTAATAAAATAAATATTAAATACAAATATTTAGATAATTTAGTCATGCAGATAAGTAATCCCAACGATTCTTTAAGATTTCAGAAAATATCTTTCTAAATTTAACAAAAATAATAGTTTTACTTTAGTTTTGATCTCAAATCTTTATTCTTAGAACCTAGTAACCTTCAGATTCTGGATCTGCGAATGGCTCCCTTCAATGGCCTCCTGCCTCTACGGGATAATTGCTATTCCAACTTTCCACCTTCACTGTGTCAGTCCTTTGAATTCGGATTATAGATATTAACTAAAGAAAACTCTCTTTCTGTTAAAGTAAGAAATGAATTCTTCTTTAATCTTTCAAGAATCTATGAGATGAGGTGTTTAGAAACTCATGATATTTTTTAAAGACAATTTGGATTTGAAATAACTTGGAATTTTATTGATATCTAAAGGCTGAAATATGATTACAATGGAAGACATGAATTTGTTTGGCTATCTCACAGTTTGAGTGCTCAACCAACTCTACCCTTTTCATTAGCCCAAAGGCCTCTATTTATACACAAATCTGAAGATAAATTCCATCATTGCTTACATCATACTAATAATATTTTATTGCCTCGTGCTTTTCATCAAGAGCCTCATGGCCCCTCCATCCTTGTTGTTTTGTTACATTTTCTTTGATAAAGGACACAGTCCTTCTATAATTGTCCTTCAAATCTTGTTTTTACATACAGCTGGAAAGATTCTCCTGTAGCAGCTTGGACACCTTTCCTCCATGTGTTTATCATTTTTGTCTTCTTATCTTTGATTTTGTCGGCAAGTGGGGCATTCTCTTATTCTGCATGCCTCTTGTATGGTTGTGATAGGTCCATTGATTTGATGAGTATCAAATTTCTCAATGTATTCTTTCAGAATTGTTGATTTTTCTCCTCCATTGTTGGTGAGAAGAGTCCATCCTTCATATTGACATAGGCATTTGAATTTTTTGTCATACAAGCTTTTTGCCATTTTATATAAGACTTTCATCCCTAAAACTCTTCGAGATTTTATCCATGATCTGGTGATTTTTGGTAATGGCTTTCTATTGTGACCGACATCAATATGAAATTCTCTGCTAACATATCCGATTGTTATAATATGCTCAGCAGGATAAAATATTATTCCATCAATTTCTGGACTATAAAATTTATGTATATGGACCTTCCTTTGGCAAATTTGGATACTTCAGATTTAAAAATTTCATCGAATCTTTTAATTTCTTTTAGATCTTTTCCGGGATAGATAAGATCTAAAAATCCATAGTCTGCTGCCATTTTGACCATGACAGGGTCTGCATCATTGGTAATTAGTAACATTGGATAAACATGATCTCCTGAAGATATGAAATAGGAGTCATTTTCTTGTAATTCATAAACAATTTTGGCAAAAGATCTATATTCTTCTTCTTTTGCTGATAAACGGGTATCATCATCTTCATCGGTTCTGATTCTAATAACCCTTGTATGTTCATCATTGGATTTTATGGTCAACTTTCTAGGACTTTGTGTATCCCTTTTAATAGTGCTGGGTCCACTACTGCTTTCGCATTGTGGATCACTCCTTGGTACCTGTTGGTATCCCTGTTTGGTATCATAGGATTGTGCCAAGACATCAATCCTTCTATTATTTGTATCAGTAGACATTAATTGTGCTTCAAGAGCATCAATTTTGTCTTTCATTTCGTTTGTAACCTTGGTATGGGATTCACTGATCTCAAGTAATAATTTAATATTATGACTTAAGAGTTCAGCTAATGTCTCCATTCCAATTTTTATATCATCTGCTTCTTCTTTGGCATAGGCTGCCGCAGATTTCATTGCTGATATCATCTGTTTGATATTATCCATCTCCAAATTCAATATTCCTGCTTAAAAAATCAGCAAGATAATTATTTGTACCTTTAATATGAATAATATCAAAATTATAGAATGATAAATATGCTTGCCATCTATGTAACCTTCTATATTGGGGTTCCATTGGTAATTTATTTCTAACAAGTCCTGCAACTTGAGAATTGTCAGTTTCAACAATAAATTTTTTAGATAATAAAAATAATGAAAATTTCTTTATTCCTCTAATAATTGTTAATAATTCTTTTTCATGAGTAGTATAATTTATTTCTGCTTGATTGAAAGTTCCACTTGAATATCTACATATTTCATTTAAATCTGTTTTTAATATTGCTATCCAATATTTATCTGAGGCATCAGTATTAACTATCAAATTATCCTTTTCATTTGGTAATCTTAATTTTGGTAAATTTTTACATTCTTCCTTAAGTAATCTAACTATTTCTGTATGTTCTTCATTCCATCCTTTAGTATTAGTTTTTCTAAATAAAATTTGTATTTTATGTCTCTTTTTTGAAAGATTTTCAATAAATCCTTCTGCATAATTTAAACATCCTAAGAATTTTTGTATTTGTACCTTAGATTCTAATTTATCAGGAAAGCTTTCTATCTTTTTAGATATATGAGACTGTAATTTTATTCCATTTTTATCTATAATTAATCCAAGAAATTCTATCTCAGATTTTTCTATAATAGCTTTCTTTTCAGATAAAACTATTCCTTCTTTTTGACATTCTTTTAGGAATTTTATAATATGATTTTTATGATCATTTTTATTTTCTGAACATATTAGTATATCATCAACATATACTAATAAGAAATCATTATATTTTCTAAAAATATTATCCATTCTTCTTTGAAATATTTGAGGTGCATTTTTTAATCCAAATGGCATAACTATCCATTCGTATTTACCTTGAGGCGTACTAAATGCCGTATATGGTATTGATTCTTCTTCCATTTTGATTTGCCAAAATCCTGACTTACAATCGAATTTTGAATAATATTCTTTTCCTTTTGCAAGGTTTATTAAAACATCTTTATTTGGTAAAAAATATCCATCAAATTTTGTATATTTATTTAATTCTTTATAATTTATTACCATTCTTGGTTTTCCTCGTACTTGTTCAGAGTGTTTCATTACCATAAAGGCTGGACTACTATGTGGTCCATTGCTAGCTCTGATTAATTTCATATTTTTTAACTCTTCAATTTGTTTTCTAAATTCTTGAGTATCTTGTATAGTGTACATCATTGGTTTTACTCTTATTATTACATTTTCAGTTAATTCTATTTTTGCCCTTGGATGTTCGGGTTTCCAATAAGCTAATGGATTTTCATTATAGACATTTCCTATCTTTTTTATTATTTCTTCTATTAATTCTGATTTTTCTGTTGTTTGTATTTTTTGTATTTTAATAGTTGTTTTAATTGGTATTTTTATTGTCATTTCACCACGCTGGGCTGGCTGAACTCTGTATGGTTTAAATTCTCTTGAAATTTTTAGTAGATGTCCACATGGTGTTTTTAACATAATCATATAGTTATTTTGTTGGTAATATTGGAACTGTTGAACAAAATCATTTCCTAATAATATATCACATTCTAATACATCATATGCATATACTTTGTTTATAATTATTTGTTTACTTCCTAATAGGATTTCTACATTTTCTTTATTTTTAGTAATAGGTTTAGTTGTTTGTTTGGTTCTACAATATTCAATATGTCTTTACATTCTTTGTGAATTTCTATATAGGGTTTTTTAGAATAAATGTTTCCATAGTTTGAGTTAGTAAATGTATATAATGCTCTATATTCTATGGTCATGATATGATTTCCTTCTTCCATAATATCTTTTCTATGTATTTTAAAATGTAATCACAATACTTCATTAAAATCTTTATCTTTTATTGATACACAATATTTTGGATAACATGTAAATATTAATTTTTTATATGCTAAATTTCCTTCTATAGTTCCTAAATGACTGTCATTAGTATTTAGTATTCTTCCATCATGTAAACTTACTGTTATTGGTGAATCTATTCCTTCTCTAAATAGGGATTTGAACATTAATTGTATTCCTGCTAGATAAACGTATTGTATTTTTTCTTTTTGTCTTCCTTTTACTTTTGCCATTAATTGGTCAACTGTGAATTTTGTTAGTAATGATAATTTATGAATTCCTGAAACTGTTCTTATATCTATTGATTTTTCTATCTTATGATACTCACTTATAGCTACTCTTTCTCTTCTAAATATCTTATCGAATATTTTTCATTCTCCTAATTTTAAATCTAATGATAATTTTTCTATTTTTCTAAATGTATTATTATCAAATGTTACTTTTAATCCATATCCTTCAGAATTTTCTATTTCTTGTTTTTCTTCTATGGTTTCAGCTTCTTCTATTTCGTGACTCATTCTAATTCTGATATGTAAACCTCTTCCCCTTCATAATTATTAATATCTATTATTTCTTCTAAATCACTTTCTATTTCTTCATATTCTTGTTGTAAAATTCTAACTTTCTTTTTAGTACAATCAGGGCTTATATGTCATATTTCTCCACAATTCCAACATTTGCATTGTTTTTTATCTTTTTTAAACTCTTTTCTTTTTGGTTGATATTTTCTTTTATAATATCTCCTATTTGGTTTTTGATATTTCTTTTTGAATTGTCTATATTTTTTATACTTTTTTGGTTTGAATTTTCTTTTATATTTTCTTTCCGGTCCACATCCCCAATTAATAGGTCTCTCTATTTCTTCGCAACAAATTCTTGTTAATTTTCCAGATTTTTTCATTAGTTGTCTATTTTTACATATTTCTGTTAATCTTTCAAATAGGAATTTTATTCCACTTCCTAATGTATCTGGTACAGGATTATCCTTTATATATCTTTCATATTCAATTTTAAAATATATATTCTATGTTCCTGGTAATTTAGCAAAATACATTTCTAAGATGGTCCTTGATTTTCATTACTATAAAATTGAGTATAATAGAAATTTTTAAATTGACATGTATATTCTTTTATTTTGCACATATCACATATCATAATGTTTATTAATCCTAATCTTGCTTTTAATTTTTCTCTTCTAGCTTCTTCTTCTGAATTGTTTATCCAATTTTCTCCTAGGAATTCATCTGATATATATTCTACTAACTTTTTTTTATTCCCTCTTGTGAGGTTTTTTTGCATTTCTGTTTGTATATTTCTTCTCATTAATAATTTAGTATCTTCAGTTACTCATTCCCACCAATTTCTTACATCTCCTTCAAAAGATGCTATTAAATAGTCAATTCTTCTATCCGTAGATTCCCATGTATCGTCTTGGTTATATAAAAAGAATAATATCATTGCATCTGCCCATTGTAACAAGGCTTTCTTAATATCTATTTTACAATCTAAATCTAGTTTTGCTCCTCCATGATTTATTGGTTTATTGTAATCTGAGTTTGGGGTAAATTGATCTTTATATTTTTTCTATTCTATGTTGTGGTATAATTCTATCATAGTACTGCCTATAAGGTCTATGTGGCATTGGTGCATATCCTCCTTCTAATTCAGGAAATTCTAATTTTGGATTATTACTTGTACTTCCTGGTGCTGGTGTTGGTCCTCCACCAGTATTCATTAATATTTCATAATTTTCTAATTCTTCTATACTTAATTGGTCAAAGTTTTCTATTAGATTATCTATTTCTTCATTCATCATCTTTTTTATTTTTTCCTCTTTCTTCTGTATATTTTTCAAATTCTTTCTCTTGTTCTAGGATTATTGGTAATATTTCTTTTCTAAATCTATCATCCATACTTCCTGGTTCATAGTATCCTTCTGTTTCTACATGTTTCTTTCCTATTCTTGTCATTTCTCCTTTTATTCTATCTTTATCTACTTTTTTATCTGTTGGTTTCATATTTTGTTTCATTTCTCTAATTTCTATTTTTAACATTCCTACTTCATCTTTTAATTCTTTAGTTTCATTTATTAATTCTTTTACTAATTTCTTTAGTTCATCAAATGATTCTGAAGAAGCCATTATATTTTTCCACTTTTTACTTCTAATAAATATGATAATCTGCACTTTTTGTCTTTATTTTCATTAATGATTTTATTAAGACTTTCTATTGCTATTTCGTTATCAGGTAATTGATTATCTCTTATGGTTTCAAAATATTTTGCTTTTAATTCTAATTTTTCGATTTTTAGTTTCCCTAACATTTTTCCTTGTGATTTATTTATTTCTCCTGGTGTTCCTAGTATATTTGAGGTTTTTTCTTGTATTTTATTTAGGTTTCTAACAATATTATTAAGCTTTCTAGCTACTTTATCATTACTCATTTATAACTTATGATGATTCATATATTTCTCTATAATATAAAATACTTTCAAATTCTTTATTAATCATTTCATATATATATCTATCTTTTATAGATCCTATACTTAATTTATGTAGTATTTGTTCTTTTATTTCTCTAGGTAATTTTTTAATTATATCTAATGTTAATATTTTTGATTTATTAGGAATAGGTTCATAAAATATTTTATATCATTTTTCTTCTTCTAATTTATAATAGTTATCTATCTTTTTAATTTTAATTCCCATAATTACTTATATTATTTTCTATTATAGCAGTCATTTCTTCTTGATCTATAGTTTCTATAATAGTTTCCCATATCATAAGGTCTCTTATTATACTAATTTCTGTTTTTTCTATTATCTCCTTTCTAATATCTATCTATTTCCTAAATCTTCTATTATCATGTTATGATCTATGGCTCTGATACCAATTTAGATGGGGGGTACTAAGACCGTCTTCAAAATCTCAAAATTTATTATTTTCATAAATATTCAATAAATCGCAATAAAATTTATAAAATTCACTATCTTTTGTTATGACATTTTCTTTAATGATTATTTTTAATTTTTCAATTCTTCTTTCTAGATTGATAATTTCTTTATGTATATTATTTTCAAATCTAATTGCTTGGCTATCTATATAAGTATTCTTATATTTTAATTTTGGATCTAAAGAATCTAAAAAGAAACTTTTTAAATCTTCTTTTAAATAATTTAATTCTCTTTTTGTTGCAATTTTTAGGTCAATAAAATTTTGTATAATATCCGGGTTTAAATTTATTAAAGATTTTGGATTTATATTTTCTTGGGGACCTAATTGGAGTATTTTATACCTTATGATGGCTTTTATTGCAATTTTTATGTGAGAGGGTATTTTTGGAAAGATTGTTGTTCAAAGGCTATTCTTAAAACTTCTAACTTTTTGATGTCTATTTTCACAAATCACCTTTATGAGATGACTATCTAGAGGTATTTCCTCCATCCTTGATATGTTATGCCCATGTTTGTGAGGAATTAAAATATATTTTTTAATATATTTTGATAAAAATTGATAAAATATATGATTGAAAAATTGTGCATCCAATGAAATATATATTAGGGTGTGTTTGATTCGTCACATTTTCCATGAAACTAGAAAAATATTTTCCTAGTTCCTACTTTTGGCTGTTTGATTAGCTAAATTTGTCTTGGAAAATGTTTGCCACCAATTTCTAATGTACAATCATTTGAAGCACAAAAGTAGGAAAATATTTTCTTATGATTTTGGTGGAAAATTATTTTTCATCTTGTTGGATGTTTTTTTTTTTTTTTTTTTTTTTTTTACTTTTTGGTAAGGAAATATATTCTAAACTCAATGGTAAAAATTTTTATCCATTTAATTGACAATTTGCATGAAAAATGAAGCCAAACGAACATAAAAATTTTATGAAATTAATTTTTTTTAATTTTTTTTTTACTTTTTGGCAATCCAAACAAATTTTAATACAGACTACAAAAAAATTATCCCAAAAAGTAACCATTTGCATGAAAAACAAAGCCAAACGGATTAGGTGAAAAATTATACCAATCAAACACCATTAATGCAATTCCCTCTAAAACAAATTCTAGGCAAATCACTTCCCTGCCAAATATTTTATTTGCCATTCATTTTCCATCTTTCTATCAAACACACCCTTAGAGGATTTCTTGGTATTTATAGCTAATGAACAGTTACCATATATAACTTGCATAGAATTTGGGATTTAATTTGATTGTACAGAATTTTACTTTCCTTGTAAATTCCTAAAATATTCTATAAATTAAATGAAATACATACCGAAATGATCATTAAGCAAAATCGATTTTGGCATGGTATAGAGCCCTAATTTTTCTAGTGCGTGTGGCTACAATTTCCTCTTGGTTTTGCACAGCAATCAGTTCTTAGTTCATCATAGTAGCATCACGGTCATTGCCTCTTGCGTTTCTATCAGCCGTTGGCATCACTTGGTTTCTTCGTAGTCGACGCCTTCGTGTTAGCTTCCCTCTGCGTTCTAGTGATCATCTTCTCAGTGTGTTACAACATCTGCTTGGTCGTTGATCCAGCATGTTCTTGGGCTCAGTGTGTTTTTCGATTTTTCAGAAATTTGAACTGTGGATTCTTTGGTCGGAGAAAATCGTCGTCTTTGTCATCGTCTACTTCACGCCGCCTCTGTGAGTGACTTTTGTGTTGGGCTGTTGGGCTTTCTTAAAATTATTGGTTTTATTAAACACTTGTGGGCTTGGGTTATTGAGCTGCATAATATAACATCTATTGTTCTTAATTAGATCTTGGTGGACTTGGGCTTGGGCCTCTGATTTAAGCGGATTTTTAATTGGGCCAAATTTAATTTAATTGAGATGTGATAAATTTATTGGCTACATTGTACTCGGAGATCATCATATCAAATGAAAAGATTGACTCCGTTTGCATTCGCTTTACTGGGAAGAACTACTCTTCATGGGAATTTCATTTTCAATTATTGATTGAAGGGAGAAACGATCTATGGGGCCATATTGATGGAAGTATTCCGCCGACTGATCAGGAGAAGGATAAAAAGAAGTATCTTTATTGGAAAATCAAGGATTCCCAAATTATTCGAAGGCTTCAACTGGATTTTGATTTGGCGAACTTTTCTCATTACTCTCGATCCATTGAAGAATATTATTCTGGGTTTTCTAACCTTTGGGCTGCATACACGGATATTATCTATACTTCGGTATCACCTGACAGTTTGGAGGCCATTCAAGCTGTGCATGAAGTCACCAAAAGAGATCAATTTCTTATGAAATTGCGAATTGAATTTAAACCCATCCGGTCCAATCTGACGAATCCTGAATCCATTCCATCGTTGGATGATTGTTTAGGTAAGTTGTCGAGGGATGAGCAACAACTTATCACTTGTATCTCTTTAGAGCAACAAAATCAAGTAGCACCGATTTCTATTGGATACGCAGCTCAAGGGAAATTCAAACATCGAGATATGTCAAGTGTTTAATGTTACAGCTGTAAGAGATTTGGTCACATGGCTCTTCAATGCCAAAGAAAAGTTTGCAATTATTGCAAAAAGCCTGGTCATGTTATCAGAGAGTGTCATTCTCGTCCTCCACGCAGGACTGTAACAGGTTATGCTGCAACTACTACTTTAGCCTCTAGTTCTACTTCACCACCTGCTCCCGCTCAAATTCTAGCCTTCATCAGTTCATCCTATAACTCCATCACTCCTGAAATGATTCAACAAATGGTTATCTCTACTTTATCTGCCCCAGGTATCTTAGGTAAACCTTCCACTGCTTCTTCTTCTTCTTGGTTATTAGACTCAGGTATTTCTAATCATATGATTCATGATCCACTATTGCTTAGTAACCTTAGATCATATTCTGGATCTCTCCATATACAAACTGTCGATGGTAACACACGACCTATCTCAGTCGTGGGTGATATATTATCTGATTTGTTTAATGTTCTAGTCTCTCCTAGTTTATCAACTAATCTTATATCTGTTAGTCAACTTGTTGATAACAATTGTACTGTGTCTTTTTCTTTTTCTGCTTATCATGTGCATGATCAAGTGGTCGGGAGGATAATCGTGAGGGGGTCTAAGGAAGGACGTCTATTTCCTATTTTACTGAAGCCTATTTTACATTTTCCTATTGTTTGTCATTATGCTGCTTTCGATGTTTTAGATTGGCATAAAAAATTGGGAAATCTCAATTCTAATGTATTGAAACATTTGTTAAACTCTGGTTTGATAGGTAATAAGAATTCTACTTCGGTTTCATCTATGTCTATTGATTGTGCTTCATGTAAACTTGCTAAAAGTAAGGTTTTTCTGTTCCTATCTCTTGGTTCTTATGCCTTGCATAGTTTTGATATTGTTCATAGTGATGTATGAGGTCATGCACCTGTAATATCTCATGCTCATTATAAATATTTTGTTACTTTTATTGATGATTATAGTCGCTTCACATGAGTTTACTTTCTTCGTGCCAAGAGTGAGGTTCTCTCTGTTTTTCAGCTTTCCTAGCCCTCATTAACAACCAATTCTCCTCTTCTATCAAAATCTTAAGATCTGATTTCGATGGTGAATATATGTCTAATGTATTTCAAGCTTTCTTACAGACTAAATGCATTACTTCTCAGTGATCTTGTCATTCTACCCCTCAACAAAATGGGGTGGCAGAACGCAAGAACTACCATCTGCTTGATATGGTACGAGCTCTTCTAATTGAGTCTTCTGTCCCATCTCATTTTTGGTGTGAAGCCTTGTCTACCGTCGTGCACCTCATAAATCGGTTACCTTCCCCATTCTTAATAATGTTTCTCCCTTTTTATAAGCTATTTGTTCATCATCCATCTTACTCTCATTTGTGTCCTTTTGGCTGTGTGTGTTTAGTTCATTTATAATCACATGAAAGGACAAAACTCACTCCTCAATCGGTCAAGTGTGCCTTTCTGGGATATGGTGGGACTTAAAAAATGTATTTTTGTTATGATCCTGAGATACAGCGAATTAAGATTTCTCGCAATGTTGTTATTTGAAAACCAATCTTTCTTCATTTCAGAAACCATTACTTCCTCGCCTCGGGTCTCTGTCCTGCCTAATTTTCGTATAGAATTATCTCGGTATAAGCCTGGTCTTGTTTACACTCACAGATATGCTGCACAGACCACTAATTTCGTGCTTTCTTCTCTGACGACTGTCCCCCACATGTTCTTTGAACATCCACATACGACATTAGATTCTCCACCATATGATTCTCCACCTACGACATCAGATTTTTCACCAGATAATCTTCTACCTTCTGTCACTCTTTGTCACACCTCTTCTGTCCCTTGACCACTAAATATGCGCGAACTCGGTTAGTACGAACGCTATCGAACCTACAGGAGAATGAATCGGATCCCAAGAACGCCCAAATACGACCAAGGTTTAGGATTTAACCTCTCAACGTTGAACCAAGCAACCGAAGGTATATTAAACTAGCAACCTCTTGATCACAAAGTTTCGAAATCTCACCCGAATAGTTTTGGATTTTGAACCCAACAAGATGAAACAAGTAACTCAAAGATAACGATGATGCAATGAACCCCTTGCTCACAAATTGAAGAACCCATGACCCGATATTTTGAACGCCACAAAGATTACTCATCTTTGATAAGTTCGATAATGATTGTCAATAGAAGAACAAATGAGAAAAGCAAAAGTTTTATTTTAATTCATATCAAAAGGTTCTTAATACAATGAGAATAAAATTCTTATTTATACTAAACCTAGGAAATATGAAAATAACGAATTTTAAGAGTCCTAAAATATAGAAATTACAAAAAATAAGAATTATAGTCTAAATAAAAAATCTCGCTAAAAATAGAAAATTCGACTTCAGTTTTGTTCTAAGCGGTCGCTTAGTTATTTTTCAAGCGGTCGTTTAGAAGGTCAATTTTTCTCCTTCAATTTTCGGTAGACGACTAAGCGACCGCTTCACTGGATAACTAAGCGGTCGCTTGGTTATCCCGGTTACTTCCTTCTTCGACCCTCCATTTTGTGTTGATCCAATTGCTTTCGACCCTCGACCTCTTCATCAAACTTGGTATTTGGCTTGTTGACTTCGACCTTTTGGACTTCAAAGCTCGGCCAATGATTTTCTATCCCGAATCACATCAAGATAAGTATGGCTTTTCCTCCCTTACTTCTATGTCCGCTACTCTTAACTCGATTTCATTTCTTTTTCCTATAGACAGGCTATGAAATAGGGGTGTTGGAAACATGCGATGAATGCAGAGCTTGAGATCCTTGAGTCTAACCACACATGGGATGTTGTTCCATGTCCGCAGAATATAAAGCCCATTAGGAGTAAATGGGTATATTCTATCAAACTTCGTTCTGATAGTTCCCTTAAGCGCCATAAGGCTCGATTGGTTGTATTGGGTAACTGTCAAGAGTATGAAATAGACTATGATGAAACTTTTACTCCAGTCGGTAAAATGACCATCGCTCATCTTTTATTATTGCTTGTCGTTTCTCATTCTTAGTATTTACATCAAATGAATGTAAAGAACGCGTTCTTACATGGAGACCTCAATGAAGACATTTATATGAAACTTTCATCTAGTATGTCTCTTCCCTTAGCTGATTCGATATGTAAGTTAAAATGCTCTTTGTATGGTCTTAAACAGGCTCCTTGAGCATGGTTTGACAAGTTTCACTGCACTCCTTTGGATTTTTCCTTTACTCAGAGTTAGTATGATGCATCCTTGTTCCTTCACAAGAGTACTTGTGGCATTTTTTCTGTTGATATATGTGGATGATATTATTATCTCTAGATCTGATCATGTCCTTATTCAGAAACTTCAGCAACATCTTCACTCATTTTTTCATATGAAAGATCTTGGTCAGCTCACTTACTTTCTTGGATTAGAGGTTCATACAACACCGCATGGTATATTCTTAAATCAACATAAGTACATTCAAGATTTGATTCAGTTGGTTGATTTATCTAAAGCCTCCTCAATTGATACTCTGTTGGAGCTTAATGTTAAATATAAAAAATGCGAAGGTGATATCCTTACATATCCTACTCTATATCGGAGGTTAATAGGTACTCTCATCTATCTTAGTATAACTCGTCTAGATATTTCATTTGTAGTTCATACTGTCAGCAAATTCATGGATACCCTTCGTCATCTTCATTTGGTAGCTATCCATCGTATTATCTAGTACCTTATTGGGACCCCTCATCGTGGTCTGTTCCTCCCTAAGGGAACGTCTCTTGAGCTCACAACTTATAGTGATGCTGATTGAGCAGGTTGTCCTGATTTTCGTCGATCGACTACTAGTTGGTGAATCTTTCTAAGCAATGTTCTCGTTTCATTGAAATGTAAGAAACATGATTATGTTTCTAAGTCCTCCACTGAGACTGAATATCGTGCTATGTCTGTTGTGTGTTCTGAGATTGTGTGGTTGCATGGCTTTCTAGCAGAGCTTGGTATTTCACGAACAAAGCCTACATCACTTCATGGTGACAACACTAGTACCATTCAGATTGCGGCCAATTCTATGTACTATGAACGCACCAAATTTATTGAGATGAACTGTCATTACATTTGGGCCGCCTATGATTCTAAGGTCATCATTTTCCCCATGTCTCAACTACTCAACAGGTTGCAGATATTTTCACCAAATCCTTGACTCGCCTTCATCATGATTTTCTCGTTCGCAAATTGATAATTGTGGACTCCCCAACATCAATTTGGAGAGGGGGAGGGGGGGGGGTCAATTACCATATATAACTTGCATAGAATTAGGGATTTAATTTGATTGTACAGAAATTTACTTTCCTTGTATATTCTATAAATTAAATGGAATACATACCAAAATGATCATTCAGCAAAATCGATTTTGGCAATATATGGTTAAAATTAATTGTTGGTTTAGACTTAACTTAAAATTTGGATTTTAATTCATATCAAACATGGGCATATGTCTAAGCCATTTCTTGTAAGAGTGGTATGACCTTGATATAATAAGTTAAAGAGATGCTGAAGTTGCTGAACATGTAATGACTTTAGATCTTTTGATAGATCTAATAATAAACCAAACACAACTGAGAAAAATGATTCTTACATATGCAAAGTTAATGTATAGAAATTAACTTAGACCCGAGCAATGCCCAAAAATTTCATTTCTTTCTTGCTTGGACCAACCCAACTGGCCACTTCCAACTTGAATTGGCAGAGAAAGTTCCCTCTCTATCCATTTCTTTTTTTTTTTTTTGGTTGGGGTGAGGGGTGATGGGTTTGAGCAAAGCAGTTAAGAATCGAATAAAAAAATTGATAATTCTAGAATGACGATTCCTCACGATTGCTCTTAACGATGCAACAACACCTATGATGTAAGGAATAATAGACTTACATCAGGATACATCTTTTTCTTTCTTATTCTTGATAGAGATTTCTTCTCTCTCTTTTGATTTATGAGAGCATATAAGGCTATCTATTAAAGCGATTTTAAAATAGCAAACTCATAACGCTTTTTATTCATTTTCGCCATGATAACATAGCCTATATAATTAAATAAGAAGTAGAAGTAGCAAGCTAGAAGTACTCAATTCACGCCCTTGAATTCTTTCATGAATGAATTGGGATTCGATTGGTCAAAGGCACGAGGTTCTTGAAATGTCTTTTCTTGTTCTATTAAGGGTTCCCTACATTTGTAAGTCGGAGGTCTGATAATTTCAAAAAAAAAAAAAAAACTTGCCAGCATTTCTATTATAATTTAGAAGCATGATTGTTTGGGGTTTGATTCCGGCGAGTCACAAGTTAAGGATCATTCTAATTTAAGAGGCAATGCTTAGTTTATTGTTGTTGTGTTTCTCCATATATATTTCTATGACAAATAAGTTGAATTCTAGGAAAAGAACTGATCAAGGAACTGTTAGACAACCTCGGAAGAACACAATAAAAATACTCGTGCAAAATTTGGCATGCAAATTCTTATTTTTCTTTAAGATATATATAATAATTCAAATTTAATTACAAATTTTACTAAAGTTTTCTCCAGCAAACAAATGTGGAGAATCAGTTGTCCATCATATACTCCGTATTTGTTGGGAAATCAATTGTTCATGAATATGATTGACTCTATTTCTCGTCCATATGTTACTGCTTTAATCTCTTGTTCTTTCCATTTTGTAGCCTTAACTGCTAAATAGTTGTATAATATGTAATTAGCAACAATGAATACGCTTTCTCGTCTTTAATTTGACATAAAGCCGGATCAGTGTTTATTAGACTAGATAATAACATGAACAAAATTCTAACTACTCTCTCTTATTAAAAAAATATATATCAAGTTAATTTTAATACTATCTGATAAATATGTTCCAACTGTTTTCCCTTAAAATACTCGAACATATAAATAGATATAGACCATAATTGGGAATTAGTCCATGGCTTAAAATTATTGTAACGGAGTGATATTTTGCCATCTTAGTACAAAAATCTAGTATGCGATTGACTAAACCATTGTTTGATTTAACTTATAAAGTTGATGAAAATTTAAATCAAAATAATTAATTAATTTTAACAACACATTTCATCGAATCCACAATTTATATCAACTTTTAACCACATATTTTTATCAAAGTTTTATTAAAATTTAGTAAAAATCTGATTTTTATAATAACCAAAGAGTGGCTAAATTTAATAAATAGACAATATATACAAGGTTGTTACCATCTAGGACCGGAAACTTGAGCTGTTGACAAATTAGAAATTGAGGAGAGATAGCCCTCTCACATGAGGGGATTGTCACCCTTGCTGTACACTACAGCAAGCATGGTTCTTAAAAATTTGGCAGGAATTTAATGTCTTGGTCTTCCATGACTTAAATGTCTTTGTCTTGTCACGATTTAATGTCTTGGTCTTCCGTGACTCGAGGCTTGCATTTTGCCAAAATTTGTGCCAGAAACATATGACCAAGTGAAAAAGTCAAAGGAATATTATTAAGCATAATTCTAAGGCTGCTTAGTCTTTTTGAATTAGAAACATGAGCTCCACACTCCCCTTTTATTAGATTAGTAGGAAAAAAAAAATGTAATTGATAAACTGTTTGGAGATATCCTCTTAATGTTCTTGTTACTCTAATTAAAGTTAATGCATTAGACAATTTTCTTGCTTTGCTTTGCGATAGTTAAATTACTTTACTTTCATTTTATTTGTTCAAATACTATCAAGTGATCATCTTACAAACACGCTTTTATTTATAGTTCAAAAAAGTAAAGAAGAACAAAAAGATATTAGACTCATTCGAGGGGATTCAAGCCTCTCAAATGATCAACAAGAGATTTGCATTTTCTTTCTCAGATTATGAATCCAGATCTATTACTTTTGGCCTCTTAAATTTAATAGAGAAATTACAAAACAACTTTCCTAATACATAGGGTACGTTTTGTTCGGCCTTTTGTTAAATCATTATTGTCGTTTACTTGGAAAAATATGCAAGTCGTGTAAATGTCCGATAAAGACTATTCTAGTTTTTAATTTTCCAAATGCGTGTTTTATTTCTCAAGTTGGATTAATTTTTGTTCAATAAACAAATAATTCCATGCTTCATTGGCTATATAACCCCACAAGTTGAATAAATAAATGTATTTGCTCCCATTTTTATTTCGTTTTGTACTAAATAAATAAGAAATTGTTATGAAATTAAGAGAATACCAGAATAAGGGATAAGAGAGCCAAAACTCTTGCGTGTATTTTGTTGAGAACCAATGTCCCATATATAAATATATTAGGGTAATTATATTCATACTACAAGTTTTATTTCTTGCACCACATTTTAATTGCACTTAAGGTTCTTAATATTTGCTCATTATAACACTTATATTCCTAACAAGTTTTATATCATTTGTATCCTCAAACTTTTAATTAGTTTACACATTTTGAATTTTATAATAGTTTTATATCTAAAAGTCCGTTGAAATAACGTAAAATAACTTATTTTTTCATCATATTTTTAATAAATAAATAATGCGACTAAATATTTTTTCCACATTTCAAAGCATAAAATAAAATATTTTGATATAAAATCATCTGAGGAGACGTACTAATTAATGGAAGGTTAAAGATAAGAATTTGACGAAGAAAAAAACTAAAGGAAATATTACTTCAATGAGCAAAGATGAGGAACTTAACTGCAATAAAAATGTGGTGTATCAATTAAAAATTGTGGTGATAGTATAACCACCCTATATATTATAATTAGAATTATAGGGGTACAATGGTCAATTACAAACGGAGTTTCATATTTTATATGAGAAAGAGTTTAAACCAAATATGTGTTCTCAGCATTCTTTTAAGGCCTGTCTTAATGCAATGTGGTACAGCAAGTGCACATATATTGCATTGTTAAAATGCTTTGAAAAAATATTTATTTCTTTTATTCCACGTGATTTTTTATCTTATTTCCATCTTTGGTATTTCTAGAGTTTTGCATGCACCCCTATAAATACTAGACTATTTTCACAATTTTTGTATTACTGAAATATAGAATAATTGTGTAGGCACAATTATTGTAGTAGTCAATTGAACTAAATATTCCGTTCCTCAGTCAATTAATTATTGGCTTTTTATCTTGTTATTTGTTTGCGATCATATATTATATCGATCCATTTTATTTTCCAACACAATTAAGTCAAATACTATACCTTTGATTTTGGATAATTAATAGACATAAGCAAAGAAAATTAATGGCTTCATAAGCGTATTTACAAGTCTGCATTCAGATAATACTCTTGCTCAATAATTATATTAACCGACTTACCGTTTCCACGTTGATTTAAGCGGTCCCTAATACGTTTAATTAGTATGTTGAAATCTTGTACTCTATTCCGTGCAATACTATCTAATAGTTCTAGTTTAGTTTGTAATTAAAAGAACTTAAATAAACAAGTAAGTAAAGATGATAAACTTATTAGAGAGAATCCATATCTTTCCCAATGTTCATCAAGAGGACACTATTATAATTCTGAAAAGAATGCACACCCGTTCACTCTTTTTTTTTTTAATTCTTCCCCTTAAAAAGGAGAAATTTCATAAATTACTGTCCTAAAACTTAGAGCATATACAGAGCTCTTGTTTGATTCGAATTAAAATTCGATTTTAATTTAAGTCAAAGTCAAACAATTCATATTAATCTAGTTTTAATTTTCCACAAAATACATGTTATATATACACACACATGTGCTTCATTTTTAAACAGTAACATTTTCTTGAAATAAAGCACGAAATGGTTGTGTTTCCAAAGTTTCTTCTTTTCTTTGTTGTGTTAACAGTGTCACTGTATTCATCTGAAGCCCAAAACTCCCGTCAAGACTATCTTGATGCCCACAATGCCGCCCGTGCCCAGGTTGGGGTTGGACCCATGGTATGGGATGATAAAGTAGCAGCCTTTGCTCAAAACTACGTCAATCAGAGGATTGGTGACTGCAACCTCGTCCACTCTAACAACGGACTCTATGGAGAGAACCTTGCACAGGACAGTGAAGATTTGACCGGAAAGGCAGCCGTGTATTCATGGGTGGCGGAGAAGAGCAATTATGACTATAACTCGAATTCTTGTGTGGGAGGAGAGTGCCGGCATTACACACAGGTAGTGTGGCGTGATTCACAGCGCCTTGGATGCGCCAGAGCCCGGTGCAACAATGGGTGGTGGTTTGTATCTTGCAACTACGATCCTCCAGGTAATTATGTTGACCAGCGCCCTTATTAAGGGTATCTAGTCTAATAAGATTGAATAAAACAGTACTACATGACTTAAAGAATACTCTAATAGCATGTAAGTACTCCACTTTCTATAGTGGTAAATAAAGTAAAATAATAATTACGTACGCATGGTCAGGTGTCTCAAAAACAAAGAGTTACTATTGTACTTTCACTTTCCTTGGAAAGGGAATAAAAGAATGTCTTTGCTTCCATTTTAATTATGTTTTGTACTAAAAAAGATAAATAAAATTTCATACTGAATCACTCCATTAAATTCATAACAATTATCAATGGTTACTCATCAGCATGAGATGCCCCAGCACTTATAAATCACGAGCCCCTGTTTAGTATACATTTTTTTTTGGTATAAAACCATTTCACCGAGTGTAATGCAAGCACTTTTCCCTAGTTCTCGGATTATATATTTTGAATGAGAACATATCCAATCTCATGTAAAAGCCATAAAGATTAAAGTCAAGAAATGAAAAAAAAAAAAAAAACTGAAAAACTAAGAGACATGTGCAAAATGTGTGAAAAAAATATGTTTAAATTTATCTAGATAAATATTTTTTTTTTCAACTCCAAATATATAAAAGGCATAAAGTACAAATTCTTCTAAGATATAAATTAAACGTGCAATGCACGTAAAGTACACTAGTTAGTGTAAAATATGGTTTTATCTTGAACATTGTGAGTAGAGGTTTCTGGTAATTGAACACGTTTGATCTTGTAATGAAGTAAAAATATGAAGACACCAATTAACAAGTACATATTGTTTGCACATTACTAGCGTTTGCTTGGAAAAAAAAAATGCGACCCATAAATTAATGTCCAACAAAAACTATTTTAGTTTAGTTTTCCTTAAGTGTACTATAATTCATGATTAATTTGTATTAATCAGTTTGGAGTATTGTGTTCAATAAACAAAAAATTTGTGCTTCTATCTATATAGAACCCTACTATCTACATGTGCCTTGTTTTAGCCCCTTTTTGACAACCATTAAAAAGATTTTTTATTTTTTATTTTTTACTTTTTTTTTTTTTTTTTGGGAAAATGGGTTTTGAAGTAGTATTTTTTTTTTTTTTTTTTTGAAAATGTGTGGTTAAAAAGTTCGAAAAAATTTGATTTTATGTACAAAATATTTTATTGTAAGAATGTGTGGTTAAAAATAAAATTGAGAATATAGTAAAAATGGTTGTTAAAGAGGGGCTATTATTAATATCTTCTTAAAATGAAACATGAAATATTTAAGTTTGTTATGAAATTGGACCACTTTGTTGGGAATAGGAGAGGTAGATATGATACAATATGAAGTATTGATAGCAGAAGCCAGAACAAGATTAAGGTAAAGAAGAAATTGGCAGGGAACCAAGTAATTTTATTAATTGACAACCGATGGAAAGAAAAATACGAATACAACAATAATGCTTCAACTAAAATGAATGAAGAGCTACATATTTATAGGGGACGTCACAAACCCTAGAAGTAACCTAATAAGATGGAAACTATGTTAAAATACATGTGAAATCGACATAAAATGAAAAATCTGGAATAGCACTGTCTCTCGACGCGGCTCAAGCGAATAGCGAGCGACACGGGCGAAAAGCGAGCGACAATGATTCTATTCCAAAATCGCTCCTGTCGCTCGAGCGACCATCTAGCGATAGGCACGGCGAGAATTCAACGACTTTTCTCATTAGTCTATAATTTTGATCTCTTCAAGACCATTTCAACTAGAACTCCAAAACATGCAAAACTTAGACCGAATTTGGATCACCAAAATCTAACAATCTCCACCTTGACAAAAATTTCGGTGCAATGAACGAATTTTTAAAAATTTCTCCACCTGAAAAAATAAGTCCGATTGCAGCGAAATAGAGTGAACTTCTTTATCCAGACTAAACCTCTCCACCTGACAAAAACACTCTTCCTCTTCTACAATATCTACAAATGATACTCAAACCCAAACACCGGGTTCCCAAAATTCCATAGGGAATTCAAAATTTACCAAATAGGGTCGAAACACGTCTTGTAGTAGAATTAACTTCAAATGCTTTAACTGAAGGCCTCTTGATAGTCTTGACACCTTCAATCATCCCAAAATCATAAACACCAATATCTGCACCATACCTATCCTCAATGAGTCATTCCCTAGCAATTGAACACAATGGAACCGCGGATGATGGTGGCAAAGTGAAATTACCCATATCTCCCAAACTGTCTTGAATAGTATACTTCAATAATGATTCAGAGTCAATCCCCAAAGGTACCGTACCAAACTATATTCCCACCACCGTACTAAACATGTCCAGATGTTTCTTTACTGATTCTGCACGATCTTGCAAGATGTATAACTGAGATTTCTTTCGTCCCTCCAGTACAACACGGACACCCTTCCTGACCTTCAAAACTCTATCTACTCCAGAGAACTCATAACCCTTCGATTCAAGAATACCTAACGAAATGAAATTCTTCTTCAAATCTAAAATGCGTCCAACGTGATCGAGTGTTCTATATGTTCCATCTACCGACTTCAATCTGACTCTCCCAATACCAGCTGCCCAACAAGATTTGTTATTTTCCATGACAACGACACCTTGTGTCACCGTTTTATATGTTCAAACAAATCATGATTGACACATATGGAATGTACAAACTATATCCAAAATCAACTCCTCGTCAAGTTTGGATTCCACGTCAAAAATCACCGAAAGATCTCCATCGGCCAAATAGTTCTTAGCTATATTGGCATCGTCCGAATTAATTGATTACTTCCCAAGACTTGCAGACGAATCACCATTATTTAGCAACTTCTCGCAATCCCTCTTGATGTGTCATTTCTTCTTGCAATAATATCAAACCAAATTGTTAACATGCACCATCGACTTACCCTTTTGTTGATTACCATGAACCACAAGTCTTTCTGCATCTCTGGACTCTACCAAATGCTTCATCTTCTAATTTGAGAACAAGGCATCATACACCTCTTCAATAATGAGTATGTCATGATTGTACAAAATTGTGTCCCTAAACGACGAAAACGAAGCGAGCAATGAACACAATAGGATTAAGGTCAAATCTTCATCATCATATTTTTCATCTAATGTCTCCAAATCAGGGACGATCTCCTTGAACGCAGCCAGATGATCTTCCAATGATCCGTCTTCAGCCATGTGATGAGAATTCAACCTCTGCTTCAAATGCAATTTGCTTGTCAGACTTTTGGTCATGCACAATTGTTCCAACCTTAACCACAATGCAGTTGTTGTCCTCTCCTTCAAAACGTCCTGAAAAATATTGTTAGATAGATGTAGATGAATCTGCGAAAGTACCTTCCTATCCTTCTGTTACTTCTTATCTATTGTCTAAGTTGCAGGCATTCTGTCAAATCCCAACAACACATCATCCAAATTCATTTGCGCCAAAATAGCTCTCATCTTTACTTGTCATAATGAAAATCTTGTATTGCGATCCAAAAGCGGAATTTCATACTTCATGGTTGCCATCGATAATAGAAACCTCAAACAAAATTCTCAACATGTAGCTCTGATACCACTTGTTATGAAACCGAACTACTTTGTTGGTAATGAGAGAGGTAGATATGACACAATATGAAGTATTGATCGCACAAATTAGAACAAGATTAAAGTAAAGAAGAATTTGGACGAATACAAGAATAATGTTTCAACTAAACTGAATGAAGAGACATATATTTATAAGGGACGTCCCAAACCCTAGAATTAACCTAATACGATGGAAACTAGGTTAAAATACGCGTGAAACCAATATAAAATGAAAAACTCGAAATAGCACTGTCGCTCGACGCCTCTTAAGTGAAGAGCGAACGACACAGGGGTGAAAAGCGGGCGACAATGATTCTGTTCCAAAACTGCTTCTGTCGCTCATGCAACCATCTAGCAATAGGCTAGCGAAAATTTGGCGAATTTTTTTATTGATCCATAATTTTGATCTCTTCAAGATCACTTCAACTAGGACTCCAAAACATGCAAGACTTAGACTGAATTTGGGTCACCAAAACCTAACAATGTTTCTATATTTTCTCATCTTCTTTAGATGTACGAATGTCACTACTGTCAAAGAAGTGAATATTTTTTCATATATCTCCGTACAGAAATGAGTACAAATAAACTGCATTACAAAGAGCAATTTATAGAAGCTATTTATAGTCTAAACACTATTGCCAAAGGATTTTACAATTAAGACTGATGCAATGATTTCTCCAATCATCTGATAATTATCGCCAATACTCCCCCTCAAGTTAGTGCACAGATTATCTCTAAAGCTAAACTTATCAAGTGATCAGTTTGGAAGATTTTGCTTGTTAGTCATTTGTAAGTATATTAGCTAGTTGATCTTCAGATTTGACATATGAAAATCGAATTATCTCTGCTTCAAGATTCTATTTAATGAAATGTCAATCCGCCTCAACGTGTTTATTACAATAATTCTGAACTCTATTATGAGAAATATCAATGGCCACCTTATTGTCACATAACAAGTTTGTTTGAAAGGTAGGAGCAAAACAATCTTAGTTAGCTAGCTTTTAAGAGAAATAAGTTCGTACATTCTTTTGGCCATTTTTATAAACTCAACTATGGCGTTGGATAACGCCACTACTTGTTTCTTGCTCCTCCATGTAACAAAATTGCCTCATACTAAGGTAAAATAGCCTGATGTGGACTTCTTATCATTAATCCGCTCAATCTACATGTGTAACCATAAATATTGAGATGATTATCCTTGGTAAACATAATCCATTTTTCTAGGAGAAGACTATTGTTTGTCCAAATCTTGCAAGCGTATGGGTTCATTGTACAAGTAATAATCGTGATGAGAGAGTTATCGTCTCATAGGGAATAATGCTCAAATTCTAGTGTATTTTATATATTTAAATTCGTGTTTATAACCAAAAGACGATTGATCGATATCTAACTATGTTTTTTTGACAAAAACTTGTGAAATCAATAAAAATTGGTTTAAAAATCAAATGTGAGTGAGCGTATTGGAATTTCGAATCCACTAATCAATTCTTAGTTCTAATTTTTAACTAGTGATAATTAACTCAATTCATGCAATTGTGACGATCGATAATTCCACTTTTATTTATTATTCTTTCTAAAAATATAATAAACATATGATTACCATGAGACGATCATATTTCTAGTCCGAATTCATATGAGAAACATGCATTGATGTTTAGGATTATCACACATGATTGCACTCGCCATAAATATTATTGCTAATATTTATTATCTGTGTGTTCCATAAACAGTGTTCTACCTATCGTGAGTTTTTCAACACTATGAATAAGAAACTTATTGTCCTAATGGTGCACAAACATTAAAACAATGTAATTATGCATATTAATGTGATCACAACGCAAGAATTAAGATAAAATCACAAAGTTTCGAATTAAAAACTAAGAATCAAAGAGTTTTATCATCCATCCAATACAAAAGATTTTAGCATAGCATATTAATGTAAGGATCATAAGAACAACGCAGTCATAACAGTTTCACCCCAAAATGACTTTGGGATGCCAGAACTTAACATCATACAATGCACTTTATCAAGTATGGTTCTATTCATCCTTTCCGCTACCCCGTTTTGCTGGGGAGTGTAAGGAACAGTCCTATGTCTTGTTATTCCATTTTCTTTGCACATATTATCAAATTCAGTGTTACAAAATTCTAGGTCATTATCTGTTCTTAGGTACTTAATCCTTTTGCCGGTTTGATTTTCTACTTGCCTTTTCCAGTTATTAAAGTTTTGGAAAGTATCGGATTTATCTTTTAGAAGATAAACCCATACCTTTCTCGTGTAGTCATCAATAATCGACAAGAAATACCTATTCCCACCCGAGGTGAGATTACTAGCAGGATCCCACATCTCTGAATGCACATATTCAAGCATGCCTTTAGATTTATGAACACTTGTGGAGAACGATGTTCTATGATACTTACCAAGCACACAATGATCACAGAATGACAAATCAGACACACAGTCGTTACCAAATGCACCTTTTTCATTAAGAAATTTAAGTCCTTTAATGCCTACGTGTGCAAGTCTATTATGCCATATATGAGTGTGATCAATCTTGGCAGAAGAGATAGAGTGTTTTAACCCTCTAATCACTTCTCCAGTAGTGACATATATATCATTTTTCTTAGTTGCTTTAATGGAGACTAAGGCACCCTTAATTATCTTTAACATGCCATTTCCAATTTTACCAGTGAAATCATCATTTTCAAGCTTTCCTACCGAAATTAAATTCCTAGACAATTCAGGAATATATCTAACATCTTTCAAAGTGTACACAAAGCCAGTGTCAAACTTTATACTAATATCTCCAATTACAACAATAGTGGAAGCAAAATTGTCACACGGCACAACATGCCCCGTATTAGATTCATGCAAATTTTCAAACCAATCTTTTTCAGACGTCACATGAAAAGAAGCACCAGAATCAAGTATCCACTCATGCATGCGAGAATTAGCAATTAGATTTAATTCAGCAGTAAAAGTAACAGGACTCGAAATCATATAGACTTCACCCACATCATCTTTGGGACACAGAAGACAACACATTTACCTCATCTCTCTCCTTAACATTTTGATTATCTTTATTCTTACGACAATCCTTTATGAAATGTCCTGTGTTACCACACCCATAGCATTTCCTAATCTTAGACCTAGACTTAGATCTAGACCAACTTTTACCCTTCCTCCTACCTCCATTACCCTTTGACTCGCCTCTACTTTGGTATCCTTCATAACTGTTTTGCCTAAATTGAGTCCTACCCCGCATCATGTGAATCTCACCACTCCTCTTATCATTTTTCAGCTTTAAGTTCCATCTCCTTACTTCTAAGTGAGTCCATGACAATTTCAGGTGTTAAAGTGTCCCTACCATACTTAATAGCATTTTTGACTTCCCTATATGAATCAGGTATAGAGTTAAGCAAAATTATAGCTTTATAAGTCTCAGACACTTTCTCGTCACAATTAGCAATGTCTTGAACAAGTTTATTAAAAACATCTAAATTGTCATCAAGATCCTTTGAGGGATCCATTTTAAAACTGAAAAAACGTTCAAGCAAGTAAAGCTTATTCGGGGTAGACTTGAGCAAATACAGTTCTTCCAATTTTTCCCAAAGTTCTTTAGTGGTTTTCAGTTTGCCCACCTTTCTTAAAACGGCATCAGACAAATGTAAGGTATAAGCAAGCTCATCGGCATCTTCTTTTTGATCTTTTGAAAAATCAGCTGAGTAATTGTCATCAATGACTTTTGAAACTTTTTGTTAGACCAAAATACCCCTCATCTTTTGTTACCAAATTGAAAAATCACCTTTTCCATTAAAAATTCTCAAATCAAAGTTGTGACTTGTCATTTTATGAAATAATCAAAAAACACAGAATCACAATCACAATCACAAAGACAAATCACACAAAGTAGTCCTAAGGCCACATACAATATACACCGTTGTAGATTTACAGTGTTTCGTAAGACTCGCGAGGTCTCAGATCAAGAGAATGTTCGAACAGGTAAGGTCTAGGTATTCTAACGGAAATAATAACGCAGCGGAATTGACAACGCAACAAAAACAGGTATATCCAATCACAGAAGATTTCAAATAGCGACAATTATATCACACAGCACAATAAGCCAATTCTATCAAAAGTTGACATACAAAATCGTCAAGCAAGGGCAAGTAATCCTAAATTCTAGCACAAGCAATGGTTACCAAGCAATGACAACCCCCAATCCTAATGATCATCCTACATGATGATCTGCTAGAGCGATAATGTAAAGGATTCAGCCAATTTACCAGAGCGGACGTTTATGAGTCCGTAATTTACGAGAGATGCGAATTTGCTGCCTTAGGGCCACCACTATTCGCCCTAGAGGTTCAACAAATGTATCAACGCAATCAGCAACTAATGCAGACTGCAATGCAGGCGACGTTCGGGGCAAAATCGTCCAATTTTTCCTGCGTAACCTGAAACACTAAACAGAAATTATCAGTACGTTCAGCAGGTAAAATTAATAGTTCTGCCTGAAAAAAGCTCGTCGGGAAGCTGCCACACGCGCCGCCGCCGCCGTCGGAGAAATGCGCCTCGCTGCAGGGTGCGCCTGGACTTGCACAATCCAATTCCAGCGTTGGTTTCGCCGGGTCGTGACTTGGTTGGCCGAAAATCGCCTTGGAAGCTCCGGTCGGTCGAAGAACTCGCGCAAGAACCTCCTTGTTTTGGTCGATTTCCACCCCAATCACGAGAGGCCATGCTCTGATACCAGATGTTGAGCAATATACCACAGTTACCAAGGTAAACTCGAGCTCAGTTTCTCCAATCGACACCAAGAGGTTTACAAACCCACAACTCCAATCAACCGGCTCCCCTACGTATGGTTGCTTCGAATTACCCACCTAGAGTCAACTCAATCAACTAAGGAACACAAAGGAATCAACCACAGAGGTTGCAAGAGAAGAAGGAGCACAGTTGCGAGAGAAAGAGAGGAAGAAGGCGGCGGTTTCTAGCGTATGCGAGAGAGGGACGGGTCCAAGCATAAATAGGAGAGTCCAAGTCCACCAAGGTAAGTTAGGTATAGGTAAAGTGGCCCAATAGAATAGTAATGGCCCAATACTTCACACACATGGGTTGCTCTAGTGGGTAACCCATTATAACCGTCCAAATACGCAAGTCGGGCCATGAGCAGCTCTAATAAATTAGGCTACTTCAAATGACCAAAGCAAGATTGGAATTGGGTCGTTCTTCTCTTAGTGTCGATATACCAATCAGTTATTTGGCTAAGGCCGACTGAATACATAACTGAGTTTACATCATCGTCCGGGGAAGGTCGTTTGACAACAAATTGCCTAACAAGAACTAATCTTTGTTACATTTCTTCATTAGTTGGTACTTCATTTTTTTGTAATTCCGAACAATTGGAGTATCAACCGACTTAAAATCAAATAATCTCACTTCTAACAGTAAATTCAGAACATATTTCCTTCAGGAAAGAAATATACTTTATCTTCATCAAGCAACTTCAATTCCCAGAAAATATTTGAGCCCTTTAAGATTCTTCATTTCAAATGCATTTGTCAATTGCTTTTTAAAGTCTGGATAGCTTTTTCATGGCGTCCCCTATAATAATCATGTCAACTACATAGATTATTGAAGTTTTAACCTTTTCCCAACCGATGTGTCAAGAATAGAGTATCATCAGAGTTTCTTTGTCGGAATTTTTTTTTTCATATAGCCAAGCTAATTTTTCAAATCATGCATAGGGTCGATGTTTTAGCTGTACAATGTTCTTTTCAACTTACACGCAACCTCAGACTTTGGAAATACAGAAACTTATAATTTTTCTTTACATTAACATATATACATTAAAAATACACTTTTTAAAAGTTAAAAAAAAAAAATACAAGATGATCACGTTCTAGGTCTTGGAATTTCCTCCAGTAAAACTATGTTGTAGACATTTGGGAACATACATTTGAATCTATTTATTCAAGATAATTTTGCAATTAAATCTCCACAAAAATTTAGAAAACATAGATGTGAGTTTTATGGGAAAAAATATGAAGACTTGATCCGGTCGGATCCCCTTTTGAGTTTCCATCCATATACAAATCTGAGTTGAACCTGTTGCCACTATGATACTTATTCTTGCCCACATAAAAATTTTTCCCACAACAAGAATAGAAATTTGGTTTCATTTTCCTGATGGCCAAGAATCAAAGCATCAAACGTTACAAAAGGTTAGATTGGTAAACTACCATCATTTCGAAAATGTTATCAAAATCATTAAAAACAATTTCAAAACAAAATGTATATCCATGAATATGTTTATTGCGACAAAATCCCAATAACCAAATCCAGTATTATTGGCACCAACTTGATCATGATAATATATAGTGGAGACAACGGTAATTCAGCAATCATAATTGATGATATTTCTTCGTGGCGTTCACCACAATTAGGAGAATGGACTACCATATCCAAATGCATATCCATGTGGAGTCATTGAAAGTCCAATGCCAGGAATCTTAACATCAACATCGAGCCCAATATTTCCTCTAAAATTTGACGCCCCAAGAACAGGCTGCAAAGAGTTTGATGCCTCCACAATGAGCCTTTCCACCAGATTGGCTACATTCTTCTTGAGCTCCTCCATTGCTGCCTTCAATTGCTCGAGCACTTCCAAGCGAAGATCGTTAATGGGTGCCTCCCACCAGCACTTTCCTTGGCTAGCTTTCCTAACCTTGCTTAACTCTTCGCTGCACTTTTTCTCTGCTTCCAACTGGTTGAGCATGTTGGTCAGTTGCATGTTGAGTTCCCAGACGCTAGCATTCCTGTAAGCCTCCATAAGTTGCATTGTGCTGGAACTTGGGGTTCTGTTTCTCATCGCATAACGATCCACAATGGACTCTACGCACGGGTGGCCAAAAGAGAATACTTTTTTACGTGGAGAAAACACAATTATAGCAATTTAAGCGCCACAAACTGTACAAAGTTCGCTTGCCTTTTTAAAGAGACCAGATCGTCGCTTTGAGAAGGTAACAAGAAAGATTGCTTTCTTTTGACATTCTTGTCATCTCTATCTTCTGGCATCCCCTGCTCTTTCTTGTCATAGCTACAAGCCCTCAACAATGAGGGGGAAAATATTCTGGTTCCCCTTTATAACTTAAAATCACAAAAGAACTTTGGAAAAAAATAGAGGATTGTATTTGCTCAAATATACTCCAAACAAGCTTTACTTAAGTGAATGTTTTTTTAGCTTTAAAATAGATCATTCAAAAGATCTTGATGACAATTTTAATGTATTTAACAAACTTGATCAAGATATTATTAACTGTGAAGAGTCGGCGTCTGAAACCTACAAGGTTATAATTTTGCTTAATTCCATACCCGATACTTATAAGGAAGTTAAGAAAGCGGTTACGTACGGTAGGGAAATCTTGACGCCTAAAATTGTCATTGACTAACTTAGAAGTAAGGGGTTGAAAATTAGAATTGAAAAACATGATAAGAAAAGCGATGAGATTTACATGATGTGGGGTAGAATTCAAATTAGGCAAAACAGTCATGATGAATGCCAAAATAGTGGCGAGTCAAATAGTAATGGAGGTAAGAAGAAATGCAAGAGTAGGCCTAGATGAAAATATAGAACAAAGGTTAAGAAATGCTATGGCTGTGGGAACACGAGGCATTTTTGACGCAGCGGAAAGTTATAAGATAGATGAATAAATATCACAAAGGTGAAAATAATTCACGAAAATTTTATTTCAATCAAGCAATGCGGTCTCAAAGGGCTTACAACACATTTTATAGCAAAAACCTAGGAAAATTCGGAAGGAATAAATAATAATAATAATAAAAAGATATTTTTTCAAAAATGAAAAAATTCGAGATAACAACTAAAATTGATTCTCCTAATATTCAAGATTGTCCTCCAACAAATAGAATTCAAATTCGAATTTATTTGAATGAGATATTGCCAAAATAAAACTTACCAAAAATAGACAACCTTGAAATTCCTCCAAAAATCGAAAATTTACTTGTTTTGCTTGCGTCGATCCCATTTTACCATAAACTCCAATTCTTTTTGCACTTCATCAATTTTATAAAATATTGTTATAAAGAGAAGGGTAAGCAAAATGTTAAAGAGAGAGATGAAGTAAATCTGTTGTCTTCTACTTTCAATGTTGGTAATTGTGAAGTTTATATGATTACAAGTCATATTGCTTACACTGTTGAATTGAATCTAACTGCTAATTTCCATTTGTATGAGTGGATATTTGATTCTGATACATCTTTTCATGTGACATCCGAAAATGATTGGTTTAAAAATTTGCATGAATCTAATGATGAACATGTTGTGTTGTGTGATAATTTTACTTACTATTGCTGAGATTGGTGATATTACTTTAAAGTTTAACACTGGTTTCAAGTATACTTTAAAATATGTTAGATATATTCCTAAATTGTCTAGGAATTTAATTTCAGTAGAGAGATTTAAGAAAGCTGACTTCAATAGTAAAATTGGATGAAATTTTGAAAATGGTTAAGGGTGAACTTGTTTCCATTAAGGGAACTAGAAAAAAAATTATATTTACATCACTACTGGAAAAGTGATGAGAGGTCTAAATTCCTCTATCTCTTCTGCTTAGACTGATCACACACATAAATGTCACAATAGACTTGCACATGTGGGATATTATGGAGCTTAAGCTTCTTAATGAAAATGGTGCATTTGGAAATGAATGTGTCTAATTTATCATTCTGTGATCACTGTGTTCTTTGGTAAGCATTATAGAACTTCTTTTTACACAAGTGTTCACAAGACAAAAGGTTTGCTTGAATATGTACATTTAGACTTGTGGAATCCTGCTAGTAATCCCACATCGGGTGAAAATGGATTCTTCTTGTCTATTATTGATGATTACATAAAAAAATGTATGGGTTTATCTTTTAAAAGATAAGTCTAACACTTTCTATAATTTTAATAATTGGAAAGGGCAAGTTGAAAATCAAACTGGAAAAATGATTAGGTTATTGAGAACTGATAACGATTTGGAGTTTTGTAATACTGAATTAGATAATACGTGCGAAGAAAATGGAATAACAAGGCATAAAACTATTCCTTACACTCTCCATCAAAGTGATGTAGTGGAAAAGATGAATAGAACTATACTTGATAAAGTGCGATGCACGATGTAAAGTTCTGGTGTCCCAAAGTCATTTTGGGGCAAAGGTGTTATGACTACTTGTTATTTGATCAATTTGACTCTACTACATTGAATGTTGATACTCCTCATGACAAATTGTCTGATAAGTTAAGTGATTATTTTGTGCTTAAAATTTTTGATTGTGCTGTATTTTCTCATCAGAGTGAGAGAAAGCTTGAATTTAGAGCAAGAAAATATATTTCAAGGTTACCCTGAGGATGTCAATGGTTACATGTTATGAGATAGAAGCCAAAAGGAGGTTAAGATTATTGTGAGTAGAAATGTCACGTTTAAAAAGGTTGAAAATGCCTTGTCTTAAGATTGAATCTAAACTTGTGAATGAAGAAGAGAAATGTGAAGAAAGATATTAGTTCAAGGTAGAGTTAAAAAAACTTTGCACATCTGTTCCCGCCACCCCTAATGAAGTGGAGACTCAAGTTCAAAACCTAAGGTGGAGAATAGAGATGAAGTAGTGATAAATGAGCATTCCGAGGAAGAAAAATCCATCATTATACTATAACTTAGCTAGGGATAGAGAGAGCAGACAAACGAGAGAGCTTAGAAGATTTGGATATGAATCGAAGTGGAGATGTGAGATTTTAATTGTCCATGGAGGGAGCTGGACTGCACCAAGTTGCTTCTGCTGCTGAAATGAAATGATTGGCTCCCCAAACCGGATGTATTGAACTCAATACTGACGTCTCTTTGAGATGGGTGATGGGTGCATTGGGATTGGAGGGGCGATTCGGGATGAAGATTGTGCTATGTTTTGTTATTGGGCTCATGTTGCTTTGTTCCTCATTCAGGTAAACATAGGCCCTCACCTCGACAATATCTGTTACACTTTTCAATGGAGATACGTAGTTTTTTAATATTTAAAGTTGTAATAGGAGATCGTTTTTAATGAAATGGAATGTTTGGTTTTAAAAAAAGGCCTTGTTTGGCCTCATTTTTAATTACTCATTTTCTCCAATTAATTTTCTAACCCACAACTTTTATCACATTTTCAATCTCGTTTCATCAAATTTTATCAAAATCTATTAAAAATCTGATTTTTATGTAAACTAAACTAGGGCAAAATGTCAATGAGATTTTTGTTAATTCTGTCGGCGCCAGAAGTACCGTTTTGGATGTGAAACCTTGAATATAACTAGCAAATTCACAATTAATTTAGCCAAACACATTAATATCCTTAACCTATTTTTTTAGTTCCAAAAATGAAACTAAAATTCAAATAGAAAAATAAAAAGAATATAAATAGTCTTCTTCTTTTTGTTATTGCTTGAATATTTTCATTTATAAAAAAGGAAGAAAATGCATAACCATATTCCATTGCATATCTACATGCCATTTGCAACAAGAGAGAATGGATTCCTCCAAACATTGTCCCGATTTACTGCCTTGACAAAGTTAGATTTTATTAAAAATTTAGATCTCAAGAACTTTAAAACCTAATTACATTATTGTCAAGATCCTCTAGTCAAATCATCAAGAGAGTTATTAAATGCGGAACATACTTAATTCATTGAGAATCTTGATTCCAAATCTTTAATCTTGAAGCTTGAACTGCAATATTATCATGTTTGGCTTCTTCACTTTTAATCTTGAATATTGCCTCTTTTGGTTCTTAAATATTATTCTTGACTTTGGCGTCTTGCTTCATGATCTTGATTGTCTCAATTCCTTATTCTTGATTTCCTATTTTTAATAGTGAGTTTTGAATCTTCCTCTTCAATATATTTTCTGTTATATTTTTTTGTTGATGAGATGTCACAAATGGTGAGAATCATATATGAATTGTGGACAATAACTTTATATATAGCTTTCACATGTATTTCGTCCATCATAAAATACAATTCTAAAGAAATCTGGTCTTTATACATATTTATGTCCACACTTTATTTAGATGTTCAATGCCCAATGATTTAAATTTTTTATTAGATCACTTTAAAAAATGGGCTTAACTTTAAAATGGCATTTATACATAATCAATTACATATATAGGCCCATATGACAAATTAATAATTTCCCAACAAACAACTCTATTCTTCTTCCCCCAAAGCAGCCCTAAGGATTTTGTTGATGCCCACACCGCAGTCCGCAAAGAAGTCAGCATTGCCTCCCTCGTGTGGAACAACACCTTCGCCATCTACGCGAAAAAATATGCCACTGAGAGGTCTTCAGATTGCACCATGGAGCATTATGAAGGACCCTATGGCAAAAACCTTGTAGTAGGTGAGCGACATGTGAGTGCTAAGGAAGTTGTGGATATGTGGATTGAGGAGGAAAAGTTTTATGATGAGAAATCAAGCACGTGTCAAAGGGAAATGCTTGCATTACGCACAAATTGTTGGGACTGACATACAGTGGACTGGCTGTGCCAGGATTAAATGCCAAGATGGATGGACATTTGTTACATGCAAATATGATCCTCTGGGCAATTACATCGGCGAACGTACTTAGTAGGGTGATTTGATTTGTAGTCTTGTGCATATTGTAAATACAACTAGAGTTGGACAAAATCCAACCTAATTCGCTCAATTCGACCAATCCAAATCAAATCGATCGATTTGAGTTGGGTTTTTACGTTCAATTGAATTGGGTTGGGTTGAAAAATTGAATTTGAGGTTGGATTGGATTGGGTCACGGGTTATTAATTAAAACCCAACCCAACCCAATCCGATGAATTAAAAAATTAATATCTAAAATGAAAAAATTTAAATAGATATAATAGTAAAGATAAGAGAATGACTTATAATATATAAACGTCAATTTTCTTCACGTAGACCGATTCACATGAACACTATTTACAAATGCAATGTTATTTGATAATAAAATAAAAATTAAAGACAAGATGATCAAATGAATGAATTCCAAAAAATTGTAAAAAAAAAAAATGCTTCATAAATTTTAAACTTATTTATACATTATTTTTAGAAACAATTCCTTATATGTTTATTTAAAAAGCGGAGGTTTTCAAGTAATTTCAAACCCTAAAAAATTATCCAAATTTAACAAATAAATCAGATCCAACTTTAATTGGGTCGAAACCCAGACCTACCAACACAACCCAACCCAAACCGACCTGGTTTGGGTTGGGTTGGGTTGATTTTTGAGCAAACCGACCATGTTGGGTTGAGTTTGAGTTGGAAAAAAAAGCGACCCAATTCAATCCACGCCCACACCTAAATACAACATGTGTGATCGTGCTTAGAAGTAACTTATTAGTCACTTTTTTTAGCTTCATATGATGATATATTATGGTTTTTTTCCCCTTGCCAAAATGGTTAATTTTGCATAGAAGATGGAAAGAAAATTTAAATCTTTCATGCTTTCAAGCACAATCTATTTGCTTTTGCATAGTTTGCAGCTTTAATATTTATATACGAATTTAATTGATTTCTTCTACACTTATCCTTTTCTTTTAGAAAATAGAATCAGCCTTTTAGCATATTTTGATAAAAGTTAATAAAATATGTGGTTAAAAAGTTGTGGGTCTAATGAAATGTATGGTTGAAATTAATTATAGACTTTAACTTAATTTAAAATTTAGATTTTAATTCATATCAAACATGGGCATATGTCTAAGCCAGTTCTTGTAGGAGTGATATGACCTCGATATATTAAGTTAAAGACATGCTGTGTAATGACTTTAGATCTTTTGATAGATCTAATAAAAAACCAAACACAATTGAGAAAAATGATTCTTACATATGCAAAGTTAATATTTAGAACTTAACTTAAACCCAAGCAAAGCCCAAAAACTTTATTTCTTGAGGAAATTACATACACCCAGGTACTTCAAATCCCAAGTGCAAAAAACAAGTGTAAAGATTTTTTAGTCAAAAATCAAGTATGAAATTAAATTAATATTATACACACCCTACCTAACCCTAAATCACTTTTCTTCCCTCTCCACTTTCTTCATCTCTCTACCCTCTCCTCTCGCTAAAACAGACGCAATCTTCCCTCTCCTTCCACGCCGTCACCACCAACCTAGCACCGACTCTCACTCTCCATCTCTTCCTCTCCCTTTCTTCTCCCACGCCGTCACCACCAACCTAGCACCGACAACCGACGGCTATGCGACAGGCGCAACAATTTTCGAGATAGTGGTACAGTTGATGGTGGTAGTCGTATGGTGGTGGTGGTGGTGTGCAGGTTGTGATGGCCAAGTCGTGATGGTGGTGGTGCAGGCTCTGAGATGGTAGTGGTGTTGGTGGTTGTCTAGATGTGGTGGTGCAACGATAGTAGTGTAGGTGGTGATGGTGGTGGCAGTAGCGGTGCGTACTGTTAATTATAAATGTGGTGGTACAACGATAGTAGATGCAGGCTGTGAGTTGCTGGCTTCTGGCGACGATTTAGGTTGGTGGTGTAGGTGTTGACGTTGGTGGCGGCGACGACTTGATAATTTGTTGGTGGGGTGGTGGCTGTGGTATGGTAGTTTTGGGAAAGGGAGTGGATTTTAGGAGACGAAGGTGGAAGGTGTGGGTTCAAGGTGGTGGTTTTAGGTTTGTGGTGTAGGTGTGGGTTCAAGGTGGTGAATCAGGATCGGAGGTGGAAAGTGGGATGTTGGTTAATTTGTGACCAACCATTTTGTTATTTGTGACTAAACATCTTTAATTGTGACCTAAAAATTATATAATTTGTGACCCTGAAAGAATCTGTGACCAACTAGTTTGGAAATTTATGAACGTGTGACCTATACATTTTTTGATAAGTGACTATTAAATAATTTGTGACCAACTAATTTGAAACCGATAAATAAATTGTGAACAGCTAATTGAAAAATTGTGACCAACAAATAAAATGTGACCTACAATTTGTGATCTCGAAATAAACTATGACCTATAAAAATTTTCTCGAAATAATCTGTGACTTATTCATTTGATAATATGTGATCAATAAATAATTTGTGACATTAATTATAAATCTGTGACCAATAATTATATAACTGTGATTTTATTATATTATATTTAATAAATAAATAAATAAATAAAATTAATTAATTATAAATAAAACCTGATTTTTGAATTTTTAAACTATATACCTGATTTTTGAATTGGTGTAAACTATACATCTTAGTTATGAATTTTTCCCTTATTTCTTTCTTGCTTGGACCAACCCTACTGGCCACTTCCAACTTGAATTGGCAGAGCAAGTTCTCTCTCAATCCATTTTTTTCATGGTCTTCCATGACTTAATGTCTTGGTCTTGTGATGACTAATGTATTGTCTTGGTCTTCCGTGACTCGAGGCTTGCATTTTGCCAAAATTTGTGCCAGAAACATATGACCAAGTGAAAAAGTCAAAGGAATATTATTAAGCATAATTCTAAGGCTGCTAAGTCTTATTGAATTAGAAACATGAGCTCCACACTCCCCTTTTATTAGATTAGTAGGAAAAAAAAATGTAATTGATAAACTGTTCGGAGATATCCTCTTAATGTTCTTGTTAATCTAATTAAAGTTAATGCATTAGACAATTTTCTTGCTTTGTTTTGCGATAGTTAAATTACTTTACTTTCATTTTATTTGTTCAAATACTATCAAGTGGTCATCTTACAAACACGCTTTTATTTATAGTTCAAAAAAGTATAGAAGAACAAAAAGATATTAGACTCATTCGAGGGGATTCCAGCCTCTCAAATGATCAACAAGAGATTTGCACTTTCTTTCTCAGATTTTGAATCCTGATCTATTACTTTTTCCCTCTTAAATTTAATAGAGAAATTACAAAACAACTTTCCTAATATTTAGGGTACGTTTTGTTTGGCTTTTGTTAGATCATTACTTGGAAAAATATGCAAGTCGTGTAAATGTCCAACAAAGACTATTCTATTTTTTAATTTTCCAAATGCGTGTTTTTATTTCTCAAGCTGGATTAATTTTTGTTCAATAAACAAAAAATTCCATGCTTCATTGGCTATATATAACCCACATGTTTTGCTACGTTTTGCATCACTTGGTGTAATAACTTCTTGAAGCAAAGCAAAAATGGCCAAGTTTCCACACTTTCTCCTTTTATTCATTGTGGTAACAATGTCACTATATTCATCTCAAGCCCAAAACTCCCAACAAGACTTCCTAGACGCCCACAACGCAGCACGTGCCCAGGTAGGGGTTGAACCTATGACATGGGACAATAACGTAGCAGCCTTCGCACAAAACTATGCCAGTCAAAGGATTGGTGACTGCAATCTCATCCACTCTAGCAACCGACCCTATGGAGAGAACCTTGCAATGGGTAGTGGTGATTTTACTGGCCGGGCGGCAGTGGACTTGTGGGTAGCAGAAAAGGGCAATTATGACCCAAACTCAAATTCTTGCATTGGAGGACAGTGCGGCCATTACACACAAGTGGTGTGGCGTAACTCAGTACGCCTTGGATGTGCTAGAGTCCAATGCAATGGTGGATCGTGGTTTGTTTCTTGCAACTATGATCCCGCAGGCAATATTGTTGGCCAAAGCCCTTACTAAGGGTATTGTTGGTACATTGAGATAAATAAGATTGGATTATTCAATCATATTTATCAATTACCACGTAACACAGTTATGATATCGTAACTCTACTTTCTATAATGATAAAGTTAAATAATCGCATGTCGTGTGTATCTCAAAAAGCTGAAGTTTATTCATATAAAATATATTGTTATATTATCCTTGGATATGGAATAAATAAATGTATTTGCTGCCATTTTTATTACGTTTTGTACTAAATAAATAAGAAATTGTTATGAAACTAAGAGAATACAAGAATATATAAGGGATAAGAGAGTCATAACTCTTGTGTGTATTTTGTTGAGAACCAATGCCCCATATTCATATGTTTGGATAATTATATTCATACCACAAGTTTTATTTTTTACACCACATTTTAATTGCATTTAAAGTTTTTAATCTTTGCTTATTATAGCACTTATATTCCTAACGGGTTTTAAATGATTTTTATACTCAAGCTTTTAATTAGTTATTACATTTTGTATTTTATAACAGTTTTATATTCCAAAAGTCCGTTGAAATAGCATAAAATAACTTATTTTTTCATCATATTTTTAATAAATAAATAATGCGAAAAAATATTTTTTTTCCTCATTTCAAAGCATGAAAATAAAATAATTTGATATAAATCATCATTAACGACGAGACGCACTAATTAATGGAAGATTGAAGATAAGATTTTGACGAAAAAAAGTTAAGGAAATAATTGCTACAATGAGCGAAGATGAGGAGTTTAACTGTAGTAAAAATATGGTGTATCAATTAAAAATTGTGATGGCAATATAACCACCATATATATTATAATTTGAATTATACCAGTACATTGATCAATTACAAAAGGAGTTTTATATTTTATATCAGAAAGAGTTTAAACCAAATATGTGTTCTCAACATTCTTTAAGGCCTATTTTAACGATGTGGCAGAGCGAGTGCACATATATTGCATTGATAAAATGCTTAGATGAAAATATTAGGCTCCTGAACATTATAATGGGAGACTTAATGTTGACATGATGCATATCAATGTTATCCTCAATAATAATGGCTTAAAAAATAGTTGGAGGTATTTTCATAATCAATTATGTTAAACCATTTATCATCTTTTCAATTAATATTTATCAAAAGTTTGATATGTAGACTCACTAGCAGTAACATGACATATTGACTTGATTGCATAATCTAAAAATTATGTTCATAATTACAATATAAACAAGTAATTGTACAAACTTCGAGTTACGAATATATAATAAACACTATGCAATTATCTAGTTAATGTTTTTATTATATATAAATAATATTTAAATGGTCAACATGGAGGGTGATATGTTGTCATATATCATCCTAAATAATTTCAAAAAATGTAAGAAACTCCGTCTTGATTTTAGTTATTGGAGGTGTATGTTGAGAACAATTGCAATATAGGAGAATTCACTTCATTGAAATTTTTTATATTTTTTATTAGATATTTTCCGTAATTATTTGTTTAATAATTGACTGGGATGGTCTAACCAATCATGCTAAATAATAAAATATTCAAAAAAAAAATTAAAATTTAAGTTCAACATAGTATCTATTCAATTGTAAGACTTGTTATGTAACCGAGGCTTTGAGATTAGGCTATTCTCTAGACATTATTTCTAGATCAAAAATAAGTGCATGGCCATTAACAACTCTATGCGCTATGAAATGAGTTGTGTCTTTCAATTTTCCCCATTCCGTGCTTGCTTTATTCATTTTGTCTTCTCACCAACAAACCATTCCCTCATTTCTCCTCTCACATACACACGAACCCTAAAAAATTTCTTCCCCCGAATGGAATCCGACACAAGATTTTTTGGTGGCTTCAATTTCGTGGGTTTTAAATAGTACGTCATTGCCGATGATCGCGAAATTTGACTGCAATTTTGCAGTTACAGAGCTTCGGTTCGACCCGAATGGCTATGTTTACTTCAATCTTGATAATATTTTATTTTGGAGTATAGGATAATTTTTTAGAGATAGAAATAATAGGGACTAGATCATTGAAGGAGGAAAATATATTTTATTAGAAATAGATTTTACAAAGTGGTTGACAATTAGTACAAATGCAATAGACTTTTCTTAATGGAGTAGTAGACTTTTCTCACTTTCTCTCTACACTCTAATTGGCTGTTGGCACTAAGTATCATTCAATCCATCTTGTAAAACATACCATTCATGTGGTCTTTTTCCTCTCGCTCACTTACCAATTCTCGCATACATAGGATAGTAATCCATTAATTCTCACTTCTAAGAATATCATACTCAATTTAGTTAGAAGAATATTAATATATAAAATTTCATTAAAAAATTGTTAACTTCTCAGATATATTGATCTATGACTACTTGCTAGGTCAATTACAACAAGGTTTACTACCAAAATGCTATCATACCAGTGATAAAGTGAACTTATAAATTTTTTTTTCATATTAACTTATATACTTTATAAAAAAAAAACACTTCAAAAAAAAAAAAAAAACAAGATGATCACGTTCTAGGTCTTAGAATTTCCTCCAGTAAAACTGTGTTGTAGATATTTGGGAACATACATTTGAATCTATTTATTCAAGATAATTTTGCAATTAAATCCGCAAAAAAAATTTAAAAACATAGATGTGAGTTTTATGGGAAAAATATCTGAGTTGAACCTGTTGCCACTATGATACTTATTCTTGCCCACATAAAAAATTTTCCCACAACAAGAATAGAAATTTGGTTTCATTTTCCTGATGGCCAAGAATCAAAGCATCAAACGTTACAAAAGGTTAGATTAGTAAACTACCATCATTTCGAAAATGCTATCAAAATCATTAAAAACAATATCAGATCAAAATGTATATCCGTGAATATGTTTATTGTGACAAAATCCCGAAAACCAAATCCAGTATTATTGGCACCAACTTTATCATGATAATATATAGTGGAGACAACGGTAATTCAGCAATCACAATTGACGATATTTCTTCGTGGCGTTCACCACAATTCGAAGAATGGACTACCATATCCAAATGCATATCCATGTAGAGTCATTGAAAGTCCAATGCCAGGAATCTTAACATCAACATCGAGCCCAACATTTCCTCTAGAAGTCGACGCCCCAAGAACAGGCTGCAAAGAGTTTGATGCCTCCACAGTCCACAATGAGCCTATCCACCTGATTGGCCACATTCTTCTTGAGCTCCTCCATTGCTGCCTTCAATTGCTCGAGCTCTTCCAAGCGAGGATCGTTAATGGGTGCCTCCCACCGGCACTTTCCTTGTCTGGCTTTCCTAATCTTGCTTAACTCTTCGCTGCACTTTTTCTCTGCTTCTAACTGGCTGAGCATTTGGTCAGTTGCATGTTGAGTTCCCGGACACTAGCATTCCTGCGAGCCCTCAACAATGAGGGAAAAATAATTTTGGAAAATAATAAACAGAATAGATTTGTTTCAACCTGGCAAACTTAAACGCTTATACAAAGGGTACGTTTGCTCTTATATTTAGCCCATGTTTGGTAAAAATTAAAATTTAGATTTCAATCTAAGTTAAATTCAACAATTAATTTTAACCACATATTTTATGGGACACGTAACTTTCCAATCTCACATTTCATCAACTTTTATCAAAACTTACTAAAAATCTTATTTTAATCTCCACCAAACATGTTTGAGTCTAATTTATATAGTCACGTGGCATCAAATCAAATAATATCTGATAAATTGAGCTTGAGAAAAACCTCAAGTGGAAAATAAAGTCTAGTAAATATTTACTTCACCTAATAAAGGTAGATATGTTGCTACCTCCTTGCTGGATTGTGTTAATATTTAACAACATACTACCGAAGATTGATAGCAACTTCTAAAATGGTGTTTCATCATTTTCCGTACTTTGTGCACTGTTCACTCTTGCAAAGAATGGAACATGTTTTGATGGAATTACCTCGGACAAACAAAATAATTAAAATAATGCTATATGTACATCTTGCATGACAATTTGGTTGACATTCCCTCCTATGTAGAAGAAATTTGTACAATGATGTGATAAGTGAGTTCAAAATCAAGAGTGTAGATATTGTTATGTAAAAGAGTGTAAAGAAATATGTAAATGAGAGTGTAAACGTAACAAGATTGAAATAAGAAAAAATTGCTGTAGCGGCCCCTAACCTTTCGTTTTTTGGCAAACTTTACATTTACCTTCACTTTGTGCCACCCACAATCTTAAACCTATGCACTTAGAATTCAAATAGATAGGATTTTACCGTTAGTTGATCAAAAAAGTCAAAATTTAATCAATGGCGAAATAGTATTTTTCATTTTCCCTCACTTTAGATAAGTTAAAAATTAAATTAAAAAATCAATATATATATATATATACACCCACCATCTTTCCCACTCCCACTTCCCTCATCCCCATACCTACACCACCTAATAAAAATCAGAAATCGTTCAACCACCACCCACACCATGGTATTAGTAGATGCGTCTTGATGATGCGGACCTAGGAGAGGTGGTCTGCGATCGTGGCTTGCACCGTCAGCGTCGAAATTGACATTTGAAAGGTCCGAGTCCATCGTTTGATGAACTAACTGTAGATTTGGATTTATAGCTTTATTTGATGTTACAAGGGGATCGGTATGTGCATATTGAGGTGACTTGGAATGTGGGCTTGGCATCAGTGTTGCCGGAGGTGAGGATTTCATCCATTTTTTGGTGCATGGGTAGCCTGTTTTGGGTTGAATTTTCAGCCAAATCCGTTGGAGTTATAGCCGGTGGTCGAATGTGTTATGAAGAAGGAAGTAAGGGCTTTCGGATGGTATGGATATCTGGTGATTTAGGCGACGGTTGGTTGGTGTTTGAGTGATTCAAAGCACGCGGCTTCATGGGTGTGGGTGTGGCTTTATTGGAAGCAACGGTAAGGTGGGGAAGACGTAGGACCAAGTACAGTTCACTGGAAGGAAGTAGTCGTCGATGATCAAAGGCAGGCGATGGTGTTGTCGAAGCTGTATGAATCTAATTTGTTGTTGATGTGAAATTTATGTTTGGTGAAGCGGGACTCGTGTGGAAGTGGTGGTGCGACGGAGGAGAATGGAATAAAGAAGATTAATAAGAGGGAAAATAGAATTGGACGAAAACACCCCTTTTAAATTGATCAAAATTTGCATTTTCCCCCATTTTTGAGTTCAATTAACATTGGAACTAACGTTTTCTGTCATTTTGGACTACATGTGCAAATTCCTCAGAGGTTTGGAACCTGTGATGGCACAAATTGAAGATTGAGGTAAAGTCTGCAAAAAATGTAAAGATTTGGCACCGCGGCCGTAATTTACCCATTAAATAATTATATTCCCAATAAACTTGCGATAGGCTACAAGAATTTATTTCCACCATTCCATTTGATCCAGCACTAAATCGACTGAAATTTTAGATATATTAATACTTTACAGTCGCATCAAGCCAAGTTAATTTTCAAATATACCTCTTCTAACTAATTTTATTGGAGTCCGGTCATTTTCATGAATAGGACTTATATTTAGGTATACTCAAGAAGTGTCACACCATCAATCGTCATTTTCTTATTATCTTCAATAGATGCTACCTCCACTTGATGACTTATCTTGTTCGGTTTGGATTAAAATTTAATTTTAATCTAAATCAAAGTCAAACAATCAATATTAATCACACCTTTCATGAGTTTCACAACTTTTCAACCACACATTTCAAAAAATTCTATCACAATCTATTAAAAAATATATAATTTCAACCCCCACCAACTCTCATTTTGGCAAAAATCCATCCAAGAGTGTCTACCCAGCTATATTAGCATCTACATGCATTTTTAGTTATGTTCAACTCATGGATGTAATGTTCTTTAGCTATCCAACACTTGGAGTAGGTTTAATTGGCTTTATCTAAATTTTTACTTTTAGAGTGTTTAATTGAGAAAATTTTCAAGGAAAATATTTTCTAACTTTTTGTCATATGACAATATTTTCCATTAAAACAAGAAAAAAAAATTATGTAGGGGTATTTTTTTTTTCCCAAGTAAATCACTCTTTTTTTTCTTACCCATCTATACCCCCTCTCATCTATCCACCAATAAAAAATGAACAAGTATAATATTTATATTAAAAACTAAATCAATTGAACACATTTTAATAATTTTTATAAGAATAAGTTCTAGACAATTGAATTGTCTACAATTTATTTTCCTTTTATGCAAATTTCTTGCTCTCAATCAAACGAACCTTTAGTTCCATAATCTTCTATTACATAAAATCTCCCTAATACATTTTTGTTTCCTCTCACTCTAATACTATGAACTACATAATTTTCAAGTCCTCATTCAACCTTAATAACATATTTTGGACGTATATCAATTTTACTATGACTAAAAGAACATTTTTGTGTAATATTTCTTATTTTATTCAAAACCTAAAAGGCTAAAACTTACATATTCCGAATTGCAGTGTTCAAAACAATACTTAAATGCCATACATGCAGGCATACCTGAGAACTTAGACTTTAGGGTTCGTTTGATTGCAATGGTGGAAAATGGGTAGAAAGGAATTGAAATCCAGGGAATTGAATTGCTTGTAATTGTTTTGCCGGGAATTGAATTAAAGGTATTTGATTGATGTAATTTTCCGCTTTTCTATTATAATACGCTTGACTTTGTTTTTCATGCAAATTGTCAATTAAATGGATAAATTTTTTTACCATTGGGGACAAAATATGTTTAGATTGCCAAAAAAATAAAAAAATAAAAAAATTATTTTTTATTTTTACATTTGACTTTGTTTTACATGAAATTTGTCAATTAAATGGATAATTTTTTTTACACTTTATCTTAGAATTTGTTTCTATTGCTAAAAAAAAAGTGGAAACCAATTCCCACCATATATCAAGGAATTGAATTTCACGGAATCACGCTTCAAGTGGTTGTACCTTGAAAAATGCTGGAAACCAATTCCATGGAAAAAAAAACGCTATCAAACAGTGCAAAAGTGGAAGTTGGAATTCGATTCCAACTTCCTGAGAAAATTTTCGTCTATCAAACGGAACCTTAGTTCAAGTGATTGAAAATGTATCAAAATAGACAAAGATCATAGGTTCAAGTTTCACCATCCTCCTTTTAATGAAATTTTGCACATGTTATACTTTTATGAGAAAAAATGAACTCTTCCGACACGCAATGGATGTTAAGATTTGGAGTTTCATCTTAAAAGGTCAACATTATTAAGAAGAGTAACTCAAATCCTTATAAATTGGTTTATGTTTTCATCTTTATTTGATATGAGATTATATCCTTTAACATGCCCCCACAAGATGGTGGCTCGTTTGAGCAGACCAATTTTAAAATTCATATGCTCATTTTTTAAGTCTTGAACAAATTGAATTACTCGTTAGAGTTTAATGAACTCTGATATCATATTAATATTTGTGGTTTCATCTTAAAATGTCAATATTATTAAGAAAAGTAACCTAAATCCTTATAAATTGATCTATATTTTCATCTTTATTAGATGGAAGATTATATCCCTTAACAAGGGGCATGTTGAAAACAACAATTAAATATATACGTAAATTTTCTTCATAATAATATAAACTTTTAGATCCATCAAATAATATACAAAAAATATGAGTTGCAGGTATGCTAAATCTAACTTCTATAAGAATTAGGATGGTTATTCTTTTTATCGAAGTCGTGAGGTCTGTGCACGGTCTGGTTCAGTTCGGTTCTGAAAAGAACCGAATTGAACCGAAAATTTTCGGATAGTTACTAAATGGAACCGTCGGGTCCAAATAAATTTTAGAACCGTTCGAGTTTGGTTCGATTCTATTCGGTTCCATACTATAATTAAATTTTTTAATATTTATAAGAACATTACAGTCTGATATGTTTAATATTAGTTTTTACAAATTCACGTATTTTAATTTAATAACATATAAATAACAAGTTGTCCAATAAGATTAATTTACCAATGTATACAAATAACAAAAAGTAGATAGTAAATTAGTAATACTAAAATATCAGTGATCTATATAAATTAGAAGTCATAGACTTATAGAGATAAAATATTTTAAAGTATTATTAGTACAGTAGTACTTACCAACTATTTGATTTAACCATTAATTATTTAACTTGCCATACTAAATACTAAGAAACTGTACAAAAAAATTGAAAAATCACAATTAACAAATATAAATAAACTAAAAGTTGTTCAATTAATAAGATTTAATGAGAAAAAAATATAATATATATTTTATTACCTGTCTTAATGCCCCTCATAGAACTCAATATCTTCAATACAAACTTTATCTTTACTAATTTATTTTTAAAAAATTAAAATATTTTGGTTTATCCCATATATAAAAAATTTAAAAAAAAAAAATTGGTTCTTATTCGGGTCTGGGTCTAGAACCGAGAAACGAACTGAACCCGTCGATTCTCGATTCAGATATCCGTTCGGGTATTTCACTTACCAAGAACCGCTTGATTCGGATCCGATTCAATTCAATTCGGTTCGAGATTGTTGTCCAGCCCTTGTATGGGGTGATTGGAAACATCATCAGAAAAAGAACATAATTACGAATTTACACTATTACTGGCTAAAAAGATTCAATAGTACAATATGATCAATATTGATAAATCTTGAAATGATAATGTTGAGTCATTAAATTACTATTTTAATAATTGGAAAGCATAAAAAGAATTAATTAATGACTTTACATATATAAACATCAATGGCTAAATCGAGTGATATAATCTGTCCGCTAAGAGTTTATAGATCTTAATAGTTGTGTAAAACGATAAAGATCTTGATATGTTGTTTATTTTATTTAATATATAGTCAAAAAAAAAAAAATTCATCGACAATCGTGGTTTGGTAGATATTAGATCAGTAGAACAGCCGATTTTATTTCAGAAAATTTTTATATCTTTCAATTTGATCGTGCCATTCTCATTCGGATTCATTAGTTTTGGGTTAAAGTTTACTGCCTATAGAAGATACGGCAGATCAAGAATAAAAGATTTAAGCCACCTCAAAATGAATTGTCAAGTGGATAACTTCTTCGTTGTCCTATATACAGTATTGGTGTCGCGGGGAGAGTGAAGGTGTCTAACTATAGTAGCTGACCTGCCTAATTTTGTTGAACCGAGCTGTGTGTACAGTTTTTTTCACAGTTCGGTGCACAACCCTCTCACAACATGGAGTGGGCTCGAGTTTAAAATAACATTAAATCAGTTCGGACCTCATCCCCATGTGAGAGAGCTGTGTACAAAACTGTACGAACAACCTTTTTCAACTTTGTATATCTTCATTCATACCTTGTTTTTTCTGAAAATTTCAGTAAAGCAGTGGAGGCCCAAACATAAGCAGAATTGCCGATACTGAACTCCAAATCTCAATATTTCTAGTTAAGTAGAGGCCCAAACATAAGTAGTAGTATTATTCTCAAATTCTATTTGGCTTTTACAAATTCTTCTTTACTCCTCATCGTATTTCCCCTATATATTAAAAGAGTAAGAAAGTTTTTTACTGTAAAAAGTCTTGGTTAAAAACAGCATCGTTTTTTACGTGTGGTTTTGTTGCTATATATTACTTTAAAAAAAAAATTGTTATTTAATTTTTTTTTGCTCTGTACACTTAAAAAAAATAACTAGATATTTTTGTAAAAAAAAAAAAAATTGCCTCGCACAGTGCGAGACATGCAATATATATTTTTTTTTTCGTTTTCGCCTTTATTTGCGCCTTAATTTGGGATATCAAACGAAGTTGAAATATTACATTCTTAATATCATTTTGAAAAACTCACGGTTTAATATTTCACGACGTTGATGGTTTGTGACGTCCAATCGTAGCGAAAGTTACGTTACGTCAAAGTACGCTGTTCCAAACTAATATTTCGAAAATTTCGATAACAAACTAACTTTACAATTTCTTCGACTATTCTACGCTAGCCGAATCCATAAATCTTTTATATCCTCTCGAAACTCATTTCGAGAACTATATTACAGATATATCGAATGATGTAAATGAATATCGAAAATAGTTAAACGGACGTCAAACGCGTGTGTTAAAAAAGACGTATAACTCATTTTTTGAATATATTACTTATATTTTTGTCTTCATTGTCAGTCTCATTACGGAACATCAAACGAAGTCGAAATATTACATTCTTAATATTATTTTGAAGTACTCACGGTCTATTATTTCATGACGTTGATGGTGTGCGAAACGGCCAATCGTAGCAAATGTTACGATGCGTCAAAGTAGAACTAATATTTCGAGAATTTCGATAACAAGCTAACTTTAAAAAATTTTAAATGATTGTACGCTAGTCGAATCGATAAATCTTCTATATCATTTAGACTTCATTTGATATTAAGAATATAATATTTCGACTTCGTTTGAATTTTTAAAGTTAGATTGTTATCAAAATTCTCGAAATATTATTTTGAAATATTAGTTTAAAACGACCTACATAATTTTTTTCCCTTTATCCTGTTTAATCATTTTAATTTGAATATAGTTATAAAATAAAGTGAAGTTATAATATTTCAAAATCGTTGGCTTCATATTCATTGAAATCTTCATTTTTTTTTTATATTTTGTATATTCGGTTCTACAACATAATTTGTCTATTGATTATACAGTTGTAATATGTAGTTGTTTTTCTTATTTTATATATAAAGTACAAATATGTAGCTATTCACATTGACAAGTTATTATCTTTTCACTCATTCTATAAATAACACATTATTTTTCCTACTACTTTAACAGAAATGAATCCAAAAATGTATTTATATGTTGAAAACAAAATTTTTCTATCTTATCTCACACCTCAAAATAAAACATAGTTTCACGCATTTAACATGCTAACACTTTCTACAAAATAATCTAACACGTACATCGTACGGGCAACAATTAGTATGGAGATAAAGTTGGACGTTCCAATCAAGACACGAAGTAAGAGAAATACCAAATCCTCATCCCTGCATAAATATAGGGCGTAAAAACCCATATTTAGAAGTAGATGATGTTTGATAAAAAAGATAATAATAATAATATGCAGGTACACAGAGAACAAGTGATCCCATCCATCCCCGTTAGTTTCTACATACTGAAGTCATTGTAAATATTCTTAGAATACATACTGGCGAATAAAAAATAAAGCCCTAGAGGTTCCACTAGGCAACCGTCAAACAAGAAGATGAGATATGACAGCATTTCGTGATGATTTTCTGCATCAACATTGATGAAGAGCAACCTGTTCAACTGAGGTCCTAGTCGTGGAAATTCTCGGGTAAGCATGTTAAACCCAGACATATTGGATCTACTGTCCCTTCTTCTAATTTTTTGGTTTATTTGGTTGGATAAAAATGATTAAAAATATAGGGATATAAAAATGGACATCAACCGTTCATATGGCCGGCGAGTCTAGATTGAGAGCTAAAATCCCGCTTAGAGTTTAATGATGATTTAACTTAAAAAAAGAATGCATGTGCATTGTTTTTTAGCAAAACGTAAACATACTGACCAATAATTTTGATATATCGGGCTTTTATTCAACAAACAAAGTCAATTAATATCCATATACAAGCCATTATTTAGCTCAAACAACGTTTTGAATAGTGATTTTTAGGAGAATATACGGTTAAAAAGTAAGAAAATATTTAATTTTATTGTGTGAATGTGTTGTTAAAAATGAGTGTGTAGAAAAAAAGTTTTCAAATAATGATTGTCAAGTAGGGGCTAAAAGTGTTCAAACCACAAGTTATTTACCGACACATACTTTGCTTTGTGATTTTAATAATTATTAAGCCCTTGTTTAGCCCCAATTTTCAGAAAATCATTATCAATTTATATATTTTATGGAATCCACAACTTTTAATCCTGATATTTCATCACTTTTATCAAAACACGGGCTAAGTAATATGTATAATCATTTTCCATATTGCAAATGACCGTAATAAATATTGTGATTAACATTATTAATTTACTTTCAAATTCTCGATATCTATGAGTTGTTTGTCATACTTTTATTAGGTTTAGCTTATAAAAATAGTAGTTAAAGTACTAATTTGATATCTACGTTTTGACTTGTATATGCATAACAAAAATTAAGGGAATGACAAAATCACATAATTATTTCACAAATGGAAATCCAACAATTAGCCTCGGGTGAAGATATAAATATTTATTTTTCTCTTCTGAAGTTTTAAATGAAATGGTTCAACATATTATCGTAATAACTAAAAGTAAAAGTTCATATATCACCTCTAAATTGAGATTAAACCTAAAAGATACACTAAGAGCTTGCAAACTAATTAAGGTCTCAACTTATTAGTTCAACATGGAAGCACGTGCTCCAAACTTAATTTCTATATACACCTAATTATTTTATTTCGAGGATGAGAATTTCACATAAAACATTCAAAGACGTTTATAGAATTATAAAGCGTTTGGGTGTGTTGAATATAGATTTTTTAGGACTTTATAAAAATCTTGAGATATTCAACATTTATATACTTTAAAAGAAGTATTAAAAAACCATGGAATATTCAATCAACACATTTCAAATGTCTACTGAAGTCATTCATATCTAAAGTGTTAATGACTTTTATAGAATTCTTATTAGTGTGAACTGTGAAGCGAGAATAAAACATCGATAAATCCAAAAACGCGTTGATTATACGAATAACAGCGAATTTGGCAGTTTGATGATTTCGAAAAATAAAAAATAAAAAAGAAATTGTGACGCCTATACCCAAAACACCGGACCAGAGAAATGAAAACTCACTTCGAGTGAGTGAGATCCAATATTACAACTCTTGACATCGTGAAGCCTATTTCTATGTGGATTGTTTCTGAGTCCTCCAATTTCTTGTGAAATTGTCTTAGCCAATTCCTTTTGTTAGAGATGAAGAACCCTTGTGCATAATAGCCCCGAAAGATGGGGAAAATGGGGATATGAACAATCAAAGCTCTAGGTGGGCGCCAGGGCTTGGAAAGAATACAATTAATGAAAGGTACCAAGAGAAACCGGTGTCACTTTCTGTACATGTAAACAAAAACAATATTATTTGGGACGTTTTAACGACCCAAAGATGTTGTATTGCACCCAATGGGGGAGCCAAAAAAAAAAAAGTTGGATGAATAGTGGCATCCAAAATGGCCCCGATTTGGGTGAAAAAATGAACAATATTTTTCTCAATTGGGCTTACATTATAGTAAGGATATATCAAGGGAACAATACATAACTAAGATTTTTAGTATGGTCAATTCAATAATAAGGTAATAGATTTCAATATTAAAAAATCAAGTTTGTAGTAAATTTTATTTATGATTTAATTAATTAAATATATAGAAATCACAAATTTGTACAATTTGGTCACAAATACATTTATTGGTCACATAATATCAAATTAATTAATTACAAATTATTACGAGATCACAAATCAAAATTTTTATTAGTCACAAATTATTTTCGAAATCACGGATTGAAATTTTAATAGGTCACAATTTATTTTCGAGGTCACAGATCAAAATTTTAATAGGTCACGAATTATTTTCGAGGTCACAAATCAAAAATTTAATAGGTCACAGATTAATTTCTTAGGTCACAATTAATTTTGATCACAATTCATGAACATATGAGTCACACTATTGTGACCGCCACCAAATTATAAGTGACCACCACTTCGCCCCTGTCTCCACCAGCGGCACCATCACAGTCGCAGCCGTCCAATAGCTTAACAGTAAGGTCACAATTCCCTAACATATAAGTCATACTATTGTGCCACCACCAAATCATATGTGACCATTACTTCGCTATTGGTGACTTCGTCGCTGCCTCCACTAGCGGCACCACCACAACCACCAACAAAACATCACCATCGAACCACCACAACACCGTCGCCGCCGCCAACACCATCACCACCACCACCACCACAAACCTCATCACCGCACCGTTGTCACCTACCAGAAACCAGTTGATCCACCACACCGCACCCAACATCACCGCCACAACCCAGCCACAACATTGATCGGCCACCACCAACACCTCACAAAAACACCCAAAGCCCGCCATCAATCTGCACCGTTGTCACCTACCAGAAACCGGCAGATCCACCACACCGCATCCAACATCCCCCAGCAAAATCCCCCAGCAACCACCACCACCGCCTACAAAATCCCTAGCGATCGCCGCCGCCATCGCACCATCAAAATCCACCGCCTGCAAAATTCCCCACCACTACCGCCTGCGGCATCTCCCAGCAACCACCACCACCGCCTGCAAAATCCCCCACCACAGCCACACCAACAAAATCCACCACCTACAAATCCCCAGCAATCGCCACCGCCACAGCCACACAAACAAAATCCACCGCCTACAACATCCCCCACCATTACCATCGCACCATCTGCTTCGCGCTAGTCGTGGATCTGCTTCTCAGATTTTGTTGCTGCAAAGCGAATCGAGCAGCGCTTGTCGTTGCAAGCGATGCTCGGAGTCATTGGAGAGCCGGCACAACTTCTGTAGAGAGAGTCGCCGGCGCAAATTCTAGGGGAGAGAGAGAGTCGAGAAGCAGAGAGTATAATAGGGTTTGAAGAAATGTCGTGATGTAGAGAGAGAAAGTGGAGAATTGAGATTTAATATGATTAATTAAAATTTAAAATATTATTATTTAATATTAAAATATTTTATAATATTATTATAAATACTTGATTTTTGTATAAATAAACCATATAACCTAATTTTGATTTTGAATCTTTAAATACCTTCCTATGTATAATTTCCTCATATATCAATTCATGGTGATATGGAATATTAATTTATTGGCATATAAGATTTGAATTAAAGGAAGATTTTAACATTGGTCCCCGACCTATAAACTTTATCACAATTTGGTACCTAACTTATTATTCTTGGCAACATCATACCTAACGTATTAGTTTCAGATCACCTTTTCCCCATCCGTGATGTTTTTCATTAATTTCACTGCTAAACATTAAATTACATTGCTCATGCTTACAATCTATATTGAACAGACACATAGTGTCCCCACCTTTAATTGATATAGAAAAAATAACAAATAAAAGGGCCTAAGGAGTGTCCCCAAGTCCATTTAACTTTTAATGTAATTTTTTTTTAGATGTATATGACAAAAAAACAAAGTACAAAAGCCCACCACCCCAATACAACCCAACCACTACTTCATGCCATCGGCCGCCATTAGCAATGATTTCACCAATTGGCGGCGACAACACTATCACCACTTCCAACAACAATTTGGCAATTTCAACGTGCTTTGTTGGACATACCATAACCAATTTGCACAACAATTTATATAGTTTGTGCATTTGGGCATTTCATCATGCCTTTTGACATTGGGACATTGGATTTGGTCCAACAAAAATCTCCAAGTTCAGTGAATAGATTGCAAAATGATCATAGGAGTAGGAACTTATTCACGAGGTTTCTAAAAAATTAGGATAACAATTACATGAAATCCTTCATTCATTAAATTAAAATATCAAAAATTAAAACAGGTGTATAAATAATTTGTCCTTCTAGATTTAGGATACCACCCTTTGAAGATATCGGAATTTAAGAAATTTAGTATAAGGACGTCATGGGATTGATGGGGGAAGCTAAATTGAAAGGGGAAAGGAGTCGCCGGGAAGGAAATGGTTGACGATTTGGCATGTGAAGGGGCTCAAGAAGACCATGATGGTTATTGTTTTGGATAATTATATTCGCGTCACAATCTTTATTTGTTACATTATATTTTAATTGTACTTTAGATCTTCAATCATTACTTATTATAATATTTGTGCCTTTAATTTTTTTGTCGAATTCTTATTTTCAACTATCCATTTATTAACAATTTTGGTCCTATCACAATATTGGATTATGCTACTTGTACAACTTTTTTGTACAACTTTCTCTTACAATATTTTCTATGCGTGCTTTAGAATGAGTGAAAAAAAAATCTCTTATTTTACTTTTGCCTTTTTATTTTTTTTATTTTTATTTTTTTTTAAATATGATGGAAAAGTTTTATGCTATTTTAGCATACTAGTTATAGTTGAACGTGCGTTGCACGTTATTCTAAAATACTTTATAGGATCTATAAAAATAATATTTGAAGATGTGGTAATATAAAAAATAGTTAATACAAATTGTTTATGTGGAATGAATGTTTGATTCAAATGAAATAAAAATCAATTTATGAAGTTAGTTTTAAGGGTTAAAGAAGTCAATTTGATTAATCCTTACATTTTTTTTTATATGAATTGAATATCCAACGAATATCATCATTTTTTTCATATTCGCTCAATATGCATTGAGAATATTAATTGAAATTATTTATTATAGATACACATTATGTCCATTCATTTACCTTCTATATATCTTAATATTTATTGAATAAATCAATTGGAAGAAATCTAAAAATATACATCTTTCGTTTCAATTTTTTAATAAATTTAATTTACTGTCTAATCAAGAGGAATTAATCTGTCAAACGTACATTAATCATAACTAAATAATTGACATATTCTTCAAATGATTAAATAATTAAATACTGATTGAAAACGAAAAGATAATGAATATGTCAAATATGGTTAAATAAATTAAATATATATTGAAAAACGAAAAACTAAGATAATGAATGTATCAAATATATATTCATCATAATTAAATATATATTTAAAACAAAAAATTAAATATATCGAAAAACGAAAAAATAGGATATTATTAAAATAATTAAATACACATTGAAAAATGAAAAGTATGGTATTATTGTGATAATTGAATTACAGTAAGGATAAATTTGTCAAAAAAAAAATGATTTTCACTTGATGTGATATTTATCTCCTGTTTGGTATACATTAAAATTTTTATTCTAATTTTTTTACTCATTTTCAATCACACATTTTTCAATAAAATAATATTTTACATCACATCAATAACTTTTTTTTTTTAACTATACATTCTTCATCAATCTACTATTACAAAATATATTATTTCAAAATAATGTGGCTCAAACACATCCTAAAATATATTATAGATTTTTTTGATGTGAAAAAAATGACAGATGGTAATGAAAAAATCACGGAAGGACCAAAGGTGATCTACAACTAATAGTTGGGAATGATTTTTCCAAGAAAAATAGCTTGAGGATCAAGGCTGCAATATTCCCTAAGAAAAACGCTATTTTTGTTGCAAAAAGTTGAAATACATAAAAACGAAGAATTGCCTCTGCCTGTAAAATCTGGCTCCCAGTTTAATTCCTCAATTTTCTATATCTGCTGGTATGCGTATTGTAATTAATTTACATTTAAGGATTTTAAATTTCGATTGCTAAAGTAGAAAGCCCAGTTCTTGAATCTCGAGTTATTCAGATTCTTCGATGAGCTCAAAATCTGGCTAGGGTTTTGAGCAACCGTTCCTGTGCGTATATTTACACATACATAAGCATTCGATCACGACACTGGCTACAACGACACAATCACTTATGTTTATTCCTCCGGCAGCTGCCACCAGCACTGGAAACCTCGATGCGTTGAATCGCGTTCTTGCTGACCTCTGCACCCGCAATCCTAAGGTTTGTTGTTCCTTTTTAATTTTAATATGGTACCGCTATTTTCATCCACACTTTTTACATTTACATCCACTTTTAAAAATAAAATTTTGTTATATTTTACATCTTATATAAATTTACTGAAATAGAAATAAATAAAATAAAATAAAAATACATAACTCTATATTCATCAACTTATTTTTATTTTCATTAAATTACCCTACAATTTTTTTTTTTACTTTTTTTAGAATTTGTATTTAACCAGAACTCTAATAGATCAGAAAAAATTACATGAGTATATTTGAAGCATTTTAATACTCAGAATTTCAAGAGATAAAGCGAATAATATATATTTATATAATATTCAATTAGTTGAACTTTGTTCTTATTTCGATCATCAGATTTAAAAGATATTATGATTTTAGGGAATATATGGATTTATAATGTTAGAGATGTATTTAAAGTGGGATGAATATATAAAATTCATTTGGATATATAGTAGTTAAATGAATTAATTTAATAAGGACAAAATTGGAATATAAGTGGATGTAAATAGTATTTTTTAAAAAAAATTAAAAATTTAATTGGGATGAACTTAGTGTGGGATGAATATATAAAAAGTTCGGATGGAAATAGCGGTACCCTTTAATATTTGCACAAAGTTCTGTGTTTTAGTTGAATATTATTTGACATGTTTGAGAGAGACAAATTCTTAGGTTTTGTTTATAAGAATATTTTTGTATTCCCAAGCTTGCAACTTTAGCAAGAAATTTAACCTGCTCAGATGCCATAACTAGAAAGGCTGCTATTTTCTTTAATTTGCTCATTGAATATTAATAGGATATCAATATTTTATGGTATTAGATTTTTTGTTTAGAGTATCTTGAATTTCTGATCATTGTTTAACCAGTAATTCACTAGTGTTGTTCGGGCTTATCTTATGCATAGGATGGGGCTACATTAGCATTCAGGAGACATGTAGAGGAACACGCTCGTGATCTCAGTGGTGAAGCATTTTCCCGTTTTATGGATCAGCTGTATGATCGCATTACTAGTCTTTTAGAAAGCAATGAAGTCACTGAAAATATGGGTGCTCTGAGGGCTATTGATGAGCTAATAGATGTTACAGTTGGAGAAAATGCTGTAAAGGTTGCTAAAATTGCAAATTACATGCGAACTTCTTTTGAGGCAAAACGTGAACCTGAAATTTTGGTTCTTGCAAGTGAAGTGTTGGGTCACTTGGCTAGAGCTGGTGGGGCAATGACTGCCGATGACGTGGAAAGCCTGGTATGTTGAAAATGTTTTATGTTTTTTAGCATGATGGTCTTGGATTTCACAAGGACATCTTTGATCTCGTCTCTGCAGGTGAAACTTGCACTGGAATGGCTTCAGCGCGATAGAATTGAATATCGTCGTTTTGCTGCTGTTTTGATATTAAAAGTAAGTTTACAATTTCTCGTCCTCCTACTTCACTAATCAAACAAGTTAGAAAAGTTTTAGAGCCCTGAAGCGGCACGGAAATCTGCCTAGTTAGACAATGTTATTATTTTGGGGGAAATATATGTCCTATTTCTCTGTGTGTGATGTTTATGCTCATTTTTACACAATTTTAAAGTCTCACCTCAGCTTCTTTTATGCTTTGAGGATGCTAATACTCGTACTAATATTTAGGTCTTTACACAGTTATCTCTTCCCTTATGATTCATATATTCATGACTTGGGGAAAACTCATTCATTAGAAGCATTGAGCATGGTAGAATTTGGGGAGTATTATGGTTTTCAGTCTTTAGAAATTATTGTCTGATGGAAACTTTTGTTGCCTTTGGTGATCTGTGACTATCATTAATGATGGTTGTAGGAAATAGCTGAGAATGCTTCAACAGTTTTCAATGTCCACGTGCCTGAGTTTGTAGATGCTATCTGGGTTGCATTGAGGGATCCAAAGCTGGATGTTCGAGAGAGAGCTGTGGAGGCATTGCGAGCTTGCCTTCGGGTTATTGAAAAGCGCGAGACTCGTTGGCGTGTCCAGTGGTAACTTTAGCTTTCATAATACGATGTTATTCCATTGGGCAATTAGCACAAAACGTCCTTACTTTTCAACGTTATTGTGCAAAACGTTCATACCTTTCATTTTTTGGCATTTTTATCCCCACCTTCACCTTTTATTGCGGAAATAATTATTTTCATCCACTTTCTTATGTAAAATGATAAATATACCCTCATATTTAAATAAAAAAATAAAAATAAAGAACAAATTACAATTATACACCCAAACTTTTTAAAAAAGTGCAAATGAGTCCAAATAAGTTATTAAAAGGGTAATTAGCACAAAACGTCCATGCCTTTCAATATTATTGTGCAAAACGTTTTTTGACATTTTCATCATTATTTTCACATTTTATTTCGAAAATCATCATTTTCGTCAATTTCTCAATTAAAAGCTGTAAAATAACAAATATATCTTTCTCTTTAAATAATAAAAAAAAGATAAAGAACAAATTGCAACTATACTCTTAAAATTTAAAAAATGTAAATATAAATTTCAAATAAATAATAAAAAATTAAAAAAATCACTTTATTTTTTAATTATTTATTTGAAATTTATTTGTATTTTTTTGAAAAATTTGTGAGTATAGTTGCAATTTGTTTTTTTATCTTTCTTTTTATTTATTTAAAGAAGATGGTATATTTGTCATTTTACAACGTTTAATTGAGAAAATGGATTAAAATAATGATTTTCGCAATGAAATATGAAAATGAGGGTGAAAATGTCCAAAAATGAAAAGTAGGGACGTTTTGCACAGCAATTTTGAAACGTATGAACATTTTGTGCTAATTACCCTTTTAATAATTTATTTGGACTTATTCGCACTTTTTATAAAAGTTTGAGAGTATGATTGCTATTTTTTTTGTTTTATTTAAATAAGAGGGTATATTTGTCATTTTATATAAGAATTGGATGAAAAGGATGATTTCCGCAATGAACATGTGAAGGTAGGGGTGAAAATGCCAAAAAATGAAAGGTAGGGACATTTTGCACAATAATATTGAAAGGTAATGACGTTTTGTGCTAATTATTCTTATTCCATTTTACATTGAAAGAAACAATTTATGTTAACATGTGATTACTTTAATGCTTGTGTGGTACCTGCCTCTCAAAGATATCTGAGTGTGCCTTTGAGTTTTAGAGCTCGGGTGAGGAAATTGACTCATGGTGTTGGAACGTAAGAGTGCTGAAACAAAGAAAAATTGTTAGAAAAATGGTTTGTCACGACTATGGAGAACAAATTTAGAAGTGAGTTGCTTTACCTTGGATATGAAAGTCTGGACCAGTGCTAGGACCATGGGATGGGAGGTCATTAAGGTAACAGAAGAACTAGTTGGTAAATTCTTGTTGTCTATGAAGCTAAAATCGTTATTTTGTTTATGGTGGTATTCTTTGTATGACCTAATTACGGTCAAGGAGAGATGATATTTTGGAGGAGATAATTGAGCTGAGTGTCATTTGTCCCGCTGTTGGTGTGTAGGAGGTGATTGCAGTGTGATCAGATTTTGGCATGTAAAATTGCAAACTTCTAGATTACCCAAAAGCTTGAAATATTTTGATGGTTAATCAAAGAATGTAGATTAAGAAAGTTTCTTGCATAATGCAAGTTTATCTGGTCTGATTTTAGGGAACTGCTGTGTGTAACAAAACTGGATAGTTCTATGGCATCTTCAAGTTGCATTTTCTCTTGAGGTTAGTCTCATGGTGGGAGCAAGAGTTGTGTTAGATTACTTTCCAGTTACACTAGATATTTCTGCTATCAAATGCAATTAGATTCCTTCTGGTGTTGAAAAAATGTAACTAGTGAGATTTATCCCCTGTTTGCCGGTTTTATAAAAATTCATTTTCAAATACACATTTTCTTAATAAAATAATTTTATACGTAAACCGAAAACATTTTCATACTTTTTAACTACAAATTCTTCCAAAAATAACTATTACAAAACCTATTTCCCCAAAAATGGGGTTCAAAAACACCCTTAATGCTTGCTGGTTCATGCTTATAAGTGCTTATAGTTGTGGGTCCTACAGAATATGTGAATAATAAGTAGGTAATACATTCTGAGTCTTAAGAAATGTGTGGATAAAATAATATATTTGATGAGCTTTTAAAAAATTTAAGCTTTACGAAACATGCATTAGTGGTAGAAAGCAAGGTTCTGGGATGGGAGGGTTATAATTTCATGTACAAAATGGAACTGTTAAAATAAAAGAGCTCAAAATTTGGAACAAGTAAGTGTTTACAGACTTGAGATTGTAAAAGGAAAGCATTTTGGTAAGATATTTTTTTATTAAAATGTAAAATCCATAGTTTAATTGTGATTAGATGTAACATGTTAGATTCCTATTATTTCATTTTTTTTTTCTAATGCTTATGATGCTGTGTGTGATTGATGTTCAATATGGAAGCTTGGTTGGCTATATTTTCTCTAGGATTTTTACATAATGAAAAATACTGATCTATGCTTTGATCAAAATTGTTCTTTGCTTCTTTTTTGCATGCATGAATTGTTAGCAGGCACTTCTTGTCTTGAACTATGCTGTTTTCAGGTATTATTGCATGTTTGAGGCAACACAAGATGGATTGGGCAAAAATGCCCCTGTTCATAGCATACATGGTTCTCTACTGGCAGTTGGAGAACTACTGAGGTACACTGAGACAATAAGTTAATTAGATTCCCGAGTTTGTATATGGCAGTTTATTCCATCCTTCCGTCTGCCTCTTTTGAGCTTCCAAATTCCTTGAAGTTGAGAATTCAAGGACTTGAACCTTGTTGTTCCATGGAATTAATTTTGTCACATGAGTTAGGCCTAATTGGCACTGTGTCAAAGCCAATATAAATTATATGAATTTTTGCCTCTATTTGGGTTTCATTTTTTGTCGCTAAAATTTTACTTTGGCTGATAAGTGGGTAGGATTTGTGGGTCTTACGAAATGTGTGGTTAAAACTAATGTTTGACTTTGAAAAGAAGTACTAAAGGAGAAGAAAATGAATCCCAAACAGAGGCATTCTCTTACAACTTCATTTTGAGTGGTAACTGTGTATGCTTTATTTGAACAGTGAAAGCTGAACTAAGCCAATACATCAAATTGCATTATGCAATTTTTGTGCATCCAATGTTTAGCATGTTCATAAATTTTCTGCCATAGTGATTTATCGTTAACTGGAATACAATTTATTTCTAACTGGGCAGGAACACAGGCGAATTCATGATGTCAAGATACAGAGAAGTTGCAGATATTGTTTTGCGATATCTAGAGCACCGGGATCGGCTTGTTCGTTTGAGCATAACTTCTTTGCTTCCTCGAATTGCCCATTTCCTCCGTGACCGTTTTGTGACAAACTATCTGAAGGTTTGTGAGATTTAGTTTTTGTTTTGTCAATATATCATTTATTTTGTGCTACTATAAAAATTCTTCAGTTGGTTGCTCCAATTTTTGGCTTATGACCTTTCCTTTCGCAGATTTGCATGAAGCATATACTTCATGTTCTTAAAATACCTGCAGAATCTGCCAGTGGGTTCATTGCTCTTGGTGAAATGGCTGGTGCATTGGATGGTGAACTTATCGACTATTTGCCGACAATAACTTCGCACTTGCGTGATGCGGTATGCTAGGCTAGCTAGGTCATTTGTTAATACTAAGTGTTTCTCAATAGAAATTCTTCTTTTGGTCGACGTGTTTGCATGATGGCACATCTGGAATTGTTTGCATCTGCTATTATAGATTATTCTTCTGAAAAGTTGCTGCCTTTATTTGTAGATTGCTCCTCGCAGAGGAAGACCATCTCTTGAGGCTTTGGCTTGTGTTGGAAATATTGCAAAAGCAATGGGACCCGCTATGGAGCCTTATGGTCGTAGTCTCTTGGATGCAATGTTTTCTGTTGGTTTATCCTTCACCTTGGTGGAAGCCCTCGAACAAATAACTGTCAGGTGCTTGGGATAGAACATTCTTATATGTCCTCTTTTGTCCATTTGCATTCAGGATCTCTGACCTAAAGATTTTTCTGGTGCTTCAGCATCCCATCTTTGCTTCCTACCATTCAAGAACGGTTGCTTGAATGCATTTCAGAAGTTCTTTCTAGACACCATCATGTACAGTCAAAGTCGTTTGTTGGTATTACTCGGGCTAATAGCATAACTGCCAGTCTGCAAGTATCAGAACTTGGTGGTTCTCCTCCAGTTCAACTTGCTTTACAAACTCTTGCCCGATTCAATTTTAAGGTATGTCGATTTTGAATTATCTATTTCGCTGCTTTATTTTCTTATCACTTAACATTGTCACTTCTACTGTGTTAGGGTCATGATCTTCTCGAGTTTGCAAGGGAGTCTGTTGTTGTATATTTGGAAGATGAGGATGGAGCCACCCGCAAAGATGCTGCTTTGTGTTGCTGCAAATTAGTAGCAAACTCATTATCAGGTGCCTCTTGTGTACCGTTTAGTTCCAGCAGGACTGGTCGTGCTGGTGGAAGGCGTCGCCGTCTTGTTGAGGAGGTTGTTTCTAAATAAACTGTATATATTTCCTCTTTAGATTTTTACTCTTGCTGATATATAGTGTATTTAAGAAAAATGAAATAATAATAAGCAGTAGGTCCCACAGGATGTGTGGATAAAAAGTGGGTAATTGATGAGGATATCACCTACTTTGGGCTTCTACTTTTGGACTATCTTTATTTATGCTTTATGTTTTTATTGGGCTTGTATAATGATGGCCCAAGCCCATTTCCATTCTATGTTTGTTGGTTTCTCTATTTATATAACTTGGTAATGTAATTTCATTAGTTGATGAATATGAATTATTGAAATTGGTTTTGGCTTGCAGCCAACGTTAACTTCTTCTCCTGCCTTCCCTTTTGATCTCTTCTTCTCCGGGTTTCTCCCCCTTCTCTCTGGTTCTCCCCCCTTTCTTGCTGCCGCCTTCTTCTCTCTGCTTCTTCTTGCTGTGGTTATCTCCTCCTCTGCTGCTTATCTCCTTCTCTACTGCTGCTTATAAGTTCTCTGCTGGAATACCAACTATATCCTACATTAGTAATATGTTGTGGGTCCATAGAATGTGTGATAACTCATAATTTAAGCTTTCCCAAACAAGCTAATAGATGTTACTCAATCTTTCACTCTTGATCTACCAGTATATACCCCACAGCCATGAAGAGTTTTTCTTTTTGGATCTAGTAGTTAACATGATAATCCTATCTGTTGCAGCACTTCAATGTGTTTACACTTTGCTCATCTAGTCCTCTGCCTTTTTAAGCAAAGATGTCTATATTCATTTTGGGCCTCACCCCCTCTTTACTGGCTGCTGCACATGGAGCTAATATTTAGAGAGCCCCTTTAACAAATGTTGCACACATTTGTCAAGTTGCTTCTTTCATTGCAGATAGTGGAAAAACTTCTTATTGCAGCCGTGGCTGATGCTGATGTTACTGTTCGAAAATCCATATTTTCTTCTTTGCATGAGAATGGAGGATTTGATGATTTTCTGGCACAGGCTGATAGTTTGACTGCTATTTTTGCTGCCTTGAATGATGAGGTATTTCTATTTGAAATCTGGGGAAGTTGAAAACTCCTTCATCCATGTTTCTTTTTATTGTATAATATATATGTTATTGAAGTGTGGAACTGTGGGTAATGTGGAAAGGTACTTGTGGAAGAAAGGAGGTTCAAAAGTGGTTCGCAGTATTTGGTTGACAGTTTGTTGTTCTTAAGTATTCTTTGTCCAAGTTCGACAATTGTCATATTACACCTATATGAAATACTGTGGTTACCTGGGTATGGTCTGATTAAGTGCTTTATTATGGAAGTTTGAGAACTGGAACGATATTTTTGCAGAACGTGGTAACATAACAATTTTCTGAAATCAATGTTTTAGGAGAAGGCTTAAGTCTTGTGGCTATGAGCTGTTTGACATAGATAAAGAAAGATAAAATATCTTGAAGAATAAGATAGTGAACCTGGAAGAGAAAACTTAGAGACAAGAATAGCAAACTAGTCTGGGATCTCATTCCAGGGTGCAATGTATGGTGTGTGTGGAGAGAAAGAAACAACCGTTGTTTTGAAGATCAAGCACGGTCAACAGAGCAGCTCAGGGAATTATTTTATTTGACATTGTATAATTGGTTTAATGCGGCGACCACTTACCCGATAGAGGGGTTGCCTAATTTTATTGTGTTTTTATCCTGTTTAAATTGATTATGCACACCTTGTGTATTATCATTTGATTAATAAAATGTGAGATTACCTATCAAAAAAAAAAAAAAAGATAGTGAACCTGGAAGAAATAATTAACTGAAAAAATTGGGAACAGCGGAAAAAACAAAAAAGTGATACTTACCCTGCAGCTTATCATTTTACGTGAAGTTCAGTTGGAAAAATGAAATAGTGGAACATGGTCCTTAATTTGAGGTTTTATGAATCTAAGCCATACCATCATAGTAGTCTTCATTTTATGATTTTTTAAAACATAACTCTGTCGCATATTTTTCACGCAATATCTGAAACCAAGTTTGTGCAAATGTTACGATATTGACATTTGCATTAGGTTTGAGGACTTAGAGTCATCTTACTATATGGCATGCTGGAGAGTGAGCCACAGAAGTATCGTTTAGTAAAGTATAATAAAATGTCTTATTTATTAGGTGTATGAATTGTGTTTTTAAGAAGGAATGTCTAATCTCAATTTCTGTTTTCTTGCTACAACATGAGCACTTTGTTAAACTTTTTTATTGCTTGTTTTAGGATTTTGAAGTTCAGGAGTTAGCGATTTCTGTTGCTGGAAGACTATCTGAAAAAAATCCAGCATATGTTCTTCCAGCACTCCGACGCCATCTGATTCAGTTGCTAACTTATCTAAAACAAAGGTGGTGTAGAAAAATTTTAATTATAGAATCTTTGTAGACATCTTTTATTCATTTTCTATGATAATGTTATTATTCTTTCCTTTGCCTTCCTATTTTGTTAGCACGAAATTTATTGGCATCACTATCTGGGTTAGCAGTGCAGATAGCAAATGTAGAGAAGAAAGTGCCAAATTATTGGGTTGCTTAATTCGTAACTGTGAGAGACTAATACTTCCATACATTGCTCCAGTACACAAGGTTCAGTATTTACTTGTGTGCTCATGGTTTGGTCCTGTATCTCACTTGAACTCATGTAGCTATCCAACATTTCAGGCCCTTACGGCAAAACTCGTTGAAGGAACTGGGGTCAGTGCTAATAATGGCATTATAAGTGGTGTTCTTGTAACTGTTGGGGACCTTGCCAGAGTGGTGGGTGTCTTTGGTAGACTTTTGCTTTCCATTGCATTTTATTTGTGTTACTTTATTGTTAAATGTTCTTCGTCAATATGTTAGGTCGACTTAATATTTATTTTGGTACTTTACTTTAGACAGACTTTTGATCCCTAGCTTATTTCTCATACGAGTTTTAGTTTTATATGTTTAATGTGGCTCCTAAAACTGTTTCAGATATGTTTTATATTTATTTTGTGCAATTCAATCATTAGATGCCTAGATGGTTTTTCTGTTTCTTATTATAAACATATCACTTGTGCTCCATCAGAGCCTTAGCCACATCATTTACGAGAGTTGTTTTTAATATATAAATACTGTTTCACTGCCATTTGGAATGAGGCCCATTCTACTTGATACAGCTGTTAGGTCCTTCATTGTTCACATATATTTGACTCTCATTATCGATTTAACTGTGGTTTTATACATACATACATGTGTATGTATGTGTGTGCGCGCGCATTGGAAATGTTTCTTCTGTCTTAAACTAGCTGCCGTAGTTTGACTTCCACAAATGCGTTTAGGTAAAAACTGCAGATACGAGTGTTTGGAAAACTTCCAGTTTTGTATTCTTTTCCAATTTTAAAGTGATCAATGGCCCTATCTTTCTCTTTTCAATCAAGGGTACGTAACGTTGGGCCACATCTTCCATCTTAAAAACTACAACGTCTTTTTAACCAGGGAAATGTCAATGCATGTAGAAAAAATTGTGGGGTTAACCAGTGGGTTGTTCATTCACTCTTTATGATATATTCTTTTCCATGTTCGAGAGAATGGAAGCTAAGTTGTACGATCTTCACTCCTCTCTTCATTTCCATGTTCAGGGTGGCTTTGCCATGCGGAAGTACATTCCAGAACTTATGCCAATGATTGTTGAAGCATTATTTGATGGAGCTGCTGCTGCAAAACGGGAAGTGGCTGTTACAACTCTTGGTCAAGTGGTACAAAGCACAGGGTATGAATTTCTATTATTCTGTTAAATCCTTGAGTGTTGGAGGTTGATGGTTACTTGTATGATTTGTGCAATTTTTTGGCCCTGATATTTTCTTCAATTAGACAAAGGCATGACTACCTTAATTTGTTTGTTGAAGCCACTCTTCTCTAGAAGCTTCCTATAGTCCAGTAGCAGTCTCCACAGACTATCATCTGATTATAAAAAATCTTTGAATATGGAAAATGTATTGAAAAGACTCTTTTGGATGGTTTCACAGGTATGTTATAACTCCATATAATGAGTACCCACAGTTACTTGGGTTACTTTTAAAAACTGCTTAATAGTGAGCTAGCATGGTCTACCAGACGGGAAGCTTTGAAGGTAGCTGAAATCAACAACTGAATAACCTGGATTTTCCTTTGGATTATATTTATTGAATTATGTTTGGTAATTTTTAGGTTCTTGGGATAATGGGTGCTTTAGACCCTCACATGCAAAAGAGCAATCTACAAAGCTTGCCAGGGTCCCATGTTGAAGTTGGCCGTGTAGCCAGTGATCCTGGTCAACATATTATGTCAGTGGATGAACTACCAATGGATCTTTGGCCTTCTTTTGCAACGTCAGAAGATTATTATTCCACAGTGAGACTTGAATCTGAACGCTAACTTATTCAGCAAGTAGTGCGACTTGAATTTGAAATGAAAGACTCTACGTCCTGTTTTTTTGACCTCAATTTAGTTCAGGTTGCTATAAGTTCTCTCATGCGGATTCTTAGAGATCCATCACTGTCTAGTTACCACCAAAAGGTGGTTGGATCTCTCATGTTCATTTTCAAGGTTAGTTCAATGCTGGAAATGATAAGCATATAGTGGTAATTGTTGTTGGTTTATTAGCAATAATTCTTATGGATCACTTCCTGTTTCTTTTCCTCTGCTTCTTCTTGTGTCATATATTCTTTATGATCGTTTATGCTACTGTACATGAATTTTAACATTGTTTTATTTTTTTCTGCGAGATAAGTCAATGGGTCTTGTCTGCGTTCCTTACTTGCCCAAGGTCAGTATATATTTTCCTTGTACTGACAATAATATATTTTTCCATTTCTATCATGACAGAATTGCTTATCATGTGAAGTTCTACTTAAGTCATTTTTTCAAAGGATAGAGCTTCAGTAATCTAAGGTCTGAAGTAAAGTATCCCAAAAAAGGGACCTGTGTATCATGAAAAGGTATACATTATGTAGTCTTTATTGGTGAATCAAGAAGATGGGCTGATATAAGACTGAGTTCGTGGTGGAAAAAAGAGGATACAAGAGGATGACTAAATGAAAATGAAATTTATGCACCAAATACATTCTTGTGTTAAATGCATTGGGCTAAATTACTTGCCATTTTATGGATCTGTAGAAAAGTCCACTATATATGTATGTCATGGCATGTCCCCGAACTCAAAAGAGGACATTACTCTTGGCTCGCCAAGTAACCTCGTATCCATCCATGTCAAGAACAAGCATGGCCTCATTAGCTGGACAAAATGAAATTTACAATCTTCTTTCACTCCCCGAGTTAAAGATTTAAATTCTTGAATGTTTCATCCATGCAACACTGATTATTCCCTAGCCCTGCTACTGTCATCCAATCTTGTGATGCAGTCAAACAAGTTTCATTATCTTCAGTAGTTTCATCATCACCAAATGCATTTTTTTTCTATGTTTATCTGTGCAACATTTTTGAAGGGGCTAGCAACTTTCTCTCGTACTGGGATGGTGATGAGACTGAGACTCCCGGACATCAGTGGAAGAAGTGCAAATTTTTTGGCGAAATACCTATCATATCTGATGGTTGATATTTATTGTTAGTTATAGTAGGATTTGATTATGAAATTTTAGGAATGGCTTTACTTCTAATTGATGTCTGCCATGATGATAATCTCGAAGCCGATTCATATGTTCTTTTTTTTGAACAAATTTAGCCTTATATTCTTCCCATCGCCAGGTTCTGCCTGATCTCTTTCATACTGTTCGTATGTGTGATGATGGTCTTAAGGAGTATATTACATGGAAGCTTGGAACTTTGGTTTCTATTGTGCGCCAGGTGCTTACATACCTAAGGTGGATTTTTTTGTCATATAGTTTGGCATTTGTCTTTAGATCCTTTATACATGATTGTCTTGCACGTACAGCATATCCGTAAATATCTGCCAGAGTTGTTCTCTTTGATAGCAGAATTATGGTCATCCTTCAGTCCACCTGCTGCTAACCGACCTACCCATGGATCTCCGGTAATGAGCTTTTCTTTGGCACGACAACATACGAATTATTGATGGTTTATTTTTACATTTTGCAGGCGATTGATACATTTTTTACTATGCCTTTTCTGGACTTTTGTTATTAGATTCTACATCTGCTTGAGCAACTTTGCTTGGCACTCAATGATGAATTTAGAACTCATCTTCCTATCATCCTTCCATCCTGCATTCAAGTCCTCAATGACGCCGAGCGGTTTAATGACCACACTTATGTCATTGACATTCTCCACACTCTCGAAGTTTTTGGTGGTTAGAATCTGTTGTTTGGTCATTCTGGATGCTTCATTAGTATCTTATTCACATTGCTTGACATCTCTAACTTGAGCACTGCAGGGACATTGGATGAGCATATGCATCTACTTCTTCCTGCAATTATTCGATTGTTTAAAGTGGATGCTTCAGTAGATGTGCGACGTGCTGCTATTAAAACCCTGACAAAATTAATTCCTCGCGTGCAGGTGACCATTGAAATTCTTATCAGTTTTCGTTTGACTAGAAATCATTGGAAATATATATTTAAAATTATCCATCACTTTTTTTGTTTTTGTTTTATATTCACCAGGTTACAGGTCACATATCAGCTTTGGTGCATCACTTGAAACTAGTATTGGATGGGTCTGATTTCTCTCTTGATCCTCAACACAAATGCAGTTTGGAACTCACTTTAAAGAAACACAAAATCTCTTCCCTTTTGACGACACACTATCTTGGACTCAATAGACCTTGTGTTTGCCATGACTTCACACCTAAAAGAGTTGACCAGCACTAAATTGATTTTCTTTGGGATCATTGTTGAGTGACTGACAGCAATACGTTAGATGATGGCACTTGTGGTCTGCTATCAGCATACTGCTTTGCTTTTTTTCATTTCTAACAAAGGACTGAAGCCAATTTTATATATATATATAAGTGTGCATAAAAGAAGTTTCTTTTAGCATTCATAGGTTAACTATGTTTCCTATTGATGAACAAGAATTAATTATTAGAAGGAAAGAAGTACATAATAGAGGATGATGGTTGATACATCAATCTGCCTTATCTATAAAGAAGCTAAGAATAGCGCCCATCCGCAAAAGCACTCAGGTGTCAATTTGTGATCATGAGATATTATCTACCTGTCAATTTGTGATCATCAGATTGTATACTTTCACGAACTCTTACTATCCCAAGTACCTCCAGATCCCCAAGACTCTATAAGCAGAAGTTTGGACATTGATGCTGCTAGAACTCAGGAATCCCTATAAATATCAAACAAAATCTCCTCCAGAGATGTTTGGCAAATGTACAAGAGAAAAATGTTTTTCATCGTCTCCTAGCTCTTGACAAGTATTGGGTGATGGGGGATGTGTTGGTCTTCATTCTTTCGACAAATATATGCCTTAAAATATTCACTCCTTGGATAAACACACAGATCATATTTAGATATAAAAGAGGGAATCATTTGATATAATTCTACGAGTTTTTTAAGATAGACAAAAAGTTATACATCTACTTACCAAACCAAAGGTCGTTGAAAATTTCTGGTAAAACTCTATTAGCTGAATCTACCACCTATAGTTATCTCAACTTCTTACACTTTAACTAAATATCTGTTTTGCAGAAAAAGCGATGAGCTTAGAAAGGATGCTGTTGATGCATTATGCTGTTTAGCTCATGCTCTTGGGGAGGACTTCACTATTTTCATCCCATCGATCCATAAGCTTTTGCTAAAGCATCGTCTACGAGTATTGTTTTGTCTTGATATGTTTCATCTCACTTTCATTTCAATTTTTTGAAATTTTGTAATTTGTAAATAATTTTCATGTAAATACTTATATTTCTACCTACCAGCACAAGGAATTTGAAGAAATTCAAGGTCGCTTGCAGAAACGGAAGCCATTGATCTTGGGGAGTACGTCTGTTCAAAGACTAAGTCGGAGGCTTCCTGTTGAGGTTATTAGTGACCCTTTAAGTGATACAGAGAATGATCACCGCGAAGGGGGTACTGACATGCAGAAACAACATAAAACTCATCAGGTACTTTGTTTTGTTCCCTGGAGTAGTGTAAGCAGTTATGTAAATGAGCCATTGCAGATAACCTATTTTGACTTGCCGAAGAAAGTGTTTTGTTTGATGATTATGAGCTGTTTGAGTCAATTATTGAACATTAAATGATTTCAACAGCAGTATATTTCTCTGTTGCTTAATCTTTCTTATGTACACTTCTAAAACGATAAAAGTGCAGTATCTTGTGCCTATTACTGATCCCATGACCTGATTTTTTGAGTTTTCAGTTGCATCAAGAAAATGAGAATATTGTCATGTTGCGTCCTGACGATATGCTCAGAAAAAGAAGTCCAATACCTCAGCGAAGTTGGAAGTCTTCTTGAATTGTACTTGTGTTAAGAATACAAACTTGTTGCTTGAATATTGAACTTCATTGCTTGGATATTGAACTTGTTTCTTTTTAATCATTACTGCATTTATTGGATAAAACTATTTTGAAGTTTAACCACCATAGATGAATTGAATATTGTTAATGAGGCCTTTTTGTTTTTCTTTTGTTTTTCTATTTTGGTTACTGTGACTAAGGTGTTGGACATATGATTTGGTTTGCACTAAGTTTGTTCTATGTGTTTTTTTTTTTTCTTTTTCTTTTTCCATTTTAATATAAAAGAGTGATCTGGACTATTAACCTGTGCAATTCATACAGGTTAATGATGTTCGATTGCGGACTGCTGGTGAGGCTTCTCAGCGCAGTACCAAAGAGGATTGGGCAGAGTGGATGAGGCATTTTAGCATTGAGCTTCTGAAGGAATCACCTTCGCCGGCTTTAAGAACTTGTGCCAAACTTGCACAACTGCAGGTATCTATCAGGGATTCTTACATTTATCTTGCTTTCCTCCTTCATCCCACCCTGTACTCTCCACCAAATCCATCAATCACAACCCAACTGGCAGGCTTAGTTTCCCTATTATCAGTTTCTAATACTGTGCTTTTGCAGCCGTTTGTTGGGAGGGAATTGTTTGCAGCCGGTTTCGTTAGCTGCTGGTCACACCTGCATGAGTCTAGTCAGCGACAGGTAGTGCGGAGTTTGGAAATGGCATTTTCCTCTCCAAACATACCTCCAGAAATACTCGCGACACTTCTGAACTTGGTATGGCTTCTTTTTCAAATTTTTTACCTTAAGTGGAGAATTATTTACATTTTCACTCTTGCATGGCCTTTCAGAAAAGTGATGCCTATGCCATTTAGGGTATCGGCGCTTGGGTATGAAGTTCTTCATTGAAAAGGTTTATTTCCTAGGTTGGTTCACTTGAACTTGTGGGTTGAGATGACTAAACCAGGCATAAATTTGAATTTGGATAAATTTGACAACTCGGGCCAAAGAAATTCAATTCATGCAGTTTCGTTGTTTTGATCTTGAAAAAAATACACTGGTTACAGATGGCATGAAGATTGCATCATCAAGTTGTGTATCATTTGATGGGAAAGTTATTTTTAGCTTTATGATTGGCTTATATGAAATTAACTCTTGAAATGGTTGGAGATAATGAAATCAAAACCTTCGGTGAAAATCTTTCCCTATTTGATTCTGCTGATCAGTATGCAAAATGACTTTTCCAGGCTGAGTTTATGGAGCATGATGAAAGACCCCTTCCTATAGACATCCGTCTACTCGGTGCTCTTGCAGAAAAGGTTGGCTTTTCCTGAAGGCAATTTTGGGAAATCTACTTACAACTATGCATCTACACTACATCGTGCACAAATTTTTTTTATTCCCATAACTCTTTTTTCAGTGTCGTGCATTTGCAAAGGCTCTGCACTACAAAGAGATGGAATTTGAAGGCACACGCTCAAATAGGATGGAAGCAAACCCTGTTGCTGTTGTTGAAGCACTTATCCATATAAATAATCAATTACATCAGCACGAGGTCATTGTTTTTTAGAGCGTGCCTCATAAGCTCACGCTTATTTTGCAAACCAAATCATGTCATTAGCTGGGTTATTTTTCTGTATTTAGGCTGCAGTTGGGATATTGACCTATGCTCAACAAAATTTGGGAGTTCAACTGAAGGAGTCATGGTACCTTTGCTATCTCTTAATTACTCCTCCGTTTCCTTCTCATAATAAAATTCTTATATGCATGTGGTTCAAGTACATTTGAAAATCCCTTTTATCATATAAACTGCTGGATCAAGGTATGAAAAACTTCAGCGGTGGGATGATGCTCTCAAAGCTTACACTGCCAAAGCCTCTCAAGCAGCGACTCCACATCTTGCTTTAGATGCTACTCTAGGTTTGTGTTTTGATTCACACTTGAGAACTAATTGAATGCTATTATGTTTTACTTATTATTTAGTTCAAATTTACTGGATGTTTTTATTCCTCGCAACAATTTGAAGATGAATGGAAAAGATGACTTTATCAGTAACTTCATATAATTATCACCTTTAATTTGGATGCTGGTCCTCCTTCATTAGATGAGAACTTTATTTGTTGCACACTTTTTCCCTTGCATTCATTGAATCAAGCATTTATTTGATTGATGTTGTAAAAACTTGTGTTTGTATGGGAAACCAACCAACAAGCACAAGGATATGGTTTTTGCTCGTGTTTTAATGCATGAAGATCTTTGCAACTTTCTCTTTGGTTACCTATCTCATGTCCTTGTCTATTTCCGTAAATTTTTAAAGCGGTGATGTGGTGTTTATTTGTATAGCTACTTCATTAGTGGCGGAAGTTTTTCTTTAGTTAAGTACTTCCATTTAGCTAGGTTTACACTAAGTTGCACGAAGATGGATGACGACATGGATACGCATTTATTTTTTTTGGAAAAGTAGGATGTAACGTGCCTATTTAAATTCTATACAATTTTACATTTTTATATATCATATCTTTATTTCTGCATGTCGCATGTTGGACACTTGGAGCAATGGCTGTGATGCAGGGAGCTTGTAAACAAAAGTTCACAATCAACAATTTATGATAATTGAGAAAAATTGGAGAGAGTTGGGAGGGGGATGAGAAATTAGAGAGTAGCAGTAATTGTATTTAATAATCACGATGTAAGTAAAATAATATTGACACTTTATTTATAGGGGTTTAAAGTATCCTAAACAAAGGTGGAACTTAAAGAATCTAATTTAAGCAGGATACCAAGGAAATGAATCTAATCTAACACAAACTAGAATTAAAGAAACCCTAATTAATTTAATACCTTTTGTCCCTTCAATATGCTTTAATAGTTTCATCATTTCTCTTGGGCTAAGAAGAGCCCAAACTCTGGTGAGTTATTTCTTTGATACCAAATTGATGACAAACACTCGTAGACAAAGATCCACAAAACGACTTAGGGGAATTGAGAAGAATATAAGAGACGAGAGAGGCGATATCAGATATAGGTGGTAACTGTAGTTAATAATCATGGTGGAAGTAAAACTAATTGTTGATTCTTGTAGGGGTTTAAATAAGATTCATGTGACAAGCCAAAGCAATGAAAGGATCACTGATGAAATACCGCATTTAGAAGCCCATTTACTCCTCAATTTAGACAAAATGGATTTGTTTTTGGAAAAGTAGGACGAAACAATGTTTACATGGAGTAAATTATTGAAAACTCTCTCGCCTGCCGGTGCCCAACCATGGATACCCATCCCATCAGATCCAAATCCACCCAACCACCACCACCACCACCACCACCACCACCACCACCACCCAAATATCCAACCCCTACCCTACCACCTGTCGGCGCCGCCGGCGACGACGACGACCATATATCCACACCTGGAAACCACCCCTTCATTCCCGACCTCACGCCACTGTACAGCCACCTTCAGCCGGCTTCACTAGGGGGAAACCCTAACTCTGTCGGTCGTATTGAAACAGCAATCAGAGGCGCGCCAATCTGAGTCGGAGAGGATGGCAGTGATAGAGAAAGGAATGTCGGATCTGAGATTCAGTTATCCCCAGCTCTGGCCATTTCCTCGACAGACGCGCCACACCAGCAGCCGGTGCAGTTGATTCCGACGTCGGAGGGCTGTTTGGCCGGGCCACGCGCCGCTCCGACAGCGTGTCCGGCGACCGGGGAAATTCTGCTCGGCGGTCCCAGGCCGTTCCGTCCGTCTGTTTTGTTGTCAGATGTCTCGGGTACACAGAATCAGGGCAGAAAGTTTGAGGAAGCACACAAAACGATGGTTTTCAATAGCCGTTTTAGAGTAGAAGCGAAGGAGTTCGCAGTGTCTGTTAATGAGTTCGGCACTGTTAGGATGACAGAATGGGGTTCAAAGATATCAACCGCAATCTGTATGGGGGAGGTTTGATGCACTCTGGATGGTGAATAAGTTGAGGGCGGCTGATATGACAAAGGATTTCAGTGCGAAGTTTAGTGAGTCATCTTGAGCTTTTCTGGTACAACGATGCGCCAACAGGCGTGACAGGTACTTGATGATAGCACAGTATGGTGAGAGACGTCGGAGAGGAGTGGTGATGGTACCAGAAGGGACAAATGGAAGGGGTTGGGCCTCAGTTTCGCATGTGTTTCAGAGAGTCGTGGATTTCTTTGTCGCAGGAGAGAAGGCCAAACGTCGAATAACTGAGGTAGGGAGCCGATAAGGCTTAACTTATGCAGGAGTTACAGCGAACATACAAGCCACACAGAACGCCAAACAACGGGGAATGTGGCATAGGGAAATTGAGGTTAATGAGAAGGGAGACGCATCTAACTTCGATGAAGCAATAACAGGGGGCATACCTGATAGCTTTCTGATCAGTAGGGGATTAAGGGACCGCATTAAGATTTTGAGAGGGGAATTGGATGAATTAATAAAGTTATTGGATAATGGGAGTGCAGTGGGCGCCAGGAAGTCCTATTGTAATAAGTGTGGGGTGAATGTGGAGGATTGTTTGGTCAATGGAACAAATGTAGCAAACATGGACCCTAAAGAGATGGAAGTGAACCAAATTTATAGCAAGGAGGAGACAACGAACCCAAGTGGTGAGTCTCAGGTGGATGTCAACTGCTACAAGGTTGAGGGCACAGTGGACATGTATCCAGTAGAGGGATTAGCTGTGGCAACAGAGCAAGATACCGGAATTGCACTGGCAGATAGTCCAGCCTCGATTATTGGAAAACAACAAGGAGCGACAAGCTGTGCAAATATGGCAGTGAACACATATATGAGGAGATATCCGAAGGGTACGAGGGAGATCAAAGAAATGATAGAGCGTTCGTGGTGTGGGTAGATGGCGTCAAGAGGGGGGATGTTAACAGTGAAGTGGTAGAGGTAGGGAGTAATGAGGGGTCGTTGAATTGGGTGCTCCAAAAAATTCTTGAATTCAGCAAGACAGTGGGGGTGTCGTGTGATGGGTATGAACAAAAGCTCATGCAACTATTCGAGGAATTTGAGGCTAGTAAAGGACAGGAGATGGGTACACTGGGAGATAAAACAAGAAGAAAGGGCGACCGTGAGCTTAAGCGGCTTGAATGCTCGGTGAATTATGACGTAAAAGGAGGTGAGTCAAGGAGAGGATTGATGGGGAGGGATGATGGAGTGTTAAGATGATCCCCAAAATCATTAGTTGGAATGCGAGGGGGCTTAATGAAGCAGGGAAAATGATAGGAATTAGAAATTTGATAAGAGGTTGGAGAGCTGACATTGATTGCTTACAAGAAACAAAGTTGGAGGTCGTCTCGAGGGCTGTTGTTTGTAGTTTGTGGGGGGGGGGGACAACATGTTGGTTATCAGTTTTTGGGATCAACAGGAGCTTCAGGAGGTGTGCTAGTTATGTAGGACACGAGAGTTTTTGATATGGAGGGGGTCAGTGTCGGGATATTCACTCTGTCGCTATCGTTTAGAAATATTGTGGATAGATTTCAGTGGATGTTTATAGGAGTTTATGGGCCTAACGCTAATGAGAATAGAGGAGCTATGTGAGATGAGTTGGCTGGTATGATGGCCTGGTGGAACCTCCCAGTGTGCATTGGTGGTGATTTCAATTTGGTTCGATTTCCTACTGAGAGGTCGAGTGGTGGGAGACTGACAAGGGCAATGGAGGACTTCTCAAACTTCATCAGGGATAATATACTGATGAACCTACCCTTGATTGGAGGAGACTTTACTTGGTCATCTAATCGGGATTCGCCTGCTCAATCACGAATAGATCGGTTCTTGGTTAGTGGTGAGTGGGAAGCTAAGTACTCAGATGTTATTCAGAGGAGATTGAGGAGGGTGTACTCAGATCATTTTCCTATTGCACTATTTGGGAACACAAGAGGTGGCGAAAGAAGACCGTTTAGGTTTGAGAAGATGTGGTTGAAAGTAAAAGGTTTTGGGGAGCGTGTAAGGAATTGGTGGGCCTCTTATGACTTCAGGGGGTCCTTAAGTTTTGTGTTGGATCAGAAATTGAAGGCCTTAAAAGAAGATTTAAAGAGGTGGAATGAAGAGGTGGTGGGAGATGTAAATTGTCGTAAAAATCAGTGTCTATCAGAAATTGAAGAGTTGGATAGACAGGAGGAGAGTGGAGGGTTGGAGGGGGAGCAGAGGGAGAGACGTGGAGTGGTAAGGGGAGAGGTGGAGAAATTGTTGGAGATGGAGGAGATTGCTTGGCGCCAGAAATCTAGTCGTATGGTTAAAAGAGGGTGATAAATGCATAAAGTTCTTTCATCGGGTCGCTAATTCCAACTGGCGCAATAATTTGATCACACTGTTGGAGGCGGATGGGGTTACTTATGAGGACCCACAGGATATTGAGACTCAACTGGTGGGATTCTATCAAAATCTCTACAGAGAGCAATCTAAGTGGAGGCCACAGTTAGAGGGATTGGATTTTTCCACTATTTCCTAGAAGGATGCCAATTGGATAGAGAGATCATTTGAAGAGGACGAATTAAGAAGGTGGTGTTTAGTATGAATGATGATAAGGCACCTGGACTGGATGGTTTCTCGTTCTCATTCTATAAAGCTTGTTGGGAGGTGGTGCGATCGGATATCGTGGATGTGCTCACTTATTTCTTCGAGTGTGGCAGGTTCCTGAGAAGTGCTAATGCTACATTTATTGTGTTAATCTCTAAGAAATCAGGAGCGTCTGATATAAAAGATTTCCGTCCTATAAGTTTAGTCAGCGGGATGTACAAGATCATTGTTAAAGTTGTGGCGAATAGATTGAAGGAGGTGCTGAGAAAAGTGGTGTCTAAGTTTTAGAATGCTGTTGTAAAAGGGCGTCAGATTATGGATTCTGTTCTTATAGCGAACGAATGTATTGACTTTAGAATACGTCAGGGGGTTCCAGGAATGTTATGTAAACTTGATATCCAGAAGGCGTATGATCATGTGAACTGGGTGTTTCTTATGTATATGCTCAGGCGTTGCGGCTTTGGAGAAAAGTGGTGTAAGTGGATTCAGTTTTGTATCTCGACGTTATCATTCTCAGTCTTGGTCAACGGCACACCCGAGGTTTATTTCCGGAGTAGTAGAGGCTTGAGGCAAGGGGATCCGTTGTCTCCTTTGCTGTTTGTTATTGTAATGGAGGCATTTAGTAGGATGATTGTGAAAACAGTGAGGAAGGGTCTATTAAGAGGATTTATGGTTGGTCATCTACATGTCTCTCATTTGCTATTTGCAGATGATATATTATTGTTCTGTGATGCAGATGATGAGCAAATTAGAAATTTGCGTCGGTTGCTTCTATGTTTCGAAGCAGTTTCCGGATTGAAGATAAATTTGAGGAAATTCGAGGCTATTCCAGTGGGAGAGATCGCTAACGTAGATGAGCTGGCTGCTATATTGGACTGTAGGGTTGCGCAGCTGCCTATCTCATACCTTGAGCTTCCACTAGGTGCACGATTTAAAAGTACACATATTTGGAATGGTATCATAGAAAGGGTAGAGAAGAGGTTAGCGGGGTGGAAGCGTATGTACCTCTCTAAAGGAGGCCGTCTTACTCATTAAGTCTACTCTCTCTAATCTTCCTACTTATTTTTTGTCATTGTTTCCTATTCCTGTTACAGTGGCAAAAAAATTAGAGAGGATCCAAGGGAATTCCTTTGGGCAGGGTTGGGGGAGGAGAGGAAATTTCATTTGGTCAAATGGGGCGACGTTTGCTCCACTATTACAGTAGGGAATCTTGGATTGAGGAGTCTTGTACTGTTCAATAAGGCTCTGTTGGGCAAGTGGTTGTGGAGATTTGGAATGGAGAGGGAGAGTTTTTGGATAGAAATCATAGGGGTGAAGTATGGTGTTATGGAGGGGGGTTGTTGTTCAGTTGAGGGTCGTGGCTCGCATGGGGTAAGCTTGTAGAGATATATCAGAAAAGGATGGAATGATTTTCAGAATAGGTTGATTTATGTGGTGGGGAATGGTGACAATGTCAGATTTTGGGACTATCGTTGGCATGGAGATCAACCACTAAAGATGAGGTTTCCGTCTTTGCATCGCATTGCTTTGGAATCATCTGCTATGGTGAATGATGTATTAAATATTCAAAATGGGAGTCCTAACTGGAACATCGTCTTTGGGCGGAGCTTACAAGATTGGGAATTGGATGATTATGTACTGTTTTTGACCTCTTTGCATGAGGTGCACATTCGGGTAGGAGAGGACGATTGTAGCAGGTGGAGGGTGACAACAAATGGTATTTTCTCTGTTCGCACATATTTCAGATCCTTATTGGATCCTATGGAGAGTTCATTCCCGTGGAAGAGGGTATGACAATGTAAACTGCCTCCACGGGTGACATTTTTACTGTGGACAGCTGTAAGGGGCAGGTGTTAACGGTGGATAATTTTCGAGGAAAAGGTTGTTATATTACAGAGTGGTGTTATATGTGCAAGGGAGATGGGGAGACGAGCGATCATCTATTTCTTCAATGCGATGGTGTGCGTTGGCTGTGGAACGATATTCTGGCTGCTCAACAGATGAATTGGGTGTTGCCAAGGCGTATAAAGGACGCGGTGCAATAATGGAAGAGAAAACTTAGAGACAAGAATAGTAAACTAGTCTGGGATCTCATTCCAGGGTGCATTATATGGTGTGGAGAGAGAAAGAAACAACCGCTGTTTTGAAGATCAAGCACGGTCGACAGAGCAGTTTAGGAAATTATTTTATCTGACATTGTATAATTGGTTTAATGCGGTGACTACTAACCCGATTGAGGGGTTGCCTAATTTTATTGTGTTTTTATCCTGTTTAAATTGATTGTGCACACCTTGTGTATTATCATTTGATTAATAAAATGAGAGATTACCTATTAAAAAAAAAAAAAAAGTAGGATGAAACATGCCTATTTAAATTCTTTAAAATTTTAAATTTTTATAGATCATATCTTTATTTATGCATGTGGCATGATGTACACTTGGAGCAAGGGGTATGATGTAGGAAGCTTTTAAACAAAAATTCACAATCAACAATTTATGATAATTGAGAAAAAATGGAGAGAGTTGGGAGGGGGATGAGAAATTTGAGAGTAGCAGTAATTGTATTCAATAATCAAGATGTAAGTAAAACAATGTAGACACTTTATTTATAGGGGTTTAACGTATCCTAAACGAAGTGTGAAGTTAAAGAAATCTAATTTAAGCAGGATACCAAGGAAATGAATCTAATCTAACACAAACTAGAATAAAGGGAAACCCTAATTAATTTAATACCTTTTGTTCCTTGAATATACTTTAATAGTTGCATCATTTCTCTCGGGCTAAGAAGTACTCAAACTCTGGTGAGTTATTTATTTGATACCAAATTGACGTCGAACACTCATAGACAAAGAGCGACAAAACGACTCAGGAGAATTGAGAAGAATATAAGAGATGAGAAAGGAGAAATTAGATATAGGTGGTAACTGTAGTCAATAATCATGATGGAAGTAAAACAAATTGTTGACCCTCTTGGGGGGGTTTAAATAATCCAATCCAAGTAGGAAATTGAGCAAATCTAATTTGGATAGGAAAGCAACTAAGTAAACCTAATCTAAAACAAACTAGTATTACAAAAACCCTGATTAATTTAATTCCTCTTGTGCTTTGCTTATACTTTAATCATTCATCATCTCTCTCGGCTCTGCTGAGTTATTTGTTTGATACCAAAATTGACATTAATGCTAGTAAACAAAAATGCAATCAGCAACTTATGAGAATTGAAGAGATGAGAGAGAGAAAAGATAAATTAGATAAACAAATGTGGTAATTGTACTGAATAATCACGGTGTAAGTAAAACCAAGTGTTAACCCTCTATTTATAGGGGTTTAAACTATCCTAATCTAAGTAGGAAATTGAACAAATATATAATTTAATCAGGAAACCAACTAATGAAATAAGCATAATGTAATAGAAACTAGAATTAAATAAATCCTTATTAATTTAATTCCTCTTGTGCCTTGAATAAATCGTGAAATTATTTATTCCTTATTGAAATGAACTCAAGCAAGGGCTTTTTATTTTTATTTTTTCCTGATAGCAAATTGACATAATATGCTTGTGAAAAGACCCAGAGTCAGAAACTTAAAGAGAATTGCGATGAGTTGCGGAGAGAATGAGAGAGACGGTAGTAATGTATTCAATAATCAAAGTGGAAGTAAAACAAATTGTTGACTGTCTATTATTGGGGTTTAAACACTCCTAAGTTAAATAGGAAACTCAACAAATCTAATTTTAGTAGGAAATCAATTGAGGAAATAAACCTAATCTAACACAAGCTAAAATTACAGAAACCTAATTAATTTAATTCCTTTTGTGCCTTGAATATACTTTAGTAGTTGCACTTCCTTTGAGTGTCAATACTTTAAAATTATATATAATGTTGGATAAGAGCACGTCACTTGTTGAGTGTTCAAGGATTGCCAGGGTTAATACGACACCACGTGTCGGACACAGACACGGAGACTTTGTAGGTGTGTCATTATAGGTTATACATAATTAGTTTTCCACTATATAGTGGAGTCCAGTGTACTATATGTTTGCTCGTACTCTGCATTTTTGAGGAAGTACATGTTTCTGGCACACATGACGTGGATAAGGGCATGGGATCTTTCTTGGATCCCTTAAATCAAAAGAAGATCCTTTATATTGGGTATTGTATTTAAACTGATTTCTAAATTGTATTTCAATATGAAAAATGAATTATTATAATTTGGAATTTAATTTCTTAAAGGATTATAATTTCACATGTTAATATATATCCCTGAAAATTCATCTGAAATTATAAGTATATAAATTTATAAAGCAATTTTAAGTTTATAAGACGTATCGTCATACCTTTCTCTAAATTTTGGATCCTCATTAGCTGCATCCCTTATCCTAGATTTTAGGAAAAAAGGATCTGACTCCTAGGTATGTACTTACTACACCCTCCCCGAGTACAAGCAACATAGATTGTGCAAGTTCTTTGCTTCTTTTTAACCAATTTGGGAATGGATTATATGACTTCTTCTTGTCAAGTGGTGGTGGGTTATCTATGGTATTTATTGAACTGATCCCTGTCTTTGATGAATCCATGCTTTATTTCCCTTTATTATTAACTTTTGGTCTTCAGAAATGAAATTTATTTTCTTATATTTTTGTGCTTCTGTTAGGGCGGATGAGATGCCTTGCAGCTCTTGCTCGGTGGGAAGAGCTTAATAATCTGTGCAAGGAATATTGGACACCTGCTCAACCAGCTGCTCTTCTGGAAATGGCACCAATGGTTGGTTTGTGGCTTTCAAATAATGGATATTCTAGGAGAGCTATGAAAAATATGTCACCTTCCTTTCCAAACTACCTTTAAATTCGAATAATTCTTTCACGCATGATTAGAACTCTGAAACAAAATACATAAAATATTTGGATGCACTTCAGTTGAAAGTAATGATGAGCAAATATTGTACACTTCAGCACACAATAAACAACTATTATATGCTTTTTTCTATTATCGTTAACTATAATTCTTACTTTTATTTAAGATACACTTGATTGTAAAAGCCCATTCCACAACTTGAGGTGATAATGTTTGTGGACCATGGGAGTGTTTAATTTCATTTCATTTCATTCCTTCACTAAGTGCCTGAAGTTATTTACCCAGGCTGCTAGTGCTGCCTGGAACATGGGTGAGTGGGATCAGATGTCAGAATATGTTTCTCGACTTGATGATGGAGATGAATCCAAACTTCGAGTTTTGGGAAATACTGCTGCTACTGGTGATGGAAGTAGCAATGGGACATTTTTCAGGGCTGTTTTATTAGTTCGTCGTGGAAAGGTATCCCACCAACTTATTTTCTTGTTTATTGAAAATGCTAATATAAAATCTCATTCTTATTCTTCTTCTTTGAAATCCTAGTATGATGAAGCCCGCGACTATGTTGAGAGAGCAAGGAAATGTTTGGCCACGGAGCTGGCTGCATTGGTTAGTTTCTCCTGCCCCCTTTCATCATTGGAGAGAGCAAGGAAATGTTTAACTGTTTTTTTCTGTATTACATTGCTTTTCTTTTCTTCAATTAAACACCTCAATGAAAAAACCCAAAAAGAAATGTATACAATCTTATCCTGGAGCTTTTGATATAACATCAAATTCTATTCATGTACAATCATATCATAATAGATTCTTGTTCTTTTTCATATCTTCTCCCCTTATTTTTCTGATGCAATGAAACAGGCTGCATAACATTTGAAAGTTAGCCTCTGACAAACATTTAAAGCTGAAGTAATATTTTTGATAGGGGCATTAGCACTGCTAACTTCTTCGGATCTTGATACAATGATGCAAAAAGGGTGAATATAAAATTAATTTTGGGCCTGCTTTTATTCATATATTTACAGATTATTCTTTTAGATGTGTTAATGTCCACCTTTCTTGTTGAGTAGGTTACTGGTCAATTCATATACATTGTAATTGTGAGGGACTTAGTCTGAAAATGGAGCAAATTCTGAACCAAAAATAAGTGGATACTGCTATACCTAATGTATAAATATAAGTAAAAAAATATCGCGATACTGCAATTGCAGTATTTTAAATACCACTTGACAATGGCCATTGTACAATTTAATTGAACTTCACTTTTCCTAATTGCCCAATCAATTTCTCTTGTGAACCCTGCCTGAAATATCCCCAGAACCCCTAAAGCCTTAAGAACAATTATCTGGGTAATCTACATCAGTGCCTACAATGATCTGAAAATCTTTCGGAATCTGTGAAAATTGTTTTGATCGACACCTGAACAATCTTTAAGGCCCATATATTTAACATTCAAGGAGATTACATACTTCTACGAATTGCAGATCAGATTAATGACTTATATCCACAAGACAAGACCCAAATCCCGGCTGAATGAAATGAAACTACCCTCCCCCCCTATTTATAGTTAGAAGCCTATACAATTCATTATACTAAACTCCCATAATAACCTTCCCCTACTTTAACTAACACGATGGAACTATCAATTTCCCCTGCAAACCTGTACACAAAATAGCCCCTAGAAGCTCTGAAATCCTTGCTAACAGTATTCTGGTTGCTAACTGTATCACTTACATGATAAAGTACGCTGTATTTTGTTGACTGTTAATAGTGATGTAACTAATAATTTACAAGAACTAGTAGGCATATCAGCAAACATTTTAAACTGACATGTTTACGTTGTCAAAACTACTGTATTTTTATATCTTGGTTCTTTCTGAAAACTGATGTCTAAAATTTACCACTTACTAGGTTCTTGAAAGTTATGAACGTGCATACAGCAATATGGTTCGTGTTCAGCAACTATCTGAATTGGAGGAGGTATGGACCCACACATCATTTTATGTTATTTTGCTGTTTTAACTGGACTTACTCTAACATTTTGAAATGGTATCATCCTATTGAGAAATGTCTGCTGCTTTTTCGAATAGGTCATCGATTACTGTACTCTTCCTCTGGGAAACACTATTGCTGAGGGCCGGAGGGCTCTTATTCGAAACATGTGGAAGGAACGAATAAAAGGAACAAAGCGGAATGTTGAGGTAACCTTTCTTTCTGCTGGTTTTTCTTCTCTTCCATTTTCTTTTGAAAACCAGTCAATTTGATGATAGAATGACAATCAGCTATTATTGTGGAGGGGATATTGATTTCCATTGTCAAACACAGATTTCACACTATTGCCTACATCTTGTTTTCCTTTGGAACATGGTACTATAGTTTCCTCATTCTACTGTTGAAATGCTTGAAATCTTAATATTTACAGGTCTGGCAAGCGCTTTTGGCAGTTAGGTCTCTTGTTCTACCACCCACAGAGGATGCGGAGACATGGATCAAGTTTGCCTCTCTGTGCCGTAAAAGTGGAAGACTTAGTCAAGCTAGATCAACTTTAATTAAGCTTTTACAGGTCAGAGATGCATATTAGTGGAATTTTGTGGACATTTTATGCCGTCATTTAATGGTTTAACTTTTCTTTTTAACAATTACAGTTTGATCCCGAAACAACCCCTGAAACTGTACATTATCACGGGGATCCTCTAGTAATTCTAGCTTATTTGAAATACCAATGGTCACTTGGAGAGGATCATAGGCGTAAAGAATCCTTCACTCGACTGCAGGTGAGCTTTTAAGTTTTCTTATGTGGTAAATGATAAGGATAGCTGCTGAGTTTTGGTTCTAATAATCTCTGTAATTTCTCTGTTGTAGGATTTGGCCATAGACCTCTCAAGAACTCCAGTTCTTAAACAAGCTTCACAGTCTAGCTCATTGGGTAGTTCAAATGTACCTCTTCTTGCCCGTGTGTATCTTAAACTAGGAAATTGGCAGTGGGCACTTTCTCCGGGTTTGAATGACGATTCTATTCAAGGTAATCAATCGAACTCCACTCACCTCTCCCAAAATAATAATAATAATAATAATAAAAGAAAAGAAAAGAAAGAGAAGAGAAGAGAAGATAGTGTAAATGATTTTGCAGCTGCTCCAGCAACTAAATTTGACATATTAATAGCTTTTCTGATGATTAATTTCCTATGATTTCAGAAATTCTTAATGTGTTCAGAAGTGCTACTCGTTGTGCAACAAAGTGGGCAAAAGCTTGGCATACATGGGCCCTATTCAATACAGCAGTAATGTCTCATTACACACTGAGAGGTTTACCCAATGTTGCTGGACAGTTTGTTGTTGCGGCAGTCACTGGATATTTTCACTCCATAGCTTGTGCTGCACATGCCAAAGGAGTGGATGATAGTTTGAAGGTAACTCTTTGAAGCTTAAAATCCTGTCCTACATAAGCATAGTCAGCTACTTCTTGAAAAGTTACTACTACAATTGAATGGTTCTAATCTTTCACTACTATTGAGCTCGCATAAAAATATCCAATATGAACTTGGGGTCAATTCATTTTGCTGTGTCTAAAGCCACGTTCCTTGTTAACAACTAACACTCACCTTTTCAACGTAACTGCATTTGTTGTTATTCTTTGCCTGCTTTTGTTGGATTTTGTCTTTAGGATTTCAAGTATTACTATTATCTTTAAATTTTATCATGTTAAATGATTTTGTCAATATTATTTCGAATTTATTGCTATAGGTGCTACCTTTACCATCTCAGAAACTTGACTAGTTTATTTTATCCTGTATCATCTTGATTGCAGGATATTTTACGTCTCCTCACTTTGTGGTTCAACCATGGAGCTACTTCAGAGGTCCAAATGGCATTGCAGAAAGGATTTTCACTTGTTAATATCAACACGTGGTTGGTTGTTTTACCTCAGATAATTGCGAGGATACATTCCAATAACCACACTGTCAGGGAACTAATACAATCACTGTTAGTACGGATTGGCCAAAGTCATCCGCAGGTTTGTTTATGTGTGATACTTTTGTGTCATGCACCTAGATTCCTCTGATTAGTGAGAGACTTGTTGCATGTGTGTTTAAGTTAAAAAAAAAAAAAAGAATTTATAAATCTACTTGTATTTAAATTTTAAAACAAATAATTCTTTCGATGGTCAGAGCTGAAAATAGGTTACTTAAAAACTAATCCCTTCCTGATTGTCAAAATAAGTAATTATTTTACTTACAAGAAAGGGAAATGTAACATATTTCAAATGTGTTTGATAACAGAAATTGACTTTAAAGCTTAGCCAAACGTGCTTTTACACACATTTATATAGGACAGTCTCCTGAAACAATAAGTATGAGAAAGTTATAATCAGTGTTGTCAAAACCTGGACTGGCCTGCCGGTTACCAGTTCCAAAGATGGGCCCACAATTTAAAAACCGCCTTTAAAATGAACCGGTCACGGTTCTCCTGGTTTTCGAGGGTCAAAATAATAAATAAAAAAAAAAATTCACATGCATGCAATGACCGCATGCCTGCTAATTAATTCCACTCACTAGGGCAGCTCTATTTATAGCCTTTCCTTCTCTCGTTGCAATTGATAAATTTCGATGTGGAACAAGTGCAATCATGCATATTATATTGGCTGTTGTACAGGTGCACTGCAATGAGGGGGAGGGAAAGGGAAATACTCCATCAAAATGTTTTCCCACTTTTTTATAATTTGATTAATTTCTCAAGAATGATTAAAACCATTAAAAATTAATATATCCAAAAGTTAGTATAAATTTTGAAGTTTACACTCTTTAAAAAATTATTTATATAATAATTTAAGACCATTGGCTCAACCCTGGTTCCCTTGCTGAATCTTTTGTCCCTTGACCCATCTTTTCCTGGTCGATTTCCCGACCAGTAAAAACATTGGGTTTAATTACATTTATGTTACACTTGGACCTTGGGAATTGTAGAACATGCTAGTTATACTGTTGTTGATGGAAAAATACATCTCTGAAGTGTAGAGCTTTGGAGGAATAATAACCACAGTTGAATTGATATTGGAATTGAATGGATAACTTCACCATTTTTCAACAATCTTGATTATATAAATTAAATTCTTCCATCATGATTGAATCTTTACGTTCTTAAAATCTCTGTGGAGAAGAGATCCAATATTAGATTTCCTTAATACTTGGTTATACGCTAGCCGCCAATTTACTTTTCGAGTTGGGGACATAATTTTTCTGAATTCATTCACGCAATAGAGAATGTAATGTATTTTCTTGGCAAAGGCTAATAGTTCACTATCAAAGAACTTTTAAGAGAATGGTAAATCTATGGTTATGTCTGATAGTATGGTGGAAAATGTTTTACTTTAATGCAGTCAGTCTCTTGATCTGAGACAGTTAAATAATTGTTAGAGATCATCATGCTTTTTTCTGTAATTAGAGAGTTTTGAAGTAATTCTTGAAGATCATGAAGTATGAAGCCTTAGTTAATCTTCCATTTGTATAACTTTCTTTGAGCTTGCAAGATACTTTTCGTCACTTGTAAGACTAAATAATTCAATTTCCTGTGCAGGCTCTTATGTACCCTCTCCTTGTGGCATGCAAATCTATTAGCAATTTACGCAGAGCTGCAGCTCAGGAAGTGGTTGATAAAGTTAAACGGCATAGTGGTGTACTGGTGGTTCAGGTGAAAAATACTTACAATGGTGACTTTTTTTGTTTCATTTGTGCAATAGCTGACTGTTTGGCTTTCATTTTGAAGGCTCAACTTGTGTCTAAGGAGTTGATAAGAGTTGCAATTCTTTGGCACGAGATGTGGCACGAAGCATTGGAAGAGGCCAGCCGCTTATACTTTGGGGAACATAACATTGAGGGAATGCTTAAGGTATTGGAGCCATTGCATGAAAGGCTCGAGGAAGGAGCAATGACGAATGATACTACCATAAAAGAGAAAGCCTTCATTCAGGTTGCCCATCGTTTCCACATTCTTGGGCATATATCATATCTATTATAATCAAAGTGTAGAGGACAATATATAACGGTGGCTACTTTGTTCTCATGAGTGTCAATTGCTTTTTAGGAATTTTTACAAATCAATTGAGAAATATGACTTGATTTGTATGAATTAAGCTGAGAAATATTCTTCATAATCTCCATTTGATACATGTTAATTATGGTACAATATTTATTAAGAACCTTCACATGCTTCAGGCTTACCGCCATGAATTGTTGGAGGCCTATGAATGCTGCATGAAATATAGAAGAACTGGAAAAGATGCGGAAATTAATCAGGTATTTGCGTGAAGAAATTCTGATATGCACTTTGATTTGTTTCGCTAGATTGCAAGTGTCTCAAGATGTTTCGGTTTTTAAGATGAAATTGATTTGTAAGAAGAAAGAATTACAGTAAAATTGGGGGCTAGATATATTAAGTGTGTGAAAACCTCTGATAAAGCTAATTTCTTTATTTTTTTTTTCCTTCACACCAAGATAATTGCTCTTTGCTTATCCTTATTATTCTCAGAACCCTCGACAAGATCTTCATATTATTTTCATTGCATTTGCAGTTTGGAGATTCCAAAATGTAGCAGGCTACAGTGTCTAATAATATCTTGCATCAACACTTTTGACCGCCATAATCAATAATATATGTAACAATATTTGATTGTCTTCACATTGGTTTGTAGAGATAATTGTAAAGACCAGAAGAAAAAGGGAATGGGCAGATTCAAAGAAAGACGCACGTCCACATTTAGGAATTGATTTTTTCTTGTCCACCTTCAGGAGTTGATGGAAACATAAAATTGAGCTTCAGAAAAGCTAGCCAAATCTGGGGCAAGCATCACTAAGAAGGGGTTGGGGGAGGGTTTTTTTTTTTTTTTTTTTTCATTTAGTTGAACATGAGGTAAAAATTGTGTTTTCACTGAATTGGATTACTCTTTTAGACAAAAGTGTCCAGATGGACATTATTGCTATGAAGATAGAAGTTTGAGGTCCTATTTACTCAAAAAAGTAGAATGATGCGCACTACATTTTTAGCATACAAACTCTGCTCACTTGCAGTTCAATAATAATGTTATTCTCTTTTTCTTAAACAGCTGTCATGCCTGTGATTAAAAAAATAAAAAAATTCAGTTGCTCATCATATGCTCGTTTTTATGATAATTTATATATACTGTCTGCTTAATTCAGAATAGTTCACTATACCCCATTTTGCTCATTAGCGGAAAGATGGTTAGGTTTTGATTCAACATTATATATTTAAGGAAAGATTTCATTGCATTAATTATCTACAACATTTGAACTTGTACGCATTGGACTTAGCGTTGGGATGTTTTCATTTTCTTAGGATGTTCAACTGTCTGTAATGAAATGTATTTCGTGCACATACTTTTATATTGCATTCAGTGGTTTTGGCTCACGGAGCACGGCTCAACTCCTTCCAATGAATTGACAAAATTTTCTTACCAGGCTTGGGATCTCTATTACCATGTATTCAGGCGGATTGATAAGCAGCTTCAAACTCTCACCACCCTGGATTTGCAGGTAAGTAAAAAGGTGTGTAGATATTGTTATATGTTAATGTTGAGACATTAATTATATATTTCTGTAAAAAACAGTCTGTTTCCCCAGAACTTCTGGAGTGCCGGAATTTGGAACTGGCCGTTCCTGGAACCTATATAGCAGGTATAGTCGCAGTAGTGATTGGAAATATTTAAGGAAACATCTGATCTGAATTGAACATCATTCGTGACAAATATATTTGTTTCCCCAGATTCACCGGTGGTGAAAATTGCATCATTTGCACCCCAGCTTTCTGTCATCACATCGAAACAACGACCTCGTAAGTTGACAATTCTTGGGAGTGATGGAGAAGAGTATACTTTCTTGCTGAAGGGGCATGAAGATCTACGACAAGATGAACGTGTCATGCAGGTTATATTTTATATCTCACTACCCTTGTTCTGTTTGGATGGTGATGCAGTTCTGTTATAGCATTACGCAAAAAATGCTTGTGCAATCTTGGGTCAAAACTACCCATATGATTTCATTTTCTTTCTCATCATTTATCAACATTTTTTAATGAGGTCTGAAGTTCAATTCTTTGCCAGCTGTTCGGTTTAGTTAATACTCTGCTAGAGAACTCTCGGAAAACTTCAGAAAAAGATCTTTCTATTCAAAGATATTCCGTCATTCCACTGTCTCCGAACAGTGGACTGATAGAATGGGTTCCAAATTGTGACACCTTGTACCTTCTCATCAGAGAGTACAGGGATGCTAGAAAGGTTCGTTTGATGCCTCCCATCCAGTTAGTTTGTCTGTTTTTATGAGGCAGATCCATATCCTGACCACGACTGCTTGTTTTCTGAATTTATAGATCACTCTAAACCAAGAGCATAAGCTAATGCTTAGTTTTGCTCCGGATTATGATCATTTGCCTCTTATAGCAAAGGTGGAAGTGTTTGAGTATGCTCTACAAAATACAGAAGGCAATGACCTGTCAAGGGTAGGCATTGTTTGATGCCTGTATATATCTGTGCAGTAATATGTTTACTGACTTTTTCTGAAATTGCTTTGTGGACTCCTTAACAGGTTCTCTGGTTAAAAAGTCGTACTTCAGAGGTTTGGCTGGACAGGAGGACAAACTACACAAGAAGTTTGGCCGTCATGAGTATGGTAATGTTTCTTTCTTTCATTTGGTTCAGTCTCAGCATTTTCACTTTATAATTTTCATTTTTTTTTTTCACCAGCGGATGAAGTTGGGGAGAGAGGAGGAAACTAGAATTTCATTGCACCAAATACATTTCCCTATTCTAAGTGCTTGTTTGCCTTACATTATAATTTGGTCTAAGTCAAACTTTAATTTTAACCATAAATTTTGTAGGAGTTATCACCCACTTATCCACATCTCAATCTACCACATAATAATTTCAGCTTATAATAAAACCCAAGCAAGCACTAAAATGTATCTCTTTCCGGGTGAGCCAGTTTTCTGCATGCTGACAATAGTATTTTGCTCACACAATAAGTTTATGTCTCTGGTTCTGGCATGCTGTCATTAGAGAAATCTCTGTTTACAAAACCGTTATGATGTTGATACCTATGAGTCACTTCAATATGAAAATGCATAAAATTAAAAAGAATTGTTGCCTTAAATAAAAGGTTAATTTTTTGTTGCTCCTTATAGTGACATCTATATTTGACTGCAAATCCCCTAAACTAAGGTATTGTTTGTTGGACGAGTATATCTTAGCTGCATCAGATAGTAGATACCAAAAATTAATATGAACACAAGCAAATTAAGCAGAGAAGCAAGGATCGCTGTTTGTATGCTACCAGAATTGCTCTTGTAAGAACAGAGAAATGGTGTTTTTATTAAAAGGAAATTTTACATTGTTAAATAGGCATTAGAGTGGTCCGTTTCTCTTCACAGAATTCACTCACACCTCACACTTCGCTGATGAAAAATAAAATACTACAACCCATTTCCCCATATTATTGTGCCCCCCCTGTAACGCCCCAAATTTCACTAATAACTCGAGGCGCTACTTAAATCAAAATAGCCTGTAAATAAATATTTTCAAAAGTCGCCACAATATGAAGGCAAACATATATTTTAAAAATTCATAGTAATTTAACATAAAACGCGGAAACATCACTTCTAAAATAATTTTTCTCACATTCAAGAGTCAATACCAAATAGGATTAGCAAAAACCAACATTTGCAAAGATACCAAAATTCAATATTTGAGTATCAAAATGGAAATCAACTATTTAAAACTTCTTGTTTCAAAACTTGAAATTTAAAAGTTCTATTATCAAATTAAATTTTGCCCCGCTCGTTGCCTTGCCCTGCCCAGCTCCTTAACCTGAAATGTTGGAAAAATAGTGGGGTGAGCATAACGAATTATACTCAGTGGAGATACAACAATCAGTCCAAATTAAGTCAAAATATGCAATCAAGTGGTGAACATAATATCCATACAACATACTATAGAATATGTACTGTGGGCATTCCCAAGGACCCAATTTCGATTTCGGACCTATTTACGGTCCCTGACAACATGTAATAAGCTTAGCAAATTTTTGCACTGTGGGCATTCCCAAGGACCCAATTTCGATCCCGAACCTATTTACGGTCCCTGGCAACATTTTCATAGGTATAAATATTATATCACAATCAAAATCACACATCAAGAATTAACATGGACAAATAACCACAATTACTTAAAAGTAAACCCCACCTCGAAGTCTTGAAAGTTTTTCTGGGAAATTGAACAATTGAAATGTTACCGTGCTTCACACTTTGCCCGCGATCTCGTCTAGCAAGAACAAAATTAATTTAATTTAAGATACTAAGTTTAATTAAAACTTTAAAACCTTTAGGGACTAAATTGAAAAAGTATTGAAACTTAAATTTAAATGTTTGAAAGCTGAAAATAAACTTTTTGAAATTTAATGGGCTGATTTAAAAGTTATTAAAATATAGGGGCTGAATTAAACAATTTATAAAACTTTGAAATTGAAAATAATAAACATTTAAACACTTTGGGCTAAATTGAAGGACTTTTAAAAGTTTGGGCTAAATGGAGTAATTTCTCAACAATTAAATATATACAATCCTATCTCTACTCTATCTCTCTCTCACGCGATTCACAGGGAGGCCTCGAGAGGGAAGAAGAGAGGGAAGCCGGCGTGGAAGTGGTGGAAAAGTGGGGCGAACTCCGGTCGAAGGCGAAGCTGTCACCGTCGCGAGGTAGCGCCGGCGGGTAGGGGTCGACTGGGGTTGATTGGGTGTCGATTGGGGGTCAAAACCGAGGCTAAACCGTTTGGGTTTCTTGGGTTTTCCGGCGAGAATCCGGCCAAAAAGTGGCCTAGGGTGGAGGTAAGTGTTTGGGCTTCCTTATTCTTGGTTTTTGGTGGTTGAATTTTGAGTGAAACTTGGTGAAGTGGAGGGGTCGATTTCGCGAGACGGGGGTGCCGTTTTGGGTGGTTACAGGCGCGGCATCGAGGTGGTGACTCATTGGTGGTTTGACTGTGGAATGTGTGAATCGAAATAGGGTGATTGCAGTCGGTTTGGGTGATGATGGTTGCGACTCGTGCGTGGGTGATTGCAGTGGAAACGGGATGGAATTGGTGGGTTTGAATTTGGTTTTTGAGTTGGGATTGATGGTGATGATTGTGTGAAACTCTCTACTGATTATTGGGCAAAGATTGAAGGAGTTTTGGTGCGTTTCTTACCTGGTTCCTGGTGTTGGGAGGCCGTGAGTTTGGAGTTGCTGTAGGTTGAGGAGGAATCGAGAGAGACGGGATGATGAATAGTGCATGTAGGGCACAGAAAACGAGGTAGTAATTGGACCAAGAGTTTGAGTTGAAAAGTAATTCTTTGGCTAATAGGATTTAAATAAAATTGAATTGAAAGACAAATTTGGGTTTAATGAAATTGGATTTTAAATAGAATATCGGACATAAAAATTGAATTTAAATCGATAAGGATTTGATATTTTTAAAATTGTTCGAGATTGAACTCGATAAGTAAATATTGAAATTTTGTAATTTAAAATCGTTTCGAAATTCTTAAATTAATTATTTTTTTTGCTAGACAATTCGACGGCACAAGATAATTTCTAAAATTTGACGGAATGTCGTAGCGACACAATTTAAGTTATGAAATTTGCATTTGAAAATTCGAGTCGCTACACCCCCCTCCCCCACCCACACTATTCTGGAGGAATCCCCGCGTACCCTTCCCTGTAACGAATTTTAACAAGTTTGTATGCAAAATAAATCCCTGAAATTTATGCTGCTGGCTGATCGTTTCAACTGACTGTGTCGAGTTTTGCATGCTTAAATCTGATGGGTGACCTATCAATCTCCTAATGTCTTCTAGTCATATATCTCAATGATTATCACTATGCTCATAATATGCACACGCGTACCTGGGTGTAGACAGTATAGCCCACATATTCACACATCTTTTCTGACTTCTCAGTGGGAAGATTTTCTGAAATATTGGCTTCACTTGTCTTAGGTTGGTTACTTGCTTGGCCTGGGTGATCGACATCCAAGTAACCTCATGCTTCATCGTTCCAGGTACTTTCGTGACCAAATATACAATTGGTGATTACCAAGGTTATAAGTTTATTCTTACAAGGTGATGTTTGTCAGTGGGAAGATTTTGCATATTGACTTTGGAGATTGCTTTGAAGCATCAATGAACCGGGAGAAATTCCCTGAAAAGGTACTTTATCCTTCTATAAGTAATTTTTTTGAAACAATCTTCCACCTTTCATATATTTTAGACAAAATTAATTCTTATTCACTTTTAACAAAGTCAAATTGGTTTGATATAGGTCCCTTTTCGGCTTACTAGAATGCTTGTTAAAGCTATGGAGGTCAGTGGTATTGAAGGAAATTTTCGCTCGACTTGTGAAAATGTCATGCATGTTCTGCGTACAAATAAAGACAGTGTTATGGCTATGATGGAGGTACAGTCTGAATCTGCTCTTACTTACCTTTGGAATGTCCTGGTTTGAGTTTGACAGGTTTAGTACACTATTGGTATGTTAGGAAGTTCAAATTATTTATTGTAGTTATGGTGTGATATGGAATAACTGTGTTCAGTTCTGTGTTTTATTTACTGGAGTTATTTCTGTTCTTTTGTTCTGCAGTTTTTTCTTTTCTTTTGAGATCAGGTTCTTATTCGTTACTCCTGTCTCATATCAAATGTTTTGTAAAAGTGCGAACAGTTATGATATGTCATAACTATTGAATACATAACTCCTAGTTTCACCATCGCACCACTGAAGACATCACCAACACCATCTCCATTGCCGGATGTCACCAGCACCTCTCTCCTCTGTCTGGTTTGAACTTTGAGGAATTTGAATATTACTCACTGTCCTTGCTTTTCCTGCGACTGGCAAGGGAAAAAAATTAGTGAACTCGCATTTAAGCATGATGTGTTCCTGATTATTAATAACGATGTTGGTATATTGTTCCGGAAGCAGGTGCATTTATGCATATGTGCTTGCTGGGAATAGGGTGGTAAAAGGCGATTTCAGTGATGGCTTTGATGGTTGAGTTTTTATGGTAGTGCTGGATAGAATGGCAATGAGGGTTGTATGGAATTGTTATGGTTGAGGTGTTTGATGATATTGCAGAATTGTGTTCGGCCTTATGTAGTAATGATTAGCTGCTTTGGTGGTGGTAATTTTTGGATTACGTTGGTAGTCGGTTGTGATGGGAATTGGGTTTGTTCAATGAGAAAACTCCCTTTTAATTACCTCACCCCTTTCTTTTTCTCCCCTTATGGTTAACACCATGTAGAAGCTTTTTATGACTTATTTACAAATCAAAGTCAAATTTTTGAGTCGGTGGAGCAATGGAAATTTTACATCTATTCATCAATTTTATAATTGACTTTTTTTTCCAGGCGTTCGTGCATGATCCCCTAATAAATTGGCGTCTTTTCAACTTCAATGAAGTCCCTCAAATGTCTACTCTTGCAAGCACGCATGTGCCACCTGTTGTGAATAATGAGGAATCAGCCCCAAATGGAGAGCTGCTTCAACCACCACGAGGTGCTCGGGAAAGAGAACTCCTTCAGGTACTGATTGGTTTTTATCTTACGAATCAACTAGCCTGATAATCTATCAAACAAAATAAGGAGAAAACCCTCCAAACAGTGTACTCTCTCTCACAACAGAAAATACCAACTCCAAACAGTACTACTGGGACTTACGGTTTTGATGATCTTATTTTAGGCTGTGAATCAACTAGGCGATGCTAATGAGGTTTTGAATGAACGAGCTGTGGTGGTTATGGCACGGATGAGCAACAAACTCACTGGGCGTGATTTCTCTCCATGTTCTTCGTTGCCATCTACTTCCATTCAACATTCTCTTGACCATAGTACCCTTATTTCTGGTGATGCTCGTGAAGCTGACCATGGTTTATCTGTCAAATTACAAGTGCAGAAGCTTATTCTTCAAGCAACATCACCTGAAAATTTGTGCCAGAATTTTGTTGGGTATGATTTCTCATCTCTCTAATTCTGTCTTCAAGGAATTGTTTACTTTGAACTTCTCATAAACTCCTTTCATATGAGAGAATTCACAAAACACTAGCAATTTGCCCAAGTTATCTAAACTTCTGTACGCCAAAATACTATTTCATCCGAAAAATGTGGAATAAGGAGCATGTTTGACTAAGCTTAAATTTGCAGTCACCTCAAAAAAATTTATATCTGAAATTTTTTGGATAACTTGCTTTTAAGCAAAATATTTCCTTTGAAATTTATTCTTGCCTTGCTGTCAAAACAAGCAATTTTCTTGTCTCACTTTAATTAAACATAAAGAAAAGAAAAACTATTTATTCTAAAACTTGTACAGATGATAAGTAAACTTTTTACTTGTATCTAACCTATCTACCTGCTCCTCTTGTTTCAGATGGTGTCCTTTCTGGTAAATTGGAGATCTCAGCTTAGTGGATTATTATTCTTCTCTATGTTTTCCTTGTAAATTATTAGTGCTTATAAGCTCCTCCAAGCACAGAGGGGTTCCTGGATTACCTCCCGTGGCATTTATGAGTTATGTTGGCTCTTTGATTGTATATATATAGCATAACTTGCTGCTGAAACATTGTGAAATATGAACTGGTCTAGTTGAAATATGTCAACCGAGGTGGTATTGTAGCACAGTTCTTGTATATATTGTACAGAAATAGAGATGTGTTTGTGTTTTTAACGATATTTCGAATTTGATTTATTCGTATTTATAAATTTATCGTACTGTATAGTTTTATTAATTGAAATTAGTAAATAAATTAACGAAAAAATAAATAGCCAAAAAAAAAATGCATATTCAGCCTTTGGCTCGGATGTACCACGTCATCTGTCAATGTCCAGGGCCCACCTGGTGCGCATCGCCAATTATATAACGTACGCCACTTTAGTGACGCCAAATGAAGTAACTTCACTCTTTCGGTCACACATTCAAGCGAACTAATTAATGAAACAGGGAATAAGTACTATACATAAACGGTAAAATCTAAAAAATTGTAATGACTTCTCTTCAGCTATTGAAATCCAGCCCGTTGAATCTTCGCATGAAATTGAGCTGTTTCTGCTCGAAATTCATTACCAAGGCATCTGTGAAAAGGAATCTCAGGCTTCAAAGTTCCAAACTCGGTACTTAATAAGAGTTTTGCTAGGCTTACAGAAGAAATGTTTACAGAATATTTACAGATGAGACACAAGTAGGCGGGGTCCCCTTTTTTTGGACAATATTTAATTCATGTGGGGCCCACCTCCATATTAGTATTCTGTAAAGATTCTGTAGGCAAAAATTCTATACATATGAATTTTCTCACTTAATAATGGGAGGTTATTGGTTTAAACTTCGAGAAACAGAAAATCAAAGTAACTTGGAATGTTGATTTAATTTATTATTTGTTTATTGTTAAATCCGTGTGCGTATAAATAGGATTGAATATGAAGTAGAGAAGTTAATAAAAAAATTATTTATTGGCGGTGAATGTTAATTATGAGGTTTTCTGTTGGAAATTTAATGATTTTATTACTTTTAAAATTTAATTTATATACTTCCGTTATATTTAAAATACTATATTGTTTGTACTGAGATGCATCTCGAACTTGAGTCAGTCTATTGAAGTCTCTTATATGTTGGTACCTGTTATATCAAACGACTCGAGATGAATTGCTCTACATCCTCAAATTTTAGCAGCACTATATTTGTCTATACCTTGCTTACTAGGGACGGATCATGATTGGATTCGAGATCGGGCTACAAAATTTCAAGTCGGATTACTATGCGGAAAAAAAAAAATTCACATGAAAAAATAATTTTTTTTTTTTTTCAATATATTTTATAAATTGCCCTAAGTGGGGTGGGGGGGGGGGGTGCACTAAAATCCGTCCCTGTTAAATGTTTACGAAACCAAGGTTTTGCCATTTCTTATATTCTCACGATTTTTTCGACTTCCAGCTGCATCTTAGTTTTAGGTATTTCTCGACTCCTGCCCTGTATCCAGTAATCTCTTTACTCAATTTTTTATGTTGCTGTCTCAATTTTTTTTTTTTTTTTTTTTTTTTACGTCTAAATGTCATTCTCAAAATGAAATTCTGTGGTTTCTTTGTCTTTTTATTCATGTCTGATATGTTTTATGGCTGAGTAGGTTTATTTGAAAACAGGATTGTACTTTTAAGGTAAAAGAAATGGAGAATTTTGAAGCTGAAAGCCTGTTATGCAGTGTTCGTTTCACTTTAGGTTTATCATAACTTTGGATTCTTGATATAATTTTTCATGTAACTGTCTTCGTATGCTAACAGCCCTGAAACTCTTTTCAAAAGACAACCGAAGGAAGAAAAGATGATCTTTACGAAACACAAACATTTTCACATGCATAGAATCAACACATTTTTAGATAATATCCTTCACCGATGATATTCTGATTGAATCTTACCTTCTTCCGGATAGAGCAGACCCCACAATCTTGTGTATTTTATCATTATTGACTATCCATATCGGTGTGTACTAATTAAAATCTCCAAAAATAAAAAATAAAAATAAAAATTAGAAATTGAAAATCGAAAATTGTGGAAACAATTCAAGCAATGGGGACATTGTTACATAAATTTAGTAAAAATACATTCAAAAATATACTAAAAATTCTCTAATTAAGATAATTAACAAATATTAACGACTTAACCAAAATAAGTGCTACAAGCGTTATTAGATGGATCACTTTAAGGATTGTCCGAATAAGAAGTAGGGTGATGACTTGCTTTTTTATACTTCTTCAAAAACACAACGGAATATATTCTTCTAGAAAATATCATATTAGGGTCAACAGAATTTCGATCATCTCACTGTCCACCTAGGCCTCACCCGCACACTAAAATACGGCTTTTTTCATTATCTAAATTTAAATCATTATCATCAAAAATGTTTTTTTTTCTACAATGATGGTCATACATGACATCTTCGTGTACCTCGTACGCCATCCCCAAACATCCCTTGTTAACAGACATGAGGTTGCAATAAACTTTGCCAAGTCTCCTGTCGAATTTGGTCATTTAAAGGTTCAAACAGTGATATTTACGGGAAGAAAAGTTGATGACTTAAGCTTTAATTTGTACAATTTTTTGGACCGTTAAATGAGATTAATTTTAAGTGATAGATCTCATTGATCCTCAATGAAGTAGTTTAATCATAAATTTGATCCCCTACACACGTTTCTCATCGTCTAAGAAGTAAGAACTATGTTGTCATTTTTCACTTTTCCATGATTATATTAAAAATAACACCTGAAGATAATAAAGAAATTAAACGGGCCCATAATATTTGAGTTTTCAGACCTGGTTTGAGGTAGAACCATTTACATAGCTTAAAATCAGTTTTATGTAAGATGTGATGTTGTCAGACTAGGCTCAAAGAGTATACACCCCATTTGTTTCACTAGAAAGGGGACAAGATTATGCCAATAATATTATGTTGAAGAGGGATGTTATAAGATATATAAATGTTGCAAGTTATGAAGAAGCTTGGAAAGAAAATATTTTTTTGTTAGAGAGAGTGAAGCTAGCTAGATTCATTATCCTTTTCTATATTTGAGAGAAATAATTCAGCATGTACTTAATCTTACAACAAAAATGAACTGAAAATATACGGCATTACTGCTCATGGGAGCTTGCTTTGATAAATTGGGTTTGGGGAGCTATCAAAAAAGTGAACAATTGTGCTGCTTTTAGTACAGGAATTGTGCATTTACTAGTTTTATTATTGAAAGGAAACTTGAGCGATTCAAACAAAACTAAAATCATACACTTAGTGACAATAGTTTTTCTCAAACAAGGGCAGGAACATACCAGTACCAGTACAAACCACTCACATTTAACATAGACAACACACAAATCTCACGAGAATTAAAGCTGGGTAAAACACATTGGTGTTCGTCCCCTGTGTCACCACCATCATCTTCAGTTCCCTCAGCGCCAACCTCTTCGTAATCCTTCTCTAGAGCAGCAAGGTCTTCGTAATCCTTCTTGTGGGGACGGCAAATAATGAAGGTTGGTTGGATTTGGTCCAGATATTAGCTGGCTTGCTCAATTATTTCATAATTTCTTGATCTATGTTGGAATATGCATTGGCAAGCTACACCACATGCAGATCACACTTCCAGCATTCACCAGCATATTCACGCGTTCAGTTCCAGCAGCAAGCAAGCAGCAGATTCACGTGCATGAGATTTGGTTCCAGCTGTAATTAGTTAGATCTCATTCTAGAGACTTCTATCTAGTAATTAGTTGGTAGATTAGTTAGCTATTTTTCTCTATAAATAGAGCACCATATGCATCGTATTTCTTCAAGTTGAATGAATGAAAACACATTCTTCTTCCCTGCTATTATAGCAGGTTTCTATTTCCGTTTCCGTTTCCATTTCCATTTTCTTCTTTTTCATTTTCTAATAATCTAAATGGAAGATATTTGGGTGTCCCCAATTATTGATAATTTCTTGATTAAATTCGAAGATATTTGTGGGGTCCCCTTTCATTATCTACAAAATAATAATAATAAATAAATAAAAATAGAAATGAAATTACAGAAAATTTCATTAAAATAAAAATATAACCAAATTGTATAAAATTCTTTTAAAATATCTCCAACTATTTCTATTTTAGGAGGAATTACATCACCAAGTGCTAACACCACCCCTTATGTCAATATTAAATGATAAGTTCAATTAAGAACTCATTTAATTAGTTTTAAAAAAGTATTTCTTTTAATTAGAATAGTTTTTAAAGAAAATCGATCCAATATAAATTTTTCTAAGAACTCTTCTTGAAGGGGAAAGTCTTTTAGAAATTCATTTTTAAATACAAGAAGTAGATACGGAAGCGCTGACGAATGGACTCTAAATGTAGTTTTATGACATCAATTAATTGGGTATGTCATGTTGCTACAAAGTGTTACAAATGGTGCTATATGGCATGTCACTCGTTTTATGTAATGTGATTATGCTGCAAGTGCACGATGTCAAATTTTGTAATATAGTAGTGAAAAGAAAAGTGTCGAATCCACAGAGATTGAAATTTGAGTCCTATTGATTACTGTAATGTTTTAGCTCTCACTTTATTTAGACAATCAAAGTTTGTATTGATCAATTTATACTAATCTAATGTAGATGAAATAAATGAAGCAATTTAATGAATGTGACTTATGAAGAGTTTATCAAATTATGAAAGTTTAGGGAATGATTTCACCATACAATCAACATGTTCATCAACCTATATCTTTATTTCCATCAATTATTCCTAGATTTATAGGCAAGAACCCTAAGTTAATTCTATTCCTTCTCTCGAGTGCCGAATAAAATTTATCTCTATGATTCCAATATCTCTATTTCGAATTAAATTTATAGAAATTATCAATGCACGCGATTCTCAATTTGAATGCGCCTCGAAGGTTCGTACTTTCTCTCAAAATTTACAAATTCTAAGGTACGTTGAATTATAAGATTACGCCTAAATTTTCCTCTCGAGTGCCGAAATTTAAAACATCAAATCATTCAATTATTGATCAGCTAATTGAATGCATTACACACAAATCAACATAAATAAATTCATAGAAAGTTCAAATGAAAATAACATATAAGAATCAAAACATGTCTCAAATAGGTTACATCAAACCTTAGATCTACAAATTTAGTTCATAATTACAATGATTGACATGATGAAATTAAAACTAATAAACATGGAGAAGAATAAAAGAATAAGAAAAACTCTTTTAGCTGCTTGAATTCTTCTTAAAAAATGTTGTCAATCGTCTTGGAATCAATTCCTTTCTTCCTTGTGTCTTGAGCCGTTTTCTTCTCTTCAAAAACTCTCTCCAAGCCTCTTGTGTCTTCTCAAAATGTGTTATGCCTCTCAAAGTGTGTAACTCTTTACCAAGTCTCAAAAACCTCTATTTATACTTCCCCTCTCATTTATTCTCAAAAGAGGGTTTTTATGGGCCTCTAAAACAATAAAGTTTTCGGCCAAAACGCATAACAGGGCGGCATTGCTGCGCTAGGAATGCGGCGCCGTAGCGCCATGCTTTCAAGAGGCGCCACCTCTTTGGTTGTTGGCGCCATGTCGCCGTTCGTCTTCTCCAATTTATGCTTTGACCATTTGGCCATTTTGTCCTTTATTTCTTCTCATTCCACGCCAATAACCTCATTTTATAATCTCTTCATCCTTTTTTCAACATCTACAAGACTACACTAATAAACATATAAAAAACGTTCACTTCTCATAGAATCTAACTTATAATTAAGTCAAAAGTAGAATAAAACTCGTGAGTAAAACATATTCATCATGACATTACACTTTTACAATTCTAGTAAATTTTCCTTTCATTGTTTTCCTCCTTTTCTTATATAATCAAGGTTTTTTCATTATTTTGCTTCTGCTCTTACTCTCTTCTTACTAACAATTTCGATTTGTTTTCAAAATCAACAGCGCGTCACTCGTTTTTGCTTGTTCGTTAAGCTTTCAAGCATCTCTTTCAATTGTCGCCTAATCTCCCAATATGCTCAAGAATTGTGAGCCATCCAGGGACTAGATAGTCAGAAAAAGTTTGTTTATAGAAAGAAGATAGGCTAGCATACAACTCTCTATTATACTGCGCTCTCCAAATGTGCTGGTTCCCTCTTTCTTCTTTACCCTACGACTCTTTGTAAAATAACTCCGATGAGAGCAAAAATGGAGCGAAAGAAAAACAAGGTGCAACAGGCTTTCTAATCAAACTCACCCAACCCAGCTAAGAACCAAACCTAACCAATACATCTTTTTCCTTCTATGAGGGTACTCCAGGTAGGGAGTACCTCGTTGACCTGCCTACTCAGGTCTTGTATGAACATTCCGGTAGGAGTGCTCCCAGGTTACTCTTCTTCCTTCTCTCCAGACAGCACAGTTGACTTGTTAAGTAGATGCCGGACTCAATTGCAGCACAGAAAAGTGAAGTACACAGGATGATATTGTTCAAGACTAGCCTTAAAAGTGGTCGCAAATAGATGTGTCTCTCGGTATAGTTGAATCTGTTTCTCCTGTTCTGTAAAACCACAAAGGACACTCCCAACAGGATTTCCCAGAGCATGAACGAAAAATGAAACAGGAGAATCGGCACATGCTGAGGTAGCACAATTTCCAAACACTAGTTTATAGATTCATAATCATGTACAAGGTTACATGAGAAATATATAGTACCTCATGATATGGTATCTTCTTTAATTTAGCCTCAAATGGAGTTCAAAAGACCTAGTCTATTGTGGTTTACTTATATGTAACCTATGATATATAGATAAACAAATCACAACTGCAGTGAAAACTTTTCTGCGGTTCGATTGAACAAAAGAGAGGGCAGAAAATGGTGTATGGTTAAACCTAGAACGTGTCCACGACCCTGTAAGATCGATCCATCTCTTCCTATTCTCAGAACTAGAGTTGCTCAGCACATCAACCTTGCATCAGAAGTCATATGCCACGATTTCTGATCTCTGAACCTATCCATAACAAAGAAATGGATCAAATGGCAGGTTTCGTGCCACTCCATGTATGGGGATCATCATCATCAGCCCTGTGAATACGGCTTTCTTGGAAGTAGGATATCCCAGTCCATATCCCGCGAATAAGCAAAATACTCACGAACACTGCACTCCCAAAGGAGCAAATTACCTGGAATGACATGTACAGAAAATGAATTAAGGGAATAGAACAATCTAATCTAGAGAAAAAAAACATTTATTAAGCTCTTTAATCAAAGGATAAAAAAGCTTCACGTAATATAGTCTAGAAAGCCTTAAACTGGCAATATCAGAAGCCTGAAGCACCAAAGACCTATAAACTGCAGGAAGTGGTGGTTACTAAAAGTGTGATTATGAATATTTTTGTAGTTGCAGGGGACAAGACCAATCATCACAAGAATTAAATGGCTAACATTCTTTAGTTGATCTTTATGTTGGGCATCTCAAGAACCCACTAGTGGTTGAGCAAATTACAATCTGTTAAGTGAAGTACATCAGCTCCAAAGTATCAAATCGAGCAACTTTATTTAGATGCACCAATTGACGATAGACCTTGGCATTCTGACATCTCTTTCTGTCCAAATACACAATATTATGGCCAACAGGTGTAAGTCATAAATTTCTAGAGTTTTCCAGAAAACTATGGTGCCTTGCCGAGATTACAAAACCTTTACATCAGGTATCAACCAAAAATAGTGAGGATAAGACATAGTGATGGCCATACATGAACTTCGTAGAACCTTGTCACTTATTCAAAGTTGGTTCCTAATATTCTCAAATCCAGAAATACACATAGAAGGGAACATCATCTTGAAAGAAAGTAAATTCACAAGAAAAGTAAATGATTACCTCTAGGAATGCCTTCAAAACCCACAAAAATGTCAGCATTATTACTCCATTAACAGCAAATCCCACCTAACAGAGAACAAGGGCTTTAAGTCAAAGAACCTAGTCACATAACCAAAACAGGCTCACACCATAAAAAACTAACAATTCTTGGTTGGTTTTTAGTAAGAGGTCTTCATCATCAACTACTTCTACACATGCTCATTACCATAAATATGCAGATAAACAAGCGAAAATATGCTCTACCTTGAAGTAAAATGGCAAGATGACAGTCAAAATTATGATGAAAGGTATTAAAGCTTTTTAACAATTCCTCAAACCGAAGTAATAAAAATGTAAAAAATGGAATTCAATTTAGCAAAAAAGAATAGACTGTTCAGGTAGAATTCAGAGATGAAGTAAAAGGCAAAAAAAGGTTCTGTTGTCAGTAAAATATTTGATACTTTTGATCGAAGATAAGCCACCCCTGACAGTCTCCCAGCAAATGAATAGCAACACTATGCATGATAGATCAAAACACGGATTTCAAATACCTCACTGGATCACATGTTCACATAGCATTGGGCATGCAGACTTCAAGGTTGTCAGATTAACAGCAGAAAAGTAATTTTTACAACCCCATTCATATACATATATACGTGCGAATGTGCAAGTAGAAATGGCCAACTTCACAATGTTCAAGCAATAATTGATTCTATGTTCACCGTATCAAACTATGGCACAATCAAAATGAGAGCAACCTGAGAAAAGTTTTCAAAGAAATCAAGTAAAGATAGTGGTTGTATAGAACTTGTTCAGAAGAAATTCACGAAAACTATTGCGAGCTCAAATGTGAGAAACTAGCACATTCAAGATGAGGGGTTTCTTTAGATTCCAAGAGGATCTTTTTGCTATTTGAGCTTCTCATAACATGACCATCACCCCCAAATAATCTTTCAATATAAAACTGTAACAGAGATCTAAAGGTGTGGACCAGATTCTCTAAATATGTTAGCATTCATAAAATCTATATATTCATGACCTATTAAGAGTTCTAATCGTGAGTACATAAATTACCCCAAAGCTAAAATCAACAAATGACTGAAAGAAAACAAGCAAAACCACTTGTACTAGAACAAATACTAATTATCAAGATCATACCATAAAAGCAAAATCTTGTCAGTTAAAAATCAGAATATAATGCGGCCATCGTTTGTGGCTGCTCAATTTATGAATTCTGAATTCAAGACCCAAACGAAATTACCACAAAAAGCTGAATTAATCTGTAGAATTTCGAATTGTGTATCGAGTTGACAGCATATCCTTACCAATTGGGCGGAAATAGGGACAGGAAGAACAGATCGAACGGCCTTGCGTGTTTTTCTAGAGACCTTTCTGAAAATATTATCTACGAACCTAATCAAAAGATCCAAACTCCTATCTTCCTCTTCATCCTCTTCATCTTCTTCATCATCGTCGTCTATATAGCCATAATCCCCCATCACTACGCCACTTCGAGGATTGACGCCCCTAGTCCGCCAATCATAGTTCAAAATCTGACCTTCCTGTACAATAAAAAATCAATTACTAATCGTATCGTCGTGCTAAAATGTTTATAGACCGACGAAAGTGTTTGACCTGAAGGAGAGGAGCGTTGAGGCAGTGGTGCTGGAGACGTTGTACGGTGTGAATCGAGAGTTGAGAATGAGATAGTTTTCGAGAAGGGCAGGAGAGAGGGAAGTGGTGGAGAATGACGGCGGTCGCCGCCATGATTTAGGAGCTCTCTTGACTATTCGGGGCCGGGGGCCTGCTTGATGCGCTTAATGATTGTCAGAATGATTTTAACGGATTGAAATGGCAGGGACTAACGTACTGAAAGTTTGATGCTGTGAAATTTAACGGCCAAATACACTTACGAAGTAAAAAAGCAAAAATGTTATTTGAATAGCGTATTTTTTTCAAAATATCTAATTATTATTTAAAAACCATTAATATTAAATAACATTATTCTTTATAATTAAAATTGGAGCACCAATTTCAAAAAAAAAATATATAATTTAGCTATGAATTTTATAATGTTGACAAACATATTTTCTATAGTCGAAGTTGAATCCATCTTCTTGTCTCCCACTGGTACAATGAAGTGTACGACATTGACTTCTAATAGTTTATATCATAAGTTCTTGTCAAGTCGAGGAGTTAGGACGAGGATTGATCAAGCGAAACGCTTTCTAGGATGGGCTCCCAACTCGCTCCAACAAATGCCAAATTGAGAAATTTATAGAGGGTCTATTGGGTCCTCAGCCTTAGTAGCTTTTGGCGATTACCAAAATGTTATTCGACAACTTAGCCCCATTTGATCTAAAAATTAAGTTATAATAGTGTCTAATCATATTTAGAACTGCATACCATGGACTTATCATGGACTCACGTTCTAACTTCTAAATGTATTGCTGTGTCGTCCTCACCCTCTGTTTTTCAACAAATGAACCTTGCTTTATTCAAGTATCAGCCATGGTCCCGCACTACTTCTTCAGCTGGTGGGCAACCTTTATTTTCTAACGGGAATCACAATTTACAATTAAGGTTATTCTTTTCAAATATCACTCTCTCTTATGCTTGTGCGTCTCTTTATAAAAGGTTATGTCCATAAACATTTTAGATTTCTGCTTGACCTAAGGTTTCCTTAGGCCTATTGTGTGTGGGTCATTTTTTCTTGCATTCCTTTTAACTGTTGGTTTTTAGCTATATTTGTTTCCAATCAAGTTTTGTGCATGGATGTTGGATACAAGTTTACCTTTAATGGTAATGTTTGACACATAGGATACAAAAGTTGATGTGAACCCACGTTGCAACGGCAGCTATGAAACCCACAAAAAAATTACAACGGATCCCAAGAACGCCAATAAGCAAGGTTTTGAATTTAATCCAAAAACGATAAACCAAGCAATCAATAAAATAGAGTTTATCGACCTCTTGATTATACAATTGATGAATCTCATCCGGATTTGTGAAAGTCACAAGATTGTTAATCTTGATAAGTTCAATTGAACACCACAAGAACGAAATTCTTGATAAGTTCGAATGTTCAATTAAGAACAAGAAAATTGGAAGCAAAACAAGCTATTCGATTTAATTCAAATATCAAAGTCTGTATTACAATGAAAAATAAAACACTATTTATACTCAACCTAAAAATAATGGTAAAAAGAGAATTAAAGAGTCCTAAAATATGAAAAATTGTAAAAAATAAGAATTCTAGTCAAAATAAAACTCTTGAGAAAAAAGGAAAATTTCTGGCCTCAATTCCTTCTATGCGACCGCAAGGCAGCATTGGGTGCGATCGCATAAGCTTCTATCTTCAGGCTCCCTTGGTCTCGGGTTACCACCATGCGATCGCATGGTTTGTTACACTATGCAGTCGCATAGTGTTACGGGTTGACTCCCCTTCGACCGCTTGTAACATGTTGATCCAATTGGTTTTGGCTCTCGTCTCCAATATGAAACTTGATCATTGGCTCGTTAACTTCACACATTTGGACTCCATAGCTCAAACCAACGATTTGTGTGGCATTTTTTACCCCTTGAAGGTTTGAACCCGATTTAGGACTCTTCTCAACACTTGCCAAATCCTTGATAATTTGTAGTGTATCCCGAATCACATCAAAAGTACTAGCCAATATTAAGGAAGAAAAATAAACTAACATTTGATTTTTTTTTAGCGGCCCATCCTAACCAATAAAGCGTGACAAACACGCACTTATCCATTTGATTGAATAATGTGGACTTGCACATTTGGGAGGCTTTATATTTGCAAAGTTTTCGTCGCTTTATGATATTTGCTCCCTTGGTATCTATCTAGGCAGGGTAAATTGTCAATTTCTTTCCTTGGCCTTTGAGAGGTTGAGGTAACAATATTCTTTTCCTGGTTTTCCATAATTTTGTAATTCTTTCTCCACTTACCATTTATTAGTTTTTATTGATTACAGAAGGCTGATGTACCTACTGAATGGAGAGAATTCACAACTCCCGAAGGAAGAAAGTGCGTAAAACCATGAACCTTCTTATGTCCACTTTGCGAATAAAATTAGGTTAACAAACTTCTTATTTTAAAGGTTTTACTTTAATACAGTTACCAAACAATCGCTCTGGACAATTCCTGATGCCCTGAAGGTGTGATTAGCTGTTAAACTTTGTTGGGGTCGAACCAGTAAGACAAGCAGCAGAAACAATATTTCAACCCCTCAAATGTTCAGTATTAAAATGGCAATAATAATAATAATACTCAGCTCCAATAACTCACACACACTGCAAGAAATTTAACAGTTGAACACAAAGATTTGTTGACGGGGAAACCTATAAAATGAAAAACTCAGGGACTTAGTCCAGTAGAAGCCTTCCACTATGAAAATTATGGGATACATAGATTTTTCTTCTCCAGAACAGACTTTAGAAGCTACCAATACATCAAGAACACGTATAGTTTTTGGATACCAAAATAGATACATACAATAACAAGGAGAAAATCTCACTAAACAAGTATATACTGCCCAGAGAAATCTGGATGATCAGCTCCAATCAAAATGTAGCTCTTCACCAGTCAAAACAAAATCTCACTACAAAAAAAGGCCCAAAATTGCAGAACAAACCAACTCCTTCCTCACCAGTTTACCTTCCCCTGCGGCCTGTTCTTCAATTTTTCTAGACAAAGTCTGCCAGCAACTAGACTGGAATTCAAGGTTCCGGCTCGCCAGGTGATGACTCCATCCCTGGTTATCAAACATGGAAGCTGACATATGATACCTTCTTTCAAATTATTGTTCATTTTGATTCTAAACATGAGTTTTCATCCTGAATTAGGTATAGTTTACATTGTTATTTCTTTTCAGTTTCTGATGAAATTTTTCTTTGATTCATTAATGATGTTGCATGATGAACATTCGATATGAATTCAACATAACATCGTAATTATTAGTACTTCTATTAGAAGTTTTTTAAAGTCAAAATGATATATATTGTCTTTCTAAAGGTCAAAATGATATAAGAAAATATAAGAAGTTTTTTTAAGGTCAAAATGATATATATAATATTCTTCTGAATTTGTTTTTATATATTGTCATTTTCTTACTTTAAAATTTACAAAAATGCATACTTTACATTTATTTATAATAGTTAGAACTTCGTCGTTGATTTTAATTAGCCTCTTTTTTATATATATTTTAATTCACAATAACGATATTTTCTACTACAAAATTTGTCATTAGTTTCCTTTCTAAAATGAAGAAAAATTTATGAACTATTTTGAAAAATTTCCTAAGTATGTGCTGAGTTAATACCACTTATTGAAAATTATAGTTGTTTAGATCCAAATTTGGACTTAAAACAATTAAAAGCAACGAAGTCACTTATTAATTGGTTTCTAAATGATAGGGTAACTAATCTAATTTAATTAATCATATGTGTCAATCAAATAAAATATAAAAATCAAATATGATCACGGAAGAAAATCCCTAACTGGATGAAAAACTTCCGGTCAAACTTGTCAGTAAAATTTACAAGAAAAGTTAACTTACAATTAGTTTAGACAATGCTAAATTTTAATAGACTTTGGTCATCTAACTTGTAAATCACCGAGGAATTCCTTCGTATGTGCACTTCTGCACTTCTTAGAACTATGAGCTACTTTTCTCTCCATGTGGATCAACATGAACAAACCTCATTTTGAGTGTCAAAACTCTAAATGCCTCTTTCCAAAACTGTAGAAATCTGAATGCTAGTTGGCGAAGGTAGGGTTTTGTTTTAGTGTTTGATCTTTCTGTATTTTGATCTGTAAGTTGATGCAAGAAATATTGAAATATGTATTTGGCTTTCAAATAACAAACTTTTAACTTACAACAGTGCTCTACTAATAAAAGGATCAATATATGGGATCAAATATATAAACAAAGATTTTGGAGTTGTATCAATAGAACCAATGGAATGTATTTATGATCTTCAACAATGAGATCTCTAAAGCAAAAATAATGATTTAACATACCTTGGGACATTCATAGGGCTGTATATTATAATGGAGGTATTTAGGATGAAAGGGTTTCAAAAATCACTGTTTTACATGAAGTGGGCAACTTGAAAATCAAATCGCCGCTCGAGTGCCTAGGCTCGTGGCCAGCTAGCAGTCCTTGAGCAGCGATAACTATTTTCGTTGTAACTTTATTTCCCGATGTTCTATTGAGATGATTCAAAGTGCATTGAACAGTTAACTCAAAGGGCTACTATTCTTCTAGAATTTCAAATTTAAATGTTTTTATGTGAAAAATGTGTCGCAACTTGTCGTTGAGAATTTGAAGCAAAACTTATACAACACTTTGACACTCATTCAACTTCTAATTGCATTCTATTGATCATATGTGATCTTCTTGGACATCTTTGACTCCTCAAATGACTATATTACCAATCCTTACCTATTTTGATTTTAATTACAATTTCATTACTCCTATTTTGACTTTGATTACAACTCAATTAACTTCTATTACAATTCAACTAAAATATGATTTTGACTAAAGAAATTGTCAATTATAAATTTAGAAATTGCCAATTAATATATTTATTTATCTCTTGTAGTGGAAGAGGGAATTAATCTATTAGATGCTTCTGGCTAACGAAAACTCCAGAAGACTTTTATAATACATAATACATTGCTCAAGGTCTACATATAATGGCATCAAGAAATTTTGTTCCGTACAGGTTCAACAACTTTTCTTAAGAGTACCAGAAGAATTGATGAATTTCTTGTAATGAAATTTCAATTTTGACTTGTGCGTCTAGAAATTAATAAAATAGCTTCCTGTGAGTTCATTTATTCTCTCGACACGTTTATGAGGATTTTTTGTTTAGTACTATTACATGTAGGGTCGGGCTTTGAAATTTTGAGGACTAGTACAAAATCTGAAAAAGAGTTCTTCTTTTATTTAATTAAGAAAGATGTATGAAGGAAAAATAATAATAAAGCTATTGAATAAATTCTCTCCATTTGATCAATAATGAGTATAAAGTTGTAAGAGAAACATCCAACTAATTTATCTATAGAACCATTTTCAATGAAATGCCTCTTATAGAATCATTTATCACTAACAAATCAAGATTATTCCAGGTTCTTGGATTATCGTAAATATTGGAGAGCGTGAATTTATTATCAATACAATCATCTATGACTTCATTTGTATCGTTTTCAATATTTACTTCATCATCAATGTCTTCTTTTTTATAATTTTCGATAAGTTTAATCTTTCTTGTGATTTAATGAATCCAAGTATTCATGTTACCGACGTGCTCACTGTTAATTTCACTTACCTAAAGTGATTTAATCACTTTCTCTTCGTGGGACTCTTTTAAATTACTTGTAATGAAAATTGAATACAGAGAAAACAATACTTTCATAAACTTCAACAATTCAACATCGCCTGTTTTTTTTTAGTTCCTTTTAAAGTTTTCCTTTCGCAACTCACTCAAATAGCTAATAAAAAAAAATCAATTTCTTCACCAAAAAAAAAAAAAAAAAAAAACTATGCCCTAAGTTAATTGAAATATAATCAGCATCCCAACTCTTTACTAATCTTAAGAAGAAATATACAGAGTGTGACAAAATTACAATTGAAAATAGCAACAAGAAAAGGAGAAATTTACAATAACTCACAAATCACAAATTGTAAAAATTACATCATTAAATTAATCTAATTAGTACTGTTGCAAAATGAGACAAGCCTAAAATGACCTCACTCCTAATTTTAGGATTGCATAAGCCTATTAATTTGTCGAGTTAAGTTGGAAAACTAACCATGATTAATTAACAATATGGAATGCTTACTTTTCGTTGTCTTAGTTTATTTTTTATTTCATTTTTTTCTTGTGAAGATATATTTTTAGTCAACTCTTATATATTCATGCGTCTGCAGTTCTAGAATGAATGATTTTTCTAATTTCTTTAGTTGTTCAAAGTTTTTTTCATAGCTTTTGTGATTTTAAATAGTGTAATGATTGATTAATAAAATTATGATTTATGATTATTGACAAAAACTGTTATGAAAAACTAAAAGTGTTTTTTGCTTAGGACTAAATTGTTTCTTATTAAAGAACAAAAATAATTAAATGACAGACATTTATATTCATACCATATCTGTAATCTATAATATATTAAATATCACATTAAGGCCCTGTTTGATTCCCATTTTAATTCTCATTCTCATTCTTCTACTCATTTTCAACCACATATTCTTCAATAAAATAATATTTTTCATCACATCAATAACTTTTTCTTCTTTTTCAACCACACATTTCCCATCATATCACTATTTCAAAATTCATTTTTTCCAAATAATGCCTATCAAACACACTCTAAATGAGAATCATTTTTGGACGATTATATCCTTACTATAATTCAATTATTTTAATAATACATTACTTCTCTTTTTTCAAATGTATTTAATTATTTTAATAATACCCTAGTTTTCGTTTTTAATATGTATTTGATTTATTAATCATTTGAAAAATATTATCATTAATTAGTTTGTTAACTATTTAGTTATGATGAATGCACATTTGACATATTCATTGTTTTACTTTTCATTTTTCAATATGTATTTAATTTATTTATCCATATTTAACATATTCATTACATTTTCATTTTTCAAATTGTATTTAATTTATTTAATCATTTGAACAATATTATCATAAATTATTTGGTCAATTATTTAGTTATGATCAGTGTATATTTGACAAATTCATTCCGCTTGATTTGATAATGAATTAAATCCATTAAAAAAATTTGGGAATATTGTTAGAGTTTTCTTCCAATTGATTTATTCAATGAATTTTAAGATACAAAAAAGGTAAATGAGGGGCATAATGTGTATCTATAATAAATAATTTTAATTGATATATTCATTGCATATTAAGCGAATATGATGAAATTATGGCATTCGTTGAATGTTTAGTTTAGATTAGAACGGTAAATGAAGTGACTATTCTAATTGACTTCCTCAACTATTGACTTTTTTTTTCACAAGCTGATTTTTATTTCATTTGAATCAAAAGTTCATTCTACATAAACAATTTGTATTAATGACCTATTTGAGCCTCATTTTATTGTAAGAATACATTTTGAAATAGTAAATTGATGGAGAATGTGTTGTTAAAAAAATAAGAATTTTTTTTAGATTTGCATGTAAAATTATTTTATTGAAAAATATGTGGTTGAAAGAACGATAGAAAAATGTATCTTAAAAATAATAGAGATCAAACAAGGGCTAATTATTTTTTATATTATCACATCTTACAATATTATTTTTATGGCACCTATAAAGCATTTTATAATAACGTGCAACGTGCATTCAGCTTTGACAAATTATATATAAATGCACCAAATTTTAAGTATACTATTAAAGGTCTCTAATCTTTATTAATTATCACAAATGTTATTAATTTTTTTCGTCACATTATTATCTTTAACATTTCATTAATTAGTCAATCTTATACTTAAGAAACAAATATGTAGTTGTAATTTGTATATTTTTCCTTACTCATAAATATGTTGGACAACTAAGTCTTTTCATTCCTCTTAACAGAAAACTATTCAGAAACTATTATCTAGAGCAAGATGTGCTAATTAATGAAGAGTTGAGATATGAATGAAATGAGGAAATTTTTTTTGAAGAAAGAAGTGTAACAATGAATAAATGTTACGAAACTTTCATACAATTAAAATATAGTTCACATATAAGAAAAATGTGATGTGAATATATATTTAACCTCAAACAACTTTAAAACGGGGAAGGGGAAGGGGAAGGGGAAGGGGAAGGGGAAGAGGGGGGGGGGGGGGGTTCTAGTGAGACATATATAACCCCATCGTAAAAATTATTTTTTACAAAAAGTTTGAGATGCTCATATCGGCAACTGTCACCAATTTCATAGATGATCTTATTTGCGACGGATTGAGCAATTTTTGTGACTTCCATTGTCACCAAATCGACTTGTGATCTTGTACTTTATGATGTGTCCTTGGACACCCAAATCGCCATGAACATTGCCTGTAGACATATTGATGCTCAAGATTTTTTGACAGTCAAAAAAATCCCAACTGCACATGTGAGATGATATTAATGAAGACGGTTGATGTAGAGAACCATTTTGGGGCCAAATGATAGAAAACCACAAGATATTAGACCATATGTCATTGCCTTAACCATATGGTTGCCAATATAAAATTCTAACCAAAGAAGCTTCTTTCACCTATTTATTTCCAAAATGTCAAGCTTATACTTTTCCATCAACATTCTTACTTTTCATTTTCAAACCAACCCCACCATTGCTACTTATTTATAACCAAATGGTCAATTCTCCATACGTACATACTTTTCATTGCTTCAACTTGTCATTTGTTTGTAGCTCGCGTTTAGTCCTTTAGCATTAAATAGAATTAGACAACAATATGTGGACATATTTGAACTTTTTTTTTTATTCTTTAATAGTGTTTACCGCTTCTTAATTGTCTTAAAAAAATATTTATGTCATTCGTTAGGGATTAGGATAGACCATAATCATAATCTCGAACATCATAAACTTTGGACAATTCCAATAAAAGGAATCCCATTAATCTACAACAATAATAACATTCAGTCACTGTCGAAAACTAAAAGTATTTAGGTTCAAATTGAAATTGAAATTCCAATTCAATTTAGATTATTGTTATTTTATTCAAATTACAAAAAAAAAAAAATTATTAGTATTTGGACTGGAGGGCAGGGCTGTAGCCCAGTCCAGCCCGATCCTAAATCTGCCACTATTGCTTTACTTAAAAAATAATTGGGTCATACATTTATCCATGTGGTCCATAAATCATTCTGTGGACACTGTTAAGCGTGGGAGAAATCATTATGATATATTATGCATTGTAGAATGTAGGCGCCTAAAGACTTAAAACATGATGCATCTAATCATATTTGCCACTAGGGTTCTTTTCTTTTCTCGACCTTTTATGATATTCAATTTATTAAATATGTTTTAAAGTATATTAATTTATAATTAATAACAAATCAAATTACGTACTATTGAAACTCAACTTTTTTTCTTGAGAGTTATTCCTGTGTAAATTAGAGTGAAGATTAAATCGAAACTATTTACTATTCGAGCTAGAGTGAATATAGATAAATAATTCAACAAATGAACAAGAGAAATAGTGAAGAAAAGTATAAGTCCGCAACTCTTCAAAGAACAATGCTACATGTACCAAATTCTTTTATTTTTTATTTTTCACTTAATCCTCTATCTACACTTACAATAGGAGGTGGGGATCAAATGTTTGAATTTTTTAATTCCTGTGGGTTCTGCGCGCAAGTGAGAGTATGTAATCATTTCGATAACCCAAATTCGATACAAATATATTTATCCCTCTTTCAAATTAGGAATGATAAAAGAGCTGGGATCTCATTTCCCGTCTTGTCCCCGTTCCGCCGAGGATTTTGGTGACGAGGCCACGGATGGGTTGAGAACTCAAAATACTCTTCTATATTTTAAAACTGTTTGAATTATCTATTATAAATTATTAAGAGTGTGTTTGATAGGCATTATTTGAGAAAAATGAATTTTGAAATAGTGATATGATGGGAAATGTGTGGTTGAAAAAGAAGGAAAAGTTATTGATGTGATGTAAAATATTATTTTATTGAAGAATGTGTGGTTGAAAATGAGTAGAAGAATGAGAATGAAAATGAGAATCAAATAGGCCTAAATAAATATATTTTTATGGATCATCTTTCTGATGTTTAGCCTATTATTCTCCACTCGGGGCAGGGTTTAAGCCCCCATCCCCCTGTTCCCCAATTAATCGAAAATTCTCATCTTGTTTCGGGATGAATCTATATGGAAATTAGAGAAACTCTTTCTCATTGTCCTCCCTATTTAAAATATTCTAATCTACCTTCTAGATATCAATTCTGACCTACTTTTTTTGTTTGACCACATCCTAAACCCAAAAAAATCTTCTAGAATTCTTAGTCGTATGTATATTCAACCGTGAAAATGAGGCCAACCATTTCTTTTATCATTTACCATCCAAATTGATGGCCTTAATAACTATTTTTCTATATTTAGTTTTTGGATGGATATTGACCATTTTCATAATTTTAAGTGACATAATTGCCCTTCCCTTCATAACACTATAAATTCATTTACCCTCATTCCTCCCCACCCCATTCTAAACCACCAGACGGAGAAAATGTCTAAGGTCACCACACTTTGTGTAATAACCCTCCTTCTATTTCTAACGTTGTCCCATATCTGTGCCCGACCAGAGCCAACATTTCACGACATCACTCCCTTGGAAACTCATAAAGAGGTAAGTATTTAAACGCGACGTCAATTATATATATATATGTATGTATTTTCGTTTTATTTATAAGTTTATGAATCCTATCAATATATATGATTATTGATTATTTTATTTACTTGGGTTAATTAGGACAATGAAGAACATATGGCGGATATGGATCAAAAGAGCTGTGATGGAATTGGAGAAGATGAATGCATGATGAGAAGAACCCTTGAAGCTCATCTTGATTATATCTATACGCAGAAACAAAACCAACCATAAGATTTTCTTTTTTTTCTTTTCGACGAGTTATACATACATATACACGTGCGCACGTGCACACATTTATATGTATGTACAACGTATGCTCTATTTCCTTTATATTTATCAGAATATCGATCATCTGTGAATTATTTGCCATTTTAGGCCTCGCGCTATATACGAATATATATAATATTTGATCAGCACATTCATTGTGTTTCTCTTGTTGCATACTTTTTGCTTTATTTATCATTTCGTGTTGAATGACTTTAGTTAGATAATTTGTTTTTCATTCATTAATAATTGAAGTGTTACCAAGAATAGAGTATGTGTGGATCACAAGGCTCCACTTGGAGACGACTTCATTACGAAATGAGACCAAATTATAGGCATTTCCAGCAAGTTTACTCGTAGCCCTTTGATGTCGTCACAAGCTCCGTAATGGAAGATATGACTTGGCAATAATTATGTTTGTCCAGACTCAAAAACAGAAAATAAAAAGATAGACTGATTTGGCAGCTGTTGGTTGATGTTTGATTTTTTTTATTTTTTTATTTTTTTCAAATTGTCCAACCATATTCCGATACACAACCCCCCGTTTTTAATCTGTTTAGCTTGTTTTTGTAGCATAATTCATGACTTGGTTGGGGTAAGGAATGAATTGTGTTCCCTATTTCTTTGGACAGTCATTAATTTTACAACGGTCAATTGCTTAATAATTGAGTGACAATCTCTAATTCGTTTTAGCATGATTAAGTCAAACTTATATTACTGATACTTCAAAGGAGACATTTCTTAACGAGAATCCAGCTACTGTGAGACAATGAAAAATACATTCTTCGAAAATCGTATTTTATCGTACATATAATAAAAGGGAATAAAAGTGTTACTATTCACAAAATGTCAACCAAACGATGATTTTTAATTCGGTCCTCAACTTTTAAAAAGTAACGATAACTGTGTTATACATGTTTATTTAGGCTTTTAAACTTGCTCGATATTAATTATTTGAGCAGATTTTTATTTAATTTAGTATATGTATTGCTTGTATAGGTAAAATCCTGACTTTGAGGTGAATTGAGCATAAAGAAAGAGATTGAGAGTTTAAGTCATGTTTGGTGGCCTTTAATTTAATTTATTTCTCATACTCATTTTCAATTGTACATTCACATAATAAATATTCTTACATTTTAACTGCATATTTTCCAAAAAAATACAATTTTGAACAATTTTTTTTTTTTTAAAAAAAAAATAAAATTAAAGGTCACCAAACATAGGTTAAATGGAGCTAGAGGGTGAAATTGAAGAGCTATTGGGAAGTTGGAGACTTGATTGAAAGTTTGGTAGTGTTGATTGGATGAAACCACAAGTTTTCGTGGCCGCCAAATTCGACATTTGGAGAAGAGTTTTAAAGAAAATAAAATTGAAGTTTCAAAGTAAATGAATTTGGAAGTTGAAGGTTCAAAGTAAATGAATATGGACATAAATAAATATGGATGTACCTAAGAAATCGTTTGGCCCCCATTAATGTTGATTATAATGGGGGAAATAGTAATTTTTTTAATAAAAAAAATGAAAGGTTGTAAAAGAATGAAAAGTTTTTCGATTTATATATAATATTATTTTATTGAAGATTGTGTGGTTGAAAATAGGAGAAAAGAAAATTTAATTTGATAAGATTTAATGGGTGCAAACGGGGGTTAAATTGGATAAATTGTAAGCGGAGGGACCAGACTTATAAACATAGATTATTAGATATTAGAAAAGCAGCGATGCAATACAGATTAATAGAGATCAAAACAAGGGTTCTTCATTAATTCCGGGTTTTCTTGACCGCAAAAAATGTGGAATTCAAGATCTTGAAGAAAATCGTCATTGAGGGTTTTAACCATCACTTCTTCTAGAATATGTGGTTGGGTTAATTTCACCAACGGTCATTGAATTTACCTAAAAATTACAAAAAGATCACTAAACTTACAAACTTGTAGAAACGGTCATTGAACTTACTAGCTTTCACTAACGATCACTTAAATTTACAAACTTACAGAAACGATCGTCATTAGGACAGTTATGATTTTAATTCAAACTTAAAGGATCAAAACACGTGAACATAAAATCTTGAGGACCTCAAGTGAAAATTTCAAATAAAACCCCCCAAACCTAAACGTAAACTTCAGAAATGGTGGATGAACAATAATGGGTGAAATTTGGGAGAAAATCATGCCCTAGTCATCCAATAAATTGTTCTCAATCCTTAGGTGAGCTTCCAATCAAGAACCCAAATCCCCAAATCCTCCCTTCAAACCACACGAAACAGAACGTATTTCTGCAATTTTTTCTGCGAAAATAGAAGAGTGGGGACCACTATCTTCTAAAATTTAATCGACAAGTCGGATGTAGATGAACAAAATGAAGGTTATCACTTTTTTTTTTTTAACTTTTTTGTCTGTATTGTTCGTATAAAGTAACTTTGGACAGATTTTGGGGCCATATATTTATTGGTTCTTTTGTGTTGAAATGGCATAAAGCCTCCTTTAATTTGATTGTCAGTTCACGTGAGTTGGACATTAGTTGGGTCTTTTTTTTGCTTTGAAACGTTTGTGCAATAAATTTCAGAATTCAGTAGGTTTTTACAAATTTTTATTTTCATTGTACTGTCAGCTAAGCAAATTTATAATCTATTGTTTAGGTCATTTGAACAGTGATTCGGATAAAGAAGACATCACCTTCAATGATTTTGATTATAGACTTGGTGAAGACAACAACATTCTCTTTGAGGAAAATGTTACCTAGAATATTGAACTCGATATGAGGAATCAAATAGTGTCGTTGGAAGCAGCAGATGAATCTAACAATTCTGAATATGCACCCTCAAATGACTTTCGAAGCGTTCATTCTAATAGTGACAAAGAAGCTATTACGTACCCAGAATTTAATGGTGAAATATATATGGTGGATCCCGTGCTTGAGGAATGACTGAAGTTTAGGTTAAAAAAGAGGTAAAGGCAGTGCTTAAAAACTTTAGCATTCATAATATGTTTGAGGTGGTATTCCCGTATAATGATAGATACAGATTAGAAGGTCGTTGCAAAGGAAAAAAATGTCTATGGCGTATTTGAGCTTCACCGTTGGAGGATGATTCATCATGGTAGATTAAATTGTTCGAATGGAATCATACCTATAAAAGAGTATTGAAGAGTATAAGTGTATCCGTTAGTTGGTTAGCCTGTAGATACATTGAGACCTTTACTATTGGGCCAAAGTAGGATATGAAATTGTTTGAGGCAACTATTTTGCAAGAGTATGGTGTAGAGATTAGTACACAAAAGCATGGAGGGCTAGGAGATATGCTAAGGAGTTGCTTAGAAGATTGCTAGTTGGGCAATTTGGTTTGTTGGGTTCATATGCAGCTGAGGTTTGGAGAACAAACTCAGGATCAATTGTTATACTATCTTTAAACAAGCTAGTGTTTAAGGCGATTTATGTTTTCTTCGATGCTTGCAAAAAGGGCTACTTGGGTTGTTGTAGACCCGTTATTTACATAGATGGGTGCTTCTTAATAGACAATTTTAGTGGTCAGTTACTTGCTGCAGTGAGTATTGATGGGAATGATTGTATATTCCCAATTGTGTACGCCATTGTTGAAACTGAACATAATGCTAGCTGGTCGTAGTTTTTGAAACTATTGGGGAAAGATTTGATGTTCGAAAATGCATATGGAGTCACAAATATGTCTAATAAACAGAAAGGGTTGGAAAATTGGTGTCCGAGTTGTTTCCAATGGCTGAGCTTCGGTTCTGTGATGGCATTCTTTTGCAAAGACTTTAAAGAGTTGAAACTTAGGGATTTCTTGTGGAGAGCGGCTAAGTCTACTTATTTGACTGAGTTTACATATTGGATGGACAAAATTAAAAAGGAGGAGAAACCTGCTTGAGAGTGGTTATGTGCTAAACCAGCTGAGCAATGGTCGAAGTCCCATTTCATGACGGCTTCCAAAATGTGACGTTTTGTTAAACAATCTCTGCGAATGCTTTAACAACTACATAAAGAAAGCGATGGGGAAGGATATTTTGACTCTCCTTCAGTCAATTCAGAACAAGGTGATGGTACAGATGTACAAACGCCACGATTTGATGGATATGAATTCTAGCAATATATGTCCAAACATTTTTAAAAAACTTGAAATTAGTACACATGATTCTTTTTCTTGGAAAGCAATATTCAATGGGAAAATGCAATTTCAAGTTTTTGGACCGTATTCTGATGGTAAGTTTGTGGTATATTTACAAAGGAGGACAAGCTCATGTAGGATCTAAGTGGTGTGCATTGTCCACACGCAATAGCCAGCATCTGTGAGTAGGATAAGGATCCTTTACAGTTTGTGGTCAAGAGCTACAAAGTTGCAACTTATTTAAAAGCTTACGAAAATTGCATATACCTATAAATGGACCAAAAATGTAGCTTTCAAGTGGCTTCAACCCAGTAAAACCCCCAACTTGGGTGACCAAAAAAAGAGGTAGAAAGCAGACAAAGCGTCGAAGAGGGGTTAAAGAAGCTATATTGTCCAAAGAGAAGATCAAGAAGATTGATAGGAGAGGTAATGGCAAGAAGAGATTGAAATGTAGTATTTGCAGTCAAAAGGGGCACAATAAAAGATACCAGTCGAACGATGCTTCACAAGCTAGACACAACAAATGAGGTATATATTAAGTCGTAGTCATATATGTTTATCCTGTTTTTGTTTTATTTATTATGTAGGCCCACGTCATTTTCATAAATTGTAGGAAGACATAAATGGTCCGAGGGCATGGGAAGTTGCAAGAGCAAATGTTGGACATCAATTTACCTATTCATAACCGACTACTGTTGTTGGAATTGAACACGATATAAGCAGCATTTTCTTTCCCAACGTACTGACAATAGACAAACAAGGTTTGGTGGTTCGATGTCCTTCATACTAAAACCAAGAACCAATTTCAATATGAAGGGATCTACATCTCAGTGAAGGCCAAGAGATAGTGGAAGTTCGAACTCAATGACAACTCTTAGTGAAGCATGTAACAACTTGATGATCAAATGACATCGATTGAAGTCTATTATATGTTTTTTTGTCAACGAACTCTATTTTGATTGCGACCATCTAGTTTTTGTCATTGTTATTTTTTTGGTGAAATGTGGAAGATTGTGAGTCGTTGTATGTGATGAGTGATATTTCATTCATAATATCGATGCCATTAAGCTTGCTATTTAGTTAATTCTCACAAGTTTTGGTCGTCTTCACATGTGGTTTTAGTGTTATGTGTTAGGTGTTGAAGTGGGGAAAAGAAGGAACAAAGGAAGCCAAGTGAGTGAAGAAAGGAAAAAAAAAAAAAACGAGGCAGAAGGCGCAGTTGCTGGCGTTGCGGTGCTAGCAAATGGATTCATCGCAGCACTTCAGCACTAGTGATGGTCGTCGCTGCGCCGCCGTATGGCTGTTGGGTTTTTAAGGTTTGAAATTTGCACTTGAGGTACTCAAGGGTTCTACGTTCACGTGTTTTGGTCATTTAAGTTTGAATTAAAATCATAACGGTCCTAATAGTGATCGTTTCTGCAAGTTTGTAAACTTCAGTGACCGTTAGTGGAAGCGCTTGTAATTTCAGTGACCATTTCTACAAGTTTGTAACTTCAGTAACCATTTTGTAATTTTTAAGTAAGTTCAGTGATCGTTTGTGAAATTAACCCGTGGTTATAAATTTATTCAACTTTTTGTATTTGTTTCATTTTTTGGGCAGGATCGACCCTGAGATTTTGAATGTCATGTATGACATTTTAAAATGGTGCACATTTATGTAATTAAAAAATTTATTGGCACCAATAAACAACTTAAAATGGTGCCCCTTTGATGTATCAAAAAACCTAACAATTTAAAACAAAAAAAGTCATGAAATAACAATTAACAAGTGGACAATCGACACCATTGAAATGACGATGTTATGATGTAATTTGTATTATTGTAGAACAATCAATATGGCCCTGTTTGATGGCCATAGATTTTCTCTAGAATTAGGAAAAAAAATTCCAACTTCCAAGTTTATACTGTTTGATACCACATTTCTTCCATGGAAATCATTTTGTTGGTTTTGCTCACGCGCCCACCATTTCCTTGATTTGAGGGAATTAAGAAAAGCAATTCCAAGTTCCTATTTTTTTTTTTTTTTTTTTTTTTTTTTTTTTTTTTTTTTTTTTTTTTAACAATTGGAATTTATTCTAAATCTAATGATAGAAAAAATTATCTATTTAATTCACAATTTGTATGAAAAGCAAAGTCAAACGAATGTTATTGAGTATGATAATTTTTTTTTTTTTTTTAACAATTGGAACAAATTTTAGATCCAATGGTAAAAAAAATTTTATCCCTTTACTTCACAATTTGTATGAAAAACAAAGTTAAACGAATGATATTCGGTATGTTAATTTTTTCCAGCAATTGAAACAAATTCTAGACCCAATGGTGGAAAAAATTATCACTTTAATGGAGAATTTTTTTTTTTTTTTTTTTTTTTTTAAAAAAAAAGTCAAACGAATATCAAAAAATTTAAAATTTCAAAAAAATTCAAGGAAAAATTATACCAATTAAACACGATTAATCAAGAATTTCCAGTAAAACAAATTCTAGACAATTCAATTCCCTGTAATTCATTTTATTTCCATATTTGCAATCAAACGAACCCTAAGAGTTTTGTTATTTGTACATCAAGGTTGTACAACCCCCTCATAATAGGGGGCTTGTGTCCAAAAAAAATCGTGAGCGGTGCGCACTAGTGTACACCTAGCAAAACTTCAAGCAACAAAGATCGACGGTAAAATTTATTCTCTTCTTTATTTGAGTGTTCTTTATGAGTTCAAGGGTATAAGTGAGGGAAATGACGGAAGAGATTTGAGATTAACTTTTCATTCTTTACTTTAATCATTAGAATTTTGGGCTGCTTATTATCTTGCTGGGTTGATGATTTGTTAATGAAGCTAATTGGACATTCAAAATTGAAGTTGGTAAAATAGATAATCTAAAATATTTTTTTATCCAAAGCATAATAGTTTAAAATTACAAAGAATAAATTTTTTTTTTCCATAATTTGTTAAAGTAAAAAAATATTAACATAATATAAAGAGTTTACACTTTTTTTCATAAATATTGTAACATTTAACATATAATAATAATAATAATAATAATATATTATAAATATATAATTATACATATATGAACACCTATAACAATTTTTTTGTGCCCTAAGTTCCTAACATTGCGAAGGTTCTATGCGGTACCTCAAGTCGCGCACCCTCATGGCCGTCTTTGTTTTTGGGGGCACCGTCCAAAGCTATAAGTCGAGTCCACTAAACTTTTTATAGATATGATTAACAATTATTTTTTAAATTAATTAAAATCTACTCATTTTTGTTTAAATTCTGTTTTCTAATATTATTGTTAATTTATTATTACGTTCTTACGTTTTGATGGTTGCTCACCATTAAAACTTGTTTATGATTTATATTGCTTTCGAGAAGTTAGGCATAATTTACCACATCGAAATAAACAACATAGGGTTCTATAAATTGAGATGTCATTATGCCATATGAAATTGTTATGTGATGATGAATTAATGAATATTTATATGTTCTCAATTTAATTAGAGATAATTAGGTTCATATATGAGAATACGATGATTGATCTCGAGAAAGGCTATTGATTATTATTGAATTATTGATTTTCAATCCATGCAAGAAGTAACAAAATTGAAGTAATTGAGAATTGAATAATATGTCACATCGGTAGATATATAGTCCTAGTGCTTTATGTGCTTTAATTTTATTCTAAATATCTTTGTGCGTGCTCAACTTAATTAGTTTAGTTATTAAATAGTAATTTTTAAAACTATCAAGTGATTGTGTGTGTTCTTGTTAAAGTTAAATTAACAATGAATTTTCAAGGGACGATACTCTCTCAACATTGTATTAGTTGAGAAAGATATGTTCTTTTGCAGGATAATATCGACAACAAATAACATTTATATCCTTAACTTTCTAGTTTAGTAGCAATTAGGTCCCTGATAAATGATTATACCCTTGTGATTAATAAACAAAACATATACTTTTGATTATTTTCATTTTTTCTCATTACATTTAGAAATATAGTGTAAAGATCAACAACCATCCACGTGTATTGCACTTTGATCCTCAACCTCTATAGTAAAAGAGCGATGCAAGACGGATAGAGGCATGTTGGGATAGACCCTCAGCCAATAGGGGGACATGTGTACCCCTATACGGGCAAGACCACTTTTTTATTTTATTTTTATTTTTATTTTTTATAGCACGTAAGTCTTGATGGACAATTTTAAAGTTGTTTTAAATTAAAAATACGGTCTAATTTTTTATTTTTCCATTTTTGTATCTTATCTTTCTTATATATATTAAGGTACTTAGCACAAAACGTTCTCACATTTCAACGTTTTTGTGCAAAACGTCCATACATTTCATTTATTGATATTTTCATTCTTATTTTCACATTTTATTTCGAAAATCATCATTTTCACCAATTTCTCAATTTAAAACTGTAAAATAACAAATATAAACTGCTCTTTAAATAAATAAAAAAATAATTAACAAATTGCAACTATACTCCCAAAATTTTCAAAAAAGTATAAATAAATTTCAAATAAATAATTTAAAATTAAAAACAAAAATTACTTTCTTTTTAAATTATTTATTTGAAATTTATTTGTATTATTTTAAAAAATTTGTGAGTATAGTTACAATTTATTCTTTTTATTTTTGTTTATTTAAAGAAGAGAGTATATTTGTAATTTTACAGCGTTTAATTGAGAAAATGGATTAAAATAATGATTTTCGCAATGAAATGTGAAAATGATGGTGAAAATGCCAAAAAAATGAAAGATAAATACTTTTTGCACAACAATATTGAAAGGTAGAGACGTTTTGTGCTAATTACCATTTTAATAATTTATTTAGACTTATTCGCACTTTTTACAAAAGTTTGGGAGTATAATTGCAATTTGTTATTTAATTTTTCTTTTTTTTTTGTTTTAAAAAATATGGTATATTCGTCATTTTACAAGAGAATTAGATGAAAAATATAATTTTCGCAATGAAATGGTGAACGTAGGGATGAAAATGCCAAAAAAATGAAAAGTATAAACATTTTGCACAATAACATTGAACGGTAAGGATGTTTTGTACTAATTACCCATATCACTATCACTACAATATATAAAAGAGCAAAATTAGTTACTATTCATAAGACATCATCAATGATGTCATATTTTAATATCAATTTTATCTCATGCATGACATAAACAATATTGCATTTTTTTAATCATTTCTTTTACTTCTCTGACTCTTTCCCCATTTCTTTACGCAACATTCCATACTTCATTCCTCCATTCTCCACGCAACATATTGTACAAGATTTCTCGTTTCTTCTTCTTCTCTCTTCTATTTTTTTATACGATTTTGTGTATATGCTTTGTAATTTTGCAGAAGCTTTTTCGTGTTCACCAACCTAAAAAGTTTTAACCCTCTATTTTTGTTTTCTTTTGCAGATGTTTGATCTTTTCATCATAAATCAATTGAAACAATTATTGAAACAATGTTTTTGGTAAGTGAATATAGATTTTTATTACGAATCGAATGTATGGTGGTTCGATTTTACTGTATGGTTCTAGATCTGTAAGAATTTATATATTTTTTGAAATAAAATTTTAAAATGAATATAGATTATTTATTTATTTTTAATTGAAAGTATGGTGGTTTGTTTCATGTACATGTTACTCTCTTTAAACTTTATATTATATAATATTATTTTTTTTTGAATTTTTTCCCTGAGCATTTTTCCTGTTTGTTGGATTGAAACTTGTCCTTCAAAAGTAGTAGACAAATGGGCTTCGAGTGTTTTTAGAAGACTAAACACAGGGTAGCATTACATTCGTCTTTTCTTATATTTTTCTTTTCATTCTCAAGCTCTTCTTCATTCTCATTATCTAGCGAGCTCCCAAATTTCATTTTTCTAGGATCATTTTCCTGTCATTCAGTTACCCTCAGAGATCCCCACAAAAAAAATGAAGTATTTGTAAAGTTATTGAATATTTAAATCCATAAAAATTTTGTTAATTAAAAATGTACTTTCTATGTAATATTGATTCGTATTCTACAATCTCTTCTCCTCCAATAATGGATAATTTTACTTTTCCATGCAGCCTCCAATCTAGATTTCTAACTCTTGAAAAGAACATAATAATTTCTTTTTGTTCATAAGGTCAAAGTATGCAAAAAAACTATGGACTACTTCAATTCTAGAAAGTCAATGGGTAATTAGCACAAATTATCCCATTGTTTGAACTCATTGTGCAAATCATTCCTATCGTTTTTAATTTGACATTTACAACCATATTTCAATATTTCTTTGCAGAGTTGATCATTTCTGTCTATTCCTAATCATATCAAAAGGGTATTTTTGTCAAATCACTATTTTTTCTATGTAAACATAAAGTCTAGCAAATAGTCCAACACAAAAAATGGTGAATTATTCTCATCCTTTTTCCCTGCAGGCTGCGAAGAGGAATTCTAATCCATTTCTTGTTTGCATTCCATTCTACTCCTCCAGTTAAGTAATATCCATCTAATTTTGTTTAATTCAATTTATCAATTATGTTAAACGAGTTAAGTAATTAACAGTAGAAGAGAAGCATGCACTAAATTTTGTTTAGTCATTCTTTTCAATTTTAATTAAATTCAGCATATCAGTCGGTTAGAACTATCTTAAAAAGGTTTTTGTCAATTACTAGCTAAAATACGGTTCCCATAAAAATTAATGATTATGATTTAGCTTTTTTTTTTAATGTAGTTGATTATAATATTATTAGTGTACATTTTATTTACTGTAACTAAATTTTCAATTAATTTTTTTAATTGGATCATTAAAACTAAAAAAAATGAATAATGGTTTGACAAAAATACCCTTTTGATATGATCAAGAATAGACAGAAAGGACCAACTCCGCAAAGAAAGGTTGAAATAGGGTTGTAAATGCCAAATTTAAAACGATAGAGATGATTTGCACAATAAGTACAAACGATAGGGATGATTTGTGCTAATTACCCAAAGTTAATTTTCAATTAAATTATCTCTTCAATAGTTTAATTCACTTGTGCATTTATTTTTTTAGATGTCATGTGCATTTTTTAAACAAATTTCTTGATATTTGTAAAGATTATGGTTTTGTACATTAATTTTATTATGTCTAAATTTTATATGAGATAGTTGTTTATTTTCTCATGCAAATCCCTACAATAATAAAAGAGGAGACCCTTTTTGCATCGGAAATGCTATGCACAAGAACTAAATTAATGTAGATGTCACACATCAAAACATTAAAAAAAAATTGAAGTCCAATGACAATTTAACAGACAACAATGGTTCATGTTAGCAATAGAAGGGTATAGCAAAAGCACAGTGAGCTCCAAAAACTCAATCTATAGAATCATACCATGTGTTTTTAATAGATTCAGAAATGTCATCGTCTCTTTAAAGTTAGAAGCTACTCTATGTTAGAATATTGCTAATTTTATCTAAGTGGTTGTATTTTTTGTCACGTGCCAGGAAATATTATTTCTATTTTCATTCATTTCTTCCAAACATATTTGGCAAATTTATTGTTTAGTATAATCTTACATTTGGTGATGCATTGGTTCTCTCTCTATTGCCTCTTTTCTCCATTTTCTCACGTAATCACATGTGCCTCTTTACTCTACTTTTCTCGCACAACCTTTGCCAGACTTCTCTTTTTCTTCTTCCCTCTTTTTTGTTTTTTTCTTCATCTATTCTCTCATCTAAAGTCAAACTTCTCATCTTCACTCTGAAGCGCGGATTTCTTTGGTATTTTTTTTGTCTTTTTAGCAAATCTTTGCACTCCGTATAGGATTCCTGTATTTTTGAACTTTTTCAGGAGATGGATACCACTTATTGCCCAAAAGTAAATGAAGTGTTATTTCTTGATTTTCTGTCGTGGCACGTAGGTGTAGCAAAAAATCTTTGAGCATCTTCGAATGGGTATCATTGTGTAGAGCAGTAGAATATCTGTGGTTTTTTTTATCTCTCCTTTTGATTTTATGCACCTTTTTCTTCTATTTCATTTTTAAGCGAACTTCTTGTTTGCAATTCATTTTCTGTGGTATGTTGTAGGGTTTGTTTTAAAGTGCTGTCATTGTGGCCCGGAATTGTGCACATTCATTTGAATGTCATAGTTATGCAATCTGCTAGGACTCGTGAGTATAAATAGAAACGTATAAATAGAAGATAATGTTAACTGACTAATGTGGTGGTTCCAACCAATTCCTATTACTAAAATAGGCTACAAATTCATACATTTTAAGGATTTAGATATAATATAATATAATATATATATATATATATATATATATATATATATATATATATATATATATATATCATCTTTTCCATTTTCCTTTTACTTGTATAATGATGTGCACCAATAAAATGTTCTGGACAAAGAGGGCAAAGAGTGTTGTCTTTATTTAGTGACAAAATGGACTAACCTCTAGGTAATTTAGAAAGTTCAATACGGTCACCCAAGAGTGGTGAAGTTAATGGCCAAATAGATGACTGGTCTTCTAAGGAGGTTTTGACTTAGTCTTATACATGTCTTCAATTGGCATGCATTTGACTAAATAACACTTTAATTGCAGTGATAGCTGCGTAATACTGCAGTGTTTTAGTGGTCAAAACCAATACATAGTTTTCACAAAAGACGTGCATTTCGATTTATGAGCTAAATGATATTTCTATTAACAAAAAAGATTAAAAAGTTTATCAATCTATAATTCTCTATAAACATGAGAAATTATGTTCCATGTGGGATTTTTATGCATTTTCTGAAAAAGAGATCTCTGGGGGTCTGTTTAACTATTAACAAATAGGATTGCATTCACTACATTACTGAAAATTGAAAAATATATGAGTCTGGTATACCCTCATTTGAACCTAACTGAACATGATGTATGATTGTTTAGATGTATTGTAATTTTTTTTTGGTTGCATTTTTATTTCACATTTTTTCCTACTAAATATCTTTATGAACATACGAAGCTCTCTTTGATTACAATGGACCATCTGCTAGATGCACAACATGTGTTGTAATCATTCGAAATAATCAACTTCTTGTTGCAAATGTCGAAGACTCCCGTTGTGTTCTCTCTCGAAGGGTTTGGATGATGTTTTTCTTTTACTTTCTAAGAGGTTATTATTTAGTTCGATTCCTTAGAAATACTTTTGGTTATTTCTTCCAAATACAACATTAATTAAAAGAATGGTTTCAGTATTCATAATTTTGTGCAGCATGAAATTGGCGATTTACTCATAAACCTATTTAGATGTAGGGAAGAGAATGCTACTTTGTTTCCAATTTTCCTGGTATGACCCTTTTAAATCTTTCAGGAGACATGGAATTGAAACAAAACAAATCGTTACCCGTTGAAAAACAAATCGTGATAGTAAATCCTGATATAACCACTGTATGTTGCTTCTTAAACTTAGTTTGCATGTTAGTTTCTATTTGATTGTATCCTGAGATTTCTCATAAATTTTTCATTTTGCATATTTAAAAGAAAAAAATATTTTGAATTTTTGGATTTATATATAACTATATTACATTTATTCGAGGGATCGCAACACTTTCATACTGAGTATAAAATCAAATTGTCAAAATTATCATACCCATAAGCTCACTTTTCTACTCCCTTTTACTTGCTTATTGCAAAGGGAGAACGATTTAATAAATGTACTCCATATTGATCACATATTTTTCTCACTTGTTTGCTCAGAAACTGCTGTTGGACTTCCAGGTTTGCCATTAAACCTCTTCATAAACTTAACATTATACTTCTCATCATATATACAAAAACACGATTTTATCACTAAATTTTCATATAATAGATAAATGCAAGACACTTATTATATAAGCCACTAAAAATTAAAGATTTTAACTTTTTTGCTTGCGAATCTTTTGTTGACTCTGGCTGGCGTAAGAGATGTAGGAGTTTTTCTAAGTGTTGGTATGACTCAGTGCATCTCATAAAAATACATGGTTAGGATTTGAACATTAATTTATAAAATCATAATATTCTTCTTAACTATTCTGAAAGTTAATGTATATGGTCACTCGATCATTCATAATGCTGCTATGGTTCATCTACGTAGATTTAGTGATTTAGTAAACCACAGTAGCGTTAGGAATGAAATCATGGAGGTGCCAATTTTTAAAAGCATGTGCTAGAATTGAAGCACGACTTAACTACCCGTGTCCTCAATTTTTTTTTTAGATCATGGATTTTGGTATCTTCAGCACTTGAAGTGTTTCTCGTTTGACTTAAAGGTATCAAATAAGGTGCATTGTCGATTTATATTTTATATTTCAGTTAAAATTGATTTGTTCAAATCACATATCTGTGTATTATTTATAAATCTTGGTTTCGTCCTCTCAAGATCTTATGCTATAGTCATCTAAATCCATTGACTTCTATGATTTCATCATTCTTTCTTGATTTTTCATTGATCCTCTTCCCATCTCTCATGTCTCTCTCAGAGACATATTGAGAGACTTCCCTTTACAACTTTTTCATTCACTTGTCATTTCCTTTTTACCAATTTTTAGTATATTTTATTTTTATCGATCGACAACAATTTTTTCTTGGTGATTTAAAATGAATTTAATTTTTAGAAATTTTAAATGAATTTACCACAGATGATGATGAGATTTCGGGTAGGGAAATCTCATGGAACTTGCGAAATTGATTTGAAAACGCCGGGAAAGCCCAAATTCAGGTTGTAGACGATATATCTCGACCCGCAAATTATTGAACCAAGCAACCAGACAAGAACCAAACTTGAAAGACCTTTTGATTACAAAACCAACGAACATTGATTTGTGAACGCCACAAAAGGGTGTCTAATCATTTGATAAGTTCTAAGGGTTGAACGCCACAAATATAAAATATTTGATAAGTTCGAAAAGTTCATCAAGAACCATTGGATAGAAAATTCTCAATTCATAATAATCAATAGCTTAATTGTTCACAATGGAAAATAAAACATATTTATACTAAACCAATAAATCCTAAGAAATATGGAAAATACGAAATCAAGAGTCCTAAAATAACAAACTTGCCTAAAATAAGAATTCTAGTAAAAAAAAGGAATAAAATCGCGTAAAAACAGGTCGTACCGGACGACCCTTCCGGAAGTCCGGATGCACAGAGATTTTTACCGGACGTCCAATAAGACGCGTCCGGTAGGGCAGTTGCTCGTCCGATTGAGCAAAAAGTCTTCAACCAACTTTATCACGTGGATCCAAGTCTTTTCGATCTTTGACTCCAATATGAAACTTGTTCATTGACATGTTGTCTTCAACGCCATGTGCCCCTTTCCCGAACATGCATTTGTATGACTTTGTACAACGTCATTAACCACGTTACCGGACCTAAACACCTTCAAATGAGTTCTCAACTTCTTCTTAATGAACATTACACTTTTGATCGCCCAGGGCCTATCCTAAATCATATCAGGTTACCCCGTCGAAGGGTTAGCCGGAGCCTCATATTGCAATTGTACTTTATGTCTCATGATAGGCATTGAAATGTTGTACTTGTAATTGAAATATTATGAGTGGTTTATTCTATAATAAAGTTATTATTCTTCTTAAAAGAGGTGAAGTTGTTTAAAATTGTCATACTTCTCTTTTTTCAACTTTCTCTTTGCTTTCATAAAGTAGGTTGATTGTTCTATAATGAATATATCTTTGAGTTCGTCTATTGATGACATTCATACAATATAACTTTATATCGTTAATAATACAAAATACATTAATCAATCCACATAGTTAAATATTTTGATGTTCTAAAATAATTTTTTTTTTTAAATCATTTGTAAAGTTATATCAATTATAGTGCAACGCACGATCTCTACTAGTATATCCTTACAATATTAAAAGAGAAAACTTGCTTGCCACTATTCATGCCACTATTCATAAGGCATCATGTTTGATGTCATGTATCTATCATAATATTTAACCATTTCTTTTTATTTTATTATTACTCTTTCTCCATTTTTTCATGTTAACTCCCATGTTCATTTCCTCCATTCTCTACTTGTTCATCTTTTCCTTTCTTCTTGACATTTCTTTCTCTTTGACTTTCCCTTTTCATTCTCTCTCTGCAATCAACCAAAACCTTCCATGAAAATTTATTTGAAGCTGCCTTTTCGCCTCTTTTTTTTTTTTTTTTTTTAAATCAAACTACAACTTCATTTTTTGCTTCTCTGATTTGGATTTCTCTGTATGAATGAGTAACTTCACTTTCATTATAACATAAGGTATGTACTACATCTATTTCTTGGTATTAACATCGTGTTGCAGTGATGTTACAGTTTCTCGATTCGTCAAATATTATTCGAGTGTTAGATCTTGAAAGCTTCTGTCTCATGATGATTGTGACAACGGATTTCTTTTTTAGTTGTGTAGCATACATCCCTGTGATTTTAGATTTTTATATATTTTTTTTTATTTCTTCCCCATGGTGTGATAATTAAGTGATTCAAGCTTTTTCTCTAGATAATTTTATATCGCAAGGTTTTTACTAATCTGTAATGGAGATGAACATGTGATGGAGTTGACAATGGATCAAAGACAAAGGAAGAGGCGGGGTGTGAATTGGGATGATTTACCTGTGGACATTCCCAAGGTATTTTTATATCTGACGTAGTGTTTTAAAAAAATCATTTTTTCCTGAATTTTTGTCGATTTGGTGAAAAAAAATTGAACATTTTTTGGTCAGGTATGTTATAAGTTTTGATTCTTGTGTGTTTAATTGCATATTTGGGAGGGTTTAAAAGATTTTTAAATCTGATGAACTTTCTTATGATTCTAAATTGATCCGATTGTGAATCTGTGACAAACATATTTAGTTTTAGTGAAAAATTATCAGTTTGAGAAATTCTAATGATAAATAAATCATTTATAAATTTGTCAAATTCAAGCTAAAGATATATTTTGATGCTTCTTTATGTTATTACAATTTAGAAATTTTCAGAAGGAAACATTATTTTCTTGGTAAATAAATTTTCATTAGAAATCATTTTTGGCTTCTTGATGTTTGAATTCATGTATTAGTATTATTTTGGTGATGTCAATATTAATGTTCACAATACTAAGCATTGTTATATTATAGAGATATCTCATATTCATCCTATGATTTTTGTTCTGCAATGATGATTAACACTTCCCTATTAGATCGGAATGATTAAATTTGGAGTTCGATTACTTTGCCCTTTCTCTGTTGTACGACTACTCCGCTCCATCCACCATCTGACTACTCTCAACTCTTGTAAGTAGATAATATATACATATAAATTCATTCTTAAATAGCCAAATGGCATGTGTATTTATATCTATTTCCTTTCTCCTAATTTAGATGTCATAATTTGCCATTTTCTGCAATTGTATTCCGTAGCTAAATTATAGTTTTAGTTAATTGGTAGATTTGAATCATACTATATGGTTCAATTTGAAGCTAAAATGATTGGGGAAAAAATTAGGAATTTTGAAGTGGAGGAGTTGGTTTTTATGATATATGTCAATTGTTTTAATTTAATAATTATACAATTTTTACTTTTTGAAATTTACACTGTCGAAAAAATTAACCCAATGACAAAGCTCCAGTATTTGTATGTTATTATTAGTCTTCTTTCATTTCTGCATAAACCTTCACAGTTATGTCCTGAGTGGACATTTATGTAAGACATTTGTAGGATGATAATAAGCGGTTAGCTTCTGCTTCGAAAGCCACGTATGAGGTTTCTGTTTTTACGGATAATAAATTATGACATATCATCGTACTTAAGTTTTTTTTTTTTTTTTTTTTTTTTTTTTTTTTTTTTTTTTTTTTTTTTTTTTGCGCTTAACTGGGAACTGAATGATAAACTATTTGTTGAGAATATTCTACGAGAACTTGGTAAGCACATAGATTTATTTGACTTGTATGTCATATTTCTTATAATTGCTTTTATTAATATTATATCAGTCTTTATGGATTACAAAATTTGAGTTGATCATATTGCTTTGTCGTAGAAATGTTGCCAACAATCACTTAGATAGGTCTATACCAGATAATCTTAGCTCTTGAGCAAATTTGAATAGCGTGTAAGCGTCTAATGTAGTGTTCTATTCATTTGAATAATGTGAAATTTTTTGCACGCTTAATATTGTTGGTATAAAGATGGGTAAGAAGAATGTAATATTAATGAAATAACAACACTCTTCTTCACCTCAACTAGCTGATGTGCAGAAAAGATTGAAAATGATGACTAATGACAGGTTTCTATACGCAAATGAACAATATGGAATGGATACAGAACAAGTATAACAGACTAAGAATGTTTGAAATTATTTCATATGTAATCAATTTATGCCAAGATACAACTTTGAAAATTTAGAAGCTAGTTTAATGTTTTCTCATCTGCACATTTGTTAGTGCTCAAAATTTTCTTTAGGCAACGATTGATGTAAAGAACATAAATTATATCTCAAACGAAGTGGATATTAGTAAGAACCAGTTTTCTTGATAGAATTTGGTGCAACAACTGAAGTTTGTCACTTTCTTTTTTCCTTTCCAATGCTTTGCCAGGTTGGAAGTAAAAATTTGTATGATCTCAATGGGTCGTTAGGTCGCTTACTAGACAACTATTTGACTGCCATATGTTGTATATTTTGGCTGATATTTTAGAACTTAGATGTTCTGCCAAGTGTTTTGCATTGTTCTACAAATCACCAATATGTAAACTGTAGATTTTTTTCATTGATACAACAAAAACCAACTTTCTTTACAATTTTGTGGCTAATTGGAAGTTGAAGTTATAGGATTACGAGTCATCATAGGCCTTTAGTTACTTATAATAAACTTTTGTCATATATTACATAAATGACTGATATTTAAAAATTAGAAACTCTATTGGTTTCATTGTTTAATTAATTTATAACACATAAATTGTAGATTTGTTTCATTGATGTCTTGCCTATTTGATTTTTCAGTTTGAAATGAGGGCGACTAGGTTGATGTTTGCAGATACTGGCACGTCAAGTTTTCACTTACATAAAGGTGTATGTCTTGTCGGACTCAAGAGTTCTGGGATCTATTTTCATTTAGTTAATTGATTTGTTAAATAACACGATATTGTTAGCATTTGCAAAAGGAGAGGTGGAAGAGATAGTAGAACTCTGGCCCATAAGACAAACTCAGTTGTTCCCATTATTGACGATATATAACTAAATGTTTACATGTTCTAAAATATATTGTTATTACAACGAAATCTCTTAAAAAATTATAACAATCATCGTGCAACTCACGATCCGCCACTAGTATATAATAAAAGAGGAGAAAGTATGTTACTATTACCTCGATATCCACAAAAAGTGATTTTCACTTTGGTCCTCAATCTTTTATTATGTTAGCATTTAGGTCCTTGATGAACGGGGTCTTAAAATAGTGGACTTTCTATTTTTATAATTTTCTTTTTCAAAGAAGTTAGGATATAGCACCAGAGATCCCGAATCTTTTACGTGCGTTGCACTTTGATCTTCAATCTTTAAAAAGTAGCATTTTAGATCCTAAGTGCAACAAAAATAAAAGATTGAGGATGTCAATGCTACGTTTTAACGCTTGAGGACCAACATGCAATTCGATTTACTCCCAGCGATTTACTGCAGAGAATTGGAGAAGGAACCATGCTGCATTATCCTGGTAATGGAGTTTAATCCTGGAGAAGAAAGAAACAGATAGGACACTCCGTCCAGCAAAAGGCCCCTTCCAAATAGTTTTCCCCACTGCCCCCGGAATTAAAGTGCTTCCCGATGCAAACCCTAATCTCTAGCCCTCGTATAATCGCCGTACTGAACCGCTCAGAAACGCACAAACACACGGTTAATTGACAAGGTAAGTTTCTATTGAAGTGTTTGCGTTAACGTGCAGGGCGATGTTGTGCGCGTGGAAGGAGATGAATTCTGGCACATGACCAAAGTTCTACGGCTAAACATCGATGATAGGTATGTCAATTTTTTTTTATTGATTTTAATTGGTAGGATTTACTACGCTTTACTTGTGATTTATCTGCTAGTGTAATTACTTGCTTTGATTCTTCACTGTGAGATGTGAAAGTCCTCTCATTTACAAATATTTCAACATTTATGTTAAAAACACAAATGCTTAAATATTCAATGTGTTGAGTATTTGGTAGTGAAAGTGTTGTTTTGTAATGGACAAACGAAATATCAAGATTTAATCCGCAAAAGCGTAATTAAACACAATAAATTTGGAAAAGGAATTAATAGTATACAAACCACAAAAGAAAAGTAAGGAATAAAGAAAGAAAGAAATTTGAGGCAAGTGATAATCATTCTTTTTTTGAGACAATATTGCCCCGCAACGATGCTCACGGTTTATGACATTTGTCTCTCAGGATACAATTTGTGGTAGAAACACTTCAAACCACAAGCAATAGTGAACTCGAACAGAATGTTTTCTCTCTACAAGAAAACATGGTTTTAAATGATTATGGAAATCTTTTGCAAGAGTTTTGATGTATTGCTCAATGCAAAAGCGATATGGGATGCATAATGAATGTCCAAACGGTCCTGGATGAGAGGTGGTGAGTGATTTGACATGTCTTAAACTCCATAACCTTATGAAGGAAAGTATCCTTTGCTGTTGCTATCCTGTCGCTGGCCTTTCGCTTGAGCGCCAATGTCAATATTTTAACAGAATACTTCTTGCACGCCTGTTGCTCACTTGTCACTCGAGCAACAGTGAGTTAGGCAGTTTTTCGACCATTTTTTCCTCTTTTCTTCCAACCTTTGGACCGTAATTTGTCATTCATTGAGATTTCAAATATATCACGACGATTTACTCGATGAGTAGAACAACTTAGTGTATTTACGTTTATAATTTGACTCTGATCAAATCCAAATATTTGGCCGAAGTTGACATGAATGTTACTTTTCCACAATTCTTAATTTTAATACTTAACCAAATTTTTTTCCTTAATTTTAAACCAATTTTCAACAATCTACCACATGAATGGAAATTCAAATATGCATATGCAATGCGAAAACTTTATGATGCATCGTAGAGAGAGAGAGAGAGCGAAAAAACTACATTAGATAAGGTAACTTCCGCTTTTGAACATTCCTTAGTGAAATACTATCGGACTTACTTCACTAATTGGTGAACGTGATCACGTCTTGGACCATTTAGCCGTTGATGTGAGTCAAGACAACAATACTCACACAGATGTCTTCCCTAAATCGTTACTTGGTTCATTTTGGTCCTGAACCACTCTTGGGTTTCATAAGTGTTTAGAGAGTTTTAGCCTCGAACAATTCTCATTGAAGTGGCAAAACTTTACACTTACATAGGTGATCTCTTATTAAGACTATTTTGCCTTACTCTTGACTTAGTTAAGATATGTGAATTATTAAAATAGTATCTTATCCTTTAATCATTTTGGAGAAAGTACTTTAATATCATAAGAACGACTTTGGAAATAATTTCCCAAGCACTTCATTGAATCTTTATAACTTAGTTGTCCCTTTGAACCAAGATCTTGGGATCTTCAGTTAACAAGGTAGGGTTACCATTACAAAGACTCTTATTTAGTAGGCTTTAATCCCATTCCTTTCGATAGGCAACATACTTGATTTCTAGACAAACCTTTCGTAAGTGGATCCGCGATGTTGTCCTTTGATTTCAATAATTTATGGAGATGATACCATTAGAGATCAGTTGCTTAATGATATTGTGTGTACGACGTATATGTCTAGACTTACCATTATATATGCTGCTTCGAGCATTTCCAAAAGTCAACTGACTATCACATATATACTTATTGTAGGTACCGGCTTAGACCAACATGAAATATCTTTCAAGAAGTTATGAAGCCATTCTACATCTTTTCCAGCTTTGTCCAAAGCAGTGAACTCTGATTCCATCGTTGATCGAGTTATACATGTTTGCTTTATTGACTTCCAGGACACAGTAGCTCTACCAATGGTAAATGCATAACCACCAGTAGACTTAGATTCCTTCATGTCGGATATCCAATTCGCATCACATTATCTCTCCAATACCACATGATATCTTGTGAAGTGTAATCCATAAGTTAAGGTGAGCTTCAAATACCTAAGAACTCTCATTAAAACTTTCCAATGATCATGGCTTGGATTAATTGTGAATATACTAATTCATAGTAAAAATTATATCCGGTCGAGTGCAGTTCGTAATATATATTAGACTGCCTATAACTTGTGAATACTTTAGTTGTGACACACATTCACTCGTATTTTTGACCAAGTGTAAACTTATGTCAATAGGAGTTTTTGCAGGACTTTCCTCAAGTGCATTATGCCTTTTAAGCATACTCTCAATATAGTAAGATTGAGAAAGTATAATTTCCTCCGATGTTCTAGAGATCTTAATCCCTAATATCACATCAGCCACACCCTAGTGTTTCATATCAAAATGGTTTGTTAACATTCTCTTGGTGTTTAGCATTATTTCGTGACTACTACCTATTATTAACATGTCATCTACGTATAGACATACAATCACATAGGCTTTTAGTTTATGTTTTATGTATATATACTTGTCACACTAGTTTATCTTAAATCCGTTTGACAATATTGTTTTATTAAACTTTTGGTGCCATTGTTTAGGAGCTTGTTTCAATTTATACAAGGATTTAACAAGTTTACAAACTTTTTGTTTGTGATTAGGGAAGATGAACCCTTCAGGTTGCTCCATGTAAATCTCCCATTCTAACTCGCCATTTAGGAATGCCATTTTTACATACCGTTTGATGAATCTCGAGATTGTGTATTGCCGCAATTGCAATTAACAACTTTATCGAAGTGATTCTTGTCACGGGTGAGTAAGTATCAAATAAGTTAAGTCCTTCCTTTTGTCAATATCATTTGGCAACTAATCTAGCCTTATATTTGTTAATGGATCCATCCGGTTTAAGTTTCTTCTTAAAAATCCATTTACACCCTAAAAGGTTGTTTTTAGGAGGTAAATCAACTGACTCCCAAATATGATTTTTCATTATAGAATTTATCTCACTATTGATAGCTTCTTTCCAATGCGGTGCTTTCGGTGTAGACATTGCTTTATCGAAAGTCATTAGGTCATTCTCTACCATATAAGTTAGAAAATTTGAGCCAAACGTTGTAGATATTCTAACCCTTTTACTACGCCTTGATTCTTCCTCATTTGAAATGTCATTTGTAGTATCATAAGTCATTTTATTCAAACTTGCATTTTCCTTGTCTTTACATGGAAAAACATTCTCGAAGAATAACGCATTCGTTGATTCAATTATGGTTCCTTCATGTACATTTTGCATTCAGCAACTCCATTTGATTAAGGTGAGTAAGGTGTTATTGTTTGATGAATAATTTTATGTTTTGAACAAAAATTTTCAAACGATACCTCGTATTCTCCTCCTCAATCGCTATGAATATTCTTTATTCGTTTGCCAAGTTGATTCTCAACTTTCACCTTATAAGATTTAGAGGCATCTAAAGCTTTGTCTTTGCTCCTTAGTAGAAAGACATAACAATACATTGTACAATCATTAATGAAAGTAACAAAGTATTTCTTACCATTTTTAGTTTGAACATAGTTCAAATCACAAATAACGCTATGTATTAATTCTAAAGGTGTTGTGTTCCTTTGAACATAGTGAAATGATGTTTTAGCTAACTTTGCTTTAACCCATGCTTCACACTTATGATTAGGATCAATCTTAAGTCGCTGAATTAAACTTTGATTCATAAGCTTGCGCAAAGATTTGTAATTGGCGTGTCCTAATCGACTATGCCATAAACTAGGCAACTCAAGCATATACACTGAATTAGAATCTTTATTCATGATGCTTTGCTTCGGTACAATTGTAAGAATGTTTATTTTGAACATTTCATCACATGTATCCTTTCCCAACATACATCTCGTTCTTCGTGAGTTCAAATTTATCAGTCACAAATACAAGGTTAAAGAAATTTTTACTAAGTAGAGATCAGGATACAAGATTCATGCGAATGTCCGGTACATGTAGGACATTGTTGAGGACGAATTTTTTACTAAATGTCATCTTTAAAGTAACTTTTCCTTGTCCTTCAACTTTAGAGCTTGCAATTTTTTCATAAAGAGTTGTTCTCCATCCAATTCTTTGTAGTTAGAGAATATCATCTTGTCTGCACACACGTGATTGGTAGTACAGTATCAACTCACCAGTGAATTTTCAATGTTGTTACATTAAGAAACAACAGCAGACAGATTCATTTCTTGTATCCCTGCGTTTTCTTAGGCTTTCGACATTCGTTTGAACGATGTCCAGCTTTTCCACAATTGTAACAGTTGCCTTTAAACTTTTTGACTTTCTTGGAGTTGTCTCTTCTAGGTGCATCACCAGAGATCTTGCGCTTCTTGTTGACAACCTTCGAACTAGTTTTATTAAAGTTTGCTCCAAGTTGGACAATAGACATCCTTTCGATTTTTCTATGGTCTTCTTCAATCCTCAAACGGACATCGGTTCCTCCAAAATCATCTCATTGCGTTTATGCTTGAGATAGTTCCTGAAATCTCTCCACAACGGTGGAAGTTTCACAATGATGGCTACAACTTGAAAGGATTCACTTAGTTCTATCTTCTCCTCATATATGTCATGAAGTAGAACTTGAAGTTCTCGTACTTAACTTATTACGGTCTTGGAGTCTATTATTTTGTAGCTCAAAAATTTGCTAACTATGAACTTCTTTGTTCCAGCATCGTCGATCTTGTACTTTTTTCTCCAATGAATCCTATAGATCATTGGTCGAGTCCTTTGAATTATACACTCCATAAAATGTATTGTTCAATCCATTTAGGATATAGTTTTTGCACAGAAAGTTCGAGTGCTTCCATGCATGCAAAGCAATAATCGATTCATGATTATTTTCTTCTTCTTGTACTGTAGGAGCTGTCTCGTTTAGAAATTTTGCCAAGTTTAACGTAGTAAGATAAAATAATATATTTTGTTATCATCTTTTGAAGTCTACATCTCCAAACTTTTTCAGTTTTTTCCCATGTGGGATTGTAGTATTTTGAAGTGGTATAGCCAAAGGTGGAACCACATTATTCGTACCATTGGTTGTTTGACTCTAAGTAGTCTCAATGGTATTTATTTCTGTTACGCAAATAGAAGTTCAACGCTGAAACAACGAGAAGGAAATGACATGTAGAGCTTAATTCCAAAGATGAAGGTAACAAGTTTGTTCTCACAAAATGACCGTAATATTTTCTTAAGATTGTTGAGTATTTGGTAGCGAAATGGTTAGTTTGTAATGAATAAACGAAATAACAAGATTTAATTCGTAGGAGCCTAATTAAACACAACAAATTTGGAAAAAAGAATTTATGGTATACAAACCACAAAAGAAAAACAAGAAATGAAGAAGAAAGAAATTCGAGGCAAGTGATAATCATTCTTTTCTTAAGATAATATTGTCCCACAACGGTACTCACAATTTACAGCATTGTCTCTCAAGATACAACGGATACAACTTGTGATAGAATCACTTCAAACCACAAGCAACAACGAATTCGAACAGAATTTCTTCTCTCTACAAGAAAATATGGTTTTGAATGATTATGGAGATGTTTTGCAAGAGTTTTGATGTAATGCTCAATGCAAAAGTAATATGAGATGCATAATAGACATTCAAAAGGTCCTATATATAGAGGATGAGAAGTTGTGAGTGAAGTGACATGCCTCAAACTTCGCAACCTTACGAAGGAAAGTATCTCTTGCTGTCGCTAACCTGTTGTTTGCCTCTCGTTCGAGCGCCAATGTAAATATTTTAACAGAATACTTCTCGCCTGCCTGTTGCTCGAGTGCTAGGCGAGTGATGGAGTTCGGCAATTTTCTGGCCAGTTTTTCCTCTTTTCTTCTAATCTTTGGACCGCAATTTTCCATTCATCTGGAATTGATTTTGAAATTCCAAATATACCACGACGATCTACTGAACAAGTAGAACAAGTTAGTCTATTTACATTCATAATTTGATTATCGGATCAAGTCTGAATTTTTGGCTGAAGTTGATACGAAAATCACTTTTCCACAATTCTTGGTTTCAATACTTAACCAATTTTTGCCCTCAATTTTAAACCAATTTCCAACACAATGTGCTCCCCTTCAAGTAGAAGCTGAATGCTGAGGCGCAAAATTTTCATAAAAACAAATGCAATGGAAAAGACTATGATAGTTACTGTGGTTTCTCTTTGTCAGCTTTACAAATATTAAATTGGATATTGAAGTGTTTTGCAACCTTGAGGCAAGGCAAAAGTCGCAACATAAGCCCACAAATTAATGCACAAGATTATGAAAGTACAATACTATACAAAAAAAATAGCAGGAGGCTTTGGTTGAAATGGTAGAGAAGAAAATAGGCTATAGAGAAGAAAATAGCTAAAAGATTTTGACATCCAATTAAATCCATTTTATCCAAATCTGTATGAAGGTGTCTTTGTTCCTGGGGTTTGGGGGTGGTTGGGTTAATGCTCCGCAGTTACTAGAAATAAATCCAAGTAGCAAAATTATGAGAGTGCAGCATTTTATTTAATGATTGAAAATTTTCTACTGCATAATCATCTACTGTTCTGAAATTTTGATACATCTTATTCATCATAAGCTTTGATTTACAAGGGTACAGCTATTTAATGGAAAGGGAAGTTTAGTTGAAGGGTGCATAGGAGCGATTGATCGCACAGGAGTGGAATTTGAAGCACTGGAGAACCCAAAATTAGTATCTCTACAGATCACACAGTGGCATGCTTTTGCTGCTCTTGGTGAGTTATAACTTATAAGTAGTTTGAGCAACTCTTGTAAAGCAGTTTTTCCTGCTCAATGAGCTTGCATGGCATATATAACTTATTTCTTTTTTAGGCACTCTGAAGGGAGGCCGAGCTGATTGGCTTGTTGAGAAATGCACGGTACTTTTGCATTTCTAATGTATTTATGTTATCCTTTTTTTAACCTTCAATTAATATTCAATTTATAGTCTCCATTCTTTTGCATCCCAGGAGTTGGGAGCCAGTAGTGTAACACCTTTGTTGACTGAGCGGTCTCATTCAATATCAGAAAATCGGGTTGATAGACTGCAACGAGTCATTCTAGCTTCATCTAAACAATGTATTAAGTGTTCCATCTTATTTATCTTTGCCTCTTCTAGTATTGAATCAGTCGAATTTCATCACTTTGATTAAATGTTTCCTTTTTGATTTTTGTTTGAATGCTGACCTTTGATATAGGCCAGCGTTTACATCAAATGATTTTGGAGCCTCCTATACAAGTTAGTGGGCTTCTACCTATTGTAAGTTAATAAATAACCTTTCTCACTTGTAAGGTCTGAAGCTTATGACATATTTAAACATCATTTTATATGTTTGAAACTTGCTTTCATTGTCTGTTCTTTTCTTTAGTCGAAAATTTTATGAGGTCACTTCTGCTCCTGTTATGAGTGACATTTATGTTTTTTTAATCTCATTCTTATATTCTTTATTCTCCAGGTTGCTCAGTCAAAATTATCTTTTGTGGCTGTAGCAGAAGCTACTTCAGTTTTTAGCTCTTTGAATTCATTACAAAAAGAAGAGGCTGGATGAATGATAATAGGACCAGAAGGAGGTTAGTAGTCGTCACTCTCTGTATAACCCTGAATCCCATCCTGCTGTCTTATTTGAAAAGTAAGAAATTGGCTACATGATCAAAGCCACACCAAGCTGGTGTTTGTCCATACTCAAGAAAAATACTACATTTATCTTTATCCAAACATAGGGTTTTAACTGTTACACTCGGAATAGCTCAACTAACCGTTTGCATTTTTTTAACTGTTACACTCGGATTAGTTCAACTAACTGTTTGCATTATTGACACCCAAAAATATAGAGAACAATAAGCTATTAAGTAATGCAGCTGCTTTAGCCAGAACTTTGAATTTATGAGTCGTACACTATCCAGGATGTTTGAGCTACCAGCTGGAGTTTGCAAAATTAATTTTCTGTTTTGTTCTGTTCTGGTGTTCTTTCAGCATGCTATTTGTTGAGTATTTCTGTCTTTGACAAAGCAAATGATGGTGACATCTCAACTAATTGTCTACATGTGCATTTTTGAAAATGTAAAGTATTTGACATTATTCTTTTGTGTAACGTCAAATTTAAGTTAAATTCATCTTCATCAGACTTCACTAAGAAAGAGTTGAATGACATTGTGGATGCTGGCGCAACAGCTGTTGGTCTTGGCCCACACCGCCTACGAGTTGAAACTGCTACAATGGCACTTCTCTCAACTCTAATGTTATGGTCCGACTCTCAGGAAGTAACCCCGAGTTAACAGGTAAGCCCTTTTTGTGCTTATTTGGAATCTTGCCATTGCTAACGATGTCCATTTGCTTGAACTGGATGGTATATTTAGTTTTCCTCCGTAATGTGATTTCTACTTGGATTTTGATCTCTTGGAGGTTAAACTAAATGGCGACGGTTGGCTAGTGTCATGTAATATGCCTTTTGAATGAGAATGCATTACGATATGGTGAAAAAACTTAAACCGAGTATTAAAAGCAACCAAGACCCTATAATTTCTGTGTCAAATCACTTTCTTATCTTTTTTTTCTTATTCTTTAGCAGGGTTAGTCTAATGTAAATTGTTTATTGGTACTTGGTGGGACATTCGTGGCTGAAGTCATACTTCATTGCCTGCATTACTGTTAAACTCTTTCAATTTAATGACGTTTAGCTGATGGAGAAGAAAAGGAGAACCTTGTACTAATTGCAAGGTAACCATGGGAACAAGTGTCACCATTGGAATAGCCCACAAGATGTAAACGATGCTTGATAAATATGAGGTGATTCAACAATAACTGCGTTTTCATTAATGGCCATGTGTCTCCATTGGAGTCACCTGCAAGATGTAGAAGATGTTTGATAAATATATTAATATGAGGCGATTCAACAATAATTGCATTTTCATTATACTATGACATAATAGTTTCCTTTTGAATGCCCCAAAATAGGTGATACTGTGTGATGTAATGTGTTCTTGGCCATCTTTTTTCTGCTCGTTTAGGTACTAGTTAAAATTTCAATCTTGCTAAATGTACTCTTAACTTTGACGTCATGGATGATATTCTTATGAGTTGGCAATTTTTTTTTTTTTTTACATTAATTTTAACAACATTTTAAATAATCAATGACACAGATTTTGACTACTCACACAATGTCAACAATAATGTCATCTAGGAATATACATCTAGATTAATTCTTAAAATTTAGCTGGTTGTGTTTTACAATCGAGAAACGGCTTTATTTATAAATGGATAGTACTTGTGAGTTTATTAAATTTTGTAGTTAAAAAATAAAGTTTGATTATTCATAACTGATCTCTACATTTGCCAAAATTTGCATTATGTTTTTAATAGGTTTATTGGTGCAATCCTCTTATCGTATGAACCCATTGTCAAATGTTCTCTAACTTTTCAATTTGATCGAAAACCCTCCTATATGACATTTGAGGTGTGGAAGATTCCTTTTTTCATTTTTAAATTTTTTTCCCTTAAAGAAAGCTTCGTGAAATGACAAATATAATTCCTACTTAAATAAAATAAAAACAAAAGAAGAAAAAAAATAAAGAATTAATTTCAACTAATTTAAATTGATTTCAATTCATCTAGATACAATAATTTGTAACTTGTTGCATGTTAAATAGGTGGAATCTATTTAATTCCTATTTAAATAAAATTTTAAAAAAAGATTTTTTTATTTTATTTTATTTTTTATCATAGTAATATATTTTAGCTAACATTTCTAGCAAATATTCTTGCAATACTTTGTACGAATTGTGATTAGTGTTTCTTATACTTTCGAGCATTTTACTTAAAAGTTACTTTGAAAAATTTATTACCTACTTTTAGAAAAGTAAGTTTTATAACTAAAAAATGTAATTTTAAAATTTTACAGCCTTGATTGGTGTAGGAATTTGGTAAAAAATAAGGGGCGTTCTCTTTATGTTTTCGTTTTGTGTTTTGAGTTTTGAATTCGTTTTATGTTTTGTGTTTTGGGTGTCCATTTTGAGATTGTTGAAAACTCGTTTTTTTGTCGTTTTGAAAAAATATTTTTCAACCCTTATTTTTTGAGTTTTGGCATATTTATGAAGAAAACAGTTAAAACGTAAAAAAATTGTTTTCTGTTTTCTTCACAAAATTTTCAGCTGTTTTCAAAAACCCGTTTTCGAAAATGAGAAAGAGAACGTATTTTTAATATTTTGAAAAATCGAAAACAGAAAACGATCAGAAAATAGGAAAGAGAACGCCCCTAATAGTTTGGGGCTAGCAAATGTATACAAATTTATGTTTGGTCCCACCTAGGGATGGCAACGAGCCGGGTCGATCCGGCTCGCGGGCCAAAATGCTAGGTTCGGGTTCGGAGGATTCGGGCTTTTTTCGGGCCCGAGCCGAGCCAAAGTTCGATGAAAATTTTGGGGCTCGGCCCGGGCTTCGGCTCGGGCTTTTCCCGAGCCGAGCCGGCCCGAGTCCGGGCTGGCCCGTATTTTTCTATTTTTTTTAATTTTTTTTTTTTAAAAATTCAGTATTATTCTATTTTTTTTACATTTGATCGCGAGCCCAAAAAGCTCGTGATACGAGCCGACCCGCGTAGCTCGCCGGGCCGATCCGACTCGAACCGAGCCTTAAAAATGAGGTTCGACCCGAGCTTTGGCTCGATATCCCGGGTCGCGAGCCGGGCCTGACCCGGACTTTCACGGGCCGAGCCCGAACGGCCCGAGCCACGAGCCATTTTTCCACCCCTAGTCCCACCATAACAATGCAACAAGTCAAGAATCATGAGAACCATGCCACTTGCACAATTCCCTGTGGGGACGACGTGCCGGCCAATAGGGGGACATGGGGTTGTTCAAGTAAGAAAACTTAAATCATAATAGTCCATTCACTTTTGATTGGGATATTTTTCGGCATAACATGTAGACGAATTATTTTGACGTACGGAATTTATGGACATAGAAAGTTTATTAGTCCATGTCTCCATGAATTTATGGACATAGAAAGATGCTAGCATATATCTATACGTTATTTATTTTCTTATTTTAAGTAAAAAAATTATTTATCAAGACAGTTTGGAGGAGCTGTACAAAAAATGTATAATTTATTTACTATTGTTATTTGACCATAAAATGACTCAAATACACTTACTAATTTAACAAATACTAAGCCTAATATTACGAAGAATATAAAATTTATTTCATAGTTTTAAATTTTTTAATTTTAGAGTATTTGTTTTCCATAAATTTTAAAACTAATTTAAAATATTATTCAGATTTCAACAAAATGTTGTGTTTAAAGTAAAACTAAGTTGAGAAAAATAAACAGTAAGCAATCTAAACTTCTGGAATGTGAACTTAAAATATTTCTTTTTCTAAACTTAAGAATATTAAATGTTTAAATGATTTAAAATATATATTACAAAAGAATAAATATTAATGCATTCTAAATGATAATAGAATTGAGTAATGGTGGGGAACAAGGTCAATAACCGACCCTGTTTCTTTTTCTTTGGTTTAACCAATAGGATTTGTTCCAACGACATCGTTTGATTGGTACTCTAATTGTCTAAATGAACATTTGAGGTCACAGTCTTCAGAAAAAAAAATTCTACAGCTTTTTAGTTGCTGGAGTTCATCATGACGAACAAGATACGGTTGCCTGCACTTTTTCTCCTGCTACTCTTCAAGATTGGAGAATCACAGTCCATTATCAAGACTCTTCCAGGTTATTCGGGAACTCTGCCCATCAAACTCGAAACCGGGTCAGTTTTTTTTTTTTTTTTAAATTTCTTTTTGACAAGTTCAAGCAACTCAAATATTTGTAATTGACAATTAGATACATTGAGGTGGGAGAAAATGATGAAGTGCAGCTATTTTACTATTTCATTGAGTCAGAAAGCAGTCCTAGACAGGACCCTCTTCTGATTTGGTTCACCGGTGGACCTGGTTGTTCTGGTTTATCAGCCCTCCTTTATGAAATAGGTAATCTCTCACCATATAAATTCGTGCAATGGGTGTGTATATTTCTTTTGAGTCGATGATATATAAAATAATAATCATCTTAAACTTAGATAGAAATTTAAAATATTAAGCTCTTGTTTGATTTTTCATTATTATCAAAAATACATTTTTCTCTTTTATTTTCAATCGCACATTTTTTATTAAAATAATACTTTATGTAAATCCTAAATTTTTCCTTATTTTTTAACCACATATTTTTCATCAATTTATTATTTCAAAATGCGTTCTTATCTAAAAATGGAGTTCAAATAGGCTGTGAGAAAGAGAATAAAGTTTTAAAGTAAAGATAAATATCTAGATATTTCAAAATTATGTCATTTTTATAAGAAAAAGTAAAAAAACACAACCTGAGAAATGTGTGGAAATAGCGTACATCTGTTTTAAACTTTACCCAAATCTTTAATTTGTGCCATCCATAATTCTAAACCTTTCGTTTTGTTGCAACACAAGGACATAATTTCATCAATTTGACCGTTAATTGATCAAGAAATCAATTTTGACCACATTATTAATTATTTAAATAAGGGTAAAATAGGAATTTTGCATTATTAACCTCGAACTCTTTAGAATTCTAACCTTCTATTTTTCCTATATGTTTTTGTCTCAAATCATAGTTTCTATCCAAAGAAATCGTTTAGTTTTTTAAAACAATTTTACTCTCCAATTTTGTGGTTGAACCTCGTGTTAATTTAATGGTGTAAGCTTCTATTAAGACAAATATATTAATATTGTTACCTATTAGTTCAGAGAGTCAATAAAACCGTGGTTTGGAGCGAAATCAAATTACATAGTGGTTTTGTGTGAAACTTTTTCAAACCATTTAAAATAGTTTGATTTGAAAATAATAAAAAATCTGTCAAAAAATAATAATGATAGAAATGGATGAGGAGTAGTGGTGGAGCAATGGATTTTTTTGTTGGAGGCACACCTTAGTTCAGTTTCCTCACAACGCATGGTTCGGACTATAAAAATGTTAAACGACAAGTTTAAAATAAAGAGTCAAAGATGGCTCTTAGAATTTTGGCGTCACTATTTTGGCTTATCCTTATGATAAGTATTTCACTTGGCGGGGTAGGTTCTTAGTCACTATTTATGATATGTTTTTCACTTGTCGGGAGTGGGTTCTCAGTACCGCTGTGAATTATTCATTACAAATTTGACAATGCTTCTTACGATTTGAAAAATCATTAAGACTATGTTTGATTGTCTTACAATTCCATGAAAAATGGAAACTAAATTCCATTTTCATCAAAATGTGTTGTTTGATAGCCAAAATGTTCTTGGGAATTGAATTTCCCACTTCTGCTCACATGGTGACATTTTCTTGGTTTTTGGTGAATATCAATTCTCACCACTTTGGTGGGAAAATAATTTTCAGATTATTTATTTATTTATTTATTTTTATAAGGCAATTGGAAAGAATTCTAGACTCAATGGTAAAAAAATTTATCCATTTAATTGACAATTTGCATGAAAAATAAAGTCAAACGAAAATCAAAAATTTATGAAAATATTTACTTTTTGGCAATCCAAATAAATTTTAATATAGATTGTAAAAAAATTATCTCAAAAAATAACAATTTGCATGAAAAATAAAGTCAAACGGATTAGGTGGAAAATCATACCAATCAAACACTATTAATTACATTTTCCCCTAAAATAAATTCTATACAATTCGTTTTATTTTCACCCAAATTTCACCATTGCAATCAAACGAACCCTAAAAGATAAATCGAGAATAACAAGTCAAACATAACTGCTAAATTTTAATAATAGGACCTTGTTATCTTCTAATTCCCATTTTGGGCCGCCTTTTCTGCTTTTTGGTTATATTCTTCACTTGAAGGGTAGGTTCTTGGCACCATTTCAAAATATTAACAAAAAATTTAGGAAACATTTTTCATATAGGAAAAATTAAAAGATGAGTACAAAATAACAAGTAAAAAATGATTGCTTGAATTGGATATAATAATCCGATTTCATTTTCTTTTTAGTTAATTTAATTAAAGTTACATTTGATATCAATTTTACTCGTCTCAATCATATAATCAAATATAAAAATATGATGAGATATTGAGACATTACAAGATTCTAAGTAATTTTTTCAAAAAGGGTAAGAACACTAAATTAAATTCAGAATACCTTGGAGGGCTATGTTCCCCTCTATGTGGTGCCCCTATAACTATGGGACTTGTGCAATCGCACAACCTGCACGCCCCAAGGCCGACCTTAAAAAATGTAAGTTCCAAGGGTAGTACCTAACTTTTGGCTTCAATTGCCCTTGGTCCATAATTAATTTCATTCGTATTATTTAAACTTGTAAAATAAGTATATAAAAAAAATGGAAAAAAATTGTAGTCACGGCTGAAATTGAGAAGTAATATACAAAAGAGAATGTCAAAAAGAAGTCAGTTAGTTCCAAAATAAAATCAGAGTCCTCCATTTTTCAATTTATGATTGTAAATAAGCAATTTTTCTTCTCAAATTGATAAATATAATCTTCAAGATTTACAGAGGTAGAAAGAATTTATTATTTTGAAAAATATAACATTTATGATTCCCTCAGCTTCTGTACTTATGTCCAGGTCCATTAACTTTTGATATTGCAAATTTTGATGGAAGCTTACCATCAATTCTCCTAAATCCATATTCATGGACCAAGGTAAAAAACATCTCTCACTCAATGTTTCAAGTCATGCAACTATTGTGGTAATACAATAATATGTTTTTTCAGGTTGCCAATATTATATTCTTAGACTCGCCCGCTGGTACCGGATTTTCCTATTCAAACACCTCACAAGGGTATTCTTCCTCCGACACCAAATCAGCAAAAGATAATTACATGTTTCTTAGGAAGGTATGTTGACATTACTAATCATATATGTTGTATATCTAAGTAGAAATTGAAGGCAATAAAAATCAAGTTCTTTCACAAGGAATGTGAGATTTAGAAGTAGTTGTACACCCACATAAACTCCCACAACTATTTCTTGGATTAGTCCCATATATCTTAACAATATATTGAAAATGCAGTGGTTACTGAATCATCCCATGTTTATCAAAAATCGTTTATATGTTGGGGGAGACTCCTATGGAGGTAAACTAGTTCCCATGGTTGCGTTGGAAATATTACGAGGTAGTATATATAAAAAATAGAAACAAAGAAGTTTTTATTCATATATTTATTTCCCACCAACTGAGCTTGATTAAGTTGTTATTGTGGATGGTAATGCAGGTAATGAAGCAGGACTGCAACCACGAATGTCTCTCCAAGTACTAATAATATTTGATTATCTTGTTGAAATATATGATTTCTCTTGTGTAACATATTTCATGTTAATGATAAGAGTACTTTTGGAATTGAAACAGGGATATATTACAGGCAATGCAAAAACAGATCAAAACATTGAAAATAATGCACAAGTTCCATATGCTCACCGCATGGCACTTATATCACATGAATATTTTGAGGTAATTATATTTTTGAATAAATATTTTGATGTTAAAATGAAGGCCAAACAATAAACTTCTCATATATGGAAACCTATTCTTAGCTAAATCATTGCATTTATTCATGTGATTACTTTTCGTGCCAAAATCATCTTTTCTCCAAGTTTCTCATCATTCACATCAATTTACCTAACCTATAAGACAACATGAAAACACAAATCAAAAAATTCTAAAACTTTAAGAATCAAACGAAATATCAAGATTAAGTAACATTAATATGATAAGTGAAACACATTCATCATAATTATATTTTTTATTAAATATTTTGATTATAAAATGAAGGCCAAACAATAACTTCTCATGAAAACCTATTCTTAGCTAAATCATTGTATTTATTCATGTTATTACATTTCACAATTTCAGGCAGCAAAACTTAGCTGTAATGGGGAATACGACAATCCTGATCCAAATAATCTGCAATGTCTTTTGGCCCTTCTACCTATCCACGAGGTTACACTATGATTCTTATGTTATTTATTCTTCATTTCGTTTAACATTTATTGTGGATGTAAACACTAAAAATTTTTCACGATATCATTAAATATTGCAGTGTATAAATTCTTTAGATCACGATCAGATTTTGGAACCTGAATGTACAAACCCATATTTCACTACAACATTTTCAACCTTTTACGGCGTTAGTTTACGGCGTGTATATATAGCACGCCGTAAAATAAGACCAACAACGGCGTGCACGAAATGGACGCCGTGAAAAATAAGAGGCTTAAAGTATATACGGCGTTTATTCACTGCACGCCGTAGTTGGTCAGCATTTACGGCATGCAATATAGAACGCCGTTTTGGTTTGCGTATAATTTCATTTTCTATGGCGTGCACCCAGCACGCCGTGTTTCCTCTAATTAAAACCCAGAACAATAGCCCTAAACCGAAACGTTTCCTCTCCCATTTGCCTTTTCCCCTCGAGAACGCACGTTGGTTTCTCCTCACAGCCACCGTCTCTCTCTGCCACAACTTCTCCCGGTATCTCAGCCACCATCTCCTTCTCTCTCCTCCACGACTTCGCGTGCCTCAGCCACCATCTCTCTCGCTCTCCTTTTATTCAACTCGGCAGCAAGTCGTCTGGTACCTTTGTTTACGGTAATTTCATTAACAATTTTTTTTTTTTTGTTTCTGATGGAAGAAATTATGTGGACCTCATACAGAAATCCTTTCTTTCAGGATTCAACGCTCCAGGAATCAATCATCCCCTTGTACCTGAATCCGAGTCATCAATAAATTGATTCACAACAAATTGAAGAGGTTCTTCTCCGGATCCCTTTTCTTTTCTTAGCCCATTTATCAATTTTGGTTAATTTGTTGAATAATTTTTTTTGTGGGCTATGATTCTAAATTGTTTGCGAATGAACTTCTATGTTTCTCCTTTGTGTTTAGTAAAGACAGGGTTGCTGTTTATAAAAAATTATTCACACATTTACGGCGTGCATTTCTGCACGCCGTAAAAACCCATTATTATTTACGACGTGCAAAAGTGCACGCCTACCTTACCTTTTACGGCGTGTGGAAGGGCACGCCGTACGCTTACCTTTTACGGCGTGCAAACATGCACGCCGCGCCGTATATAACTATGGGTTTTTACGGCGTGTAGAAATGCACGCCGTAAAAGGGTAGGCATTTACGGCGTGCATTTGCACGCCGTAAAAACTCAAATTTATTTACGGCGCGGCTTTATACGGCGTGCGGCCGCACGCCGTAAATTGATTTTCACGGCATGCAATGCACGCCGTAAAAAGTATATTTTGTTGTAGTGTTTAATTGGATGGAATCATACATTTCGAGAAGATTTCTCAATTGATCACCTCCTTCTGCCATCTGAAAAAGGAGGAATGCGGTGTCGAGTAACTTCATCCTCAATATATATCAGTACATGTTCATGTAAGAATTTATAAGATCTTTGACCAAGAGCAGGTTTCTTTTGTGCAGAGTCAACATTATGAAACATCTTATGTTTGGGCAAACGATCCGACTGTCCAAGAAGCTCTTCGTGTTAGAAAGGTATTTAAGTGGACAAAACATTAATGATTCAGTACACTTCACCCTATGCTAACTATCAAGAAAAAGGAAAATAGTATATTTGATTAAAATCTTTAAGGTAATCTTGTATTTTATTACCAGGGAACGATACTAGGATGGACGAGATGCAATCGCAGCTTATCCTATGAAATGAATATACAAAGTGTTGTACAATATCATAAACTCCTCAGTAATAAAGGTCACCCTGCTTTGGTATATAGGTAAGTCATATAATATTCTTTTCTTATAGCAATCATGTCTTAATTTATTCTAACTTTAATCTAATTCATAAACTAAAATATAGATGTTGCTTCGCAATTCGTAGTAGATCACTAATTGAAAATGTAAGTAAACAAATGTGTCATTCTAATATATTGCTGGAAACTTGGAGATGGGTAAAAATTTTAGGTAGGAGAGGAGATGATAATATTCAAGAGAATACTTAAGAATTGACTTGTCAAAAATGAGAACAATTACTAGCCTTTTATAGGCTTTCAAAACATGAATTAAATACTTGTATTAGTTAATAAATGCAAACTAATCCCAAACTAATTCGTGTACTTGAGATATACATGAATAAACTAGTGCATTAATGTATGCATGAATAATCCAGAAGACATTAATGAACTTCACTAAATAAATGATGAAGTTGACTAACATAAACTCTCAACACCTTGTTCATGCATCAAACTTCAAATGCTTGGTGAAGATGTTTGATCTTGAGACTTCACAAACTTTAAATTCACATAGTGTTTGTCAATGCGATCTCGAACAAAAAGATATTTCATGTCAATATGCTTGCCTCAATTATTCATGAAAAATAGGTTTTTTAGCCAAGGATAATACTGACTTTTTTGTTAATGAAAATCTCTATTAGACATAGACCACTTTGTTGCCAATGAACTTCCTTCAACAAAGTTGGAAACTTAACAATAAGTTGCTTCTTTACTACTATGTAAAAGTTGTATCTCGCATAAAAAATACATGACAACTTTTGCTCTTTCTATCATCCATATCACCGGCCAATCACTATTTCTATATCCAGCAAGCTTGAAATTATCCAAATATGAATAAAATAGACCATAGGTAATAGTGCTTTTGTTGTATCATAGGATTCTCTTTATAGCATTCAAACGTGTTATTGTAACATTTTTCATGTACCGACAACAAGACTAGTCCCCAACAAAATATTTGGTCTTGTACATTTCAAGTATTTTAAACTTCCACCAAGACTCTTGTAAAGAGTTGAATCAACTTTTTCTCTATCAAATCATGATAATTTTATTCCACAGTCAACGAGGGTGCTATTTTTTTCTTGAAATCATCCATCTTGAATCTTTCTAGCAGACTTCTTTAGAAAAAATGAAAATCACTTCTTGTTGATCACTTCAATGCCATGTAGCAAGCCATTAACCAAATAGTTGTCATCTCAAATTCTTTCGCCATAGTTCTTTTGAACACATCAAATCATGTTAAATTAATTGTAAAAATTTAACCATCTATATATAAGCAAACAATTAAGATGTCACCATTTGAATTGACCCCTTTATAGATAGCATGTTCATAAGGACATTTGATGAACCTGTTCCTTTGAAGAAATTTGTTAGCCTCGAATTCCATGCCTTTGGAATTTGCTTTAAACCATACAAAGCTCTCTTCAAGTTGATACTTTATCTTCATGCCCTTTCACGACATAACTGGGAGGTTGTAGTGTATATACATCCTCTGGTAGAAAATCATTCAAGAATGCTAATCTGACATCCATTTGGTGAATCTTCCATGGAGAGAATTAATCTGATTATTTCAAAATGAGCCACTGGTGCAAATACTACATCATAATCAACGTCATATTTCTAACTATAGCTTTCAACTACCAATTTTGCCTTATAGCGTTTAACTTTACCTCATGCATTCTTCTTTTCTTTTAAAATTTACTTAACTCCAACAGGCTTTTGAAATTCTTCAAGATGTCAAGTTAACTCCTCGGTATCATCATATATTTTCCAAAGACTTCTATATCTTTGTTGCCTTTTACTTGAAGGTGATGGTGTTTCACAATCATGATTTGGTAGTGGAGTCAGTGGTGGTGCTGATTGAGGTGAAACACTCCAGCTTGTTCTTCATCATCATCAAATAAAACAAATTTATAATTTCTCCTTACTAATCCCAAGTGCCTTCTTCATCAAATTCGACATCTCTACTAGTGATCACCTTCTCATTCTTCGAGATGTAGATCTTGTAGCCTGTTCGCGTGGAACTCGCAAGTGTACGGGGTCGTTGTACAAGTAATAAAATTTGTGAGTTAAGAATATCGTTTCCACGAGGAATAAGGTCTAATTTATAATGCAATAGTTACTATTAAATTTGAAATGTGGTGACATCAACAGAGTTGTGATATGTTTGTTATTTATTCTAATTATACTCTAAAAAAGCAATAAAGAGTGATCAAATCTAATGTGAATGTTTGTATTAAAATCTTGAATCCCCTATTTGCCATTTATTTCAATTCTTAATTCGCAATTTAGTAAATTCATGCATTCATGACAATCGATAATCCACTTTTATTCAATATTCTTTTCCAAAATGTATTAAACCTATGTTTAACATTACTCGATCATATTCCTAACCCGAATTCATATGAGAAACATGCATTGATTCACAAAATTTATCACGCATGATTGCACATGCCATAAATATTATTCCTAATACCTATTGCTCATGTGTTGATTTTGTCGCATTCTAGACTTGTTGTGAGTATTCCTACAGTACAACAAACAACTTACCATCTAATTGGTGATCAAGCAATCAAATAGTTCAATGAGAATGCAAAACCATCAAGAAAATCAAGAAATACTAAATTGTTTGTCTTGAATTAAAACAAACAAACAATAGGGTTCATCATTAATCCAATACAAAGGAAAAACCTATCCAACCATTCTAATTATTAAATTATACAATAAATAATCAAAAGATAGCACCCGGATTCAAAGAAATATGGAAAGAAGGTAGAGAAATCAACTTTCTTGAATGAAATCTTGATTTTGGATGAATAATCTTCAAGAATCTTGCACAATTTTCTTGATGTTGATGATGTTGCCTCGTTCTTCGCTTCCAAAGCATATTGAATCTATGATTTTATAGGTTCAAGGATATCTCTATACGTTCTGGACTGATTATGGTGTTTAAAAGATGTCCAAAAGATTGTTACCAAAGTAGAGTTTCAATTGGAAAATGAAACAAAATCTCACATCGAAAAGGTACTATGCAGTCACATAGTATAAATGGAAGCAGCCGCATAGAAGAAATCATAGCTGTTCTCAAGAGCTCTAGAGGCATAGATGTGGTCGCATCTGATTAAAGTTATGCAGCCGCATAAGTATAATTTTTCCCATTGGACGGCCTTCAATAATTTGGTCATATGTTTCTCTCCCGATATCTGATTGAAGTGATTCAAAGTGCATTGGAAAACTAATTCAAATGACTATAAAACTTCCATTGATATCATTTTTCCAATTTGAACGTTTGCTATGCCAAAAATTGGTCTCAAATTGAGACTGAAAATCCGAAACAAAACTTTTTTCGCCTAAAAGTTGATATGAGATAAAATTTTGACTACATTTCATCCCTTTGACTTCTTTCCTCATCCAATTGACCCCTAACACTCTCAAATCTTCATCATGAGGTTTGACACAAATTTTGAGTATTTTCACTTTAGTCCCTGAACTTTGGATTTGCTTCATGCAGTCATTTTCTCTTATAATCTTGTTCCTTTATCTTTCAATTGTATCCAATTAAATCCTTGGCATCTTCAATCTTCATTTTGTCGCTATGTCATCTATGAATTTTTTAAAATTTAGTCCCCGAATTTCGAATTTCACCCCTTTTCACTATTTTTGCATTCTTTTCTCTAATTCCTCATCAAACATCAAATTTTGCCTACAAAATGTAATATAACACAATCATCTTTTAGGACCTCGAATAAGTTTAGAAACTACGCTTATCATAGCCTTTAGATATTCAATCATAGCCAATGGAGTATATTTTTCACTATTATCATCAAAATTGCTCCTCTTTTCTTTTGGAATATAAGAGTAAGAAATGCTTCATAAAATGCGTAGATGCAATACACTTGGCTTAAATTCGTCCAAGCTTCTTGTGGAGTCATGATTTTTATACTTTTGGTTAGACATCGATTCAGCAAATACACAACGCATTGGACAGCTTCAACTTAAAATTCCTTTGAAATTTGCTTGGTCTTCAACATGCTTTAACCCATTTTCTTGATGGTCCTATTTTTTCTCTTCGCTACGCCATTTCGTTGAGGTGACATAAGAAAGGTCAGCGAATGATGAATGCCATATTCTTTACAAAATTTTTAAAATTTGTTGCCAAAATATTCACTATCACGATCTGAGCATAAAACAGTGATCATGTATCCACTTTGATTTTTCACTATCACCTTCAAGTTCTTAAAGGCATCAAATACATTGAATACTTCTCTAATAAAATAAACCCAAGTTTAGCGAGAAAAATATCAATAACAACATAAAATAATTACTTTTATTAAATGATGATAGCTTGATTACTTCATAAAGATCCATACGTACTAATTCAAGAGGCTTTGTTGCTCTGTAACTTGCTTCTTTCAAGAAAGTTTTTCGAAATTGTTTCCATAGAGATACCCTTCACAAAGTTAATTTGGATAATGAATATGCAGTGCCACTTTACCACTTCACCATGTAAAATCGTTGACACATGGCTTTAAGCACTTAGCTTCTCCATTTTGAATGTTCAACAAGATTATTCAATACTTTTAATTCGAACTCTTGCAATCGAATTCCCACTTCGATCTCAAATTGTCATTTGTTTATTTTTCATTTGAATGACATATCCCTTCTTCAAAAGTTGGCCCAAGCTCAAAATATTTGTCTTTATTGAGGAACATAATAGATATTAATAATATATTGGTTCTCTCCATTCTTCATTTGAATAAGAATTTTCCCTTTTAGTTGATTTCAACCTTGATGCATCTCCAAAAGTGACATGGTCATTTAATCCCACAAACTCTACGAAAATAGATTTGTCTTCACACTTGTGGTTACTAGCACACGTGTCTAGATACCCCGAATTGTTGCCTCTTTATTGCACCTTGTATGCTAAGGGGAATGTTCTTTTTGTTTTTTCTTTGGTTTCAACATATTTGGACTTCTCTTCAATAGTATTTTTTCTACACTCCCATGCAAAATGTCAAAGTTTGTGGCAATTGTAACATTTAACTTGGGATTTATCATATCTTCTACCAATATTTCTTCGTACACCTGTTCTTTGAGAAATTTATCGTCCTTGTTCCTCGCCCTCTTAATGTATATGAGTGTTGATAATTCCTTTCATTATTGGCTGAATGTTGAAAATTTCTATCTCGTCTTCCTCGATTTCCATCGATTCTTACTTCTTCTTTAACAACCTCTCATCATGAGCTTTGATGGAATTAACGACTTCATCAATGGTCATTTCTTCGAAATCCTTCAAATCTTCGATGCCCATCACAATAAAATTATTATTTCATATAAATATCAAAGAATTTTTTCGATCACTTAAAGATTATTTATTTTGTCTCCATATATCGTCATCTCATTCACAACCACAAAACTCATGAAGAGTAATCTCAAATTTATTCAAATTCCATTAGGAAAACACCTCATATTATCCTTTCAAAGATTGGAGGCAAGCCTTTTTGACTTTTTTTTAAAGAATCTCCCATGTTGCCTTGTGATAAAAGCATTTGACACCTTTTGAAATGTTTACTTCAAGTGCTTGATGGAACATGCTTGGAGCCCTTTGGTCCTTTCTTCTAGTTGCTTGTTGCAAGTGTCTTTGGACATGCCTTTTTTCATTTTGTAATTCAAATCTTCTTTCTAACAAGTCCTATATATCTTGCTTCCAAGATATGCCTTTAGACAAACACACTATGTGCCATACTTATCATTGGAAAGTCGAGGAAATGGGAGAGAGCTGTTGCTTGCCATCTCTACTTCTCACACTTTTAAAACATTTCTCTGATACCACTTTTGTTAACTTGGAGATGGAAAAATAACTCTTAGGAGAGGATATGATAATATTGAAAACTTTAACTCAATTGACTTGTCAACAATGAGTACAATTACTAGCCTTTTATAAGTTTTACAAAATGTGAACTTAACATAAGACACGTATTAGTTATTAAATGCAAACTTAATCCTCAAATTAATTCATGTAATTTTTAAGTACAAGAGTAAACAAGTATACAAATGTATGGATGAATAATATCAAAATACATTAATGAACTTGACTAAATAAATGAAGTTTATGTTATTCAACATATATGTTTTCTAATTATGCTTCTTTAATCTCTAGTGGCGATCATGACATGTCGGTACCTTATACGAGCACTTTAAAATGGATTCGTAGTCTCAATATGACTGTTCATGACAACTGGAGACCTTGGGTTGTCAATGGCCAAGTTGCAGGGTTGGTTTCTAATTCTCGATACAAACACATATATATATATATGCATATATAATGGTATTATCTTCACAATTGCACTGTCCATTTTCCATTGTAGATACACAGAGAAGTACAAGAACAATGAGTTTTATCTCACATTTGTAACGGTGAAGGCAAGAAAAGTTTGACTATGCTATTTCTCCCACTGATTTGAAGCAAAACAAGAAATAAAGGCGTGTTCATATTTTGTAGGGAGCAGGTCATACAGCCCCAGAGTACAAACCTAGAGAATGTTTTGCGATGCTTGACCGTTGGCTCTCTCTATATCCTTTATAGGTGTGGATAGGGAAAAGTTTTTGGGGTTCACTCGTTACACCTTTTTAACATTGTACTCTCAATAAATATTATGCATTTATAAGTTTCTATAATGATGACTATGAATTTAAGTTCAAATGTACATGTAACTTAAATCGATTATATTCAACACTAGTTTGACCTTGTTGATTGGTGGTGTACTATGTTTTATTTTTGCCTCTATTCAAAAGAATTTATAAATGGTTTAATTAATTTATAAATAGATAGAAATAAGCGGTGAATAAGTGGACAACACTTGTAAATCCATTAGAATGTGTGCTTGAAATGAAGTTTTCACCATTTATAAATTTTGTCAAACAGATGCTTACTTGGATATACATTAGTATTTAAATAAAATTCTTTTGATATTTTCATATGTAATGTTATGATTTTTATTTGCGTTTCCTCTAACTTCACTTGCATAGGTTGAGTGGCAAGAATTGAATTTAAGCTCTTATTTAGTTTTATTTAGAGATTTAAAGTGTGCAGGTCAACACAGCCCGACCCACGTTTCATAGAGGTAGAGAGACTGATGGAGATCCTAATAAATATTAAAAACCTACCAAACTTATTTTAAGATGAGAAACTATAATTTATGTGTAGAGACTTTCTTTTATTTTCTTATTCTAGTTTAGTAGTTTACCTTGTTTACTAGAACTTCAACTATAAATAGTCCTAAGTTTTTCACTTTAAACCGTCTTTTGATAATTGAAACATAATTCATTTTTCCCTTACATCTCTCTCTCTCTCCCCTAGTGGCTGCCCTACTATAGGCGAGGTAGGTGATCACCTAAGGCCCTACTTTGATCTACTTTGGTAAGGGTCCGATTGATTGCAAGGGTGGAAAATGGGTAGAAATGAATTGAATTACAGGGAATTAAATTGCATGGAATTATTTTATCGGGAATTGAATTAAAGGTGTTTGATTGGTATAATTTTCCACTTTTTTATTATAATACGTTTGACTTTGTTTTTCATGCAAATTGTCAATTAAATGGATAAATTTTTTTACCATTAGGGACAAAATATGTTTAGATTGTCAAAATAATAATAATAATAATAATAATTTTTTATTTTTTATTTTTACGTTTGGCTTTGTTTTGTATGAAATTTGTCAATTAAATGGATAAATTTTTTTACACTTTATCTTAGAATTTGTTTCTATTGCTAAAAAAAAAAAAAGGTGGAAATCAATTCCCACCTATATAGCAAGTCATTGAATTCCACGGAATCACGCTTCAAGTGGTTGTACCTTGGAATTGGGTGGAAACCAATTCCATGGAAAAAAAAATGCTATCAAACAGTGCAAAAGTGGAAGTTGAAATTCGATTCCAACTTCCTGGGAAAATAAAACCCTATCAAACATAAGGTTAATTGGTTGATTGAAAAAAAAAACGAAAATTATATATATGAAATTCTTTATAAAAGATTTATCAAAATACAAACACAAGAAACTAATAAAAATTGAAAATACAAAAATCTTTAGAAAAAAACATAAATGGCATAAAACTTGTCACTTGCATTTATTTATCATATAAATGTATCGCAAACATTACTCTATATATCTCTCTCTCTATAAGTAATTTGACCCTTTTTATCTTCCAAATGACCCTTTTCTTTTCTTAACCAAACAAAAAAGGTCTATTTGTCTCTTCAAATTCCACATCCAAATTAACCCGCCATAAATTTTTTATACAACAAGAAAATAATGATCTTACTATAAATTAAACTTTTGAAGATTCAATTTAGCAGATTAGTCTGGTCTCATTGTCCTTATTATAGCTTTACAGTTTCTTTCTTTCTCTATTTTCTTCAAAACATATATTACAGTGTGTATAGACTGTTAATATTATTGTTTGAGTAAAGCACTGAGATTGCAACCACAGTCTAGGTAGCTCTAATGTGGCATTAAATGACAAGTGAAATTAAGTGAGACATTTAATTTTTCCTTTCATTTACCCTATCATCTAGAGTCGTCTAAATTGGGGTTGTAACCCAGTGGGATTAAATAACATTACTCTTATTGTTTTTCTTTAATCTCATGATAATAGCCTTTTTAGATGCTTGTTGAAAGTACTTTGAATTTAATAATTCTTTGTTCGTGTTCATACTTCTTATTTGCAAGTTAATTTAGTATGGATTAAGTGAAATTAGAACCTCATTTGTATTTGATCGTCACTTTCATTATTTTGTTATACTATCTCTCGCAGTCAACATTCTCCAATTTTACTTAATTTTGTACATAAATTTTGTACATAAATCACTCAAATGCTTTTTCAATTTTATTTTAAATAGTTACAGTGAGAAAATGATAAAAAAACGAACAGACCCATTTGCCATTGCATTATAATTATGTATGCCAAACTTCACTTATAATTTGTATTGCATGTTGAAATTTGACAGTTTGTTATTTTCTTCTTCAAATTTTGGGGCTTAAATGTCTGTATTAGATGTTTCATTATTATATTAAAATGATCCGTAAGAAGGCTCAAGTAAGAATACAGTGATTTTTCTTCAATAAGGCCCCATATTTGAAGTTGGCATAAAGCTTCCCCCTCACCCAAAATATCAGGGTCGGCCCTGCTCTCCCATTCTATCTTCAATCTTCTACTCCTCTTCTCTTCTCCTTCTTGAAAAAAACAAAAATAGGGTTCCTCAATCATCCAATACAATAGAAAAACTAGCTAGCCATCCTAATAATTAAAATATACAAGAAAGATGAAAAAATATCACCCGGAACAAGAAAAGATGGAAGAAAGCAGAGAAATCCACTTTCTTGAATGAAATCTTGAAAGATGTTGAATAATCTTCAATAATCTTGCATAATTCGCCTTGGATTGATGATCAAACCTTGTTTTTTTTTTTTCGCCTTCAAAATATGTAGAATATCGAGATTTTAGGTCTAAAAGGAGGTTTTTTTTACATTCTGGACGTCTTTTGGTATAAATAGGGTGCCAAAATATTGTATGCCAAGAGTTTCCAAAAGAAAGAAAAGGAAAAAAAATAATCTCCAGGAATTTAACCATGCGTACGCATGGTATACTTTGTATGTATGCACAATACAAGTGAAATGACCTCGGGTGGGGAGAATTGAGATCTCGCGTACGCAAGACTAGCAGGCCTGTGCGTACGCACATTTATACATTTTTTCCACTGGACAACTTTTAGTATTTTGATCATATCTTTCTCTCCCGATATCCAATTTAGATAATTCAAAGTGTGTTGGTAATCTGACTCAAATATATACAATTCCTATAGAAATACGAATTTTCCAATTCGAATTTTTTGTATCCAAAACATGGGTCTCAAGTTGAGACCAAAAGTTTGAAGCATAACTTTTTTGGCTGGAAGTTTATATGTGGTAGTACTTGTATGATATTTCACCCATTTGGCTTCTTTCCTCATCCAATCGATGTCTAACACTCTCAAATTTTCATCGTGATATTTGACCTAACTTTTGAATATTTGCACTTTAGTCCCCAAATTTTGGATTTCGCCTTCTCTTGCTATTTTTGCATTCTTTCGTCCAATTTTCCATTCAAACACGAGTTTTACCTAAGAAAAGCAATACAATACAATTCAAGTCGTATTTTTCCAAAAGAACAATACAATTCTATAGTTTAAAGCCTCAAATAAGTGTGGAAAATACACTTATCACTTCTCTTCCTTTCTCTCTTCAAATCTGACTCTAGTTTGATTGCATCCAAGGTCAATTTGATATCAAAGTCTACTCTTTTCTGTAACCAAAATTTTCATCACGTATTAAAGTTTACAAAGTTCTTCGACATATATAGTTATTGTTTACGTTGATACTTTTTTTCCTATGAAGTTGGGCTACTTAACGTCGAGCTAATGGTGCAACCCAACAAGGTTGGTCCCACCAGTAAGCTCCATGATCTAATAGATCCAAAATCTTAATAGAAATAAATATACAATACATGAACTTCACAGGTTAAAATGGCCAAACAAATAAAACTCGATCGTTTAATATTACTTACCTTTTATAAGTTTTACAAAATATGAACACTATTTTTGTTTCCCACCATGTTGATGTGTGACTAGTGACTGTATACGAAGCCAAGGAAAATCATTTGCCCTCCGGGAAAATATGTGACACTCTAAACTCGTAAGTGAAATGTAGTGCAAATATTTAGCATTTTTGTTGCTTGTACAGAGAAAATCCTACAAGATGTTTTATAGGTGCAGCTGTGGTTGGTTACCTTTTGTTTTTTGCATTTGTCAAATAAAAATTGCCAACTGTATTTGTAAATAATCTTACAGTGTTTTATTCTCTACATGTAGCATTTCTCAATATTTAGACCCATAGTGGAAGATTTGTCACCAAAGATTGCACTTCTCAATGGTCTAGTTCAGTTCTAATGAGAACCGAATGGAACCCAAAATTTTTGGGTATTTAATAAGTGGAATCGTCGGATCCAAATTTAATTAAGGAACCATTCGGGTTCAGTTCCATTTGATTTGGTTTGGTTCCCGGGTTCTGTACCATACTTAAATTTTTTAAGGTTTGGTTCCCGGGTTCTGTACCATACTTAAAAATTTTTAATATTTACAAAGCTACATTAATTCAACTAATGACATGTTCAATCTTAGCTTTTACAAAATAATGTAGTCCAATCTTATGTGTCTTTTACATCTCTCTTTACTAAGTTCTTCATAAATTTGATTGTTAAAATCACCAGAACGGGAAGATAGCGAACTCACAATAATTAAGAGAGACGTTAGGTCTGGACAAAACTCCCAAATTGAACCGGATCCCACCCGACCTGAACCGAATTGAGCAGTTCTTTTTAAATTAAATACCTGAACGAGTATTTGAATTGAGAACCATCAGGTTCGGTTCAATTCTCGGTTCTAAATCAAGAACCGAAGAACCGAATCTCTCTAATTTTTTTATTTTAAATAAGCCAAATTATTACTTTTCTAAATAAATTTGCTTACTAGTTAATTTAACTCAGACTTAAAAATATGATTTTTCATATTTCTAATTTTTAATCATAGTCCAACTTAATCAAATTGATTTTAAGTTTTACCCAAATCTGTTATTCTACTGTAGTGTCATTTCCACTGTTATGTAAGAGTTAAGATTGAACATGTCATTATTTGAATTAATGTAACTTTATAAATATTAAAAAAGTTAATTATACTACGGAACTCGGAAATCGAATGGAACCGAACTGAATTGAAGTGAACTGAACCGAATGGAACCAAACCCTAACGGCTCTATAATTAAATTTGGACTTGATGGTTCCACTTATTAAATACCCTAAAATTTTGGGTTCGAGAACCGAACCGAACCGAATCAGACCATATTCAGCCCTCAGAGGCGCTGCCGAGCTTTAATTCGATTTTTCCAAAACAGTAGAAACGACATTATGGTAAAATAACAATTTTGGGTAAAACTTAGGTTAAATTAATTAAGTTGGGCTTCGACTGAAAATTAAAAATATGAAAATCTTATTTTTGAGTTTAAACTAAATTAACTAGTTAGCAAATTTATTTAAAAAAAAATAAAAATGACTTAATTAAAATAAATAAATTAAAAAGGTTCTTCAATTCTTTATCAAGAACAGAGATGCGAACTAAATCGAACCCGTCAGTTCTCGATTCAAATACTCGTTCGGGTATTTAATTTAAGAAAAGCCGCCTGGTTCAGTTAGGTTCAGTTCGGGTCGAGAGTTTTGTCAAACCCTACTTCCAATAGCTCACTTGGTTCGTGGGTCAGATCTTCTTTATTGAGGTGTCAACTTTTCATTCAATCATTTGATCGATGTCGACTGAGAAAATATACCAAGTTATATCATTGTTACTTGTTAGTAATTCCAAAAATGGGAACCGCTAAAATTGGAAATTAGTTACCTCCATCGATGTTTAGAAAGTCCTTGCAGCTTCTAAACTTTACCAATGGTAACACCTTAGTGCCCATGTCCGAAGGATTATATTATGTATGTATCTTTTTAAGTATTACCACTTCTAGTAACACAGTATCTCTAATAAAGTGTAGCCTAACATCAATATGCTTGTTGCGTTCATGAAAAATAAGATTTTTGTATAGATGTATAAAAGATTGACTATCTGAATATACGACTACATAATCATTTAAAACATAAAGTTCATGAAGCGAACCTCTAGCCACAAAGCTTCTTTAATTGCTTTAGTGGTAGCAATTTATTCTGATTCTATCGTGGATAGTGCAACTATGTGTTGTAACTATGATTTCCAACTAACGCAAGAGTTAGACAAAGTAAACACATAGGAAGAAGTGGATTTTCTATTATCTCTATCCCCGTATAGTCTGCATCTACAAAATCTTTCATTTTCACATCTTCTTTATTAGTACCAAACTTTAGACCTATATCACAAATCCCCTTTAAATACCTTAACATCCATTTTACGGCTTCTCAATGCTCAGGATTCATATTAGACATGTACCTACTAAGAGTACTAATAGCAAAGGTTAAATTCGGTCTAGTGCAAACCATCAAATACATAATAGATCCAATCGTATTAGAGTATGGAATCCTACTTATCTATTCTATTTCTTTTTCATTACATGGAGCTTGATCTTTAGATAATACAAAATGATTAGTTAAAGGTAATGTAACAGGTTTGCAATCATGCATGCTAAATCATTTCAACATCTTTGAAACATAAGAGGGCTGATGCAAAAACAAAGCAGAATTTGACTTATCTCTTTCAATTTCCATAACTAGGATTCTCTTAACTTTACCTAGATCTTTCATGTCAAATTCGCCATTCAACTTTATTTTTATCTTATTTATCCACTCAAGTGATGAACCAACTAAGAACATATCATCTACATATAACAATAGAAACATATAGTCATTATTAGCATCATCATATTGAAAATACAGGCAATGATCAAACTTACTCCTTTGAAACCCTATAGTGAGTACAAAATAATCAAATCTTTTATACAACTATTTAGGTGATTATTTTAAGTCATATAAAGACATTTTCAAGAAACACACATGATCAGGTTTTAGTTTATTTATAAAACCTTTGGTTGATTCATAAAGATTTGCTCATTGAGTTCACCATGTAAAAAAATAATTTTTACATCAAGTTGTTCAAGTTCCCAATCAAAATGTGCAACTAATGCAAGCATGACACTAATAGTAGTGTACTTAACAACTAGTGAAAAAAATCTCGTTATAATCAACACCCTCATTTTGTGTGTACCCTTTAACCACTAACCTAACTTTAAATCTTAAGGGTTCGGATGCACTAGAACCACTTATCCTTAAAAAACCTACTTACAGTCAACTGTAGATTTATTCTTAGGGCTAGGTACTAGTTCTCAAGTTTGATTCTTTTCTAAGGAACTCATATCCTCATTCATTGCCTTAAACTACTCTTTAAATTGTTCATTTTTCATCATCTCCTCAACAATTTTTGGCTCCCTATCAACTAGCTCCTCATTGCTAGCATGAGCAAAAGCTAACTCGGATTCATAACCAAATCTTCTAGGCTCTCTTGTTTGTCTTCTCTCTCTATCCTTAGTTAAGTTATAGCCTGCCAAAGGATTTTCATCCTCATGATGCTCTTTTATCATTACTTCCTCTCTATTTTCTGCCTAAGGTTGCTGAGCTTGATTATCCACCTTATTAGGAGTGGCAGTGATTGATGTGTTAAGTTTTCCTAATACCACCTTCAACTGATTTCTCTCTTCACTTTCTCTTCTTCACTCATAGGTTTAGATTCAGTCAAGACAAGACACCCTAGCCTCGTTAAACGTAGCATCTCTACTCATAATGATCTTAACCCCATTTTGGCTTCTATCTCATAACATGTAACCTTGACACCCTCAGAGTAACCTAAAAAACACATTTTCTAGCTATGAATTCAAGCTTTCCCTCACTCTGATGAGAAAATACAGTACAACCAAAAGTTTTAAATACTGAATAATCACTTAGTTTACCAGACTATTTTTCATGAGTATCACCATTCGATGCAGCAGATTGAGTAAAATTAATTAAGTAACAAGTAGTCATAACAGTTTCACCCCAAAATGACTTTGGGATACTAGAACTTAACATCATGCAATGTACTTTATCAAACATGGTTCTATTCATCTTTTTCGCTACCCCATTTTGTTGGGGAGTGTAAGAAATAGTCTTATGCCTTGTTATTCTATTTTCTTTGCATATATTGTCAAATTCAGTGTTATAAAACTCTAGGCCATTATTAGTTCTCAAAAACTTGATCTTCTTGCCAATTTGGTTCTCAACCTATATTTTCCAATTATTAAAATTGTGAAAATTATCAGACTTATCTTTTAAAAGATAATCCCACATTTTTCTCGTGTAATCATCAATGATAGACAAGAAATACTTATTTCCACCCGAGGTGAGATTACTAGCAGGACCCCACAAGTCTTAATGCACATATTCAAGCATACTTTTAATTTTATGAACACTCATGGAGAAAAAAGTTCTATGATGCTTGATAAGTGCGTTTTACGCACTTATTTATATCACAAAACATGGATAATTAATTGTAATTATGTTGAAATATGGCTAAATTCTATATAAATTGTGTTTGCAGGACTATATCGATGGAAATAATGAAAGTGAGTGAAAACGAGCAAAAAAAGGACCAAAACGGAAGAAAGCCAAAGTTCAGGGATAAGATGCAATTATCCAAAAGTTGACTCGAAACCCAAATCAAGAATGAGAATGAACTAAGTACAAGATTGACGATATCAAAGAGTGTTAGAGGAAAGAGAATGAGGAAAAGAAGTCAAATGTCTCACGCGTTTACGCTCGTGTATCACTCAATGTTGACTTTTACCCTCTATTAGTCTCACCACTCTGCCTATTCCACTAATACTTTCGCCCAAGTGCTTCGAAGATAAATTCGAACTCAACCATGAATTATTCTTGCAGAATTCAAACTAGGATGTGAGTAAGAAATTCGGAATTTAGAAAACCCAATTATGGGAAAGAAAGCAAAGAATTTGACACTTTGTTTTGAATGGGAACTAAGATTAATTCAAGAAAGTGGTTTTTGAATTTGATTATGAGGAAATTGTTTTTACTCAATTAATTGAAAACACAAACACGCACGCACATATCACACACACATATGTGTGTGTGTGCACACGTTTAATCTAATTTTTTTTTTGCTCAAAAATTTAATTATGAAACCAGCAAAAACAAACGAAAATTAATTTGGACGCTAAATGGGCACAAAAAATAAATTTTGAATTTTTGTTTGTTATTTTTAAAGATCGAAAATTCAAAAGTTGAAGAACACGAAGAACGCGAAAAAAAAAACAAAAGACTCAACAACAAAAGAAATGATATAACATTGATTTTTGGAGTCTAAGCTCTAATACCAACTGATGCTAACCATGTAGCAATAGAAGCTACGAAATCCACAACAAGATTGAATCGAACCCAAGAAAGCCAAGAAACCAAAGTTTTAGATTTGACCCAAAAATAATAAACCAAGTAACCAACAATCGCCGACAATGTGTTGACCTCTTGATCACAAGACTTATGAATCTCACCCGGAAGTTTGAACGCCACAAGAAATAATCTTGATAAGTTCGGTAACTTGCTCAATGAAGAACAAATGAGTTGAAAGCAAAATTATTGCTTTTCAATTAAATCTCAATAATGTCAAAAATTGTTTACAATGAAAATATGAAGTTCTATTTATACTAACCTAATAAAAACGGAAACAACTTAAAATATTACAAAATATCATATAGAGTAAAATTCTATTCGAATTAGGTAACTCTTGGAAAAAGGAAATTTCGTGTATCACATCTCTTCTATGCGTCCGCAGCATCATTCTTGCTGAGGTCGCATTGTTCAAATCAATGCTACCCCTTTGATCTTGGTATGCCACCATGCGGTCACATGGTTTGGATAACTATGTGACCGCACAGTTATCCCGATCAGTTTCTTCTATCCAATGCTTGAACCTCGTTGATCCAACTTATTTCGAACTTCGACCCCAACATAGTACTTGCTCTTTGGCTTGCACACTTCATCCTTTTGAACTCCATAGCTCGAACAAGTAATTTGCATGGCTTTATTGACCCTTAGAGGTTTCAAACTTAGCTTCAGGCTCTTCCCCTCAATCATCAAATTCTTGGTAATTTGTGGCCTCCCTTGGATCACATCAACTTGTAGGTCTATTAAATTGTGTGGTTAAAAATGAAGTTTGACTATTCATAATTGATCTTTAAATTTGTCAAAAATTGCATTATGTTTTCAATAAGTTTATTGGTGCAATCCCCTCATCGTATGGACCTATTGTCAATTGTTTTCTTACATTTTTGTTTGGCAGAAAACCCTCATATTTGACTTTCGAGGTGTGGAAGATCCCATTTTATATTTTCTTTAATAAAGCTTTATGAAATGACGAATATACTTTCTATTTAAATAAAATAAAAAAGAAGAAGAGAAAATGAAGAATTAATTTCAACTAATTTAAATAGATTTCAATTCGTTTAGATACAATGATTTGTAACTTGTTGTCATGTTATTGTTCATTACATATTACACCTATTCATCCCCTCTAGGTGTTAGTTGGGTCGAATCTCGATTATTACAGAGAGGATATCATATAAACTAATTGCATATTTACTACTTATAAGTAGATGAAATTGCATGCACTGAATGATTTTAAATAACAGAAAAAAAGAAGTTGAATTTTTTTCTCATAGTAATACACTTTAGCCAACATTTCTGGCAAATATTCTTGCAATACTTTGTACAAATTGTGATTAGCGTTTCTTTTAATTTCGAGCTTTTTACTTAAAAGTTACTTTGAAAAACTTATTACTTACTTTTAGAAACATAAGTTTTATAACTAAAAACGTAAATTTTAAAATTTTACAGCTTTGATTGGTGTAGAAATTTGGTAAAAAAAAATAATAGTCGGGGGCTAGCAAATCTATACAAATTTTTGTTTGGTCCCGCCATAACAATGCAACAAGTCAAGATTCATAATAGCCAAATCTCTAGTTTTTTTGGCATAATATTAATGAAAGTCAAGATTCATAATAGCCAAATCTCTAGTTTTTTTTGGCATAATATTGATGAATGATTCTGATGTACGGAATTTATGGACATAAAAAGTTTACGGGACATAAAAAGTTTACTGGTCCACGAATTTACCATTATTTACGATATTTTGTTTTGTTTTTTTGTTGTTGTTGTTTTTTTTTTTTTTTTTTTTTTTTTATATCTCTAGTGATTTTTGTTTTTTTTTTCCTTGTAAAGATGCTAGCATATGTATACATTACTTATTTTCTTACATTAAGGAAAAAAATTATTTATCAAAACAGTTTGGAGGAGCTGCACAAAAAATGAATAGTAATAGTGGGTCTATTAAATTGTGTAATTAAAAATGAAGTTTGACTATTCATAACTGATCTTTAAATTTGCCAAAAATTACATTATGTTTTCAATAGGTTTATTGATGCAATCCCCTCATTTTATGGACCTATTGTCAAACGTTCTCTACCTTTTTCCATTTGGCAAAAAACCCTCCTATATGACCTTCGAGGTGTGGAAGATCCCATTTTTTATTTTCTTAATAAAGCTTTATGAAATGACGAATATACTTTCTATTTAAAGAAGAGACGATAAAGAATTAATTTCAACTAATTTAAATAGATTTCAATTCGTTTAGATACAATGATTTGTAACGTGTTGCATGTTATTGTTCATTACATATTACACCTATTCACCCCCTATATAGGTGTTAGTTGGGTCGAATATCAATTATTACATAGTAGATATCAAATAAACTAATCACATATTTACTACTTATAAGTAGATGAAAGTGCACTAAATTATATTAAATAAACGAAAAAAGAAGTTGAATTTTTTTGTCATAGTAATACACTTTAGCTATCATTTCTAGCAAATATTCTTGCAATACTTTGTACGAATTGTGGTTAGTGTTTCTTTCAATTTCGAGCTTTTTAAAAGTTATTTTGAAAATTTTATTACTTACTTCTAAAAGTGAGTTTTATTACTAAAAAAGTAATTTTAAAATTTTACAGCTTTGATTGGTGTAGAAATTTGGTAAAAAATAATAGTTGGGGGCTAGCAAATGTACACAAAAATTTTGTTTGGTCCCACCATAACAATGCAACAAGTCAAGAATCAGAATAGCCCAATCGCTATTTTTTGGCATAATATGTAGATGAATGATTCTGATGTATGGAATTTATGGACATAAAAAGTTTAATGGTCCACGAATTTGCAATTATTTACGATATTTTGTTTTTCACAGATCACGTTTGTATATGGAATTAATTGTTTCAATGGTCACTGAACTTATGTCCATATCTTTGATTGATCATTGAAGTTTAAAATGTCAAGTTTTAGTCGCTGAACTTAAGGTAATGTCTTCGATTGCTCACTGGAATCTAAAAATCGAGTTTTGGCCACTGAACATTGAAAAATATTGTCCATTACTAACTAGCATAAATATTGAACTATGAAAATGTCAATTTTATAGTGAGTAATGTACAATATTTTTCAAAGTTCAATGATCAAAACTCGACATTTTGAATTTCAGTAAACAATCGAAGACATGAACCTAAGTGTAGTGATCAAAACACGACATTTTAAACTTTAGTGACCAATTAAAGATATGTACATAAATTCAGTGATCATTGGAACAATTAACTCTTGTATATTCTTATAAGTCATGTTACCTTTTCTCTGGTGCTTTTTTTTTTTCCTGTAACGATGCGAGCATGTCTATACGTTACTTATTTTCTCACTTTTAAGTAAAAAAATTATTTATCAAGATAGTTTAGATGAGTGGCACAAAAAAATGGATTGTACTTGTAGGAATATTAAATTGTGGGGGTTAAAAATGAAGTTTGACTTTTCATAACTAGTCTCTAAATTTGCCAAACATTGCATTATGTTTTCAATAGGTTTATTGATGCAATCCCCTCATCGTATGGACCTATTGTCAAATTTTCTCTACAATTTCCATTTGGCCGAAATCCCCCCCTATATGACCTTCGAGGTGTGGAAGATCCCATTTTTTTATTTTCTTAATAAAGTTTTATGAAATGACAAATATATTTCCTATTTAAATAAAATAAAGACAAAAGAAGAATAATAATAAGTAATTAATTTCAACTAATTTAAATTGATCTCAATTCACCTAGATACAATAATTTGTAACTTGTTGTATGTTATTGTTCGTTACATATTACATCTATTCACCCTCTTTAGGTGTTAGTTGGGTCGAATATCGATTATTACATAGATGATATCATATAAACTAATCGCATATTTACTACTTATAAGTAGATGAAATTGCACTAAACAATATTAAATAACAGAAAGATGAAGTTGAAATTTTTTTATCATATTAATACACTTTAGCTAATATTTATAGCAAATATTCTTGCAATACTTTGTACGAATTGTGATTAGCATTTCTTTTTACTTTGGAGCTTTTCATTTAAAAGTTACTTTGAAAAATTTATTACTTACTTCTAGAAAAGTTATTTATTACTAAAAAAGTAATTTTAAAATTTTACAGCTTTGATTGGTGCCGAAATTTGGTAAAAAATAATAGTTGGGCGCTTGCAACGACGAGCGCCGCTCGATTCGCTTCGCAGCAACAAAATCTGAGAAGCAGATCCACGACCAATGCGAAGCAGATGTTGCAGACGGTGGGGGATGTTGCAGGTCGCTCGATTCGCTTCGCAGCAACAAAATCTGAGAAGCAGATCCACAACCAGTACGAAGCAGATGGTGTGACGATGGTGGTGGGGGATGTTACAGGCGGTGGATTTTGTTTGTGTGGCTGTGGCTGTGACTGTGGCGGTGGCGGTGGCGGTGGCAATGGCGGTTGCTGGGGATTTGCATGGGGTGAATTTTGTTGGTGTGGTTGTGGTGGGGGATTTTGCAGGCGGTGGTGGTGGTTGCTAGGAGATGCTGCAGGCGGTGGTGGTGGGGAATTTGCAGGCGGTGGATTTTGATGGTGAGGCGACGGCGGCGATTGCTAGGGATTTTGCAGGCGGTGGTGGTGGTTGCTGGGGGATGTTGGGTGCGGTGGATCTGCTGGTTTCTGGTAGGTGACAACGGTGCAGATTGATGGCGGGCTTTGGGTGTTTTTGTGAGGTGTTGGTGGTGGCCGATCGATGTTGTGGCTGGGTTGTGGCGGTGATGTTGGGTGCGGTGTGGTGGATCTGTCTGTTTTTGGTAGGCGTCCTTTACTATGGAGATGGTGTTTCATTTACTGTTGCGGTGGTGGTGGTGTGGACGGTCACAGGGCGAGGGTGAGGGTGGTCAAGCGTGGTTCCTTTACTGTGACCATGGTGGTTCCTTTACTGTTGCGGTGGCGAGGCGGTGGTTACAGATTTGTGACCAAGTATTGGTGGTGGATCTTGATCGGGATCGGTTTGTGACCATAAAAGTCAATAAATTGTGATTAATAAATCAGTATGTGACCTATTAAATTCTGATTTGTGACCTTGAAGAGAAATTGTGACCTATTAAAATTCATATTTGTGACCTCGAAATTAATTGTAACCTAAAAAATTAATCTGTGACCTATTAAAATTTTGATTTGTGACCTCGGAAATAAATTGTGACCTATTAAAATTTCAATCCGTGACCTCGAAAATAATTTGTGACTAATAAAATTTTTGATTTGTGATCTCGTAATAATTTGTAATTAATTAATTTGATAATATGTAACCAATAAATGTATTTGTGACCAATTTATACAAATTTGTGACTTTTATATATTTAATTAATTAAATCATAAATAAAATTTAATAAAAACCTGATTTTTGAATTTTGAAACTTAAAACCTTGTTATTGAATTGACCATACTAAAAACCTTAGTTATGTATTGTTTCCTAACAGTAATGCTGCTGAAACAAGGCCAGTGAGAGGCCCTGATTTTTTTTGTTTTGTTCCACAACTTTTGCCCATTTTTAGAGATTATTTGCCCCAATTTCAATTGATTGCATGTGTATTTTGAAGAATCTACCCCTTTTTACCCCCGTGCCTTCTTCAACTACCCATTTTTTTGGAATTAATTGAAGGTGGTTGGATAGTAGAGCGGTAAAAACGGAAACTAGTAAATGAAAGGATTCTCATTGTACATGCACGTCTCTTACATGTCAGAGGGGAGTCAAATTCAAAGGCCCATTTGCTGTGCAACGTTCAGATAATATCTAAAGATGAATGAGAAAAGGCTACCAAATACAAGGAAAATGTTTATTGGTCCATGAATTTGTCATTATTTACGATAATTTGTTTTTAACAGTTCATGTTTGTATAATCTTTGAAGTCATGCTACATTTTTTTCTTTTCTTTTTTTTCGCAAAGATGCAAGCATATGTCTATACGTTACTTATTTTCTTACTTTAAGTAAAATAATTATTTATCAAGACAGTTTGGAAGAGCTACACAAAAAATGAATAGTACTTGTGGGTCTATTAAATTGAATGGTTAAAAATGAAATTTGTAACTGATATCTAAATTTGCCAAAAGTTGCATTATGTTTTCTGTAGGTTTATTGGTGCAATCCACTCATCATATGGACCTATTGTCAAATGTTCCCTAACATTTCAATTTGGCCGAAAACCCTCCTATATGACCTTTGAGGTGTGAAAGATCCCATTTTCTTAATAAAGCTTTGTGAAATGGCGAATATACTTCCTATTTAAATAAAATAAAAACAAAAATAAGAAAAATTAAAGAATTAATTTCAACTGATTTCGATTCATCTAGATACAATAATTTATAACTTGTTGCATGTTATTGTTCATTATATATTACACATATTCACCCTAGCGATGTTAACGAGTTGGGTCGAGTCGGCTCGCGAGCCTAAATTCAATGCTCGGGCCGGGCTCGACAAACCGGGCTTTTTCGGGCCCGAGCCGAGCAAAAGCTTGGCCACAATTTTCGGCTAGGGTCTTTACGGGCCGAGCCGGGTGGGCTCGATTTTTTATTTTGAAGGCAGAATTTTTTAAAAAATTAAAAAATTTTATTTTTTTAAAAAATATGGGCCGAACTGGCCGGCCCGATACCCAAAAATAGGGCTTGGCCCGAGCTTTGGCTAGATTCCACAAAGCCCGAGCCATCGAACTTTTTTGCCATCCATAATTCACCCTCACTTGGTATTAGTCCAGTTGAATCTTGATTATTACATAGAGGATATCATATAAACTAATCGCATATTTACTACTTATAAGTAGATGAAATTGCACTGAACGGTATTAAATAACAGAAAGATGAAGTTGATTTTTTTTATCATATTAATACACTTTAACTAACATTTATAGCAAATACTCTTGCAATACTTTGTACGAATTGTGATTAGGGTCTCTTTTTACTCTGGAGCTTTTTACTTAAAAGTTACTTTGACGCTTACTTTCAGAAAAGTAAGTTTTATAACTAAAAAACGTAATTTTAAAATTTTACAGCTTTAAAATTCTCAATCGTTTTTTTCATGCTATTCTTTAGGATATTGATTGATCAATTGAGGTAGCCAACTTCTATACAAATTTATAGTCCCACCATAATAAGTCAAGAATTTATCCGCTTTCATCATTAATAAGTTATTGTCCTTGAAATTTCCAAGGACATCGTTTCATGCTATTCTTTAGGATATTGATTGATCAATTGAGGTAGCCAACTTCTCCACGTTCTTCATTAATTTCAACACTAAATCCCAGTCCTTGTAAATTATATATTAGAAAAACAGAGTCCAACAAAAAAAATAAAATTCTACAGCTTTTTAGTGTTGGATTTCATCATGACGAACAAGTTATGGTTGCATGCACTTTTTCTCCTGCTACTCTTCAAGATTGGCGAATCACAGTCCATTATCAAGACTCTTCCAGGTTATTCGGGAACTCTGCCCATCAAACTCGAAACCGGGTCAGTTTTTTTCATTACTTTTTTACAAGTTCAAGCAACTCAAATATTTGTAATTGATAATTAGATACATTGGGGTGGGAGAAAATGATGAAGTGCAGCTATTTTACTATTTCATTGAGTCAGAAAGAAGTCCTAGACAGGACCCTCTTCTGGTTTGGTTCAACGGTGGACCTGGTTGTTCTGGTTTATCAGGCCTCCTTTTTGAAATAGGTAATCCCTCTCCATATAAATTCGTGCAATGGGTGTGTATATATCTTTTGCATCGATGGTATATAAAATAGAAAAATGCTAAAAGCACATAATGAGTTAACTAGAATTGGAACACAAATTTGAATTCTCACTCACATGGAGTAAGCCCCATGTGTAAAATATTGAGGAAAAAAAAAAAATCCTCCCGCCAACTGATGTGTGTATTCTGCAGTACCTATAGTACGATTGTATAAAATAATAATCATCTTAAACTTAGAAACTTAAGCTCTTGTTCGATTCTTCATTATTATTAAAATACATTTTTCTCTCACTTCTTTTCAACCGCACATTATTCATTAAAATAATATTATATGTAAATAAAAAAAAAATCTTATTTTTCAGCCACACATTTTTCATCAATCTACTATTTTAAAATGCAATCTTCTCTAAAAAACAACCTTCAAAAAGGTTATAAGAGAGAGAACAAAGTTTTAAAGTAAAGATATTTGAAAATTATGTCATTTTTTATAAGAAAACGTGAAAAATACAACCTAAGTAATATGTGGAGCAAATAGCGTACATATGTTTCTTTTCATATCCCAAAATTTTCATTTTCAAACTTTACCTAAATCTTTAATTAGTGTCATTCATAGTCCTAAATATTTCATTTTGTTGTAGCACAAGGACATAATTTCATCAATTTGATCGTTAATTGATCAAGAAATCAATTTTGACCACATTATTAACTATTTAAATAAGAGCAAAATAATAACTTTGCATTATTAACCTCGAACTCTTCAGAATTCTAACATTCTATTTTTTGTATATGTTTTGTCTCAAATCATAATTTCTATCCAAAGAAATCGTTTAGTTTTAGTTTATTAAAACAATTTTACTCTCCAATTTACACAAGCAAATAAATGAAGATGACCCCCCCCCCCCCCCCCCCCCCCCCCCCAACCCCCTCTCTGCACACTGCATTTTTTTTCCCCATGATGTCCCTCTCAAATCCCAACCCCACCATCTATAAAATCTCGGCCACTCACTTCTCACCATTTTGTGCATGAGAGGTGAACAAAAGAATTTTCAATCCACCAAGTTGAATTGAAATCGCACTTTTGAAATTGTTGGTCTAGCTCCACATGTTTTACATTTTGACCATATTAAAATCGAATTAAACTATTTGAAAATAGTTAGATTTAAATTTCGATAGTTAAAAATCGCTGGGAACAAAATCGAATCGGTCACCCAATTTTATTTGGGAAAAAATTACTTATTTTATCCAAGATACATTATTTATTAGATCAAATTACACATAATATATTTACTTTTGCTAGTGAAATTCTATTAGCTTTTGCAAAAGTAATAATTTATTTATAATAAAAATTTCTTATCAAAAGAATGAAATTGCAAGCTTAAATTTTGTGGTTGAACCTCATGTTAATTTAATGGTGTAAGCTTCTATTAAGACAAATATATTAATATTGTTACCTATTTGTTCTGAGAGTTGATAAAACCGCGGTTTGGTGTGAAATCAAATTACAAAGAGATTTTGTTTGAAACTTTTCCAAACCATTTAAAATAGTTTGATTTGAAAATAATAAAAATCTGTCCAAACCGAATCGTGCTCATCTCTGCGCCCCCATCCTTCCCTCCCTAAAATGTAATAATGATGGAAATGGATGGGGAGTAGTGGCGGAGCAGTGGATTTTTTTGTTGGAGGCACACCTTAGTTCAGTTTCCTCACAACATATGGTTCGGACTATAAAAATGTTAAATGGCAAGTTTAAAATAAAGAGTCAAAGATGGCTTTTAGAATTTTGGCGTCACTATTTTGGCTTATCCTTATGATATGTTTTTCACTTGTCAGGATAGGTTCTCAGTACCGAATTATTCATTACAAATTTTACAATGCTTCTTTCGATTTGAAAAATCATTAAAAGATAAATTGAAAATAAAAAGTCAAACATAACTGCTAAATTTTAATAATAGGACCTTATTATCTTCTAATTCCCATTTTGGGCCGCCTTTTCTATTTTTTGGGTTATATTATTTTCTTGTAGGGTAGGTTCATGACACCATTTCAAAATATTCACGAAAAATTTGCGAAACATCTTTCATATAGGAAAATTAAAAGACGAGTACAAAATAACAAGTAAAAAAATGACTGTTTGAATTGAATATAATAATCCGATTTCATTTTCTTTTTAATTAATTTAATTAAAGTTACATTTGATGTCAATTTTACTCATCTCAATCATATAATCAAATATAAAAAAATATGATGAGATTACAAGATTCTAAGTAAAATTTTCAATAAAAAGGGTAAGAAAGCTAAATTAAATTCAGAATACCTTGGAGGGCTATGTTCCCCTCTATGTGGTGCCCCTATACTATGGGACTTGTGCAATCGCACAACTTGCACGCCCTCAAATCATCCAAATACATGCACATTTTCCAATAATTTGTCTACTTCTTGAAATCAATTTTCAAATTATTTACTAATTCCAACAATAATTTACTACTAGTTGTTGAAAATTAAATAGAGGTAAATTAGAAAATTTCTTGGCAAAAATTAATTTTTCAATATCATTAAATAATATTTCTTAATTCGTGTGAAAAACAAAGCAAGCCTATATAAACAATAGATGAAAAAAGAGGTCCATGGACTGAAATGACATAAGAAATTCAGTTCCTTGAAAACTGTAAGTTCCAGGTGTCCATAATTATTTCATTCGTATTAGTTCTTCAAGTTTGAACTTGTAAAATAAGTAAATATAAAATGGAAAAAAGAAATTGTAGTCACGGCTGAAATTGAGAAGTAATCGACAAAAGAGAATGTCAAAAAGAAGACAGTTAATTCCAAAATAAAATCACAGTCCTCCATTTTTCAACTTATGATTGTAAATAAACAATTTTTCTTCTCAAATCGATAAATATAATCTTCAAGATTTACAGAGGTAGAAAGAATTTATTATTTTGACAAATATAACTTTTATGATACCCTCAGCTTCTGTACTAATGTGCAGGTCCATTAAATTTTGATATTGCAAATTTTGATGGAAGCTTACCATCAATTCTCCTAAACCCATATTCATGGACCAAGGTAAAAAACATCTCTCACTCAATGTTTCAAGTCATGCAACTATTGCGGTAATGCAATAATATGTTTTTTTTTCCCAGGTTGCCAATATTATATTCTTAGACTCGCCCGTTGGTACCGGATTTTCCTATTCAAACACCTCACAAGGGTATTCTTCCTCCGACACCAAATCAGCAAAAGATAGTTACACATTTATTAGGAAGGTATGTTGACATTACTAATCATATATGTTGTTTATTTAAGTAGAAATTGAAGGCAATAAAAATTAAGTTCTTTCACAAGGAATGTGAGATTTAGAAGTAGTCGTATACCCACATAAACTCCCACAACTATTTCTTGGATTAGTCCCATATATCTTAATAATATATTGAAAATGCAGTGGTTACTAAATCATCCCATGTTTATAAAAAATCTTTTATATGTTGCGGGAGACTCCTATGGAGGCAAACTGGTTTCGATGATTGCGTTGGAAATATTACGAGGTAGTATATATAAAAAATTGAAGCAAAGAAGTTTTATTCGAATATTTCTTTTCCACCAATTGAGCTTGATTAAGTTGTTATTGTGGATGGTGATGCAGGTAATGAAGCAGGACTGCAACCACAAATGTCTCTCCAAGTACTAATAATATTTGATTATCTTGTGGAAATATATGATTTCTCTTGTGTAACATATTTCATGTTAATGATAAGATTACTTTTGGAATTGAAACAGGGATACATTATAGGCAATCCAAAAACAGATCAAAACATTGAAAATAATGCACAAGTTCCATATGCTCACCGCATGGCACTTATATCAGATGATAATTTTGAGGTAATTATATTTTTTAATAAATATTTTGATGATAAAATGAAGGCCAAACAATAAACTTCTCATATATAGAAACCTAGTCTTGGCTAAATCATTGCATTTATTCATGTGATTACTTTTCATGCCAAAATCATCTTTTCTCCAAGTTTCGCATCATTCACATCAATTTACCTTGTAAGACACAAATCAAAATGTTCTAAAACTCTAAGAATCAAATGAAATATCAAGATTGAGTAATATTAATATGATGAGTGAAGGCCAAATATTTTGATGATAAAATGAAGACCAAACAATAAACTTCTCATGGAAACCTATTCTTAGCAAAAATCATTTTATTTATTCATGTGATTACTATATATTCACAATTTCAGGCAGCAAAAATTAGCTGTAATGGGGAATACAACAATCCTGATCCAAATAATCTGCAATGTCTTTTGTCCCTTCGACCAATCCACGAGGTTACACTATGCTTCTTATGTTATTTATTCTTCATTTCGTTTAACATTTATTATGGATGTAAACACTAAACAACGATATCATCAAATATTGCAGTGTATAAATCCTTTAAATCACTTTCAGATTTTGGAACCGGAATGTACAAACCCATATTTAATTGGATGGAATAATACATTTCGGGAAGATTTCTCAACTGATCACCTCTTTCTGCCATCTGAAAAAGGAGGAATGCGGTGTCGTGTAACTTCATCCTCTATATATATCGGTATATGTTTCTGTAAGAATTTACAAAGTCTTTGATCAAGTGCAAGTTTCTTTGTGCAGACTGATACTTATGTAACAACTGATGTTTGGGCAAATGATCCGACTGTCCAAGAATCTCTTCATGTTAGAAAGGTATTTAAGTAGACAAAACAATAATGATTCATTACACTTCACCCTATGCTAACTATCAAGAAAAAGGAAAATAGTATATTTGATTAAAATCTTTAAGGTAATCTTGTATTTTATTACTAGGGAACGATACTAGGATGGGCGAGATGCAATCTGAGCATATCCTATGAAATGAATGTACAAAGTGTTGTACAATATCATAAACTCCTCAGTAATAAAGGTTACGCTGCTTTGGTATATAGGTAAGTCATGTAATATTCTTTTCTTATAGAAATCATGACTTAATTTATTCTAACTTTAATCTAATTCATAAACTAAAATATAGATATTGCTTCGCAATTCGTAGTAGATAACTAATCGAAAATGTAAATAAACAAATGTCATTCTAATATATTGCTGGAAACTAGGAGATGGAAAAATGATAACATTCAAGAGAACACTTAAGAATTGACTTGTCAAAAATGAGTACAATTACTAGCCGTTTATAGGCTTTACAAAACATGAATTAAATACTTGTATTAGTTAATAAATGCAAACTAATCCCAAAATAATTCGTGTACTTGAGAAATACATGAATAAACTAGTGCATTAATGTATGCTTGAATAATCCAAAAGACATTAATGAACTTCACTAAATAAATGATGAAGTTGACTAACATAAACTCTCAATACCCTGTTCGTGCATCAAACTTCAAATGCTTGGTGAAAATATTTGATCTTGAGACTTCACAAACTTTAAATTCACATAGCGTTTGTCAATGCGATCTCAAACAAAATGATATTTCATGTCAATATGCTTGCCTCAATCATGAAAAATCGGATTTTTTGCCAAGGATAATTCTGACTTTTTTGTTAATGAAAATTTCTATTAGACTTAGACCACCTTGTTGCAAATGAACTTCCTTCAACAAATTTCTAAGCCAAGTTTCTTGACAAATACATGATGCAACAACCATATATTCCACTTTACGACTTGAAAACTTAACAATAAGTTGCTTCTTTACTACTATGTAAAAGTTGTATCTCCCATAAAAAATACATGACAACATTTGCTCTTTCTATCATCCATATCTCCAGCCAATCACTATTTCTATATCCAGCAAGCTTGAAATTATCCAAATATGAATAAAATAGACCATAGCTAATAGTGCTTTTGTTGTATCATAGGATTCTCTTTATAGCCTTCAAACGTGTTATTGTAAGATTTTTCATGTACCGACTACAAGACTAGTCCCAAACAAAATATTAGGTCTCATACATTTCATGTATCTTAGACTTCCACCAAGACTCTTGTAAAGAGTTGAATCAACTTTTTCCCTATCAAATCATGATAATTTTATTTCACAATCAACGATGGTGCTATTTTTCTTGAAATCATCCATCTTGAATCTTTCTAGCATGGACTTCTTTAGAAAAATGAAAATTATTTCTTGTTGATAATTTCAATGCCAATGGTGCAAATACTTCATCATAATCAACGTCATGTTTTTAACTATAGTTTTTAACTACCAATTTTGCCTTATAGCGCTCAACTTCACCTCTTGCATTCTTCTTTTCTTTTAGAATTTACTTGACTCCAATAGGCTTTTGAAATTCTTCAAGATGTCAAGTTAACTCCTCGGTATCATCATATATTTTCCAAAGACTCCTATATCTTTGTAGCCTTTTACTTGAATGTGATGGTGTTTCACGATCATGATTTGGTAGTGGAGTCAGTGGTGGTGTTGGTTGAGGTGGAACACTCCAGCTTGTTCTTCATCATCATCAAATAAAACAAAACTATAATTTTCTCCTTACTAATTCCAAGTGCTACTAGCGATCACCTATAGCTTGTTCGCGTGAAACTCGCAAGCGTACGAGGTTGTTGGTTAAGAATATCGTTCCCACGAGAAATAATTTCTAATTTATAATGCAATAATTACTTTTAAATTTGAAATGTGGTGACATCAACAGAGTTTTGATATGTTTGTTATTTATTCTAATTCTACTCTAAAAAAGAAATAAAAAGTTATCAAATCTAATGTGAATGTTTGTATTGAAATCTTGAATTCCCTTATTGCCATTTAATTCAATTCGTAATTTGTAATTTAGTAAATTCATGCATTCAAGACAATCGATAATCCACTTTTATTCAATATTATTTTCAAAATATATTGAACTTATATTTAACACGACCCGATCATATTCCTAACCCAAATTCATATGAAAAACATGCATTGATTCACATGATTTATCCCACATGATTGCACATGCCATAAATATTATTCCTAATACCTATTGCTCATGTGTTGATTTTGTTGCATTCTAGACTTGTGGTGAATATTCCTACACTACAATAAACAACTTATTATCTAATTGGTGATCAAGCAATCAAATAGTTCAATAGGAATGCAAAATCAATGAAGAAAATAAAAAAAAAATACTAAATTATTTATCCTAAATTAAAATAAACAAACAATATGGTTCATCATTAATCCAATACAAAGGAAAACCCTATCCAACCATCCTAATTATTAAATTATACAATAAACAATGAAAAGACAGCACTCGGATCGAAGAAATATGGAAGAAGGTAGAGAAATCAATTTTCTTCAATGGAATCTTGATTTTGAGTGAATAATCTTCAAGAATCTTGCACAATTTCCTTGATGTTGATGATCTTGTCTCGTTCTTCGCTTCCTAAATATGTTGAATCTATGAATTTTTTAGTTTAAAGAGGTCTCTATACGTTCTAGACTGATTATGGTGTTTAAAAGATGTCCAAAAGATTGTTACCAAAGTAGAGTTTCAACTGGAAAAAGAATCAAAATCTCACCTCGGAAAGGTACCATACGATCGCATAGTATAAATGGAAGCAGCCGCATAGAAGAAATCAAAGCTGGTCCCTGGATCTCTAGAGGCATAGATGTGGTTGCATCTAACTAAAGTTATGCGGCCGCATAAGTACAATTTTTCTCGTCAGACGACCTTCAATATTTTTATCTTATGTTTCTCTCCCGATATCTGATTGAAGTGATTCAAAATACATTGAAAAACTAACTTAAATGACTATAAATCTTCCATCGATATCATTTTTCCAATTTGAACCTTTGCTATTCCAAAAATTGGTTTCAAATTGAGATTGAAAATCTGAAGCAAAACTTTTTTGCCTAAAAGTTTATATAAGATAATATTTTCACAATATTTCATCCCCTTGACTTTTTTTTCTCATCCAATTGACCCCTAATACTCTCGAATCTTCATCGTGAGGTTTGACACAATGTTTGAGTATTTGCACTTTAGTCCCCGAACTTTGAATTTACTTCATTTAAGCCATTTTCTCTTGTAATCTTGTTCCTTTATCTTCCAATTGTATCCAATTAAATCATTGACATCTTCAATCTTCATTTTTTCACCTGTCTCATCTATGAATTGTTTAAAATTTAGTCCCTGAATTTCGAATTTCACCCCTTTTTTCACTATTATTGTATTCTTTTCTCTAATTCCTCTTCAAACATCGGATTTTTTACAAAATGTAATATAACACAATCATCTTTTAGGACCTCCAATAAGTGTAGAAACTACGCTTATCATAGCCTTTAGATATTGAATCATAGCCAATGGAGATATATTTCACTATTATCATCAAAATTGCTCCTCTTTTCTTTTGGAATATAAAAGTAAGAAATGCTTCATAAAATGCGTAGATGCTATTAATACACTTGGCTTAAATTCGCTCCAAGCTTCTTGTGGAGTCATGATTTTTATACTTTTGGTTAGACATCGATTCAGCAAATTCACAACACATTGGACAGCTTCAACTTAAAATTCCTTTGCAATTTGCTTGGTCTTCAACATGCTTTAAACCATTTTCTTGACAGACCTATTTTTTCTCTTTCGCTACGCCATTTTGTTGAGGTGACATAAGAAAGGTCAGCGAATGATGAATGCCATATTCTTTACACAATTTTTGAATTTTTGTTGCCAAAATATTCACCATCACGATCTGAGCATATAACATTGATCTTGTATCCACTTTGATTTTTCACTATCACCTTCAAGTTCTTAAAGGCATCAAATACATCAGATATTTCTCTAAGAAAATAAACCCAAATTTAGCGAGAAAAATATCAATAACAACATAAAATAATTACTTTTATTAAATGATAATAGCTTGATTGCTTCATAAAGATCCATAAGTACTAATTCAAGAGGCTTTGTTGCTGGGTAACTTGTTTCTTTCAAGAAATTCTTTCGAAATTGTTTCCATAGAGACACCCTTCACAAAGTTAATTTGGATAATAAATATGCAGCACCGCTTTACCACTTCACCATTTAAAATCATTGACACATGCCTTTAAGCACTTAGGGGGAGTTCTCTTCGTGTTTCAGTTTTGTGTTTTGAATTTGTTTAGTATTTTGTGTTTTGGGTGTCCATTTTAAGATTGTTGAAAACTCGTTCTTTTTGTCGTTTTAAAAAAATATTTCACAACCCGTGTTTTTTGAGTTTTGATAGATTTGTGAAGAAAACAGTCAAAACGTAAAAAAGTTGTTTTCTGTTTTTTTTCATCAAATTTTCAGCCATTTTCAAAAACTCATTTTCGAAAATTGGAAAGAGAACACGTTTTCAATGTTTTGGAAAATCGAAAACAGAAAACGACCCGAAAACAGCAAAGAGAACGCCCCCTTAGCTTCTCCATTTTGAATGTTCAACAAGATTATTCAAAACTTTTTCATTTGTTTATTTTCATTTGAATGGCATTTGCCTTCTTCAAAAGATGGCCGAAGCTCAAAATATTTATCTTTATTGAAGAAACATAATAGATATTAAAAATATATTGGTTCTCTCCATTCTTCATTTGAATAAAAATTTCCCCCTTTAGTTGATTTCAACCTTGATGCATCTCCAAAAGTGACATTGCCATTTAATCCTCAAACTCTACGAAAATAGATTTGTCTTGACACTTGTGGTTACTAGCACGTGTCTAGATACCCCTAATTGTTGCCTCTTTGTTGCACCTTGTATGCCAAGGGGAATGTTCTTTTTGTTTTATCTTTGTTTTCAACATAATTGGACTTTTGTTCAATAGTATTATTTCTACACTCCCATGCAAAATTGTCAAAGTTTGTGACAATTGTAACATTCAACTTGGGATTGATCATATCTTCCACTTTCTTTGTCCACATCTTCTTTGAGAAATTTATCGTCCCGGTTCTCCGTCCTCTTAAATTATATGAGTGTTGATAGTTCCTTTCATTATTGGCTGAATTTTGAAAATTTCTATCTCCTCTTCCTCGACTTCCATCTATTCTTGCTTCTACTTTAACAATCTATCCTCATGAGCTTTAATGGAATTAACGACTTCATCAATGGTCATTTCTTCCAAATCCTTCAACTCTTCGATGCCCACCACAATAAAATTATTATTTCATATAAATATCAAAGAATTTTTTCAATTACTTAAAGATTATTTATTTTTGTCTCCGTATATCTTCATCTCATTCACAACCACAAAACTCATGAAGAGTAATGTCAAATTTATTCAAATTCCATTAAGAAAACACCTCATATTATCCTTTCAAATATTGGAGGCAAGCCTTTTTTACTTTTCTTTCAAGAATATCCCATGCTTGCCTTGTGATAGCAGCATTCGACACCTTTTGAAATGTTTATTTCAAGTGCTTGATGGAACATGCTAAGAGCCCTTTCGTCTTTTCTTCTAGTTGCTTGTTGCAAGTGTCTTTGGGCTTGGGACATGCCTTTTTCATTTTGTAATTCAAATCTTCTTTCTACCAAGTTTTATATATCTTGCTTCCAAGATATGTCTTCAGACAAATACACTATGTGCTATACTTATCATTGGAAAGTCGAGGAAATGGAAGAGAGTTGTTGCTTGCCATCTCTACTTCTCACATTTTTATAACATTGCTCTGATACCACTTTTGTTAACTTGGAGATGGAAAAATAACTTTTAGGAGAGGATGTGATAATACTGAAAACTTTAACTCAATTGACTTGTCAACAATGAGTACAATTACTAGCCTTTTATAAGTTTTACAAAATGTGAACTTAATAGAAGACATGTACTAGTTATTAAATGCAAACTAATCCTCAAAATAATTCATGTACAAGAATAATCTAGTATACAAATGTATGGATGAATAATATCAAAATACATTAATGAATTTGACTAAATAAATGAAGTTTATGTTATTCAACATATATGTTTTCTAATAATGCTTCTTTTATCTCTAGTGGCGATCACGACATGATGGTACCTTATACGAGTACTTTAAAATGGATTCGTAGTCTTAGTATGACCATTCAGGACAACTGGAGACCTTGGTTTGTCAATAGCCAAGTTGCAGGGTTGGTTTCTAATTTTTGATACACACACACACACACACACACACACATATATATATATATATACACACACACACACTTATATAATGGTATTATCTTCACAAATACACTGTCATTTTCCATTGTAGATACACAGAGAAGTACAAGAATAATGACTCTTATCTCACATTTGTAACGGTGAAGGCAAGAAAAGTTTGACTATACTCTTTCTCACACTGATTTGAAACAAAACAAGAAATAAATGTGTGTTCATATTTTGCAGGGAGCAGGTCATGTAGCCCCAGAGTATAAACCTAGAGAATGTTTTGCGATGCTTGATCGTTGGCTCTCTCTATATCCTTTATAGGTATGGATAGGGAAAAGTTTTTGGGGTTCACTCGTTACATCTTTTTTGCATTGTACTCTCAATAAATACCATGCATTTATAAGTTTCTATGATGATGACCATGAATTTAAGTGCAAATGTACAAGTAACTTAAATCAATTATTTTAGCATTAGTTTGACCTCGTTGATAGGTGGTGTACTACGTTTTATTTTAGCCTCTATTCAAAAGAATTTATAAATGGTTTAATTAATTATAAATAGATAGAAATAAGCGATGAATAAGTGGATAGCACTTGTAAGTCCATTAGAATGTGTGCTTGAAATAAAGTTTTCACCATTTATAAACAATTTATAAATTTTGTCAAACAGATGATTACTTAGATATACAATAGTATTTAGAAAGTGCTTGGGGTACATAATTTTTTGTACATAATTGTAAAGACCCAAAATTTTTAATAGGGTAGAATTAAATAATTTATGTACTATATATTTTATATTTGAAAAAGTTGGGGACTAAAATGATATATATATATTAAATTCAATGTATTTGGGTCATTTTTTAAATATTGGTATAGTAATGATAAATATATCAATATTGGACTTGTTGGATAGCTCGTAAAGAATTATGTATATTAGCCTCGAGAAAAAGTTTAATCGAATAAGTTAGACCCAAGATATTACAGCTTATAGGAATGGTTATTAATTAATTTTATTTTTAATTAAATATTGTATTTAAAAAGGTGTGTGCTCACCTATAGGTAATTGGAAAAAAAAATTGTAGTTTTGGTTTAAAATGATTTGTTGCCTTGATTTTGGGAATTGATAGAAGTTGAGTTTAATTAGGTTTAGTTTAATATTATTTATTTGTCTTGATTCTAGGATTTGATGGGGATGTTTTGCCATCTGTAGATTTGATAGGAAAGGAAAGAACTCTTTTTAGTGTATGGATTTCTGGAATTTAGACTTTACGGTGGGGAAAGACATAGTAGTTTACATATTTTTGGTCTATCAAGCTTTATTTTCCCCTTTCAACTTTATATACCATACACCCTAAAGAAGAAAAGAAAAGAAAAGAGAGAAGAAAAAATATAGATACGTGTTACTGGAGCATCAAGTAGAAATTAAAGACTTAAGAACGTGAATTTCTTGCTTTTCCATCAAACGATCCTTATTATCAATCAATTTAGGATTACGAGGTGCAAGTAGTTAGTTTCGTTTAATTTATTTTATTCATGTTGATAAATATTATGCTAATGAAAGTTATGATATGACACGATATGATTATGATATGATATGAAAATGGTCATTCGGTACCAAAGATATGATATACTATGAGCTCTTACCGAATTTCTAAAGATATGATATGACAGTATGATATTTTTGATGCATTTAATACTGTTAATCGGGATTGCACCATATTTGTGTCCTACTGAGTATTTCCAAATACTCACATTTTTCCTACCTCTCACAGGTTAGATCAGGTCGTTGGTTGGCAGGTGATGAGGTGCTGTCGTGGTGCCAGAAATTTATGACTCAATAAAATAATCCGGTGTAATAAGACTTTTTTTTTATTATTTCAACAATTTCTTAGTTTATTTCATCAGAGATTTTATTTAGAAATTTGAAGACATGTTTAGTTGGGTTATGAATTTAAAACTATGTTATGTTTTATAAACGGAAATAACATTTTTCTTTATCTAATAAAAATGTAATATGCATGATTGTTAATAATAAAATTGGAATACAATTTATTTGGTAACGATTTAAATTATAAAATTTTGGTCGTTACAATAATGGTGTCCACACACTCACATGGGATGGGGTCCACTTATTGTGGACACCATTATATACAAAAAATTATGTACAAATAAATTTATCCATAGCATTTAATAAACTTCTTTTGATATTTTCATATGTAATGTTGTGATTTTATTTGCGTTTCCTCTAACTTCACTTGCATAGGCTGAGTGGCAAGAATTGAATTTAAGCTCTTATTTAGTTTTCTTTAGAGATTTAAAGTACATAGGTCAACACAGCCTGTCCCACGTTTCATAGAGGTAGAGTGATGGAGATCCTAATAAATATTAAAAACTTACCAAACTTATATACTTATTTTAAGATGAGAAATTATAATTTATGTGGTGAGTCTTTATTTTATTTTTTTATGCTAGTTTAGTAGTTTACCTTGTTTACTAGAACTTCAACTAGAAATAGAACTAAGGATCCGTTTGATTGCAAATATGGAATTTGGATGGAAAGAAAACGAATTCTAGGGAATTGAATTGCCTACAAATTTTGTTGAAAATTATCAATTAATTGTGTTTGATTGATATAATTTTTCACCTGAAAAATGATGAAAATTTCTAACTTTTGGTGTTTGATTGACTATATTTTCCGTGGAAATTGTATTTTTTTTTCCAACTATTGGTGTTTGATAGCCTATGGACAAAATATGAGAATCTTGCAAAAAAATTGTCACATTGTCGGACGGACACATATTCACAGTTTAATCTCTAATAAAGTTCATTTTCGGTTTATTTTTAAAAAACTCATTTAAAAAAAAAATTATTTTCAACCACGTTTAAAATATATATATATATATATATATATATATATATATATATATTTCCACATGAACCCAAAAAATTTCTTTATTTTTTCAAACATGCATTCTCCAAAAATCACTATTGCAAAACTCATTTTCTCTAAAAATGGATCTCAAACTGGGGATTATTTTGTTTACTCAACTTCCAAATAATCTCAATTGTGCGACTGAATTCCACTTCATTTCAAATTACAAGACTATGTCACGTTATGATCTCATCAAAATGAAGCAACGGTCCTTACTTGACACAATAGAAACTACGCATATTTCCCCTGTTTTTACTTCTGTTTCAATACAATTTAAATTTAGAAATAAAAAATAAGAGTGGAGCATGGACGACAATTCCATCTCTGATACTTCGACAACATCGGCCAACAAATTCATGCTCCCCAACCGAATATCGAACAATTGACAAGTTTCAACTACATTTTCATACCATTCCTACTAATAAAATCAAACGCAGTTTTCAAACTAATTCTTATGATAAATCTTGGTGCAAATCATACCATCAACCTTGTCAATTTAACAATATTCTTGTCAAAGATTGTAATACTATGGACATTTAGCACCAGTGGCAAAACCAAAGAAAAACATAAAAAATCATTCAAGACGTAGGGCAGCCCTGATCTAGTGTCCATCTGGCTAGAAATACAGCAGATGCGGCAATGTGTTATCCGTGGATGCGGAAATGAGAGTGTCTGAATCCAAAAACTTCACATAACTGACAGCCTTTCCATTGCCTGTTAATGTGCACCACGGAATTCTAGTGTGTTGTAAATCCTAACAAAGTTGAACTTGAGTGATATCTAGCTTAACACCTTTTGATATCAACCTAAATGAAGCATTCCCATTCTCTGACTGAGACCCAAATCACCAAGGTAACCATTGGATCGAAGCGTAGCAAATGCTTGGTGAAATACGGTTGCAGCCATTCTGAAGCAAAACTAAAATAACAGGATAAGCCAAAATACGGTTATTTTCAGTTCTCAAACTGTATATGAATACAAAAATTCAAGAAATCGGCATCTATTGTGAGCTCTGACTTATTTGAGAATCTTACACACTTGATACTTAGACATGGAAAATAAAAAATAAGCAGCAGTAACTAGAAAAGAAAAAAAAAAAAAAAAAAAAGAGCTCATTCGTTCTTTTTATTTGGAAACAAAGGTCTTATGTCTGTCCCCAACTTAGAAATCATGGATGCAACCATACCATTAAACCAGTACATTATTGACATTACTATACTAAAAAACAAATGTAATCTTAAACATATTATAATTCAAATTATCAAAACCACCCATCAATCGAATACTTTAACCCTAACCAAACAAATTTAGATGTAATGAGAAATCAATAGCTACGCTTCCATACAAAAACATATAACCATGAAACCTTAAATGGCGCATTAAACATGAAAAATATAGAAATTCCCACTGTGCAATCAAATCAAACATTTCACTCTCACTATTAAATGAAGTCTCAACGGAGAAACATATTTGCACTTGTTAGCAGTAACTTGGATGTCCTACTAAATATATATCAACAAAGCAATTTTATAAATAAGAGAAACTGTAAATAGGGGTGCTCCTTGTACTAGATAAGGGTTAATAAAAGGAATTTACAGAAGAGATTCTATACATGCTTTACTACTAATTTAGAAAGAAAAACAAAGAAATCAATTTCATACAGTTACCCGAAAAGCATACCTTATCTCAACCTCTTTGATATCAGCTTCTAAGAATTCTATATTTTCCAACAACTTGGAGGCCTTATTCTGCATTTCTTCCTTTAATGCAACTACAACATAAAGTAAGAGATTAGTCCAATTTAATGCAACTTCCAAAATGCAGGACCTACTCGAAAAGCTCAATCCCTTTTCTAATCCATTATACACTATCTTTGAAATTAGTCCAATTTCATAGTTTCGGCATAAGATTGACCATCCATTCCATCACTACAAGGAACTGCAACGACGATTACTCAGGATGCAATTACAACCAATAAAAGAAACTACAGGGCCTTAATGTTTCCATTTATTTTCTTGTTAATTATAAATATACAACCTTCATTGGATTTCTAAGTTCTTAAACATTAGACAATAAAACCCAGAAATCCAGGGCCTTAGGGAAAATGTAATTGCAGAAAACGGCTCCATGGATGAAAGGGATAAAATTCCGTCCACAGATTCCTAACAACATATTAAATGTGAAATCGATTTTGGTCCAATCATAGCATCGCCGGTCACTGCGATTTCGCTACCGGCAACGTGCCATCAGACCTTTGAGAAAAAAACAAAAAAGGATGGAATGAAATCAAAATTAACAATTCATCACAAATTATGAAGTATTAATTGAATCGAAACCTCAGAGACCCGTTCCAAATCACACACACAAAGAAGCACAGTGTAGGTCGCACAGTCCCAGCCAGTGGATAAAATTTGGAACAAATCCAAAAATGTCCAACCAAAAATTACATACAATCATCAATCCAAAGCAACAAAATTCAAAGAACATCTCTTTATAATAAAACCCAGAAAGCAAAACCCAAAATACAAGAAAACTAAATCGGAGTCCTCGCAATTTAAACGTAGCAGTTTACCCTGCCTTTGGGGTTTCTTGCGGGTTTTCCAGAGATGGGGTGGACTCTGTGAGAAATGGGAATGGTGGTGTGGTTTGAGAAGAAAGAAAAGGGGATTTGGCGTGAGAAAGAGAAAGGGAAATAGGTTTTCTTCTTCAATTACCTGGAAAATGAAAAACCATCACAACAATGGGAATTTGTTTTCCTCAATTGCGTGAAATAAGGCATCACGTGACTGAAAGAAAGTAAACAAATTGCCCGAAAAATCTATCCTATCAAACGTAAAAATAAGGTGGAAAATGGAAAAAAATTTCCACTTTCCAGGGAAAATATCGCATATCAAATAGGGCCAAAGTTTTTCATTTTAAACCGTCTTTTGATAATTGAAACATAATTCTTTTTTCCCTTACATCTCTCTCTTTTTGTTTCTAATCTCTCCCAGTGACGGCCCTAACTATAGACAGGGTAGGTAATCATCTAAAGTTAATTGATTGATTGAAAAAAAAAAACCAAAAATTATATTTGTGAAATTCTTTAAAAAAGATTTATCAAAATGCAAACACAAGAAATTAATACAAATTGAAAATACAAATTTTTTTAGAAAAAAACTTATCACTTACATTTATTTATCATATAAATATATCGCAAACATTACTCTTTCTCTCTCTATAAGTAATTTGACCATTTTATCTTCCAAACAACCCTTTTCTTTTCTTACCCAAACAAAAAAGGTTTATTTGCCTCTTCAAATTTCACGTCCAACAGTAACCCGCCATAAATTTTACAACCCAACAAGAAAAGAATTATCTCAGTGTAAATTAAATTTTTTTAATATTCAATTTAGCAGACATCGTCCTTATTATAGCTTTACAGTTTCTTTCTTTCTCCATTATCTTCAAAACATATATTACAGTGTACATAGACTATTATTATTATTGTTTAAGTTAAACTATGTAGTCTCACTGGAATTGCAATCCCAGTCTATGTAGCGCTAATGTGGCATTAAATGGTAAGTGAAATTAAATAACTAAACTGTGGTTGTAACCCAATGGGTCTCAATAACATTACTCTTATTGTTTTACTTTAATCTCATGACAATAGCATTTTAGATGCTTATTGAAGGTACTTTGAATTTAATAATTCTTTGTCAATGTTCATACTTTTTATTTATAAGTTAATTTAGTATCAATTAAGTAAAATTAGAAGCTCGTTTATATTTGATCGTCATTTTCTTTATTTTATTATACTATCTCTTGCAGTCAACATTCCCCAATTTAGTACATAAATCACTCAAATGCATTTGTAGTTGATCTTCATTTTCATTATTTTGTTATACTATCTCTCACAGCCAGCATTCTCCAATTTTGTACATAAGTCACTGAAAAACATATTCAATTTTATTCTAAATAGTTGCAGTGAGAAAATAATCGAAAAAACGAAGAGACCCTTTTGCCATTGCATTATAATTATGTATGCCAAACTTCACTTATAATTTTTATTGCATGTTAAAATTTGACATTTTTGTTAGTTTCTTCTTCAAATTTTGGGGCTTTATTGTCTGTATTAGATGTTTCATTATTAAATTAAAACTATCTATGAGAAGACTCAAGTAAGAGTACGATGATTTTTCTTCAATAAGGCCCCATATTTGAAGTTGGCCCCCAAAATATAAGGGCCGACCTTGCTCTCCCCTTCTCTTCTACTCCTCTTCTTTTCTTCTTCACTTCCTTTCTTTCTTCTATAAATTTGACTCTAGTTTGACTGCATTCAAGGTCAATTTGATATCAAAGTCTACTTTTTTCTCTAACCAAAATTTTCATCACCTATTAAAGTTTACAAAGTTCTTCGACATATAAAGTTATTTTTAACACTGGTACTTTTTTTCGAAGAACTTGGGCTATTTAATGTCAAGCTAATGGTGCAATGCAACAAGGGTGGTCCCACTAGTAAACTCCATGATCTAATAGAAATGAATATATAATACATGAAGTTCATAGGTTAAAATATCCAATGTTAGCTCTCACAAAATAATGTAGTCCAATCTTATATGTATTTCACGTCTCTCCTTACTGAGTTATTCATAAATTTGATTGTTGAAATCACCAGATGAGAAAGATAGCGAGCTCACAATAATTAAGAGAGACATTAGGGCTGTACAAAACTCCCAAATCAAACATGACCCGATTAGACCCGAATTGAGCAGTTCTTCTTAAGTTAAATATTCGAACGGATATTTGAATTGAAAATCGACGAGTTCGGTTAGATTCTCGATTCTAGGTCAAGAATCGAATCTAATTTTTTACATTTATTTATTTTTAAAAAGTCAAATTATTTTATTTGTTTTTAAATAAATTTGCTAACTAGTTAGTTTAACTCAAACCCAAAAATATGATTTTCCTATTTCCAATTTTCAATCAAATACCAATTTAATCAAATTGATTTATGTTTTACCCAAATATGTTATTCTACCGTAGTGTTACTTCTACCGTTCTGTAAAAGTTAAGATTGAATATGTCATTAGTTGAATTAATGTAGCTTTATAAATATTCAAAAAAATTAATTATAGTACGGAACTTGAGAACCGAATAGAATCGAACTAAATCGAAAAGAACCAACGTTTCCATAATTAAATTTAAACCCGACGGTTTCACTTACTAAATACCTGAAAATTTCGGGTCTGTGAACCGAACCGAATCGGACATATCTAGCCCTTAGAGGCAATGTTGAGCTACAATTCAATTTTTCCAGAACAGTAGAAATGACACTATAGTAAAATAGTAGATTTGGGTAAAACATAGGTCAATTTGATTAAGTTGGGCTTCGACTGAAATTAAAAATAGAAAAATCATATTTTTTTAGTTTAAACTAATTAAGTAGTTAGCAAATTTATTTAGAAAAAAGTAATTTGGCTTATTTAAAATAAATAAATTAAAAAGTTTCCTCATTTCTTGATCAAGAATTGAGAAGCGAACTGAACCGAATCCGTCGATTTTCAATTCAAATACCCGTTCAGGTATTTAACTTAAGAAGAACCACTTGGTTCGGCTTGATTCAATTCAGGTTGGATTTTGTTCGATTGATTCAGGTCGGATCGAGAGTGTTGTCCAACCCTACTTCCAATAGCCCACTTGGTTCTAGGTCAGGTCTTCTTTATTGAGGTGCCAACTTTTCATTCAGTCATTTGGTCGATGTCGACTGAGAAAATATACCGAGTTATATCATTGCCCTGGAGTTTGTTTGACAACAATTTGCCCAACAAACATCCACCTTGGAGTCAATGGACCTACAAAGAAACATTATTACTAGGACCAAAAGGAGGTTAGTATTTGTCACTCTCTGTATAACCCCGAATCCCGTTCTGCTGTTTTATTTGAAAAGTAAGAAATTGGCTATGTGATCAAAGCCACACCAAGCTAGTGTGTTGAAGTTGTGACATTTAGTTGTCACTCAAAATATTTTAGATTGTATTTAGTTACAATATTTTGGTTTAGTCTAGCTTTTGTAAAGATAATAGTTAGACTTAGTATGGCCTATTTGGTAGACATTGTTGTCATATGGCAGTAAATTATGTATTGTGTAAGTATGGTGTAGTACTTATGTGTAAGAGTAGGTAGTGTAGTCTAGTAACTTGCTCTATATATGCAATTCTTTGTGTAACTCGAAAGTTAGAAGTTAAGGGGGCGTTCTCTTCGTGTTTCAGTTTTGTGTTTTGAATTCGTTTTGTGTTTTGGGTGTCCATTTTGAGATTGTTAAAAACTCGTTCTTTTTGTCGTTTTGAAAAAATATTTTCCAACTATTTTTTTGAGTTTTGGTAGATTTGTGAAGAAAACAACCAAAACGTAAAAAAGTTGTTTTCTGTTTTCTTCACGAAATTTTCAGCCGTTTTCAAAAACTCGTTTTCGAAAATGGGAAAGAGAACGTGTTTTCAATGTTTTGAAAAATCGAAAACAGAAAACGGCCCGACCACAGCAAAGAGAACGCCCCCTAATATATCAAAAATGTAGCTCTAAAACATTGTCTTCTCCTCTAGTTTTCATCCAAAAAACCAGAGTTTATATGCTGTATTTTTGCCTTGTAAAAATTGTATTTTTCCCTCCTCCATGTCCATGAACTCAACAAATATTTTAGAGCTCTAAATGTAGAGCTTTAGACTAAAAAATTCAACATGGTATCAAAGCCCAAATGATCTTAGAAGGGCAGAAAATAAAGTTGAAAAATGGAAGCAAAAGAAGCTGTAAAAAGGGCAGCAAAAAATGGTGAAAAATCAGATTGATGCCAAAGTTTCAGTAGCAACCCTAGGAGTCAAATTTGATCCTAGATGGTGTTGAAAATGGCTGAAAATAGAAGCAAAAACCGGTATAAAGGAAATGGCTGCAAAGTTGCTGTGAAAAGGAAAAATCTGGTGCTGAAAAATTGAGAAAATCTGGCTAGAAGAAAAATGGAAGAAAAAAGGTTGTTGAAGGTACTGGAAAATCGATAAAAAAAAAAGTAGCTATTGAAGTGCTATAAATGCCAGAAAAAGAAGATGGAGAGGTTGCTATGAAATAGCTGAAGAAAACAATGACAAAAACTGATATAAGTGCTGAAGAAGAAGATTAAAATTCGGTAAATATATGCAAAGCCTAAAACCGGTAAGCTAAAATACGGTAAGTGAAGGAATATTCGTCTTTATAAACTCCATATATGATAAGTTCCTTCTCCTCAAATCCGGTATGCTAGCCAAATCTGAAATACGGTATTTTCTATTAAACAAAAATCCAGTATTTCAAAATTCGGTATTTTTTTTTAATGAAATACGGTAAATTCCTTCTTCTCTGAAATTCGGTAAGCCTTGAACCAGTATGCAAAATGTTTCAAAAAATCGGTATGCTTGCAAAATCAGAATTCGGTATGCATAACCTTAAATCCGGTATGCTTGGTAAAATTGTCAAAATCCGGTATTTACTGAAAATCAATATTCGGTATGCAAAGAAGAAAACCGGTATGCTTGCAAATGTTTCAAATTTCGGTATGTGAAAACTAGCAGCAAATTCAACTGCAGGAAAAGGCCAGAAAATTAACAAAATTTTGGAGGATTTAATGATACAAGTCGAGAGTTTTTCTTTGTATGTGGTGGTCCTAGGCTAAAAGAGTTGTCAACTAGGATATAGAGTTGCAACCAAAGAGTCCTTTGATCAAATGGAAACAAGAAAATCAAATCTTGTAGTTATCAAAAAATTGGTTTGAATATGGTTATCTCATTCTGGAAAATCTGCTGAGGAAGACTGGTATGATGAAGAAGTTGAATCCAGTTAGCAAAAAAAGAGTGAATCTGGTTGAAGCTAGTAAGCTCGAAACCCAGCAGGCTAAAATCATATACCATGTGAAAATGCCAGAAGAATGAAGATGAAGGAGCTGCAAAATTACTGTTAAAAAACCATTTTTACAAGTTGCTGGTAATGGTTGAAAAAAGGGGGAGTGAATCCAGTTAAGCAATGCGCAAAATCTGGTAAGTTATGTCAAGCCAAAAATCAGCAGCAGCTCTGGGAAAATTTGATGATAAATAAAAATGGCTGAAAAACCAAAATCCAGCAAGCTTCAATAGCAGCCCTGTTTCAGCTTTAAAAAAAACAGAAGGAAATATGCAAGTTGAAAGTTCTTTGAGTGAGGTTGATTCGAATGTAATAGATGTTGATCAACTACGAAAGAGTGTTGCAACCAAGGTGCTTCGATCAAATAAAAAACAAAAGAACTTCAAGCTTGTAGTCGCCAAATAAGAATGGTTCAAAAAACATGAAGTATGCTTCGATGGTTTCCAGCTGTGGTTGAATTTTTTTTTAAGTTTCCAACAAAATGTCATGGGGGAGTGTTGAAATTGTGACGTTTAGTTTTCACTCAAAATATTTTAGATTGTATTTAGTTACAATATTTTGGTTTAGTCTAGCTTTTGTAATGATAATAGTTAGATTTAGTATGACCTATTTGGTAGAGATGATTTTATGGAACTATATGTAAATTAAATTGGTTGAATTATGATTATTAGTTTCATTATTTTGTAAATGGGGAATTATTTTTATGTTTGGAATGAAGATTATTTTGATGAATTAGACTTTAGTGAAATGACTAGAAAATGAAATTAGCTCCAAGTAAGTAAAGAAATTTTGGGAAATTTATTCACGTCTCGAGAAATTAACTTTTAGTATTTGATTATGAATATTTAGAACTACTTGGTAGCGAGGTTGTTAAATTGGTTATATGGTTTCATATTTCAGATAGTGACGTGAAAACTCGGGAAGACTCGTTAATTTAATTAGATTTCTGTCTATAGACCAGTGAGTGGAAAAAACTTAAATATTTTCAAATATTTATCAATTAATTATACTATTGCATTATATGCCGTTATGTGAACTATTTGTTCAATTATATGTTTGTTATGAAATATCTCTCACTATGATATAGGTAGAATTTAAATATTGTATTTGGATTAATTGTGAATTGGAATATGAGACATGTGATATTGAGATCGAACAGAAAAGTACCCATGATTATATATTTTTCTAGTTCACTGAGGAGTTTTGGTCGTGTTCTATACTACACTGAGGGGTCTTGACTGTGGATGAAGGGGTCTGATTATGTACATATAATTCATTGAGGGGTCTTAGTCGTGTTCTAGAATTGATTATGAGAGGTCTTTCAGATCGGCTTCCGTTCACTGAAGGGGCTTGAGGCCCGTGTTGGAAGTGATTAGCTCGAGGGACATATTACAGATTTCAGTAAGAGGGTACATTTCTGGTGGATTTCGAGTACAGTTGATATGATGAGATGGTGTTATATATATTAGTTGATGATTATATCGTGAATATGAGATGCTATTTACAGAGTTTTGAGAATGTTTCACTTTTTGGATATAAATGTACTAGACTATCATGTGAATTATTAAACGATATGGACTTGATTTTGATATGTATAAAGGAGAAAATATAATTATTTTCAAAATTTCCACTCACTGAGTTCTCAACTCACATTTTCTCACAATTTTTCTTACAGACAATATTGATTCTTGATAGTTTGAGGAGCCTGATGATTTTTAAGTGATAGTCACACGACACACTAAGTTGTATAATTAATTTTTGCAGAGCACGACATAATTATTTACGGCCCATCGCATTATATTTTTCATAAGTGTTTTATGTTGACACATGTTTTATAGTAATTCATATTCAGCTTTGGTGATGGATCTGGCATCAAGTCAACATCTATCATCGGCGCATGTCACGTTTCGGGTCCACTAGGGTGATTCGGGACGGGCCGTGTCAGTTGGAATAGCCCACTATATGTAAACGATGCTTGATAAATATGAGGTGATTCAACAATAACTGCGTCGTTTTCATTAATGGTCGTGTGTCTCCATTGGAATCACATGCAAGATGTAGAAGATGTTTTATAAATATATAAATATGAGGCTATTCATCAATAAATGGATTTTCATTATACTATGACATAATATTTTTCGTTTGAATGCCCTGAAAAAGGTGTGATACTGTGTGTTCTTGGCTATCTTTTTTTGTTCGTATAAGTACTAGTTAAAATTCCAATCTTGCTACATGTACTTTAACTTTGACATCATGGATAATATTCTTTTGATTTGGCAATTTGTTATACATTAATTTTAACAACACTTCAAACAATCAATGACACAAATTCTAACAACTCACACAATGTCTACAACACAGTACAAGAAAAAATGCCTATCGCAACATGTAAAAGGCAACATTCCATAATTGCGTGTTGCTAAAAAGGGTCTACCGCAACATTTAGCAAGTGTATGTTGCTATTGGTTGAAAAAATCGAGTTTTGACAACGTTTTTTTTATGAATGTTGCTAATATATCATTTTGCAACTTTCGGCGTCCATTGCCGTAAATTAGTTTTAGCAACGTGCAGTGTGCGTTGTCATAAATAGGTTTTGGCAACGTGCTTTGTGCGTTGCTGTTAGTGTTTTAGCAATGTGCAATGCGCGTTGTTGTAAATTATTTTTAGCAACATGCATTGCGTGTTGCTATTATTGTTGGGCCGTCAATAAAAAGGTCACAAACCCTTTTCTAGGCCCCAAACACTTTTTTTTAGCCCAAACCTATATAACCCCAACCCATTCACCCATTTCATTCCAAATCCAAACCTAAGTATTCAGACCCCCATTTCCTCTAGACCCTTGTTGGCTGAGACGAGCGAGTCTTCTCCTCCTCCATTTGACGTTGCTGTTCCATTTTCTCTAGTGATTTTTCCCCATATAGGTGCTAGCATATGTCTATACGTTGCTTATTTTCTAACATTAAGGAAAATAATTATTTATCAAGACAGTTTGGAAGAGTTACACAAAAAATGGATAGTACTTATGATTCGAACCCACGTAGCAATTGAAGTTACGAAATTCACAACGAGATTAAATCGAACGTAAGAAAGAAAAGAAATCAATGTTTTGGATTTGACCCAAAAATAATGAATCAAGCAACCAACCATCATCGACAAAGTGTTGACCTCTTGATCATAAGATTTATGAATCTCATCTGTAAGTTTGAACGCCACAAGAAATAATCTTGATAGGTTCAGTAATTTGTTCAATGAAAAACAAAGAAGTTGAAAAGCAAAATTATTGCCTCTCAATTGAATCTCAATAATGTCAAAAATTGTTTACAATGAAAATATGAAGTTCTATTTATACTAATCTCATAAAAATCTAATAAAAACAGGGGGGAAAAAACAACTTAAAAGATTACAAAATATCATATAAAGTAAAATTCTATTCCAATTAGACAACTCTTGGAAAAAGGAAATTTTGTGTATCACATCTCTTCTATGCGACCACGTGGTTGTCCTTGCCGCAGTCGCATTGTTCAAATCAATGATGCTTCTTTGCTCTTGGTATGCCACGATGCAGTCGCATGGTCTAGATAACTATGCGACCGCATAGTTATCCTGATCAGCTTCCTTCATCCAATACTTGAACCTCGTTGATCCAACTTATTTCGGACTTCGACCCCAATATAGTATTTGCACTTTGGCTTGCACACTTAATCTTTTTTTAACTTCATAGCTCAAACAAGTAATTTGCACTACTTTATTAACCCTTTGAGGTTTCGAACTTAGCTTTAGGCTCTTTCCCTCAATCATCACAATCTTGGTAATTTATGGCCTTCCTTGGATCACTTCAACTTGTGGGTCTATTAAATTGTATGATTAAAAATGAAGTTTGACTATTCATAACTTATCTTTAAATTTGCCAAAAATTGCATTATGTTTTCAATAGGTTTATTGGTGCAATCCCCTCATCATTTGAACCTATTGTCAAATGTTTTCTTCCATTTCCGTTTGCCCGAAAACCCTCCTATATGACTTTCGAGGTGTAGAAGATCCCTTTTTTTTTTATTCTCAATAAAGCTTTATGAAATGACGAATATACTTTCTATATAAATAAAAGAAAAACAAAATAAGAGAAAATAAAGAATTAATTTCAACTAATTTAAATAGATTTCAATTCGTCTAGATACAATAATTTGTAACTTTTTACATGTTATTGTTCATTACATATTACACCTATTCATCCCCTCTAGGTGTTAGTTGAGTCGAATCTCGATTGTTACATAGACGATATCATATAAACTAATTGCATATTTACTACTTATAAGTAGATGAAATTGCACTTACGGGTATTGAATAATAGGAAAATAAGTTGATTTTTTTGTCATAGTAGTAATACACTTTAGCCAACATTTCTAGCAAATATTCTTGCAATACTTTGTACGAATTGTGATTAGTGTTTCTTTTAATTTCGAGCTTTTTACTTAAAAGTTACTTTGAAAAATTTATTACTTACTTTTAGAAAAGTAAGTTTTATAACTAAAAAAGTAATTTTAAAAATTTTACAGCTTTAATTGGTGTAGAAATTTGGTAAAAAAATAATAGTTGGGGGCTAGCAAATCAATACAAATTTATGTTTGGTCCCACCATAACAATGCAACAAGTCATGATTCGTAATAGCCAAATCTCTATTTTTTGGCATAATAAATTGATGAATGATTCTGATGTATGGAATTTATGGACATAAAAAAATTACTGGTCCACGAATTTGCCATTATTTATAATATTTTGTTTTCCACAGTGCATGTTTGTATATGCTTATAAGTCATGTGACCTTTTCTCTAGTGATTTTTTTTTCCCAGTAAAGATGATTTATGAAATGACAAATATACTTTCTATTTAAAAAAAATAAAAACAAAAAAGAGATAATAAATAATTAATTTCAACTAATTTAAATAGATTTTAATTCCCCTAGATACAATAATTTGTAACTTGTTGCATATTATTGTTCATTATATATTACACATTCATTTCCTCCAGGTGTTAGTTGGGTCGTATTTCAATTATTGCATAGAGGATATCGTATAAACTAGTCACATATTTACTACTTATAAATAGATGAAAGTGCACTGGACGTTATTAAATCAGAAAAAAAGAATTTTTTTTTGTCACAGTAATACACTTTAGCTATCATTTGTAGCAAATATTCTTACAATACTTTGTACGAATTGTGATGAGTGTCTCTTTTTACTTTCGAGCTTTTACTTAAAATTACTTTGAAAATTTTATTACTTCTAGAAAAGTTAGTTTTATTACTAAAAAGGTAATTTTAAAATTTTACGGCTTTGATTGGTGTAGAAATTTGGTGAAAAATAATAGTTGGTGGCCAGCAAATCTATACAAATCCATGCTTGGTCCCACCATAACAATGCACCAAGTCAATAATCATAGTGGTCCAATCGCTATTTTTTGGCATAGTATATAGATGAATGATTCTGATGTACGAAATTTATGGATTTTCCATTATTTACTATATTTTGTTTTTCATGTTTGTGGATAATGTACAATATTTTTTAAAGTTCAGTGATCAAAATTTAACATTTTAAATTTTAATGAGCAATCGAAAACATGTGCCTAAGTTTAGTGACCAAAATTCGACATTTTAAACTTTAGTGACCAATCAAAGATGTGGATCTAAATTTAGTGACCATTGAAACAATTAACTCTTGTATATGCTTATAAGAGTATCTCCAAAAGACTCTTTAAAAGTGAAATCCTCTCTATTTTAAAGAGTCAATTTTTAAAATTTTACTCCAAAAGACTCTTCAATTTAACATTTTAAAATAGAGAGTGAGTTTGACTCTCCAAATTTGGAGAACCAAACCCACCTCTCTATAATTTAATGTTTCAAATATTCCAACTTTCAATGCACAGTTTATTGACTTAATTAAATATACTTAAAGTAATGTTCGATAAAATAATAGCATTGATTATATAATAATTTCTTTCGATCCCGACTTGGGCCAATGGATTAAAGTAATAATCTCGCTAAATGCATTAAGTAATAAAAAAAATTGAATCCTTAAGGACCCAATAAAAATATAATGTAATAATTACTGGATTTCATTGAGAAAAAAAAAAAATATATATATATATATATAGACCAAAATATTTAAATCAATCAACAATCTCCGCACAATAATCATTCATTTTGAAAATATGCATTTATAGTTGATTATTTTCTCTTCCCACCTAAACCAAAATGAACTACATCCTTAACTTTTTATAGAGCATAAACAACTTCCGAAATATTTTGCTTGTGTTGTAGCAAGTAGTTGGTTAAGGTGACTATTGCTTGAAATGCCTTTTTTGACGACACATTTGGGACAACGCTACTATCATCTGCCTCTTTTGATTTTTCTTACCACATACAATGTACATATTTTATATTGAAAAGCTCTCTCTAAAATAATAAATATTTATTTATCGATAAATGAATAATTTATTCATTTATCGATAAATAAATAACCTCGCTAAATGAATATTTTTTTTGGTCCCGAGGGTATTACTTTATCGAGATTTAACTGTATTGGGAATGGTAAAATTAAATGTTAAAATTAAAGAGGTTATTAGAATATTTTAAAATTTTTGCTCTTTACATTGTAGAATATGCTTTTTAAAAGTAGAGAACCTCTTGGAGATACTCTAAATCATATTACCTCTTATCTTGTGTTTTTTTGTCGAAGGATGCAAGCATATGTCTATACGTTACTTATTTTCTCACTTTTAAGTAAAAAAAAAAAAATATATATATATATATATATATATATATATATATATATATATATTTGTCAAGACAGTTTGGATGAGCGGCACAAAAAAATGGATTGTACTTGTAGGAATATTAAATTGTGGGGTTAAAAATAAAGTTTGACTTTTCATAACTAGTCTCTAAATTTTCCAAAAATTGCATTATGTTTTCAATAGGTTTATTGATGCAATTTCCTCATCGTGTGGACCTATTGTCAAATTTTCTCTACCATTTCGATTTGGCCGAAAGCCCCCTATATGACCTTCAAGGTGTGGAAGATCTCATTTTTTTATTTTCTTAATAAAGTATTATGAAATGACAAATATACTTCCTCTTTAAATAAAACTAATAAGACGCACGTGCAATGCACGTGCCATGGTATAGTTGGCTATATGATAGCGTAAATATAAAAAAAAAAAAAAATGTCTTAAGCATTACTTACATTAAACTTAAAACACTTGAAATGATGATAGGTGACAAAAATAATATTAAAATATTTGATTCAAAACTTATTTTTTAGACTTTGCGTTTGAAGGTCTCTCTGTTCTTTTTAAAAAAAGACAGGGCATAGATGATTAGGTATTGATACCCTGCTAAAAAGATAATGAAGTTCAACCTAACCCTCCTTTTTCTACCTATTGAGGTAAGGCATTATGTCTCCTTCATCTCATGCTCATAGAATCTCCAATTACATGTATCAGTTGCACCAGTATTTAATTTCTTTACCAAAACTCTATGCAAGACGTAAGTAGTCAAGACTAATTAATTAATGACAATACAATGCAGAATTTAGAACAAATCAAGGGTCTCTATCAGTATTAAAATTACAACACAACGAAAACTTCCATCATAGAGGCAAAAAGAATGACAAACGATCACCTAACTTCCGTCGAATATCTTTTCAGCATGTTCTAATGATACTGTACATCAAATCCATTTTTTTTTAAAAACCAAAATAATCCATTTCATAGAAGATGTTTGTCTACCAGCACTGCATGATATATGAGGATTCTTCTGAAAATCATTGAGTTCCTTCAATATCCATTTTGACGCCATAAATTTACTCTTTTTAACTGTAAAAACTGAAGAAAAATGAAATTGAGAGAAATTGGTGTGAGTAAGGGGGTTGAGGGTGGGGTAGAAAAGAAAAATTAACGATTATGATTTTACGTTTCATAATTTAAGATAATTTTTATATTTAAACTTAATCGACAATATATTTATTATTATTATCACATTTTAAGTTTTTTTTAAAAAATTAAATTGATCCAAATCATGGTCGCATTTCAACATTTTCAACAAATTTTAAATCTCTTAAAACAAATATTTGTAACCTAAAATACTGAATCAAACGTAAAAAAAATAAAAAATTATCATGACCGCACTTCCACATTTCCAACAACTTTTAAATTGCTTAAAATGAATATTTGTAACTTAAAATACTGAATCAAACGTAAAAAAAAAAAAAAAAAAAAGAACAAACAAAACAAAACAAAACGGCTTAGATGGCTTAATCGAGCCGATACTGAATCAAACGTAAAAAAAAAAAAAAAAAAAAATTAGACGTCTTAGCTGAGCCGAGCCATAAAGCCATTTGGCCCGGGGCCGCACTTCAACACTTCCAACAAATTTTAAATTATTTAAAATGAATATTTGTAACTTAAAATACTGAATTAAACGTTAAAAAAAACACAACAACAAAATGGCTTAGACGACTTAGTCAAACCGATATTGAATCAAACGTAAAATATATATATATATATATTATTATGACCGCACTTCAACATTTCCAACAAATTTTAAATTGTTTAAAACGAATATTTGTAACTTAAAATATTGAATCAAACGTTAAAAAAAAAACACAACAACAACAAAAAAATTGCTTAGACTACTTAGCCGAGTCGATATTGAATCAAACGTAAAAAAAAAAAAAAAAAAAAAAAAAAAAATTATCATGGCCGCACTTCAACATTTCCAACAAATTTTAAATCGCTTAAAACGAATATTTGTAACTAAAAATATTGAATCAAACATAAAAAAAAAAAAAAACAAAACAAAAAAAAAAACGAAACGAAACGACTTAGATGGCTTAGCCGAGCCGATACTGAATCAAACGTAAAAAAAAAAGTTGAATCAAACGTTAAAAAAAAAAGGGGCTTAGTCGAGCCGAGCCATAAAGCCATTTGGCTTGGCTCGACTTATGAATAGTAACCACAAAAGTGACTCTTTTATTTATGTAGGATAAAGACAAAAGAAGAATAAAAAGAAGGAATTAATTTCAACTAATTTAAATTGATTTCAATTCACTTAGATACAATAATTTGTAACTTATTGTATGTTATTGTTCGTTACATATTATATCAATTCACCCTCTTTAAGTGTTGGTTAGATCGAATATCAATTATTACATAGAGGATATCATATAAACTAATCGCATACTTAGCTGAAATTGCACTGAACGGTATTAAATAGCAGAAATATTAAGTTTAATTTTTTATCATATTAATACACTTTAGCTAACATTTATAGCAAATATTCTTGCAATACTTTGTACGAATTGTGATTAGTGTCTCTATTTACTTTGGAGCTTTTTGCTTAAAGGTATTTGAAAAATTTATTACTTACTTAAAAAGTTATTTATTACAAAAAAAAAAAAAAGTAATTTTAAAATTTTACAGCTTTGATTGGTGCAGAAATTCGGTAAAAAAATAATAGTTGGGGGCTAGCAAATCAATGCTTGGTCCCATCATAACAATGCAACAAGCAACACGTCACAAGCTATTTTTTGAACAATAATGCTGCTGAATCAGGGCCAACGAGAGGCCCTGATTTTTTTGTTTTGTTCCACATTTTTTTTTGGCCCATTTTTAGAGATTATTCGCCCCAATTTCAATTGATTGAAGATTCTGACAACAAAGGACCGTTTCACGTGAATTTTGAAGAACCTACTTTTTCCCTTCTTACCCCATGCTTTCAACTACCCATTTTTTTGGGAATTAATTGAAGGTGGTTGGATTCTAGTGCGGTAAAAACGAAAACTTGTAAATGAAAGGATTCTCATTGTACATGCACGTGTCTCAATCTTAGAAGTCATGCTACCCTTTTTTTTTTTTTTTTTTTTTTTTTTCCCGTAAAGATGCTAGTTTATGTCTATACTATTTTCTTACTTTTAAGTAAAATAAATATTTATCAAGACAGTTTGAAGAAGTTTCACAAAAAATAATAGTACTTGTGGATCTATTAAATTGTATGATTAAAAATGAAATTTGACTATTCATAACTATGTCTAAAATTGCCAAAAGTTACATTATGTTTTCAATAGGTTTATTGGTGCAATCCCCTCATGGTATGGACCTATTGTCAAATGTTCCCTACCTTTTCAATTTGGCAAAAACCCTCCTAACCTTTGAGGTGTGGAAGATCCCATTTTCTTAATAAAACATTGTGAAATGACGAATATACTTCCTATTTAAATAAAATAAAAACAAAAATAAGAAAAATTAAAGAATTATTTCAACTGATTTCGATTCATTTAAATACAATAATTTTTAACTTGTTGCATGTGTATTGTTCGTTGTATAATACACATATTCACCATCTCTAGGTGTTAGTTGAGTTGAATCTTGATTATTACAAGAGGATATCATATAAACTAATCACATATTTACTACTTATAAGCATAGGCGGATCCAGGATGTTAGAGTTGGGGGGTCCTAAAATGAAAGATATTGAGATAAAGGAGACGGTGGGGGGAGGGGGGGGAGTACGGGAGTTGCCCCCGAAATTTTTTTTTGGATCTCAGAGTAGCACAAACATTCCCTAATCTCAAATGAATGTTGAGTGAGAAGTCAAAACCATTTGCCAGCTTCTTTTTTAGTCATTGCAGACACTAACAAAATGCCTAACAATGGCATTATGGCAGATTAAACACATTTGCAGATGCTAACAATAATCAATAATAGCTAAAATGGGTTTTGGGGTTAAATGGGTTGGGTTAAATGGATTGGGGGGTTTTGGGTTAAATAGATTGGGGGATTTTCCAAAAAAAAAAAAAAATCTGAAAAAATAGGATGGCCGTTGACCCTGCGGGACCCTCCCTTGGGTCCGCCAGTGCTTATAAGTAGATGAAATTGCACTAAATGGTATTAAATATTCTTGCACTACTTTGTACGAATTGTGATTAGTGATTCTTTTAATTTGGAGCTTTTTACTTAAAAGTTACTTTGATGATTACTTTCTGAAAAGTAAGTTTTATAACTAAAAAACGTAATTTTAAAATTTTACAGTTTCGATTGGTGTAGAAATTTGGTATAAAATAATAGTTGGGGGCTAGCAAATCTATACAAATTTATGTTTGGCCCACCATAGTAAGTCAAGAATTTATCCACGTTCATCATTAATTTCAAACACTAAATCCCAGTCCTCGTAAGTTATATTAGAAAAACACAGTCTTCAGAAAAAAATTCTACAGCTTTTTTGTTGCTGGATTTCATCATGACGAACAAGTTATGGTTGCCTGCACTTTTTCTCCTGCTACTCTTCAAGATTGGAGAATCACAGTCTATTATCAAGACTCTTCCAGGTTATTCGGGAACTCTGCCCATCAAACTCGAAACCGGGTCAGTTTTTTTCATTTTTTCATTTCTTTTTTACAAGTTCAAGCAAGTTAAGCAACTCAAATATTTGTAATTGATAATTAGATACATTGAGGTGGGAGAAAATGATGAAGTGCAGCTATTTTACTATTTCATTGAGTCAGAAAGCAGTCCTAGACAGGACCCTCTTCTGGTTTGGTTCACCGGTGGACCTGGTTGTTCTGGTTTATCAGCCCTCCTTTATGAAATAGGTAATCTCTCTCCATATAAATTCGTGCAATGGGTGTGTCGATGGTATATAAAATAATACAGTGGTGCTTGATGTACCGAGCAGGGTTCCAAACATCTCACATTAGAGGGTGGGATGGGTTATTTTTTTGGCATTATTTATTTGGTTGGCCCCCACGCATTGTGAGGAATTCTAGTAAATCTTCTGTGAAGAATAATATTATATGTAAATAAAAAAAATTTCTTATTTTTTAACTACACGTTTTCTATCAATCTATTATTTCAAAATACAATCTTCTTTAAAAATAGAGTTCAAACATGCTCTAAGAGAGAGAATAAAGTTTTAAAGTAAAGATAAATATCTAGATATTTTAAATTATGTCATTTTTATAAGAAAAAGTGAAAAATACAACCTGAGAAATGTCGGGAGCAAATAGCGTATATGAAAATATTAAGGGATAATTGCACTCATGATCCCAAAATTTTCATTTTCAAACTTTACACAAATGTTTAATTAGTGCCATCCATAGTCCCAAATCTTTCATTTTATTGCAGCACAAGAACATACTTTCATCCATTTGACCGTTAATTGATCAAGAAATCAAGTTTGACCACATTATTAACAATTTAAATAAGGGTTAAATAGTAACTTTGCATTATTAACCTCAAAACTTTTTAGAATTCTAACCTTCTATTTTTCTTATATGTTTTGTCTCAAATCATAGTTTCTATCCAAAGAAAACGTATAGTTTATTAAAACAATTTTACTCTCCAATTTACACAAGCAAATAAATGAAGACGACCCCCCCCCCCCCCCCCCCCCCCCCCCCCCCCCCCCCCACCCCCCCCCCCCCCCCCACCCCCCCCCCCCCCCCCTCTTCCCACACTGCATTTTTTTTCCCGTGATGTCCCTCTCAAATTCCAACCCAACCCTCTATAAAATCTTGGCCTCTCTCACCCACCGCTCTAACTAATTGTCCACACTTTCCAAGTGTGATTTCTATATTGTGTATGGCTTTGCCTAAGGACATATCGGTTGAAGTAGATTCTTCTTTTTGATCAATCAAAACCCCTTCCATTCAAGAGTTCTTATGTGTTTCCACGCCCTTTGAGACCCCGAAAAATTGACAAATTCATTTTCTTAAGAACACATACCGGCTAGGGCTACTGGGGTATCTAATCTTATTCGCTCCCCTAGCTTTTGTCTCTCAGTGTCACTATCGGCACAACAGAGTGCTTTCCTCGTTGGTGTTCTCACTTCTCACCATTTGTGCACGGGAGGTGAACAAAATAATTTTCAATCCACTAATTTGAATTGAAATCGCACTTTTGAAATTGTTGGTCTAGGACTAGGTCCACATGTTTAGATTTCGATAGTTAAAAATCACTTGGAACAAAATCGAATCGGTCACCCAATTTTATTTGAAAAAAAAAAAATTACTTATTTTATCCAAGATACATTATTTTTTAGATCAAATTACACATAATATATTTACTTTGCTAGTGAAATTCTATTAGCTTTTGCAAAAGTAATAATTTACTTATAATAAAAATTTTCTTATCAGAAAAATGAAATTACAAGCTTAAATTTTGTGGTTGAACCCTGTGTTAATTTAATGGTGTAAGCTTCTATTAAGACAAATATATTAATATTGTTACCTATTTGTTCAGAGAGTCGATAAAATCGTGGTTTGGAGTGAAATCAAATAACAAAGCGGTTTTGTTTGAAACTTTTCCAAATCATTTAGATTAAAATAGTTTGATTTGAAAATAATAAAAATCTGTCTAAACCGAACCGTGCTCATTTCTGCACCCTCCATCCTCCCCTCCCTAATAATGGTGGAAATGGATGGGGAGTAGTGGCGAAGCAGAGGATGTTTTTGTTGGAGGCACACCTTAGTTCAGTTTCCTCACAATGCATGGTTCGGACCATAGAAATGTTAAACGGCAAGTTTAAAATAAAGAGTCAAAGATGGCTCTTAGAATTTTGGCGTCACTATTTTGGCTTATCCTTATGATATGTTTTTCACTTGTCAGGGTTCTTAGTACTGCTGTGAAGTATTCATTACAAATTTCACAATGTTTCTTTCGATTTGAAAAATCGTTCAAATATAAATTTAAAATAACAAGTCAAACATAACTGCTAGATTTTAATAATAGGACTTTATTATCTTCTAATTCCCATTTTGGGCCACCTTTTCTGCATTTTTGGGTTATATTCTTTACTTGTAGGGTATGTTCTTGGCACCATTTCAAAATATTCACGAAAAATTTGCGAAACATCTTTCATATAGGAAAATTAAAAGGGGAGTACAAAATAACCAGTAAAAAATGACTGCTTGAATTGTCTATAATAATCCAATTTCATTTTCTTTTTAATTAATTTTATTAAAGTTACATTTGATGTCAATTTTACTCGTCTCAATCATATAATCAAATATAAAAATATGATGAGATATTGAGACATTACAAGATTCTAATAATTTTTTCAATAAGAAGGGTAAGAAAGCTAAATTAAATTCATAATACCTTGGAGGGCTATGTTCGCCTCTATGTGGTTTCCCAACTATGGGACTTGTGCAATAGCACAACCTGTATGCCCTCAAGGTTGACCGTGTAGTACCCAACTTTTGGATTCAATTGCCCTTGGACCATAATTATTTCATTCGTATTAGTTCTTCTAGTTTAAACTTGTAAAATAAGTAAATATAAAATGGAAAAAATTGTAGTTGTAATTTTTTTTTTCCGGAAGTGTACGGATCGTAACAAGTAATAAAGTGGATATAAGAGTCCGAATATCGTTCCCATGAAAATTATACTTTAGTACTTAATCTAATGTTTTTCTAACTACTATTCGACAAAGTAAGCAAAGTTTTGTATGTTGAGATCTTTAATCTAAAAATGTGAAAATATGTGGATGCACACAACTATTGATATTGAGATATTGAGATTAAATAATGAAGAGATATTAGGGCAGAACATTTTACTTATTTGATCACCTTTAAGTTTTAAATCAATATTCACAATCCAATGTAGTATTCAGTCGAATTTTCCTAATGTATTCAATTTATCCCTCTCGAGTTCTCATTGAGCCTATTTACCTAATCCAATTCCATATCTCTAGGCAAATTAGCTTTTTAAACGAAACATAGTTCTAAGAATTCATTCATGACCACAATAATTAGTATAGATATCTCTACACATTATACCGATTTACCGGATGTTACTAAATGATCTAAATCCTAAACTCACCTCGCGACTCATAAAGAATTTACAAAATCATCAAATTAGTGATCAATTAATTTAATGCATTAAACTCATAGTAAAATATAAAATACTAAAACAAGAATTTTGAATTAAAAGCATAAAAGATCCCAAATAGGTTACATGTTTGCCCTAACAAGATATTTAGTTACTCATAGTGCACAAGAGAAAATAAGAGATTTTCATTGAATACATCACCGAATTTTGAAGTAAAGATGTGGAAAAAGAAATAAATTTTGCACCAAAATCTTTCTTCTCTTCCAATCAACACTTCAAATGGTGAATTCACTTAGAATCGTTAGATGCTCTGCATTAAATGTGTTGGTTACCAACTCCTCAAGAACATCTACTTGGCAACATATGTCTGAATTTAATGGATGTTTCATCACCTTGAACACATTGAATATGACTTGCTCATTGTCTACTCAAAGAATCATTTTTCCATCATATACATCAATAAGTGCCCTTCCAATAGCCAAGAATGGTCTTCCCAAAATCAGAGGTATATTGGCATTCTCTTCCATGTCCAAGATAATAAAATCAGTCAGGAAGATGAACCTATCAACTTTGACTAGTACATCTTCTATGATTCTCTTTAGTCTTTTGATAGATCGGTCAGCCAGTTGCAAAGAGATAGTTGTAGGTTTTGTTTCTCCTAATCCAAGAGACATGTACACAGAGAGTTGCATTAAATTAACGCTAGCACCTAAATCACATAAAGAATGTTCAAAATAATGCAAGGTATAGTAAAACTCTCTGGGTCCTTTAGCTTAGGAGGTAGCTTTTTCAGGAGAATTGCAGTGCACTGCTCGTTCAGGCACACTGTCTCATTTCTTCTAGCTTTCTTTTATTGGACAAAATTTTGCATAGCTGGACATTTGTGCAAATGCATCTGCAAAAGAGATATTTATGTGCAATTTTCTTGAAAACCTCTACAAAATTTGCAAACTGTTTGTCTAACTTCTTCTTCTGCAACCTTTGAGGAAAGTGAATTGGTGGCACATAAGCTCTAACTGGACTTGGTACTCTTAACTTTGGATGTTTCTTTTCTCTCTTCCTCCTCTTGTGAGATGGGTGCAGATTCTTTTTCATTATTTATTTCTTCACCCATTATCTCTTTGTTTTTCTGTCTGGTCTCTTCATATGTATTTCTGGAAGTTGTACTCCACTTCTAGTTGTAATAGCTTGCACTTGCTCCATTGGATTAATCATTGTATTTCCTAGCAATGTCCCTTATGGGCGTTCTCCAAGCTGTTGAGCAATTTGGCCAATTTGTGTCTCCAATTTCTTGATAGATGCTTGCTGGTTCTGAAAATTTGTATCAACTTGCTGGAAAACCTTGTCTGTCTTTTGCATATATTGGTTGAACATCTCTCCCAAACTTGGTTTTTTCTCTTGCTAGACATTATTTGAACCATTCCCTTACTGATTGTCGACCATCTAAAATTTGGATGTTGTCTTCATCCTGGGTTGTATGTTTGTGCAAAAGGGTTAAAGCTGTGAGAGCCATTTTGGATTAAATTAACTTGTTCCTCTGGGAAGCTCGTAGACATGGAATTTTCTGTCAAATGATTAGCCCCACAATTATCGTATGATGGATTGACCATCATTCCTTGTGCTCCTTGTGTTTGCAATTTCACAAGCAACTCCACCTATTTTGTTAATGTTGATATATGCACGTTGGTAGATGTTGTATTGTCTATTTCGTACATCCCAGCTGCTTTCTGTGGTACCACTCTTTTGGATGAGAACATTAAGTGTGTATTGGTAATTAACTCAAACAGATCAATGCATTGTTGCACTGATTTTCCAATTATTGATCTACCTGCAGATGTATCCACTTGAGATTTTGACATTGGTGTGAGTCTAGTATAGAAATACTGCACTTTATTTCTTGTAGGAATTCCATGGTTTGGACATTTTCTCATGAGTTCCTTAAATCTATTACATGCATCGTGATAGCTTTCCCCATCCTTCTGCTGGAAAGTTTGGATCTCCTATATGATCTTTGCTACCCAGCCGGTGGGAAGAATTTGGTGCAGAATTTTCTAGTCAGCTCCTCCTATATAGTAATGCTTCCATGAGGTTCGACATCTTCCATTCCAATGCAGCATCTCTCAATGTGTAATGGAATAATCACAATTTAATAGCCTCCTCGTTAACCCTTGAAGCATGAAAGTTTTGACAAGTTCTGAGAAATCTGGAGACGTGTATTCAAATTTTCATGAGGTAACCTATAGAATTGAAGAGTGTTGCTCATCAGATTGATCCATTTTGCCCTCATTTGAAAAAAATTCACCCCAAATTTGGATACACAAAACTGAAGCGCATGGGAACTGCTATAGGTGTCAGAAACATAGACATTAGTAAATCTCCTTCATTTATTTCCTCCCACTTTTGCTGCTGATCTCTCGCGTCCATTTTTCCAATTAACTGCGTAGGAATTAGATTGTTTTGATTGTTAGCCATTTGATGTTGCTGTTTTTGTTTGTGTTCCTTGCGTCTTCGTCTGAACGTACGTTTTATCTCCGAATCAAACGGTTTAAGATCGTTGCCTTGGGTGTGGAGCATACAACGAACACCCTTTTTTCTATAAATAAACGAAAATAAACAAATCAAATAACAGTTAAAATAAGATAAATTAAGGCAAAAAGTAATAGTCCCCGAAAACGGTGCCAAAAACTTGTGATTTTTTTTAATTTCCGCAAGTTTACGAATCATAACAAGTAATAAAGTGGACCTAAGAGTCTGGATATCGTTCCCACGAAGACTATACTTTAGTACTTAATATAATATTTTTCTAACTACTATTCGACAAAACAAGCAAAGTTTTGTATGTTGAGATCTTTAATCTAAAAACATGAAAATATGTGGATGCACACAACGATTGATATTGAGATTAAACAATGAAGAGATATTATGGCAGAACGTTTCACCTACTTGATCACCTTTAAGTCTTAAATCAAGATTCACAATCCAATGTAATATTCGATCGAATTCTCCAAATGTATTTAATTTACCTCTCTCGAGTTCTCATTGAACCTATTTAACTAATCTAATTTCATATCTCTATTCAAATCATCTTTAATTAAACAAAACATAGTTATGAGAATTCATTCACGACTGCAATAATTAGCATACATAGATCTACACATTATACCAATTTTTCGGATGTTACTAAATGGTCTAAATCCTAAACTTACCTCTCGACTCGTAAAGAATTCACAAAATCATCAAATTAGTGATCAATTATTTTAATGCATTAAACTCATAGTACAATATAAAACACTAAAACAAGAATTTCAAATTAAAAGCATAAAGGATCCCAAATTGGTTACATGTTTGCCCTAACAAGATATTTAGTTACTCATAGTGCACAAGAAAAAATAAGAGATTTTCATTGAATACATCACCGGATTTTGTAGTAAAGATGTGGAAAAATAAATAAATCGCACCAAAATCTTCTTTCTCTTCCAATCAACACTTCAAATGGTGAATTCCTTGATGTTTCCCTTCTTCAATTGCTTGTTTTTCTCTTTGCATCTGTCTTTAATTCCCAAGTTGTGTCCATTTCTCTCAATGTGTGTCCTACCCTTTAAAAGTGTGAAAAACTTGTATTTATAGTTGTCCCTTCGTTTGCTATGAAATTAGGGTTTTATGGACTTGAAAAAAGGGCCCAAAAATGCGCCCTAATAGGTTTACCCAGGAGGCGCCGCAGCTTTTCTTGTGGTGGAGCCGCAGCGCCAGGAGTGTGGCGCTATGACGCTACCTCTCTGAAATCCCTGGCGCCTGTCTATTGGGTGCCGCAATGCCCTATTTGTGGCGCCACATCTCCGTCCATCCAGCTGTTTTGGGTGACTTCACGCCATTGCTCACTATTTTGTCTGGCCTCTTTTGCCCCTTTATCCACAATTTCTTTTCGATCCAAGCCAATATAATTGTTTGATGAACTTTTTTACGTCTTTCACCACCTTAATAATTCTATAAAACAACATTAACAAACACATTAAAAATGTTCAATATTCACAAAATCTAGCCTATAATTAAGTTAAAGCTAGCTTAAACTCGTAAGCAAAACACACTCGTCAGTAGTCACGGCTGAAATTGAGAAGTAATGGACAAAAGAGAATGTCAAATAGAAAACACTTAATTCCAAAATAAAATCACAGTCCTCCATTTTTTAATTTATGATTGTAAATAAACAAATTTTCTTCTCAGATCGATAAATATAATCTTCAAGATTTATAGAGGTAGAAAGAATTTATTATTTTGACAAATGTAACTTTTATGATTCCTTGAGCTTCTGTACTCATGTGCAGGTCCATTAACTTTTGATATTGCAAATTTTGATGGAAGCTTACCATCAATTCTCCTAAATCCATATTCATGGACCAAGGTCAAAAACATCTCTCACTCAATGTTTCAAGTCATGCAACTATTGTGGTAATGCAATAATATGTTTTTTCAGGTTGCCAATATTATATTCTTAGACTGGCCCGCGGGTACTGGATTTTCCTATTCAAACACCTCACAAGGGTATTCTTCCTCCGACACCAAATCAGCAAAAGATAGTTACACATTTCTTAGGAAGGTATGTTGACATTACTAATCATATATGTTTTTATATCTAAGTAGAAATGGAAGGCAATAAAAATTAAGTTCTTTCACAATGAATGTGAGATTTAGAAGTAGTCGTATACCCACATAAACTCCCACAACTATTTCTTGGATTAGTCCCATATATCTTAACAATATATTGAAAATGCAGTGGTTACTGAATCATCCCATGTTTATCAAAAATCGTTTATATGTTACGGGAGACTCCTATGGAGGCAAACTAGTTCCCATGGTTGCGTTGGAAATATTACGAGGTAGTATATATAAAAAAATAGAAACAAAGAAGTTTTTGTTCGAATATTTCTTTTCCACCAACTGAGCTTGATTAAGTTGTTATTGTGGATGGTAATGCAGGTAATGAAGCGGGACTGCAACCACGAATGTCTCTCGAAGTACTAATAATATTTGATTATCTTGTGGAAAATATATGATTTCTCCTGTGTAACATATTTCATGTTAATGATCAGAGTACTTTTGGAATTGAAACAGGGATACATTATAGGCAATGCAATAACAGATCAATACATTGAAAATAATGCACAAGTTCCATATGCTCACCGCATGGCACTTATATCAGATGAATATTTTGAGGTAATTATATTTTCGAATAAATATTTTGATGATAAAATGAAGGCCAAACAATAAACTTCTCATATATAGAAACCTATTCTTAGCTAAATCATTGTATTTATTCATGTGATTACTTTTCACGATTTCAGGCAGCAAAACTTAGCTGTAATGGGGAATATGACAATCCTGATCGAAATAATCTGAAATGTCTTTTGGCCCTTCTACCAATCCACGAGGTTACACTATGCTTCTTATGTTATTTATTCTTCATTTCATTTAACATTTATTGTGGATGTAAACACTAAACAATTTTCATGATATCATTAAATATTGCAGTGTCTAAATTCTATAAAAGACGCTCAGATTTTGGAACCGTACTGTGTAAAACCATATTTAGTTGGATGGAATCATACATTTTGGGAAGATTTCTCAATTGATCACCTCCTTCTGCCATCTGAAAAAAGGAGGATTGTCGTGTCGTGTAACTTGATCCTCTATGTATATCAATATATGTTCCTATAAGAATTTATAAGGTCTTTGATTAAGAGCGGGTTTCTTTTGTGCAGAGTCATAATTATGCAATATCTTATGTTTGGGCAAATGATCCGACTGTCCAAGAAGCTCTTCATGTTAGAAAGGTATTTAAGTAGACAAAACATTAATGATTCAGTACACTTCACCCTATGCTAACTATCAAGAAAAGGAAAATAGTATATTTGATTAAAATCTAATCTTGTATTTTATTACCAGGGAACGATACTAGGATGGATGAGATGCAATCACAGCTTATCCTATGAAATGAATGTACAAAGTGTTGTACAATATCATAAACTCCTCAGCAATAAAGGTTACCCAGCTTTGGTATATAGGTAAGTCATATAATATTCTTTTTTTTTATATAGAAATCATGACTTAATTTATTCTAACTTTAATCTAATTCATAAACTAAAATATAGATGTTGCTTCGCAATTCGTAGTAGATCACTAATCGAAAATGTAAATAAACAAATATGTCATTCTAATATATTGCTGGAAACTTGGAGATGGAAAAAAAAAATAGGTAGCAGAGGAGATGATAATATTCAAGAGAACACTTAAGAATTGACTTGTTAAAAATGAGTACAATTACTAGCCCTTTATAGGCTTTACAAAACATCAATTAAATACTTGTATTAGTTAATAAATGCAAACTAATCCCAAAATAATTCATGTACTTGAGAAATACATGAATAAACTAGTGCATTAATGTATGCATGAATAATCCAAAATACATTAATGAACTTCACTAAATAAATGATGAAGTTGACTAAAATAAACTCTCAACACCCTATTCATGCATCAAACTTCAAATGCTTGGTGAAATGTTTGATCTTGAGACTTCACAAACTTTAAATTCACATAGTGTTTGTCAATGCGATCTTGAACAAAATGATATTTCATGTCAATATGCTTGCCTCAATCATGAAGAATAGGATTTTTAGCCAAGGATAATACTGACTTTTTAGTAAATGAAAATCTCTATTAGACTTAGACCACCTTGTTGCAAATGAACTTCCTACAAAAAATTTCCAAGCCAAGTTTCTTGATAAATACATGATGCAACAACCATTTATTCCACTTTACGACTTGAAAACTTAACAAGAAGTTGCTTCTTTACTACTATGTAAAAGTTGTATCTCCCATAAAAAATACTCTTTCTATCATCCATTTCTCCGGCCAATCACTATTTCTATATCCAGCAAGCTTGAAATTATCCAAATATGAATAAAATAGACCATGGTTAATAGTGCTTTTGTTGTACCATAGAATACTCTTTATAGCCTTCGAACCTGTTATTGTAAGATTTTTCATGTACATACAACAAGACTAGTCCGAAACAAAATATTAGGTCCTGTACATTTCAAGTATCTTAAACTTCCACCAAGACTCTTGTAAAGAGTTGAATCAACCTTTTCTCCATCAAATCATGATAATTTTATTCCACAATCAACGAGGACTAATTTATTGTGCAATAGTTACTATTAAATTTGAAATGTGGTAACATCAACAGAGTTGTGATATGTTTGTTATTTATTCTAATTCTACTCCAAAAAGCAATAAAGATGGATCAAATCTAATGTGAATGTTTGTATTGAAATCTTGAATCCCCATATTGCCATTTATTTCAATTCTTAATTCGTAATTTAGTAAATTCATGCATTCAAGACAATCGATAATCCACTTTTATTCAATATTCTTTTCCAAAATATATTAAACTTATGTTTAACACGATCCGATCATATTTCTAACCTGAATTCAAAAGAGAAACATGCATTGATTCACAGGATTTATCACACATGATTGCACATGTCATAAATATTATTCCTAATACGTATTGCTCATGTGTTGATTTTGTCGTGTTCTAGACTTGTTGTAAGTATACCTACACTACAACAAGCAACTTACTATCTAATTGGTGATCAAACAATCAAATAGTTCAATGAGAATACAAAAAAATCAAAAAATACTAAATTATTTGTCTTGAATTAAAATAAACAAACAATAGGGTTAATCATTAATTCAATGCAAAGGAAAAACCTATCCAACCATCCTAATTATTAAATTGTACAATAAATAATGAAAAGACAGCACCCAAATCGAAGAAATATGGAAGAAAGTAGAGAAATCAACTTTCTTGAATGAAATCTTGATGTTGGATGAATAATCTTCAAGAATCTTGCACAATTTCCTTGATATTGATGATCTCACCTCGTTCTTCGCTTCCAAATATGTTGAATCTATGAATTTTAGGTTTAAGGAGGTCGCTATACATTGTGGACTGATTATGGTGTTTAAAAGATGTCCAAAAGATTGTTACCAAAGTAGAGTTTCAATTGGAAAAGGAAACAAAATCTCACCTCGAGAAGGTACTATGTGGCCGCATAGTATAAATGAATGCAGCCGCATAGAAGACATCATAGCTGATCCCAGGAGCTCTAGAGGCATAGATGTGGTCGCATCTAATTAAAGTTATGCGGACGCATAAGTATATTTTTCCCGTCGGACGACCTTCAATATTTTGGTCATATGTTTCTCTCCCAATATCTGATTGAAGTAATTCAAAGTACATTGAAAAGCTAACTCAAATGACTATAAATCTTCCATCGATATCATTTTTTCAATTTGAACGTTTCCTATGCCAAAAATTGGTCTCAAATTGAGACTAAAAATCCAAAACAAAACTTTTTCGTCTAAAAGTTGATATGAGATAATATTTTGACTATATTTTATCCATTTTACTTCTTTTCTCATCCAATTGACCCCTAACACTCCCAAATCTTCATCATGAGGTTTGGCACAACTTTTGAATATTTACACTTTAGTCCCCGAACTTTGGATTTGCTTCATTTAAGCCATTTTCTCTTGTAATCTTGTTTCTTTATTTTCCAATTGTATCTAATTAAATCCTTGGCATCTTCAATCTTCATTTTTTCGCATGTCTCATCTATGAATTGTTTAAAATTTAGTCCCCGAATTTCACCCATTTTTCACTATTTTTGCATCTTTTCTGTAATTCCTCATCAAACATCGAATTTTACCTACAAAATGTAATATAACAAAATCATCTTTTAAGGCCTTGAATAAGTGCAGAAACTACGCTTATCATAGCCTTTAGATATTGAATCATAGCTAATGGAGATATATTTTTCACTATTATCATCAAAATTGCTCCTATTTTCTTTTGGAATATAAGAGTGAGAAATGCTTCTTAAAATGCATAGATGCAATACACTTGGCTTAAATTTGCTCCAAGCTTCTTGTGGATTCATGATTTTTATACTTTTGGTTAGACATCGATTAGCAAATACACGACTCATTGGACAGCTTCAACTTAAAATTCCTTTGAAATTAGCTTGGTCTTCAACATGCTTTAAGCCATTTTCTTGACGGTCCTATTGTTTTCTCTTCACTGTGCCATTTCGTTAAGGTGACATAAGAAAGGTCAGTGAATGATGATTTCCATATTCTTTACACAATTTTTGAAATTTGTTGTCAAAATATTCACCACCACGATCTGAGCATAAAACATTGATCTTGTATCCACTTTGATTTTTCACTATCACCTTCAAGTTCTTAAAGGCATCAAATACATCGGATATTTCTCTAAGAAAATAAACCTAAGTTTAGCGAGAAAAATATCAATAACAACATAAAATTATTTTTATTAAATGATGATAGCTTGATTGCTTCATAAAGATCCATATGTACTAATTCAAGAGGCTTTGTTGCTCGGTAACTTGCTTCTTTCAAGAAGTTCTTTTGAAATTATTTCTGTAGAGACACCCTTCACAAAGTTAATTTGGATAATGAATATACAGCACCATGGTGTACTGTCGCAGGCACCCACAAATAATATATTTACTTCTGGAAACAAATGTAGCAGTGGAAGTAAGGATCGATCCCACGAAGAGTGTTTAGTTCGATTTTATGCAATGTAAATGCAAATGGGATTTTGTTTGTAAAGAAATTAATTCTAAATAAAAACAATGCAAATTAATGAGTTGGACTAAATCAATAAAACGAACCTTGGTTTTAAAGTTAATATCCACCGTTGGAATTTCTAACTGATCATAGATCCACACGTGATTATCAATTCATATTTTCAATATTCATCGTTGGAATCATTATTCATATTTCTCCTTATTTATAATTAATTAGATAACAAGCGATCTAATCAACCCTAATTATCAAACAACCCAGGATAAGATCTCAACATTTAATTCTATAACAGCTTTAAGAATGAAAGAAATCGATGAAGCAAAACAATACAAGTATAAAATGTTGTATTTAATCTAGTTAAATATTCTTCTTAAGATTTAATAACCTCTATAGTAGTAAATCATTAAATCTTAGTTACTTCATGAATTAAAGGAATCAAACAATTACGGATTTGAGCCTTAATCAAGTAATAGATTGCAATATAAGATAAACTAATAGGCCTCTTAGAAATCAAATACAACAAGCATAGAAGAACATTCAATACCCAAAATATGAATTAAAACAATGAAAATACTTTAGATCTCACAGTTTGAATGAATCCAAGGCTTCAATCTCCTTCAACCAAGAATATGAAATTAGTTACACATGATAATTCCTAGCACAAAAAGAGAGAAAATAGGTTAGAGGTGTTCTCCACGTTTTGGGACGGGTTTATATAAAGTGAAAGAAATTTGTATCCATAAGTGTTTGATTGGAATCAGGAAATTAGAAAATCGTGTCCAGATTTCTTCTATGTGATCGCATGGTATAACGTCTTGCTATCACATAGAACAAATATTTTCAGCCTAGAATTCTCGGAAGCATTTTGTGCGGTCGCGTGGATTTTGTGTTGTGCGACCGCATGGTTCAACAATTTTTCTCCCCGGACATGTTTCAGTATTTTGGCCATAACTTTATTTTACGATGTCTGATTGAGGTGATTCAAAGTGTGTTGAAAAGCTAACACAAATATCTACAATTCGTCTTGAAATAGATATTTTTCAATTCGGACGTTTATTATCCCAAAAATGGATATCAAGAAGAGACTAAAAATTTAGATCATAACTTGTTCGCTTGAAAGTTGATATGTGATAATGCTTCGACTATATTTCATCTCTTTGACTTCTTTCTTCGTCCGATTGATCCCTAACACTCTTGAATTTTCATTCCATCATCCATCACATCTATGACTTACTTACAACTTGGTACCTAAACTTTCACTTTCTTCCATTTTGGTTATTTTTCGCTCTTTTCTTTCAAATTCCACACTTTCCATTCATTTGCAACCTAAATCAAAATATAAAGGTACTCAATACATTTAGGCATCAATAAATCATAAAAGTGCAAGCATTAATGGATAAAAACATGACATTTTATGTCTTATCACGCCACTTTACCACTTTACCATGTAAAATCATTGACACGTGCCTTTAAGCCCTTAGCTTCTCCATTTTGAATGTTCAACAAGATTATTCAATACTTTTTCATTAGAACTCTAGCAATCAAATTTCCACTTCAATCTCAAATTGTCATTTGTTTATTTTTCATTTGAATGTCATATCCATTCTTCGGAAGTTGTTCCGATCTCAAAATATTTGTCTTTATTGAAGGAACATAATAGATATTAAAAATATATTGGTTCTCTCCATTCTTCATTTTAATAAGAATTTTTCCCTTTAGTTTGTTGGGAATTTACTTAAACATGCACAACAAAAAATAAAATAAGTTTCAATTCTCACAAAAAATCTGCTTTGTGTTTAGATAGAAATTGTACATTTCTTTAGATCTGCAAACTCCATTGTAATTTTTGTAGTTCCAACAATCCTGATATGCCTCCCACAACTATCCAATTGTCCAGCCTCTAATGAAATCCACATAGTGAATAAGATTGAGAGAGAACTAGGATTTGTTTTTCTTGTACTAACAAGAATAATGAAAATCCCTTTAGTTTTAAAACCCTAGCAGCTTATTTATATAAACTCAAACGGGCTTGTCCCGTCTTACAACTTAATTCGGCCCAGTGTTTAATTAATCTAATTAATTAAATCTAGTCCATGAATTAATTAATCCAATTAACTAATTCGGCCTCGTTAATATGCAATCCAATTAATTAATTATTCAACGTTTATCAATTAATTAATTGGTAAATCTCATTCTTCTAGTTCTCCATTTGTGTATGACACATTAGGTTCCAATCACGATGCCTAACGACATGAATTATTATTTTGATATAATCAAAATTAATAAACCAAAACACTCTTTTTGATTTATCACTAATTCATATCCGTCGTCCTAGATTGACATCTAGCAATGTGTCAGGGCAATATATGTGAGAGAAAATGTCACGTAGTATGACAAAACAAAACTCGTTCGTTTATCCTGAAACTATAATCCCTTCGTCAATATGATCTGATCAATCACGAGATATGAATAAGTGACAATCTCAATTATCAATCATATCTTTTATTCCACTATTAAATCAATGTAAGTCAAAATTTCCTTTTCGACTTACGAGTACACATTGGCCAAGGATTTCATTATCAACTCAATTGGATGAAACATAGATCATAATCTCTTACTATCTAAGAGTAACGAATCCTCTGTTGATCATTCACAATCTTTATATGATTCTTGGCTTACCCAGACGATGTCGTATTAGCGGCCATTGACAGAGCAACATTCAATATCACCAAAGTATTACTGTCCTCATATAGGCACTATGATGACCTCAAGTTGAAGGACCAATTTCACTACCAAACATTAAAGATTAACCACTGACGCTCAAATAGTTATCCATATAGAATTTTCCAGCAGGTTTCCAATATTTTGTTCTATAACAAAACATCAACGCGCTCATTTAAGTGTCACTACACTTTAGCTTATGAGATCGGTTACTTACTTCACAAGTAATGAATGTTACACGTGATGGTCTATCTGTAATAACAATATCCGTATCGTTATTACTTATGATCACGGATGAATTAAGATTCAGAGGGTGTTTGGTAGGAATTAAAATTAAATTTTTTTAGTAGTTTGTGATGGAAGTTTTTGAAATGTGTGGTTGAAAAGTTGTGGGACCCATGAAAGATGTCGTTGATATTGGTTTTTTTGATTTTGACTTAGATTAAAATAAGATTTTAATTGGTGCCAAGCAAGCTCTCAATCATATGTAATTTGTATCTCACAACCACAACTCGTGATTAACAAATTATCGAGACTTTAATCTACAGATTCTATTATTTAATATCATAATAGATCTTGCCAAAATAAATATATTAAACATATATCAAAAGTACTTATGTTCAAAGTTGATTGGACCTAGGATATAACACTTACAAATTTCAACTTTGATGCATCTCCAAAAGTGACATGGTCATTTAATCCCTCAAACTCTACAAAAATATATTTGTCTTCACACTTGTTGTTACTAGCACACGTGTCTAGATACCTCGAATTGTTTCCTATTTATTGCACCTTGTAAGCTAAGGAGAATGTTCTTTTTGTTTTGTCTTTGTTTTCAACATAATTGGACTTCTCTTCAATAGTATTATTTCTGCACTCCCATGCAAAATGTCAAGGTCTGTGACAATTTTAACATTCAACTTGGGATTTATCATATATTTCACCTTTATTTCTTCGTCCACCTCTTGTTTGAGAAATTTATCGTCCCTGTTCTCCATCCTCTTAAATTATTGAGTGTTGATAGTTCATTTCATTATTGGCTGAATGTTGAAAATTTCTATCTCATATTCCTCGACTTCCATCGATTCTTACTTCTTCTTTAACAACCTCTCCTCATGAACTTTAATGAAATTAACGACTTCATCAATGGTCATTTCTTCCAAATCCTTCAACACTTCAATGCCCACCACAATAAAATTATTATTTCATATAAATATCAAAGAATTTTTTCGATCACTTAAAGATTATTTATTTGTCTCCGTATATCTTCATCTCATTCACAACCACAAAACTCATGAAGAGTAATCTCAAATTTATTCAAAGAAAACACCTCATATTATTCTTTCAAAGAATGGAGGCAAGCCTTTTTGACTTTTTTTCAAGAATATCCCATGATTGCCTTGTGATAGCAGCATTCGACAGCTTTTGAAATGTTTACTTTAAAGTGCTTGATGGAACATGCCAAGAGCCCTTAGGTCCTTTCTTCTATTTGCTTGTTGCAAGTGTCTTTGGGCTTAGGGTATGCCTTTTTCATTTTTGTAATTCAAATCTTCTTTCTACCAAGTCCTATATATCTTGCTTTCACGATATGTCTTCAGACAAATACACTAAGTGCTATACTTATCATTGGAAAGTTGAGGAAATGGAAGAGAGTTGTTGCTTTCCATCTCTACTTCTCACACTTTCATAACATTGCTCTGATACCACATTTGCTAACTCGGAGATGGAAAAATAACTTTGAGGCGAGGATATGATAATATTGAAAAGTTTAACTCAATTGACTTGTCAACAATGAGTACAATTACTGGCCTTTTATAAGTTTTGCAAAATGTGAACTTAATATAAGACATGTACTAGTTATTAAATGCAAACTAATCCTCAAGATAATTCATGTAATTCTCAAGTACAAGAATAAACTAGTATACAAATGTATGGATGAATAATATCAAAATACATTAATGAACTTGACTAAATAAATGAAGTTTATGTTATTCAACATATATGTTTTCTAATTATGCTTCTTTTATTTCTAGTGGTGATCATGACATGATGGTACCTTATATGATGAGTACTTTAAAATGGATTCGTAGTTTGAATATGACCGTTGAGGACAACTGGAGACCTTGGGTTGTCAATGGCCAAGTTGCAGGGTTGGTTTCTAATTCTTGATACAAACACATATATAAACATATATAATGGTATTATCTTCACAATTGCACTGTCCATTTTCCATTGTAGATACACAGAGAAGTACAAGAACAATGACTTTTATCTCACATTTGTAACGGTGAAGGCAAGAAAAGTTTACTATGCTATTTCTCACACTGATTTGAAGCAAAACAAGAAATAATGGTGTGTTCATATTTTGCAGGGAGCAGGTCATACAGCCCCAGAGTACAAACCTAGAGAATGTTTTGCGATGCTTGACCGTTGGCTCTCTCTATATCCTTTATAGGTATGGATAGGGAAACATTTTTGGGGTTCACTCGTTATACCTTTTTACCATTGTACTCTCAATAAATATTATGCATTTATAAGTTTCTATAATGATGACTATGAATTTAAGTGCAAATGTACAAGTAACTTAAATCGATTATATTTAGCATTAGTTTGACCTCGTTGATAGGTGGTGTACTATGTTTTATTTTAGCCTCTATTAAGAAGAATTTATAAATGGTTTAATTAATTATAAATACCAAGAAATAAGTGATGAATAAGTGGATAGAACTTGTAAATCCATTTGAATGTGTGCATGAAATGAAGTTTTCACCGTTTATAAACAATTTTTAAATTTTGTCAAACAAATGCTTACTTAGATATACAATAGTATTTAGGAAGTGCTTGGTGTACATAATTTTTTCACATAATTGTAATGAGCTAAAAATTTTAATATGGTAGAATTAAATAATTTATGTGCTATATATTTTATATTTGAAAAAGTTGGGCACTAAAATGATATATATATTAAATTCTATTCTATTTGGGAAAAATATTTAAATATTAATAGAGTAATGATAAATATATTAATATTCGACTCGTTGGATAGCTCGTAATTAATTATGTATATTAGGCTCGAGAAAATGTTTAATCGGATAATTTAGACCCAAGATATTACAGCTTATAGGAGTAGTTATTAATTGATTTTTTAATTAAATATTGTATTTAAAAAGGTGTGTGGTCACGTGCAGTTAATCGGAAAAAAAAATGTAGTTTTGGTTCAAAATGATTTGTTGCCTTGATTTTGGGAATTGACAGGAGTTGACATCAATTAGGTTTAGTTTAATATTATTTATTTGTCTTGATTCTAGGAATTGATATGGATGTTTTGCTATGTGTTGAATTGATAGGAAAGGAAATGACTCTTTTTAGTGTTTGGATTTCCAGAATTTAGACTTTACGGTGGGGAAAGACATGGTAGTTTACATATTTTTGGTCTATCAAGCTTTATTTTCCCCTTTCAACTTTATATACCATACAAAAGTAATTTTTTTATACCCTAAAGAAGAAAAGAAAAGAGAGAAAATATAGATACGTGTTACTGAAGCAGCAAGTAGAAATTAAAGACTCGAGAACGTGAATTTCTTGCTTTTCCTTCCAACGATCCATATTATCAATTAAGGTAGGATTACGAGGTGCAAGTGGTTAGTCCAGTTTAATTTATTGTTTTCACGTTGATAAATATTATGCTAATGAAAGTTATGATATGATATGAAATGGCCATTGGGTACCAAATATATGATATACTATGAGCTCTTACTAAATTTCTAAAGATATAATATGACGGTATGATATTTTTGACGCATGATTTAATACTGTTAATTGGGATTGCGCCATATTTTGGTGTCCTACTAAGTATTTCCAAATACTCACCATTTTTTTCTACCTCTCACAAGTTAGATCGGATCATTGGTTGGCGGGCGATGATGTGCTGACGTGGTGCCAGAAATTTATGAGTCTCAATAAAATAATCCAGTGTAATAAGACTTTTTTTTTATTTCAACAATTTCTTAGTTTATTTCATAAGAATTTTTATTTAGAAATTTTAGACATGTTTAATTGGATTATGAATTTAAAACTGTGTTATGTTTTATCGACGGAAATAACATTTTTCTTTATCTAATAAAAATGTAATATGAATGATTGTTAATAATAAAATTGGAATACAATTTTTTTGGTAACGGTTTAAATTATATAATTTGGGTCGTTGCAGTTTGGTATTAGAGCGAAGTTTAATTTTCTGTAGACCATATGTATTTTTAAAAATTTTAAAAAAAAAAATCTTGCACGTCACTGTTCACTATTCATACGTCATTGTTCACGTGAACATTGAAACAATGATGATAATTTCTAAAAAGCATTTTCATATCACATCAAGTGGGCCACCATGTATGACACATTTGATAGTAATATGTAATATTTATAGCATTTTTCCTTTTACCCATGTTTTGTTACTAAGCATTTTTTTTATTTGACTGCTTGTCATCCGGTTTGAATATTCAAAGGAAAAAAAATGGAACTTTAAATTCAAAGGCCTAATATCGTGGAGCTAGTTTTCAGATATGTATCAGAGATAATCATATAAAATAATTTACAATCGTTACTTCCCTAAAAAAAGGGGGGAATTCTGTGTCACTGTTCACATCGTGAACAGTAGAAAAATATTATTATTTAGCATTATCCTTATGGGGTCCATATGCATTACATAGTATATTTTTATCGACATTAAAAGGTGCATTGTATAATTTATTTAGGAGAGGACGAATTATGACGAAGAAAAAAATATATATAACTATTTTGAAATGTCGACTGAGCCATGTTGCTTGCATCATTCTCAAAAGTGGGAAATTACCATTTATTTGTTATTATTATTATTTCAAAAAAAATGGGAATGTGATATTAGTATTAAAGTTTCATGTTACGTGTAATAAACGTCTATTAATCTTAACTATTCATGATGTGTTAATAATTTAAAATTTATTTTATTTATTTTTATTTGTTTATTCATTTATAAATGAGTTTAAAGTACTATGTAAACTTTCGTAAAGTTTCTAAACATGTAATAATATGAAAGATCATTGGCACTCAACGACCATCAATCGACCACCCTCAAACGACTCTAAGGTATGTAAAGGGGTAAAAAGAGGAATTTATCAAAACTTATACATAACATAAATGTCTACTTTTTTAAATTTTAAGACATGCACGATTTTTTTCGCTAAATTCATAATATGTGTCACGATAGTATAGGTATAACATGTTAGACTTAGCACTGATATGTGGGGTGAATTAATACTAATTTTAGGATATGTCACTACCTACCCACACAAATTTGATGTGTGACTTGTTGCAAGCGATGCAAGAGTTGAGCAAACAACATCAAGCTCCCCCACCACAAAATGCACCACCACCGCAGGACACATCTCCATTTGCACCTGGAGCTATTTCAGTGGTTGAGCAGTTTCATAGGTACAAGCCTGCTACTTTTGACGGTGGTTCCGACCTACTAGTTGTCGAGGAATGGATTAGAGGTCTGGAGGGCATATTTCGACACATTCCCTATACGGATACACATAATGTACTATGCGTAGAATTCATGTTAATTGGAGCAGCCGATCACTGGTGGAAATGTGTCACACGCACTAGGACCGAAGAACAACAATGTAACCTGATTTGGGAACATTTTAAGGATAAAAGAACGGCAAAGTACTTCCCACAGGTTTTAAGAGACTTCAAGGAATCAAAGTTTCTACAACTCAAAGGAAAACATGTCGATTACTGATTATAAAGGGCAATTTGAGCAGCTCTCAAGATATGCTCCACATTTGGTAGATACAAAAGTTAAGAAGATCAGGAGGTTCGAAAATTGACTACGCCCGGAGATTGGTATAATCATTATGTCCCATCATTTCACTTCATATCGTGAAATGTTGGAGAGGACTCATGTTATTTCTTACCAGAGGACAACATTTGAACAGTATGCCCAGCAAAGCAAGGAGTCATTTGGAAAAAGAAAGTGGAATGATCAGAGCAAGGACATGCATAAGTGTAATAAACTCCACAGGGGTGAATGTCTATTTGGGAAGAACATGTGTTTCAGGTGTGGTAAACCGAGACACATTGCTCTTAACTATACAAATCCTCCAATGAAGAAAGATGGTGACTAGGATAAGAACAATAAAGGAAAGACTCGAGTTTTCGCACTGAACCAGCATGAGGCGGAGCAGGATCCGAAAGTGATAGCAAATATTCTATTATTATTTAAAGTACCTGTTTATGTTCTCAATTTTACATCATCCGTAGCTAAGCTTAATATGATAATAACGAAAATAGGTATTATGCTATTATCTGATGTACTTGCTTATGTACTTTTTTTACTCTGGAGCTACACATTCTTTTATCTCTACATCCTTTGTTGCTAAGTCTAACGCTCCATGTGTGAAAACGAATAATGAGTTAGAGGTTAGTATATTTTCAGGAAGAACTTTTTGCACAAATCAGATGACTAAAGCTATGAAGTTAGAGATTGACGAAAAAATACTACAGACTGACTTATACCTTTTGGAGATGAAAGCTTTTGACGTTATTCTAGGCATGGAATGGTTGGGATTCAACCATGAGACTATTCGATAGCACGAAAAAGAAGCATTATTTCATAGACCGGAGAGAAAGAGTTTCATTTCCTTGTAGCAAAGTTCAAGTCCGTAGCTCGTCTCGTTTCGACTTTGCAAGCGGACAAGATGTTGAGAAATGAGTCTTGTCAGGGATTCTTAGTTAATATCATTGATTCCAAACATACAAAAACAATTGTTAGTGATATTAATGTTGTATGAAACTCTGCGGATGTATTTCCAGAAGATCTACCAGGCATTCCACAAGATAAACAAGTGAAATTTACAATTGACGTGGTTCCCGGAGCAACACCAGTATCTAAGACCCCGTACCAAATGGCATCGAAAGAACTCCAAGAATTAAAGTTATAGTTGGAGGAGTTGTTGAAGAAATGTTTCATTCAACCGAGTATATCTCTTTGGGGGCGCTCCAGTACTTTTCGTGAAGAAGAAGGATGAGAGTATGCAGATGTGCATTAACTATAGGGAATTGAACCATCTGACTATCAAAAATAGATACCCACTACCAAGAATAGAAGATTTATTTGACCAGTTAAGGGATGCAACAGTGTTTTCAAAGATCGACTTGAGGTCGGGGTATCATCATGATAATAACACATTTATCACGTTTTTCATCCATTAATATCTGCATTCATATGATTATTTGATGTCTAAATTCACTAAGTACTTCTATATCTTGGTTTAGGTTGCAAATGGATGAAAACGGAGGAAAGTAGAATAAAGGAGCGAAAAAGGACTAAAGTGGAGAAAAGTGAAAGTTCGAGGACTAAAGTGCAAATAATCAAAACTTGTTTCTAACCTTGTGATGAAGATTTAAGAGTGTTAGAGGTAAATTGGATGAGGAAAGGAGTCAAAGGGTTGAAATAAAGCCAAAACATTATCACATATCAACATTCAAGCTGAAAAGTTTTGCACCGATTTTTAGTCTCATAGTGAGACCCATTTTTTACATGTTATATGATCTAATTGGAAGTTTTCATCTGAAGAAAAGGTTTAGCTCTTTGAGTTATCTTTCCAATGAATCTTGAATTACCTCAATCGGATATGGGAAGAGAAAGTTACGGCCAAAATACTAAAAGCTATCCGACGGAGGAAAAATTACACCTTGCATACGCATGGGCCTGCAAGGCTTGTGTACGCAAGGTAGCAATTTTCCCAAACTGAAGTCATTTTACGTCCATTGTGCGTACTCACTAATATAACCATGCGTACGCATGGTTCATTTTGAAAGCTGAATCTTCTTATTTCTGGAAATTGCTAAATCACTTATGGAAACAACTACCAACGCGTTTTATGACCTAAGAGGATACCAGAACGGAGGAACACCAGTTTTATCATCTTTTTCTCTCAATTGTGCTCAAGAATATCATGGAGAACTAACTCTTTTTGTGAAGCGAGGAAGGAACTCATTCGATTTTGGAGATTTCACATCGTTTGTTCACGTTATTTGGTATTTATTTTGTTAAACACTTCTAGATCTAGACTTTCATCCTTATGAATTGTTTGTGAAATTGGTTTAACATGTATTAGATTTTTCATAGACTCAATCATATTTTTTTTATTGAACGATCAAACTACTTGTTGAATTTCGATTTCATTAAATTTATTGGTGTAGTTATTTACTATCTTATGCTATGAGTATATGATCGATTTATAATCTGATTTCAATAAAATAATTGTGGAAATTGTGAAGAGAATCTAGAACCTAGGAGGATATTTATGAATTATATTGGTCTTGAATGATAAACCTTCCGATTAGAGTACCGGGATGAAATTCTCTAATTGTGTTATCAATTTGAATAAGTGACGTTGAATGATCTAAACCGGGTGAGGGAATTCCAAAGTTTCGCTGCTTCAATTTATAGAATTTTATCTCATAATTTCAATATTAATTTATTTGATCAACATCTAAACTTTCCTACAAATTTAAGAGGATAAATCACCCCTTTTGATCCTTTGAATAATTTCTCATCTCCCTGTAAATACGACACCCCAAAGCTACACTATAACTACAGCGTTATACTTTGGGCGTAATCACATCAGCTGAAGGTTAAGGCAAACGATATACCGAAAACTGCTTTCAGGACTCGTTATGGATATTATGAATCCACGGTCATGCCTTTTGGTTTGACCAATGCTCCAACCGTATTTATGGATCTCATGAACCGAGTGTTCCATCAGTACTTAGACCAGTTCGTCATAGTGTTTATTAACGACATACTCATGTACTCAAGAGATAAGAAACAACATGAAGAACAACTTTGAATAGTACTCGAAACTTTGAAGAAGGAGAAATTATATGTCAAATTCAAGAAGTGCGAATTTTGGCTCGATCTAGTGGGTTTCCTTGGTCATGTGGTTACTGCTTAGGGAATTGAAGTAGACCCTACTAAAGTAGAAGCAGTAACAAATTGGCCTAGACCGACCAATGTAGGCGAAGTCCGCAACTTCTTGGGATTGGCTGGCTACTACAAGAGATTTATTGAGGGTTTCTCAAAAATAGCAGGTCCGATGACCCAATTGACTAGAAAATGAGTGAAGTTTCAGTGAACGAAAAAGTGTGAAAAATGTTTTCATGAACTCAAGCAAAGGATAGTTTCAGCTCCTGTATTGACAATACCCAAAGGTTAGGATGGGTTTGTAATTTATAGTGACACCTCCAAGCAAGGTTTAGGTTTTGTTCTGATGCAACATGGAAAAGTGATTGTTTATGCCTTGAGACAATTGAAGCAATATGAACAGAATTATCCGACTCATGACTTGGAGCTTGCAGAAGTAGGTCACGCCTTAAAGATATGGCATCACTACCTGTGTGGAGGGAAGTGTGAAATCTATATGGACCATAAGAGTCTCAAATACTTCTTCACAGAAAGAACTGAATATGAGATAGAGGAGATGGTTGGAGTTAGTGAAAGACTACGACTGTACAGAGGAGATGGCTGAGTGTGAAATCTATATGGACCACAAGAGTCGTAGATGCTTTAAGCAGAAAGACCGGATCGCAATAAGCCTTTTTACCCACGATGCAGGAACACTTGATAAAGGACTTTGAGAAGTTGAGGTTAGAAGTCATCACGCCACTGACCCAGACTACAACAAGAATAAAAGCATTTATGATTTAACCTACTCTTCGAGAACGAATCAATGAAGCACAAGATAAAGATCCATTTCTACAGAAGATTAAGGATGAAATTGGTATAAACAAATGTATAGGATTTGAACTATCTACAGATAAAACACTAACTTTTAAAGGAAGATTGTGTGTATCTAAGGACGAAGGTATAAGAAAAGAGATATTGGAAGAGACTCGCTCCATCCCGTATGCTGCACACCCAGGTAGTACAAAAATGTATCGAGATCTTTGGGATACATTTTGGTGGAGAAACATGAAGAGAGAAATTGGTCTATTCATAGAGAAATGTATTATCTGTCAGCAGGTCAATGCTGAACATCAAAGGCCATCAGAACTACTAAAACCGTTGGATATTCCAGAATGGAAATGGGAACACATAGCGATGGACTTTGTGGTAGGCTTTCCGAGATCAGCAAGAGGTCACAATGCTATTTGGGTAGTAGTTGATCATTTAACGAAGTCAGCCCATTTTCTGGCAATCAAAGTAAATTTTAATATGGAACAACTCGCATATATATCAGAGAGATAGTCAGACTGCATGGAGTTCCAGACACCATTGTTTCAGATAGAAACCCGAGGTTCACATCGAAATTTTGGAAAAGCTTACAAGGAGCCATGGGGACAAAATTGAAATTTAGCACTACTTATCATTCACAGACGGATGGACAATCGGAAAGAACCATTCAAACTCTTGAAGATATGTTGAGGGCGTGTGTTTTGGATCTTGGTGGTAATTGGGAAACACATCTACTGTTAGTGGAGTTTGTTTACAACAATAGCTTTCAGGTCACTATAGGGATGGCTCCATACAAAGCTCGTTATGGTAGGAAGTGCAGATCCCCTATCCATTAGGATGAGGTTGGAGAGAATAGAATTTTGGGTCCTGAAATTATTGAACAAACAGTTGAGGCAGTTGATAAGATTAGAGTAAGAATAAAGACAGCACAAGACCGACAGAAAAGTAAAAGTCATACTGATGGTAGAAGAAAATATTTGGAATTTCAAGTGGGTGACAAAGTTGTTCTCAAAAGTAGCGCCAATGAAGGGTGTGTTTGAGATTTGGCAAGAAGGGGAAGTTGAGATCGCGATATTTGGACCTTTCAAAATTCTTGAAAGGATTGGCGTTGTGGCTTACCGACTTGCCTTACCACCTGAACTCACAATAGTGCATAATGTGTTTCATGTTTCGATGTTCAGAAAATATATTCATGATCTCAATCATGTGGTAAATTACCAAACTTTGGAGATACAAAAAGATATGTCATATGAAGAAATCCCGACAACGATTTTAGATAGAAAAGTAGATCAACTCAGAAACAGATAGGTTCCCCTGGTCAATGTCCAATGGAAAAATCATGGACTTGACGAGTCAACTTGGGAGAGGGAAAATGAGCTTAAAGCCAAGTATCCAGAACTCTTCGATTAACCGAGGTAATTTTCGAGGACGAAAATATTTAAGAAGGGGAGATTGTAAAGACCCAAAAATTTTAAAAGGGTAGAATTAAATAATTTATGTGCTATATATTTTATATTTGAAAAAGTTGGGGACTAAAATGATATATATATATATATATATTAAATTATATTCTATTTGGGTCAAATATTTAAATATTGATAGAGTAATGATAAATATATCAATATTAGACTCGTTGGATAGCTCGTAATTAATTATATATATTAGGTCTGAGAAAATGTTTAATCAGATAAGTTAGACCCAAGATATTATAGCTTATAGGAGTGGTTATTAATTGATTTTGTTTTTAATGAAATATTGTATTTAAAAAGGTGTGTGGTCACGTGTAGTTAATTGGAAAAAAAATTAGTTTTGGTTTAAAATGATTTAATGCCTTGATTTTGGAAATTGATAAGAGTTGACATCAATTAGGTTTAGTTTAATATTATTTATTTGTCTTGATTCTAGAAATTGATAGGGATGTTTTGCCATCTGATGGTTTGATAGGAAAGGAAAGGACTTTTTTTAGTGTATGGATTTCCGGAATTTAGACTTTACGATGGGGAAAGACACGGCAGTTTACATATTTTTGGTCTATCAAGCTTTATTTTCCCCTTTCAACTTTATATACCATACAAAAGTAATCTTTTTCTATCCTAAAGAAGAAAAGAAAAGAGAGAAAATATAGATACGTGTTATTGAAGTAGCAAGTAGAAATTAAAGACTCGGGAACGTGAATTTCTTGCTTTTCCTTCCAACGATCTTTGTTATCAATCAAGGTAGGATTATGAGGTGTAAGTGGTTAGTCCCGTTTAATTTATTTTTTTCATGTTGATAAATATTATGTTAATAAAAGTTATGATATGATGTGATGTGATATGATATGATATGATATGATATGAAATGGTCATCCGGTACCAAAAATATGATACACTATGAGCTCTTACCGGATTTCTAAAGATATGATATGACAGTATGATATTTTTAACGCATGACTTAATACTGTTAATCGGAATTGCATCATATTTTCGTGTCCTACTGAGTATTTTCAAATAGTCACCATTTTTCCTACCTCTCACAGGTTAGATTGAGTCGTTGGTTGGCGAGCGATGATATGCTGTCGTGGTGCCAAATATTTATGAGACTCAATAATATAATCCGGTGTAATAAGACTTTTTTTTATTTCAGCAATTTCGTAGTTTATTTCTCAAGAATTTTTATTTAGAAATTTTAGACATGTTTAATTGGGTTATGAATTTAAAACTATGTTATGTTTTATTGGTGGAAATAAAAATGTAATATGCATGATTGTTAATACTAAAATTGTAATACAATTTATTTGGTAACTATTTAAATTATATAATTTGGGTCGTTACAATAATAGTGTCCATACACTCACTTGGGAGTGGGGTCCACTCGTTGTGGACACCATTATGTATAAAAAATTATTTACAAATAGATTTATCCATAGTATTTAAATAAACTTCTTTTGATATTTCCATATGTAATGTTATGATTTTTATTTGCGTTTCCTCTAACTTCACTTGCATAGGTTGAGTGGCAAGAATTGAATTTAAGCTCATATTTAGATTTCTTTAGAGATTTAAAGTACGTAGGTCAACACAGCATGACCCACGTTTCATAGAGGTAGAGTGATGGAGATCCTAATAAATATTAAAAAACTTACCAAACTTATATACTTATTTTAAGATGAGAAATTATAATTAATGTGGAGAGTCTTTATTTTATTTTTTTTATGCTAGTTTACCTTGTTTACTTGAACTTTTAAACCGCCTTTTGATAATTGAAACATAATTCCTCTCTCTCTCTCTCTCTCTCTCTGTGTCTAATCTCTCCTGGTGGCGGCCCTGACTATAGGCAGGGTAGGCGATCGCCTAAGGCCCTACTTTGGTGAGGGCCTCAAATTATGTAAGGTTGATTAGTTGATTGAAAAAAAAATTAAAATTATATTTATTAAATTCTTTATAAAAGATTATCAAAATGCAAACACAAGAAACTAATAAAAATTGAAAATACAAAAATCTTTAGATAAAAATATATAAATGGCATAAAACCTATCACTTACATTTATTTATCATATAAATGTATCGCAAACATTACTATTTCTCTCTCTCTAAGTAATTTGACCCTTTTATCTTCCAAATAACCATTTTCTTTTCTTAACCAAACAAAAAAGGTCTATCTGTCTCTTCAAATTCCACGTCCAACAGTAACCCGCCATAAATTTTTTAACCCAACAAGAAAAACATTATCTCACTATAAATTAAACTTTTGAAGATTCAATTTAGCATATTAGTCTGGTCTCATTGTCCTTGTTATAGCTTTACAGTTTCTTTCTTTCTCCATTATCTTCAAAACATTTATTATAGTGTATGTAGACTGTTATTATTATTGTTTAAGTAATACTATATAGTCCCACTGGAATTGTAACCCCAATCTTGGTAGCGCTAATGTGGCATTAAATGATAAATTAAATTAAATGACTAAACTGTGGTTGTAACCCAATGGGTCTAAATAATATTACTCTTATTGTTTTGTTTTAATCTCATGATAATAGCCTTTTTAGATACTTGTTGAATGTACTTTGAATTTAATAATTCTTTGTCCGTGTTCATACTTCTTATTTATAAGTTAATTTAGTATGAATTAAGTAAAATTATAAGCTCATTTGTATTTGATCGTTATTTTCTTTATTTTATTATACTATCTCTCGTAGTCAACATTCTCCAATTTTGTACGTTAATCACTCAAATGCATTTGTATTTGACCGTCATTTTCATTATTTTGTTATATTATCTCTCACAGTCAACATTCTCCAATTTTTGTACATAAATCACTCAAATGCATATTCAATTTTATTTTAAATAGTTGCAGTGAGAAAATAATCAAAAAAAAAAAAACGGACCCCTTTGCCATTGCATTATAATTATGTATGCCAAACTTCATTTATAATTTGTATTGCATGTTAAAATTTGACATTTTGTTATTTTCTTCTTCAAATTTTGGGGCTTAACTGTCTGTATTAGATGTTTCATTATTATATTAAAACTATCTATAAGAAGGCTCAAGTAAGAATACGATGATTTTTCTTCAATAAGATACCATATTTGAAGTTGGCATAAAGTCCCCCAAAATATAAGGGCCGACCCTGCTCTCCCTTTCTATCTTCTACTCCTCTTCTTTTCTCCTTCACTTCTTTTCTCTCTTCTATAAATTTGACTCTAGTTTGATTGCATTCAATGTCAATTTGATATCAAAGTCTACTTTTTTCTCTAACCAAATTTTTCATCACGTGTTAAAGTTTACAAAGTTCTTTGACATATATAGTTATTTTTCACGCTGGTACTTTTTTTCCGATGAAGTTGGGTTATTAAGGTCAAGCTAATGGTGCAACCCAACAAGGGTGGTCCCACTAGTAAGCTCCATGATCTAATAGATCCAAAATCTTAATAGAAATAAATATACAATACATGAAGTTCACAGGTTAAAATGTTCAATCTTAGCTCTTACAAAATAATATAGTCCAATCTTATGTGTCTTTTACGTCTCTCTTTATTGAGTTTTTCATAAATTTGATTGTTAAAATCATCAGAAGAGGAAGATAGCAAGCTCATAATAATTAAGAGAGACGCTAGGGCTAGGCTAAATCCGATCTAGTGCAAACAATCAAATACATAATAGATCCAATCATATTATGGAATCATACTCATGTATTCTATTTCTTTTTCATACATGGAGCTTGATCTTTAGATAATACAAAATGATTAGCTAAAGGTAATGTAACATGTTTTCCATCATGCATGCTAAATCTTTTCAACATAAGAGGGCTAATGCAAAAACAAAGCAGAATTTGACTTATCTCTTTCAATTTTCATATCTAGGATTCTCTTAGCTTTACCTAGACCTTTCATGTCAAATTCGCCATTCAACTTTGTTTTTATCTTGCTTTTCCACTCAGGTGATGAATCAACTAAGAGCATATCATCCACATATAAAAATAAAAACATTTAGTCATTTTTAACATCATCATATTGGAAATACTGGCAATGGTCAAACTTACTCCTTTGAAACCCTATAGTGAATACTAAAGAATCAAATCTTTTATACTACTGTCTAGGTGATATCTTTAAGTCATATAAAGACATTTTCAAGAAACACACATGACCGAGTTTAAGTTTATCTTTAAAACCTTTTGGTTGATTCATAAATATTTGCTCATCAAGTTCACCATGTAAAAAAAAAAACAGTTTTTACATCAAGTTGTTCAAGTTCCCAGTCAAAATGTGCAACTAATGCAAGCTTGACCCTAATAGCAGTGTACTTAACAACTAGTGGAAAAAATCTCATTATAATCAACACCCTCCTTCTGTGTGTACCCCTTAGCCACAAACCTAGCTTTAAATTTTAGGGGTTCGGGTGCACTAGTACCTCTTAACTTTAAAAACCCACTTACAGACAACTGTAGATTTATTCTTATGGCTATGTACTAGTTCTCAAGTTTGATTCTTTTCTAAGGAACTCATATCCTCTTTCATTACCTTAAACCACTCTTCAGATTGTTCACTTTTCAGCGCCTCCTCAACAATTTTTGGCTCCCTATCAACTAGCTCCTCATAGCTAGCATGAGCAAAAGCTAACTTGGATTTATTATCTTCTAAGCTCTCTTGTTTGTCTCTTCTCTCTATCATTAGTTAAGTTATAGTCTGCCAAGGAATTTTATTCCTCATGATGCTATTTTATCACTATTTTCTCTCTCTATTTTCCACTAAGGTTGCTGAACTTGATTCTCGGCCTCATTAGGAGTGGAAATGATACATGTGCTAAGTTTTCCTAACTCCACCTTCAACTGATCTTTCTCTTCAAATTTCTCTTCTTCATTCATAGGTTCAGATTTAGTCTTAAAACAAGACATCTCAGCCTCGTTAAACGTGACATCTCTACTCACAATGATCTTAACCACATTTTGGCTTCTAGCACATAACCTGTAACCCTTGACACTCTCAGATAACCTAGGAAAACACATTTTCTAGCTCTAAATTCAAGCTTTTCCTCACTCTAATAAGAAAATGTAGTACAACCAAAAGTTCTAAACAAGGAATAATCACTTAGTTTACCAGACCATTTTTCATGATGAGTCTCACCATTCGATGCAGCAGATTGAGTTAAATTAATTAAATAACAAGTTGTCATAGCAACTTCACCCCAAAATGACTTTGGAACACTAGAACTTAACATCATGCAACATACTTTATAAAGTATGGTTCTATTCATCTTTTTCACTACCCCGTTTTGCTGGGAAGTGTAAGAAATAGTCTTTTATTCTATTTTCTTTGCATATATTGTCAAATTCAGTGTTACAAAACTCTAAACCATTATCAGTTTTCAAAAACTTAATCTTCTTGTCAATTTAGTTCTCAACCAGTCTTTTCCAATTATTAAAACTGTGAAAAGTATCAGACTTATCTTTTAAAAGATACATGATAAGTGTGTATTTACACACTTATTGGACACTTTTTGAGCTTATAATTATTGATAAAATTGAGCATATTCTAAGCATAATTGTGTATTATTTGATTTTTTAGGCAAAAACCCCGACCAGACGAAGAAACGAGTTAAAGAGGAGAAAAAGGACTAAAAGTGTACAATTTTATAAAGTTGAGGACTGAATTGCACTTGACCAAAAGATGGAGGACTTTGACTGCAATTTAGAAAGGGCTTAAATGATATGAAGTTCAAAATCTGGGGACTGAAATGGACTAATTCAAAGATGAGGGATCAAAGTGCAAGACGGCCAGAATGATCAAGGACCTGAGCAGCAATTTTTGCTTGAACCATGCGACCGCATGCATTTAGCCTGTGCGGTCGCGAAGTGGCCACAGAATACCTTGTACCGTTTTAAGGTTCTTCTATGCGACCGCATAGAAATAGCCTATGCGGTCGCATAGAAGGAATTTTAAAAGGCGGTGGATTTTGCATTTTTCTCGAGTTTTGGTCGAAATGCTTATTTCTTTTTGCATTGTTTAATACCTAAACTTATCTATAACTAATATTATATATTATATATATTATAGTTAATAGTTAGTGGAAAAGTTAGTGGAGTTTTATGGGATTTAGGAGGATAGACTTCATTTTTTAAAAGGGAGACTTATCAATCTTCATCCTCAATTCTCTAAAAACTCTCTTGCCTCTCTCTCTCCCGTAACTCTCTGGTTATTTTCAAAGTTTTAGATTTTAATTTGTTTTTTGTTTTGTTTTGTAGGTAAAGTGAAGGGTTTAAGGTGGTGAACAAAGAGAGCTTATCAAAGGAGGATTTGGAAAAGAAATGGAAGAATTCAAAATTGTTCTACAAGGGTTTCATCTTTCCTTTTGAATTTCTTTCTTTATTTTCCTTATTTGTATTGTAATGGGACAAAATTCTCTTTGTTACATCACTTTTATAATGAGCTAAATAATTTTATGTTGGAATTTATGTAGTAACTTAACCAAAAGTTTCATTAGTATGTTGTTTTGTATGGTAAGATGCATGTGTTTCCAAGTTTTAGATGTTTTAATTATTGTGTTTTTATTGACTATCATGTACTTGATCAATATGTGATATGGCTAAATGGTTGGTGCAATTATTGAGAAATTGTTGTACTAGCTAGATCAAGGTAATTGAAACCCTAGGTTTGTATAGTTTCGACTATACTCGTTTAGGTGTTATAGGAATATACATCTACCCTAGGTGACCCTTAGAGTATTCTCACAACAATTTAATGCAATTGGTTAAATTGTATCCACATAGAGATATAGTGGATAGGTTAATCAATTAGGGTTAATTTCGCTCGGAAGAGGTTGTTAACTAAAATTGGAGAATCGGGTCTAATCTGACACTTTGGTAACACTAGCATCTTTATTTTATTGATTTTAATACTAATGAAACAATGGTTAAGTGAAAGCATAAATTCCAACATTTTCCAAATTAAAAACCCTTTTCGTAATTTACTTTGTCTTTTTAAAATTTAAATCGAGTCTTTTGTTTTATTTTCTCGCTTTTAAAATCAATTTTTAAAATGTGTGTGTTCATCGTTAAGTTGAAATACTTTAACTTGTAATTGGAAAAACACTCCTCGTGGGATCGACTTGGGCTTTAAAAGCTCTATTATACTACTTGATCCGTACGCTTGCGGCAATCGTAATTGGCCCGATCAAGTTTTTGGCGCCGTTGCTGGGGAAAGTGTAAATTTGATTACTAGTTAATTGTTTTTCACTTTAACGAACTTTTGAATTTTTATTTTCTTTTATCCTTTAAATCCAAAAGTTTCTTTTGTTGTTAATCTTCTAAATCGTTCACTGTTTATGAACCGTTCGCGAAGTCTCAATCTTCTTCAATTTGACCCTGAAATAGAAGAGACTTTTCGCAGAAGGCTTAGGGAACAGAACGAATTAAGAAGACAACAGCAACAGATGGAGCGTCAAGAAGGTCAGCTTGAACCGATAATTCATCATGAGCCAGCACCTCGGGAAGGTGTACCGCCTGGTTTTGATCACCAAGCGGGTAGGGTTCAAAATCCTGGTATAAATGAAGAAGACATGTTATTCAGGGATTACCTAAACCGACCCGTGGTTGAAAATCAAGGTGGTATTATTTACCCTTCTTATGGGCATCCGAACTTTCAACTTCGCCCAGATGTAATTAATCTATTCTCCAGTAACATATCATTTTATGGGAGATTAGATGAAAATCCACATAATCACATCGCCCGATTTATGGAAATGGTGAGTAATTTCACTTATGAGGGTGTGAACATGGAGGCGATTCGGATGAGATTGTTTGTCCATACTCTGAAAGATAAGGCAAGAGAGTGGCTTGACACTCTGCCTTCAGGGAGTATCACGAGTTGGGTAGAGTTGATACAAAAATTTACAACTAAGTTTTTCCCACCTGCTCGTGTGGTCAAACTTAAACATGATATCACCACTTTCCGTCAACATGATACGGAACTTTTTCATGAGGCGTGGGAGCGATTTAAAGATATGCTCAGAAAGTGTCCTAATCATGGGATTTCTTTAGGAGAACAAGTTCAAATTTTCTATTTTGGTCTGACTCCATCTTATAGGTCTAATGTGGATTCATCTTCAAATGGGTCACTCCTTAATAGGAGCATGCGAGCAGCATATGATCTACTAGAGGTCATGAGCGAGCAGAGTGCCATGTGGCCTGATAGAGGTATACAAAGGGGAGTTGGTGGAGCTAGAGATAGTGAAGCCTACAATCTTATGTTATCAAAGATCGACTCTCTAACACGAAAAATAGAAGGTCTTTCTACATCTCCATCCACATCTGGCCCTCGTCCAGCTCATATGATCCAATCCTCACCGCCCTGTAATATGTGCGGAGCTAATCATGCGAGTTCAAGCTGTCCATTACTTGCCAGTAGTTCGGGATCCACCGAGCAATTGGCGTACGCTCAAAACTTTCAACGTCCAGGGTACAATCCTTATGCTCAAACTTATAATCCTGAATGGCGTAATCACCCTAACTTCTCGTATGGGAACAATCAAAATGTGTTAAACCCTAAACCACAAGAGAAGAAGGAGGGGTGGGAAGAGGCCATTGCCAAATTGGCAAATCAGCAATTGCAGTATCAAGAGCGCAATGATGCCTCGTTGAAAAATTTGGAGCGGCAAGTGGGTCAAATTGCGAAACTTCTCTCTGAAAGGCCACCAGGGGCGTTGCCTAGCAACACCGAAATAAACCCCAGAGAGAATGTACAGGCCATTACTACTAGGAGTGGGCTTCAATTACCTGCACCTACAGTAGTACCCCCAAAAATCCAAACTGATAAGGTGCCAATCGAAGAAGAAGAGGTAGTACAGGAACCTAAATCAAGTGCTGAGGAATCCAAGGAGCATGACCAGGAAGCATCAACATCAAAGGCTCCACCAGTGGTCAAAGCTTATGTACCACCTATTCCTTTTCCGCAAAGGCTCCAAAAGCAGAAAATGGACGCTCAATTTGGTAAGTTTTTGGAGGTATTCAAGAAGCTACACATAAACATCCCTTTTGCTGATGCGCTAGCTCAAATGCCGAGCTATGCTAAATTCATGAAAGATATCCTTTCTAGCAAAAGGAAATTGGAAGATTATGAGACGGTGATGCTAACGGAAGAATGTAGCGCTATCCTTCAGAACAAGTTACCACCTAAAATCAATGATCCAGGTAGTTTTACTATTCCATGTGCCATTGGTGATGTAAACATTAGTAAAGCCCTGTGTGATCTTGGAGCGAGCATCAATTTGATGCCATTGCAAATTTTTAGAAAGTTGGGAATAAGGGAAGTGAAGCCTACCACGATATCATTACAATTGGCTGATCGGTCGATTACACATCCTCGAGGTATCGTTGAGGATGTATTAATCAAAGTGGATAAGTTCATCTTCCCTGTGGACTTCATTGTTCTAGACATGGAGGAAGATGAAGATATTCCAATAATTTTGGGACGACCGTTTCTTGCCACTGGTCGGGCATTGATCGATGTACAAGAGGGAAAACTCATTTTGAGAGTAGAAGATGAACAAGTCACGTTCAATATTTTGAAAACCCTCAAGTACCCTTCTCAACCCAATACTTGTCTTCGGGTTGATGTTGTTGATCAACTGATTGCTGGATCACTTTATGGACGCTCTGAGGATCCTCTTGAGACATGCCTAGTGCGTTCTTCGCATATCAATGATGAAGACCCAAAAATTGCGCACATGGCATATTATTTGAACGCTACACCTTCTCGAAGGACACCGTATTTTGAGGAGTTGCACAAGACTTCCTCACTACCGCTTCCGTCCTGTCAAAAAGCCCCCATACTTGAATTAAAAGCTCTTCCTCCTCACTTGAAATATGTTTATTTGGGAGAATCATCTACACTCCCAGTTATTATTTCTAATTCCTTGAGTGAGGTAGAAACAGAGAAATTACTTCGAGTACTGAGGGAACACAAAGAAGCTATAGGATGGACGATTGCAGATATTCGGGGAATCAGCCCATCTGTATGCATGCATAAAATACTGATAGAGAATGACTATAAGCCATCAGTTGAGCATCAGAGGCGATTAAACCCGAATATGAAAGAGGTGGTAAGAGCGGAAGTTGTGAAATGGCTTGATGCAGGCATAATCTATCCAATTTCTGACAGTCCATGGGTAAGCCCTGTACAAGTCGTGCCGAAGAAAGGTGGTGTCACAGTGGTGGAAAATGAAAACAATGAACTCATACCTACCAGACCTGTGACAGGTTGGAGAGTGTGTATAGATTACCGTAAACTCAACAATGTGACTAGAAAGGATCACTTTCCTCTTCCTTTCGTCGATCAGATGGTTGAGCGATTGGCGGGGTATTCACACTACTGCTTTCTAGATGGGTATTCGGGTTATCATCAAATTCCAATAGCCCCTGAGGATCAAGAAAAGACTACCTTTACATGCCCATATGGAACTTTTGCATATAGAAGAATGTCCTTTGGCCTTTGCAATGCACCGGCTACTTTCCAACGCTGTATGATGGCTATATTCTCCGATATGGTCAAGCACTGCATCGAGATCTTTATGGATGATTTCTCAGTATTTGGGAGTTCATTCGATGGATGTTTGAAAAATCTCGATAAAGTACTGAAAAGATGTAAAGAGACCAACTTGGTCCTAAATTGGGAGAAATGCCATTTCATGCTCCAAGAAGGCATAGTTCTTGGCCATCGCATTTCTCTGGCAGGTATTGAGGTCGATAAGGCAAAAATTCAAGTGATTGAAAAATTGCCGCCACCAACCACCGTGAGAGGAATTAGGAGTTTCTTAGGACATGCTGGATTTTACAGGAGGTTTATTAAAGATTTTTCCAAAATTTCGAAACCTCTTTGCTCCCTACTTGAAAAGAATACTGCCTTTAATTTCTCCAAAGAATGCTTGGAAGCTTTCAACATAATTAAGGAGAAACTCATTACGGCTCCTATCATCGTAGCTCCAGATTGGAATCTTCCATTCGAGCTAATGTGCGATGCTAGTGACTATGCCGTTGGTGCAGTTTTAGGGCAAAGAAGAAATAAAATCCTGCATGTGATCTATTACGCAAGCAGAACTCTGACAGATGCACAATTAAACTACGCTACTACTGAGAAAGAAATGCTCGCAGTAGTATTTGCATTTGATAAATTTCGGTCATACCTCATTGGGTCAAAAGTCATCGTTTATACTGACCACTCGGCTATCAAATACTTGTTAGCGAAAAAAGATGCCAAGGCAAGATTGATTCGGTGGGTTCTCCTTTTGCAAGAATTCGATTTAGAAATTCGAGATAAAAAGGGAACTGAAAATGTTGTCGCCGATCATCTGTCGCGACTTGAACAAGCCGAGGAGGTGGTAGAAGGGGAAATCAATGAGGTATTTCCCGACGAGCAGTTAATGCAAATTGTGCAGCTGTTACATGTCACTCATACACCATGGTATGCAGACCATGTGAATTTTCTTGTAAGTGGCATTATTCTCCCAGATCTTTCGTATCAACAAAGGAAGAAGTTCTTCTCTGATATCAAGTACTATTTTTGGGAAGATCCTTTGTTATTTAAGTGGGGACCGGATCAGATTATCCGGAGATGTGTTCCAGAAGAGGAGATGGAACAAATTCTTGATCGTTGTCACTCATCCCCATATGGTGGTCACTTTGGTCCCGCCAAAACCGCATCAAAAGTGTTACAAGCGGGATTTTATTGGCCCACATTATTCAAAGATGCCTACACTATTGTCTCCAAATGCGATAAGTGCCAACGTACTGGCAATATTTCTAATCGCAATGAAATGCCAATGAACCCTATTTTGGAGGTGGAAATTTTTGATGTGTGGGGTATTGACTTTATGGGGCCTTTCCCGTCATCATATTCCAATCAATACATTTTGGTGGTGGTTGATTATGTATCAAAGTGGGTTGAAGCGGCAGCTCTACCTACTAATGACGCTAGGGTGGTGGTAAATTTCTTGAAGAAAAATATTTTTTCTCGTTATGGCACACCCAAAGCTATCATTAGTGATGGTAGTTCACATTTCTGCAACCGTCTCTTCGCCTCACTTATGGCCAAGTATGGGGTGAAACATCGTGTGGCCACTCCATATCATTCACAAACTAGTGGCCAGGTAGAAATTTCAAATAGGGAGTTGAAAAGAATTCTTGAATTGACAGTTAATGCATCGAGAAAAGATTGGTCTAGGAAACTGGACGATGCATTATGGGCATACCGTACTGCATTTAAAACACCAATTGGTATGTCCCCATATCGACTCCTATTTGGAAAAGCTTGTCATCTCCCAGTAGAACTAGAACATCGAGCTTATTGGGCAATCAAAGCTTTAAATTTCGATATGAAATTAGCTGGTGAGAAAAGATTGCTTCAATTAAACGAGCTTGATGAACTCCGCCTGGATTCATATGAGAGTGCCAGAATCTATAAAGAAAAGACGAAGAGATGGCATGATCAACATATTCTGAAGCGGCAGTTCAGTGTTGGGCAACAAGTTCTACTTTACAATTCTAGACTTCGGTTGTTCCCCGGAAATCTTCGCTCTAGATGGTCGGGTCCATACACCATCGTTAAAGTTTTTTCAAACGGAGCGGTTGAGCTTCATCATGAAGGAAATGGGAACTTCACAGTCAATGGGCAAAGACTAAAACCATATTTGGGAGGTGACTTTTTGAAAGAAGAATCCTCCGTTCTTTTTGCTAAAACGGAGTAAAGATGCCCTATAGTCAAGCTAACGACTATAACCAAGCGCTTGTTGGGAGGCAACCCAACTTTCATACTGTTTTACTTTTTGTTATTATATGTGTTTACTGCTTTTACTTCTTATATTGCTGATCTAATATAACTATTTTTGTAGGGAATTTTTGGATATCCCAGCCACTTCTGGATGTTTCAGGTTCTGGACCAAGTTTTTGATTCAGTCACTCACTTCCATCACAAGTCCAGTATAAGCATGGGTACACTTCACAGATGCAGCTCAGGGAAGTTTCGTTATCCCTATCCTCTTTATCTTGTTTTCTTTCACATTGAGGACAATGTATGAATTAAGTTTGGGGGTATTGAGCCTTGCCGGCTGTTGTGTGCTTTAAATTGATGTTACAGCCTTGCCGGCTGTTGTTTGCTTTAAATTGATGTTACAGCCTTGCCGGCTGTTGTTTGCTTTAAATTGATGTTATAGCCTTGTCGGCTATTTTTGAGCTTACATTGGTGATTGTGTGTTGATATATTAGATGGCCTTGCCGGCATAGGAATGTGTGAGTGTGAAATTGTTATGGATTCATAAACTATGCATGCGCAAACCAAATATGCTATTTGGGCTAAATTTTTTCGAAAATTGCTTGTCCATGTGAGATTTTGAGTTTTATTGAGCACGATAGTCATGTTTCATTGTCATCTAGATGTGGAAATGATTGGGACATTAATTTTTTCTGTCACTTTACCTGATTATGTGTGTAAACCGAGTATTTACTAGTTGAGTAGTTTCATTGAAGATGTTGTAACTGGATGATGTAGACACAAAACCTGGTGAGACTTTGAGCCTACAGACTGACACATTCATTACAGTCTCATTACTTCTTCTTGTGTGACATTCTTCCATGATTGTGTTTCTCTAGAACTTGCATTGATTCTCTTCAAGACCACATTGACACATGCAGACATGAATATGATTAAGGCCATTTTTGTTATAACCACGTTAGCCAAATAGCCTACCCTGAATTAATTTTTCCTTTGATCAACCCCTTTGTGCCTTGTTGACATTTTCTTTGATTTACCCACATTACAAGCTTATAACCAGAAAAACAATATCTTTATCCAGCCTCTAAAGCTAGTGGAGTGTTGTTGATTATATTGAACGTTGGGTGAGCGAGAAAAATAAGTTTGGAGGTATCAATATTGAAGGTGGTGCTATATTTGGTGTAAATAATTTTATGTTGGAAAAAAAAAATAATAATAATTTGACAGGAGAAAAAAATGTGTGGAGGAGGCTGATTTTCATATCTATATGTATGATTCCTCCTAATATTCAAAAGAAAAAGGGTGATTGTACTTGCACTGATGATGAGTGAGAAGTCATTATTTGGAGGGATAGGATTGTGTACAGATCTTATCTATGTTAAGCTGAGTTGAATATTTTTACTCCACTGATTGATATTTGAGGCTTCTTAGTCACTTATCTAAATATTTTCCACACCTTAACCTTAAGCCACATTTTAATCCTGTAAAGACCTTATGATTTGTGTGATGCATGTGATCTAAGTGGTGGCGAACGAGAAAATATGCAAGCTTATGGTAGAACTCTGTCATTGGAATGATTTTGAGCGAAACAGTTATCCAATCCTAAACACATGAGAGTTGAGTGTCTATATACTATCTTGTGAGGTCTTTCATGTTCAGTTACTCTATCTTCATTTGAAATACTTGCTAGTTGACCTGTGTGAACTTAAAAGAAAAGAGTGATTGAGAACAACCTTTAAATGTACACCGGGGCATGAGAAACCAACATATATTTGGAGGTGTGAATCTCACGAGCGGGAAAGGATAGAGTTGACCATTAAGGGTTGGGATTGAGCTAATCTGATTCCTTTTCTGTCTTGATGATTATTTCCTATTTTAGATGATGATTGAAAGTGACTGTGCATACACTGATTGAACATTGGACAAGCTAAACTTATTTTAAGTTAGCATTATTTGGTGCATGGTTGTGAATTGATAGACAATTTTAAAACTCTTTTATATATCTAGCAAGTCATCTCATATATTGATCATTCTCACATTTGCATGATTGTGTGTTAGAAGTTAATCTTGCTCGAGACGAGCAAGAGCTCAAGTTTGGGGGTGTGATAAGTGTGTATTTACACACTTATTGGACACTTTTTGAGCTTATAATTATTGATAAAATTGAGCATATTCTAAGCATAATTGTGTATTATTTGATTTTTTAGGCAAAAACCCCGACCAGACGAAGAAACGAGTTAAAGAGGAGAAAAAGGACTAAAAGTGTACAATTTTATAAAGTTGAGGACTGAATTGCACTTGACCAAAAGATGGAGGACTTTGACTGCAATTTAGAAAGGGCTTAAATGATATGAAGTTCAAAATCTGGGGACTGAAATGGACTAATTCAAAGATGAGGGATCAAAGTGCAAGACGGCCAGAATGATCAAGGACCTGAGCAGCAATTTTTGCTTGAACCATGCGACCGCATGCATTTAGCCTGTGCGGTCGCGAAGTGGCCACAGAATACCTTGTACCGTTTTAAGGTTCTTCTATGCGACCGCATAGAAATAGCCTATGCGGTCGCATAGAAGGAATTTTAAAAGGCGGTGGATTTTGCATTTTTCTCGAGTTTTGGTCGAAATGCTTATTTTCTTTTTGCATTGTTTAATACCTAAACTTATCTATAACTAATATTATATATTATATATATTATAGTTAATAGTTAGTGGAAAAGTTAGTGGAGTTTTATGGGATTTAGGAGGATAGACTTCATTTTTTAAAAGGGAGACTTATCAATCTTCATCCTCAATTCTCTAAAAACTCTCTTGCCTCTCTCTCTCCCGTAACTCTCTGGTTATTTTCAAAGTTTTAGATTTTAATTTGTTTTTTGTTTTGTTTTGTAGGTAAAGTGAAGGGTTTAAGGTGGTGAACAAAGAGAGCTTATCAAAGGAGGATTTGGAAAAGAAATGGAAGAATTCAAAATTGTTCTACAAGGGTTTCATCTTTCCTTTTGAATTTCTTTCTTTATTTTCCTTATTTGTATTGTAATGGGACAAAATTCTCTTTGTTACATCACTTTTATAATGAGCTAAATAATTTTATGTTGGAATTTATATGTAGTAACTTAACCAAAAGTTTCATTAGTATGTTGTTTTGTATGGTAAGATGCATGTGTTTCCAAGTTTTAGATGTTTTAATTATTGTGTTTTATTGACTATCATGTACTTGATCAATATGTGATATGGCTAAATGGTTGGTGCAATTATTGAGAAATTGTTGTACTAGCTAGATCAAGGTAATTGAAACCCTAGGTTTGTATAGTTTCGACTATACTCGTTTAGGTGTTATAGGAATATACATCTACCCTAGGTGACCCTTAGAGTATTCTCACAACAATTTAATGCAATTGGTTAAATTGTATCCACATAGAGATATAGTGGATAGGTTAATCAATTAGGGTTAATTTCGCTCGGAAGAGGTTGTTAACTAAAATTGGAGAATCGGTTCTAATCTGACACTTTGGTAACACTAGCATCTTTATTTTATTGATTTTAATACTAATGAAACAATGGTTAAGTGAAAGCATAAATTCCAACATTTTCCAAATTAAAAACCCTTTTCGTAATTTACTTTGTCTTTTTAAAATTTAAATCGAATCTTTTGTTTTATTTTGTCGCTTTTAAAATCAATTTTTAAAATGTGTGTGTTCATCGTTAAGTTGAAATACTTTAACTTGTAATTGGAAAAACACTCCTCGTGGGATCGACTTGGGCTTTAAAAGCTCTATTATACTACTTGATCCGTACGCTTGCGGCAATCGTAATTGGCCCGATCAATACACCCAAACTTTCCTCTTGTAATCATCAATGATAGACAAGAAATACCTATTTTCACCCGAGGTGGGATTACTAACAAGACCCCACACAAGTCTGAATGCACATATTTAAGCAAACTTTTAGTTTTATGAACACTTGTGGAGAAAGAAGTTCTATGATGCTTACCAAGCACACAGTGATCACAGAAGATAAATCGAACACAATCATTACCAAAAGCACCTTTTTCATTAAGAAGTTTAAGCCCCTTAATACCTACATGTGCTAGTCTATAGTGTCATTTATGCGTGTGATCAGCCTCAGCAGAAGAGTTAGAGGAATTAAACCTCCTATCACTTCTCCAGTAGTGATATAAATATCATTTCTCATGGTTCCTTTGATGGAAAGAAGTATACCCTTAACTAGTTTTAGAACTCAATTTCCAATTTTACCAGTGAAGTCAGCATTTTCAAGTCGTACTACTGAAATTAAGTTCTAGATAGTTTAGGAATGTATCTAACATCTTTTAAAATATATATACAAAACCAGTATCAATCTTTAAGGCAATATCACCAATTCCAACAACGGTATAAGCAGAATAGTCACATAGTACAATGTGCCCATCATTTGATTCATGCGGATTTTCAAACCAATCTTTTTGTGATGTTACATGAAAAGATGCACCAGAATCAAGTATTCACTCATACAAACGAGAATTGACAGTTAGATTCAATTCAGCGGGATAAGTAATAGAACTTGTAATCATATAAACTCCACTATCATCAACATTAGAAGCAGAAGACAACACGTTTACTCCATCTCTTTCTTTACCAATTACCTTACTTTTTTCTTTGTAGCAGTCTTTTACAAAATGCCCTCTGGTTCCACATCCATAGCACTTCTTAACCTTGGACCTAGTTTTTTATCTAGACCTACTCTTGCTCTTCTTTTTACCTCCATTAGTACTGAACTCACCACCACTATAGAACCTATCATGACTATTTTGCCTAAACTGAGTTCTACCCCCTCACCATGTAAATCTCACCGCCTTTATTATCATGTTTTTCAGTTTTAATCTTCATCTCCTTACTTCTAAGTGAGTCAATGACAATTTCAGGCATCAAAGTCTCCCTATCATACTTGATCGCATTTTTAACTTCCTTATAGCTCCAATGGACAATGGATAGGTGGTTTCGATTTATATCCATTATAGCTATTTACATATGAGCTCATTAGTACTTTGTTTAAGTATTAAATGAATTTTTGAAGGATTATTCTGTAATTTCAAATCCATTACATGCATCTTGTCTTAGGAAAGAATTTTGAGCACAAATGAATGTTTAACTATTGAGTTCAACAACAATGATTTATTTGTGTAATGGTATTTAACACATCAAGGGCGGCGGTTGTCAATGGCAGATGATGCTGGCGATTGTGGTGGTGGTGATGATGGCGTTATCTAGTCTAAAACAGAGTTTTGTCGTTGTGAATGAATGTTGAAGAGTAAGGTTCTCTACATTGTTGCCATCCACCGTATCATGTACGTAAAGATAGCCAGAGGTGTCAATTTGGCTCACCGACTAGGTCCGAAAAAGCCCAAACCGGCTCGACTCGAGGCTCGGGTTGAGCCCTCGTGTCACGGGCCATTTTCAATCCGTGATGAGCCAAACCTTAAAAGAAAAAAAATGCGAAAAATGAAGCTACAAGCAACTGTAGCAACTACAAGCTGCCTATTTGTAGGCAGTGTGTGCGGGCAGCTACAGCTACAACAGTTGTAGCTGCTTGTGTTTTATATTAAAAAAATATTTGAGCCAGCTTGGCTCGATAAGACCTGAACCGAAAGCTCGAGTCGAACCTAGATTTTTTAGCTGACCTTGGCCAAAAAAAGCCCGAACCAATTTTATTCTAGTCGGCTCAGCTCGTTGACATCTCTAAGTATATCACATTGAGAAATGATATACCGATAGTGACATGTATCAAACTTTGGACACAAGATCCAAAAGAATGTGAGGCATTTCAAGTGAAATGTTCAATATAAAAGGAATGATAGGAAGAATTGACGAGAAATTTATCACATAAAAAAAAGCTTTATACAAATCCCTTTATTGATATACGTAATAAGACTCTGACAAACCACAAACTAATGAAGTATCATGTCAGGGTTGTTTAGTGTAGGTATCACTCCTTAATAGATTATTACATTATACGCATATTCAGTCCTACATAAATGCTTTGATATTCGAGCTTTCCTAAATGTTCTATTTCTTGGTCTTTTTCTAACCAATTTTATTGGTTTCAATGTCCTCTTAAATAGCAGCTTGCAATTCCTGTACCTTTTGCATTGTTTTGTGTACAATCCATTTTGACAAAACTTTAAATTTGATATTAGGGTCCGTTTGATTGCAATGGTAAAAAATGGGTGGAAAGAAAATGAATGACGGGGAATTGTAATTAATAGTGTTTGATTGGTATAATTTTTCACCTGGCAAATTTATCGTTTGACTTTATTTTTTTACTTAAATTGTCAATTAAATGGATAAATTTTTTTACCATTGACTTTGGAATGTGTTCCAATTGCTAAAAAAAAAAAAAAAAAAAAAAAAAAGAGTCAAAAAACTGGAAAATGTTTTTCCACCAATATGGTAGAAAAACGTTTTCTAACTTTTGTGCATCAACAACTTATACCTTGGAAAGTTTGGAAAACGTTTTCCCTAGAAAATTAGTGCAATCAAACAGGTGAATAGTAAAAAAAAAAAGAAAACGTTCTCCATTTTCTATGAAAAACTAGGCTTATCAAACACAGCCTTAGTGAATCTAAGTGCACGTTTGTGAAAGTTTTCAGTTTCTGAGTGATTCAAGTCCTACTTTTAACCATATATTCCATAAGATTCACAACTTTTACATAAGCTTTACAAACTTCTAAAATAAAAATTCTCTCATCGCAAATCCATTTTGACATATTGGATGGAACACAATTAGACATGATTAAAAATGCTAAAAATTTGTTAGCTTACTACATGGCAGATGAGATAATTCAATAATATCAAAATAGAGAATTTTGACATATGTTCGTAAATATTTTACAGTCTGTATATAAATAAGCATTTGAGTAAAAAGTAAAAACAAACAAATTCAATATTTTTTTCATCCCTATTATACGAATCTTTTTTCTGTTTCACTTAGAATGTCATTTGCTAATAATGCTCTATTGTATACGTCGTGAGCTTTCTCTGGAATGAACATTCTCTATAGATTCTATATATACTATAAGTACTTTAGAATTTCTCATGCTGTTTTATAGTGTGACGATTCCCATGATCAAAATGAAGGGAAGTACTTAGAAAGGCCAAAAGGTAGAGAATAAAATTCTTCACTTCTTGGATCTTTACCAAAATACTTGAATTTTGCCCACCAATGCCTCCCACTATCTATCCTTATTGAGGGATGTTTAGGTGCTAGAGTGAGGTCCAAGAAGACTGCAACAAGCCCTGCCACAGTGGCTGGGGATGTAAAGATCACCAGCATTATTTTGTTAAACTGCACATGAAATTTAAGAGTTAAAATTACTATGAAGTAGACCACTTATGGTACACTTGATAAGGCACGCTAGACAATATTGAACAATATTGACGAAGTAAAATAAGTTAAAAGTCTTGTCCATTATGCTGTTAGTCCAATTCAATATTGTGTACTAAATATATTCTTGAAGACCAATTTACTCATACCCATATTGCATCTGTGTGAACTGGACCATGACCAGAAGTTATCACGTAGTCGCTGAAGTATCGTGGTACCGAAAGACCCATGAAGAATGAGAAGCCTAAAATGAACTTTGTCCTCAAGCTGTTAAGGTTGCAGAACTGTAGTAAACCAAGACCAGCAGAAGCTGCCACAAACATAACAGGAAGTAATAATCTGAAAATAATCGAAATCTGAGAAGATAAATGGTGTAAAGAAAGCAATTTTTTTAGTCCTAAAAGAAGCCAGGAACTATGTTACGTGCAAAATTCTTAAACCGGTCCAATATCTGATGATTTAATCCATCAGGCCATATTATGTTTATATAACACCATAAAATAAGCAACGAGCGAACTCATTACTGTTAGATTAAATTGCAGAGGTACGTACACATAAGGGCGAAGAGGACACAATACAAAGCTCCAACAATTGGCAGTGGAATGGATGCAATGATAGCTCCAAATTTCCCTGTTTATCAACAAGGTCAATGCCCCATGAGTCTTAACAGCAATCAAACTACAAACTTAAAAGTTGATGCTGGAAAACTCGAATTTGTAGAATTAATTATAGAATGGCGAACAGTTGATTATTATGTAAAACAGCATTGATAGAGCGGCATAACGCACCAAAGATTGAAAAGAAAAACATGAAAGATGCTGATATTTGTACCACCCTTCGACTTCCAACTCGTGTCAATGCCAAGAGTCCGATATTTTCACTATACATTCAGCAAGAACGAATCAGATTACACAGACAAGAAAGAAAGTGAAAGATAAAAAAAAATTGAAATGCTAGAATTGGGATATGACTGACTGAATGTTCCTACTTAATGCCCTATAAATTCATCAAGATGGACAACCGTAACTAGTCTAAGCAGGTAAAAGCCTACAGTTCATCTAATTTCTGAGCAGATTAGTAATATTACACTGATACAGTAGATCCACCAGCTGAACCATATAAACCATCAATAAAAATTCCTATTCCCTGTAACTCGGAGAAAATAAAAGGGAGTTAAAACAGATTTACGAAGTGAAAATCTGAAAAGAAAAATAATGATTTGTCATGAGTTCGCTTCCTACCAGCCAGGCAATGCCTCGACTAAAAAACAGAAGCTGGCATGTGTGTGGCACTAGAGTATCTTGAAGCTGCAATAAATGCACCTGTAGACTGCCATAACAACGATTAAAATAAACTAAATAGACGAGTCCCATCCCTACCAAACATACACAGATAATTCTTGACCGGAATATTAAATATGTACCAAATATTTTAATGCATTTTCTTATTTGATAGACGAGTTCTGTCCCTACCGAACATAGACTGATAATTCTTGACTGGAATATTAAATAAGTACCAAATGCACAAAGTTATTCCAGAATAAGCCCCCTCAAGGGGGTAAAAAATGGAAAAAATAAGTAACAAAGTAATATAGAAGCTTTTCAAGCAATGGGCTATAATTGTGATAGACAATACAAACCTCAATCAATCAAAGCAACAAAAGCTGCTGCCAGCATTACAAAAGCTTCTGTAACATGTAAATCAGGTGAACCCCATTGAAATGGGTATGGAAATTTTATCCTGCGTGTTGAGAAGTTAAGTAAGTGTTTGGAATGAAGAAGCAGAAACATGGAGTGAAACCAGAGCATGTACGGAGGTGATTTAACATACATGGCCAAGATAACAAACCAAAAAGTCTCATAGCTAGCTGCTTCAGTAAAGTGAGATTTAGTGGCAGATTTAGTAGTTAACTCCACGACAATTTTCACACTCGACTTGTTTTATACTCAAAGCTAGCTGCTGCAGTGAAGTGAGATTTAATGGCAGATTTATTTGTTAATTCCACAAGAAGTTTCACACTTGACTTGTTTTACACTAGTAACTAACATCTTGATCTGCAGAGGGCATAAAACTGCTGACTAAGTTTAATTAAATTTCCACGACCCTGCTACATCGCAATAGTTTATTCCCAAGCAATAGAGAATACAAAGCACACAAGGCGCATGATGAACAAGAGTCTAGATACAAGTTACAGGCCAACTTGTTATATAACACAGTGAGAAAATTTTAATTTTAAATAAGAAAGAAAGCAGAAAAATAAGACATGAAGTTTAACATATGAATAATTTAAGGATGCCAAACGATTGCAGAATTTATGATATGTGATCATACTTGCAAATACATGGGATTTGAACTTTTAAAGGCTAAGATGGTAAACACAACAAGTAAATCAGACACTACACTTACGAAATGGGTTTTCAAGAAGAAAAGACTTGAGAATATAACATGATTGAAATATAAGAGAATGAAAAAGACGTTAAACCTCAAATTAAATGCCACATTTATGTTTTAGATATGCAGGGCTTGAGAATGAGAAATCTGATAATAAGTTGGTAGTAGAACGTACCACGATGCTCCACTTACAAGTCCAGAGCGGTCAACACGGCAACTTAACTGTGTTTTCAGTGGTTTATTTTTGTATGCACCAGCTACTGTAAGAAGGGCTGCGTATCCCCACACCAATCCTACCGAAATTAGGATAGTAAAACGGTTGTAAATGGGAAGCTTAGATTTCCACATATAAGGCAGGAACTGCAAAGAGATGTTGATCAGCCAGAAGTCTAATTCTAAAAACTTATATTGATGATGCTCAGACCAAAAACTAAAATGAATAAGATGTCTAATTATGACCAAAAAAATGGTGTATTATATAGTACTCAGGAAGGGAAGTAAGTAAGGACAAGCTTGTGATGAGAACCAAAATCCAGAATGCTACTTACTTGAGATAGCAAAACTAAAATAATTAGTTCTGGAAGCCCTATCTCGATACATTCTGCCAGCTGCAGGCATCAATGAACAGAAAAGATATGTTAGTAAGCAAATGAATGTTTTTAAACAGAAATTCCGTAAAATAGAAGAAGATCACTAAAGAAATATAATGTACAAATTCCTGGCCTTAATACAGGTAGCTTCAACCTTAACATATGTTATGAATAGCGGCTAAACATTCAGTATGTTTATGAATGATATAATGCGTGGACGATCTAGCAGTCTTTTTCTTCTTAATGCTTAAGAGGAAGTGTTTCACAGAATGCAAGTTCATCTTTGTACAGCACTCTACGGCCACTTTTTGGAAATCCTAAAAGCAATAGCCCCTTGAATTATAAGTTTGGCAGCTTAGAATAGAGGCCTTAATATTGGGATTTTAGTATTGAATGTCCAGTAAACCTTTTCCGAATCTGAATGAGCAAAAAAATTTAGAATGGGGATGGGGTAATATATAAATAAAATTCCTATATAAATTTCCCCAGTTCCACTGAACAATACTGTATTCTTCGTTATGCTCACAATAATTGTAGGATTTATAAGTGCTCATACCAGAGGGAAACCTTGTTCATACAGCCCAAGTCCCACAAGTGTTACCAGAGGAACGGCAGAAAGAGGGCTCAGGAACCTACGATGTTAGATGCAAGAGATTTATATATTAATTCCACAAAAAATAGCAACAACTACTTGAAAGCAAAATATAATCTTCCATTTTTCCAACTATCTTACTTCACAACAATCCTCCATATCCCCAGAAAACCAAGTATCATGGGAAGTATTGATGCAATCATGAGAGCTCCTTGTATTGCCGTTATTGTTTTTTTAAATCTCTTCAGATATTAACAGAAGGAAATGAGTTAATAAGTAAATACGTAGATTAGATAATAAACATACAAATTGCAACAATGGAATACGGAAATTAAGAGTCAGGGTATTTTGTGAGCTAACGTCAATAGGATCGAGGTATGTGTAATATCTTTGCGCAAATGCAACATAAAGAGATGGAATTATGAATCTGAATGAACCCCCTATCACTACTGGAAGCCGGGTGCCAAACCATGTTTGCAAGAGCGTGTTCACTCCAGAAACAAAGAGCATAGTTTGTATCACTTGAGCCTTCTCTACCTGATACAGAGTAACGTGATACAGACTTCAAATTCTTTAAGATTTTTGTTATAGAATCATTTGAACAAACAAATTAACGTACAAATTAAATTAAGCTGATGGATTGTTAAGAAGTACTAACATTACTACCACCCATATAAGGAACAATGACGGTGGCAATGATAACAGTTGTCCCGAGCATTACTAGGTAGTGCTGAAATCCCAGAATAAAGGCTTCAGCTGCATTACGAATTAGCATCATTCAGTAATTTGAGCAAATATCATGTCATCTTTTTGGCGTTTATTTGAAGCATTGAGATTGTAATAATATGCGACTCCAGTAAAAATCAAAACAGATTTAACATGAATCCCAATTCCCAACCCCAATTAAATGTTGCCAAATTAACTTCATATTAGGACTGCCATTCATACTTCGTTACAATAGAAATCCCAAAACAAAGTGTTCATTCCTTCGATTCCTGGACGACCCAATTTCAGGATGAAACAAACAAAAACAACTGAGTTTCAGTGAAGTATTAAAGTTAGAAAATGAAGAATACGATTAAGGATTTGAGTTTAACTCCAGAACGTAAAGGCTGTATAAAATGCAAGTATGAAATAGAGTACAAGAATCACAAAAAGTAAACCATCAGTTTGTCTAATTAACTCGAACCCTTTTATACGTGCATGCATATAAATGAGTGATTGTAAAGAACATACCCCATGAAGGGTTGCTATTGAGGCAGTAATCTACTCCGGGGAGTTGCTCCTTCACTGGGTGCGGCACAAATTCATCCACCACCTTCGTCACCGTCATCTCTCTCTCAAATACACCCACACACTGAAGCCCAATACGAAAGCTAAGAGCTAGATAGATTAAGCCTCTTTATATCAATTCATTTTATCTCATGCTCGATTGAACTCCATTTAACATATTCGTGTCTCACTCACAAATTTCCAAGATTTACGGTCAATACTGAATACAGAAAAATTGACAGTTGATTAAAGAATGAAATTGTGATTATTAAAAGATATGGTTGGGTGGATCAGACGATGGAAATTGGGTATGGAAGCCAACCACCACTGAGGACTATCAGTGTATATTCTGCAAAAAGGGGGACCTAATGCACCAACCAAATAAGAGTGATGAACAAGTAATCATCTGGGCTCTCTTTCTTTTTCATTCTGTAGTAAACTGTTGAGTATACGCATTAGCTTTAATTTCTTCACCTTTCGTAATTCTATAATAAGTTGTTTTCTTCTTTTGTTGGAATTCACAAACTTCACCCAAATGTTCACAATATGGATGGATGATGAACCGTTTAAATTATAAATAAATAAAAATTAGCAATATATAAGTGGTAAGTACATGCAGATCTTATGAAATATATAGATTAAAATTAATTTGACCATTTATAAACATATTATAAACGGTAGCCGAACATAGCTTCTAAAAATAATCCCTTTTTCACTCGACTATTATGTACTAGATATGCATGTAACTTATTACATGTAACCAATATTATTTATTTTCATTTTGTTATTTTAGTTTAGAAAAAGGATATATGGACAAGTAGTCAAAGAGAAGTTCTCCAACCTCTAAGAGGAAGGTGGGAATGTCTCTTCACAAGAAATCAACATAAGATCATAAGAGTCGAATAATGAACCTATTCGAATAGCAAAAATAAATTTTTTTTATCAAATTAAATAACTAAAAGTAGCATTTATATCCTGCAACATAATAACTAAAAGTTGCAGAAGCTATACACCTGAAAATATATTTATATCCTTTAAAAATTAAGATGATTACTACCCTTCTAAGTTTCGGACACATAATGAAGCTATTGCTTCTTGACCCTACAAACCCCAGACAAATCTATTTCTTTTGGAAAAGGCCATCTGTACAGGCCCATTTCTTTTATGGATTATGCTGTGTTTACGAGGAGTGATTTCACATAACGCCTCCAAAACACACACAATAAGGAGTTTTTTTTTTTTTTTTAAAAAATTATGAGGTGGGTCTCGCAACGGAGGCTGACTTACACGGCTCGGTTCATAAAAAAAAATAATAATAATAATAAAAAAATGACAACGCGAAAAATGCTACCTTTTAAGAAGGAAGAAAATAAATAAATAAAATCGAGCAGGCCTAAGCCTAATATTTTGGTCAAGCAAAAATTTGGCTCGACTCGACTCAAAAAAAAACTCGTACCATTTTATTAGAGTCGTGCTCGAGCCTCGAGTTTTGACTCGCGAGTCGGCTCGACTCGACTCATTGACTTTCCTATTTGTAGATTCCTTCTGTACACAAAGCATAATCCTTCTTTTATAGGTTCCCCCGCCGTTTCTTTATCACTCCTACCCTTCATTTTCACTCAAACCACCACCTCAACCACTCCTTCTTCTTCCCATAACTAATCCCCGCCGCCCCAACACCACCACCGCAACCCTCTCATGCACTCTGGTTAACCGGAGGGCAAAGAGCTATCCCAAGAAATCATCAAAATCCACCACCAGAAATCCTAATAAAGAAGAGAAGAACTTGATAAACTGAACAGATTGACAAGCTTTCTGATTCTGTGGTGTTTACAATCTCTCCTGCAGGAATTAATCCTCGAGAAAAATTTGATTCAAGCTCAAAAATCAACCAAACGAACACCACATGACCCAACTCGACCCAACAATTCTCTACACAATGGTTGCCTTCTTTTCCCCCTCTGATTGCTCTCTATTTAGTACCCACAAAGGATACTAGATGGTGACTACAATGGAGAAGAAACAAGGTGACAACAATGGTGGAATCTCTCCCAATTCCCCCCCTCCCCAAGTCGGCTGCCCCTTTCTCACATTCTCTCTTCCATTTAGCACACTTAAAATGACTAGGAGCCCGTTTGGTAGAGATTTTAATTGGATTTTAATTGAAAATATGGCCGTTATGTTTGAATTTCATCTCACACATGGGACCCACTAACGGCTAGTTTTTCAATTAAAATCTCTACCAAACGGGCTCTAGGTTTCTACCATGTAAATAGGCTAGGTTTAGGTCACTCATTTGGGCCAAAACTCACTCATAATGAACCGAGTTAATGGGCTAACGATAACCAAATTCATCCATTAATTAAACTACCAACCAACTAAACTTAGGCAACCATTGTGTATTAATTGTTTCCGAATCAAGCCGTTACTATTGGTGTCGATAAAATATCCAACATCGATTTTTCATCATCGCCCTGATTATTGGGTATCAAAAAACCCAACAATCTCCACCTTGATTCCCAATAAACCTACAAGCAAACAAAATATACAGTTTATACTTGCATAATCAAGGTAAACAATAAAATTAGTTTCACAGACCTTACCTCGTGTTTCCAACCTGAAACACATACCATATCTGCTCCATATACTCATCAGGGCTAAATTCAAGAACACCCAAGTAGAAACAGATAATCACAATGACAGTCAAGAGCAAATAAACTCGCGATGAAGATATAACATAGGATAACACACATAGATCTTTTTCATAAACACGTTCACATAGAACCACAGATTAATACCAAGTTAATCAACAGGCCAACACATATGCGACAAATGCATAAATGACCCCACGAAAAAAGATCTCACCACACTTATCCTATCCCATTCTGTGTTACTCCCACCTCGAGAACACATATCTCCACTCATCGCTCCACCATGCTCACTAGACCAATCACTCAACTATGTAGATAATGTGGCTCATCCTAACAGAAGTGTCCTCTCTCACACTCCACCTAATCAGGATCTCTTTCAGATAAAGGATTCCAGACATTTGATCACATCTCTACTCGTGATCCAAATGTCACACTCCACATTTCCTGGTATAAATCACAATATACCCCTAGGTATCTATATTCCACCTCACCAATAGACATCCAACACGCTTACTGCTAATGCATTACAAACCCACTATGCATGAAAACACATACACCAAGTATTCGAGTCACTTTAATTCATGCAAATACATACATCAAAACACATTGAAAGTGTAACATATAACATGCAACAGAATCAAGCACTCATACACACGCAAAATAGGATTACACACGTATGCAATGTAGTAACTATGTTTATACTCAATAAATCTCACTGGGGTCATCACTCGACCCCATAGCCATATTCGCCTCACCTCTCATCTCATCTTTCTTTTTATTATCATTCCTGGGACAGTCAATTTCACCATGTCCAAATTCACCACAGTTAAAAAATACGTATTATTTTTAGCACTTGCCTTAGACCTATACATGTCATCGATACCAAATAATGACCACAAGCAAAATAAGAACATAATTCACATAGAATAGTCAAACAAACTTTCCTAAGGTCACATGCAATTCTAACAGTGTAGAAAAAATTGATAATAAATTCACAAAGAATTTATGGCATGTAATTAACAAGTAATTCATAAGTCTAGTAACATGCAATAGCTACCCCTTCACGGTAACCCAAAACCTAACGTCACCCCACACGATGACTTCTAATGCGAAAAATAAATTACCGTACACAATAATTTAATTGTGATAATAAAAGGCAAAGAACATGATACCGAACGGACCATGTCTAAAGGTCCGTAAATATCGAGAGATGCGAATTTACCACTTTAGGATCGTCGCCATTCGTCCTAAAGTCTCCAACAACCATGACAACATGAAACAAAACCAGGCACCCGGATATCAAAGGGAAAAATCGTCCAACTTTCACCATATTGCTCAAAACTGAAATCCGAAAACAGCGCAGGGTCCGTCTCGTCATCAGCAACAATCTGTCTTTCGGAGTTATCGCCGGATTCCAGCCGATGCATCGTCCACGCACTCGCCGGAGTTACAAGCACCGGCGACGGTGCCGATGCCGGAAAAATGTTGTCGCCTATCTTGGATCGCCTTCCTTGCACAGTCCAACGGTGGTGTCCGTTTCCATCCATCCGATCACTGGTTTAGCCGAAAAACGCAAAAACAGGTTCGATTTTTCAACAGTTTTCCGTCCAGAAATCTGCCTATTTTCAGCTTCGTTTCTGGTCGTTTTCAGCCCCTTTTTGCCACCAAAAATCATAGATTTCTCAACAACACAAGCTCTGATACCATTTGTAGAATTAATCCTCAAGAAACCTTTAATTCGAGTTCAGAAATCAATCAAACGAACACCACATGACCCAACTCGACCCAACAATTCTCTATACAATGGTTGCCCTTCTCTTCCTTGTTGGTTGCTCTCTTTTCTCTCTCTGGTTGCTCTCTATTTAGTACCCACAAATGACACTAGATGGTGACTACAATGGATAAGAAACAAGGTGACAACAATGGTGGAATCTCTCCTAATTCCCCCCCCAAGTCAGCTGCCCCCTTTCTCACATTCTATCTTCCATTTAGCACACTCAAAATGACTAGGTTTCTACCATATAAATAAGCTAGGTTTAGGTCACTGATTTGGGCTAAGACTCACTCATAATGGGCCAAGTCAATGGGCTAACGATAACCAAATACATCCATTAACTAAACTACCAACTCAACTAAACTTAGGCAACCATTGTGTATTAATTGTTTCCGAGTCAAGCCTTCACTATTGGTGTCGATAAAATATCCAACATCGATTTTTCATCATCGCCCGGATTATTGGGTATCAAAAGTGGGGAGGATCATGAGTTTATAAGTGTGAAAATATACCTCCATTGGTATGAGGCCTTTTGGGTAAGCCCAAAAAGCAAATTCATGAGGGCTTAGGCCCAAAGTGGACAATATCATACCAATGTGGATATATGTGTGAGCCAATGCTTATAACAAGTAGGATATGTGGTGTTACATATTTCTAACAGTGGTATCAGAGCCATACCCCAGAATTAGCCATGTGGATGAATCATTGGAATGCCGAACGAAGGTGGTGCCTCAGTTAGCTCGCGATGGGATCCATGGATGAGCTCTATTGGACAGGCGGTGTGCTCCGAATACTTCACGTAAGGCGTGTGCCCGAACACAGTGGAGATGAGTTGATCTGGTTAGAGCAAGCTCTTGAGTTAAGCGGTGCTCAGGTGCTTCACATAAGGCGTGTGCTTCAACGCAGTGGAGAAGAGTAGTTGACTTCGATGGAGTGGGAATCCTTCCTGGTGAGGAAGATGGACGGATAGATGATTGTTTGAGGGGAGGCTCGGTAGTCCTTTGTTCGAGGGGAGGATTGTTGGGTATGCGACCAAAGTCCCACATCGCTAAAAAGTGGAGAGGATCATGGGTTTATAAGTGTGGACATATATCTCCATTGGTATGAGGTCTTTTGGGATAAAGCCCAAAAAGCAAATCCATGAGGGTCTAGGCCCAAAGTAGACAATATCATACCAATGTGAAGATATGTGCGAGTCCATACTTATAACAAGTAGGATATGTGGTATTACATATTCCTAACATCTCCACCACCAAGCAGTTTACCTTTGCCCACTTTTTCATTGAGGCCAAAGCTCAACTGCAGTAGCCCTTTTTTCTCCAATAATTATTTCGAAAAATATTTTACTTATTAATAAAGTTCAATTGATTTCTGTTCTTAAATCCTTTTTCATTTTTTTTTTTTTTGTGATTTTTTGTTTTGGGTTTTTGATAAAAAAATAATAATAATAATAATTGAAGTGACCCAGCAAATTATTCTGGGATCCATTTCCATGTCGGGCTCGCATGGTAAAGCCTTGGGAAATTTTCATAAGAGTTTAAATATGGTCCATTTCAATAATAAGAAAACAAGTTTCAAACTTCAAAAATCAGATTTTTATTAATTTTTATTTAATTAATTAAATATTTAATTAATTAAATATATAAAGGTCACAAATATATATAATTTGGTCACAAATTCATTTATTGATCACATTTTGTCAAATTAATTAGTCACGAATTATTTTAAAGTCACAAATCAAATATTTTATATCTCACAGTTTATTTTCAAGGTCACAAATCAAATATTTTATAAATCACAATTTATTTTCGATGTCACAAATCAAAATTTTAATAAGTCACAAATTATTTTACGGTCACGACTCACAAATTTCATAGGTCACAATTTATTCATCGATCACAAATCACAATTATTATAAGTCAACTTATTTTACAGTCACAAATTTTCAGATTATTGGTCACAGATTAATAATTTTTTTGGTCACAGATTATTTCTTAGTCACAAATTATCTAAATCATTGATCACATATTTTTTATTGATCACAGATTAACCAATGGTCACAGTCAATCAATTAATCTGTGACCACCACCCGACAACCGTCACATACCACATTACCACGACCAACCAAAAAATTCCTACAACACACCACCACTGCACACTTTACCACCCACATTATATCACCACCATCTCCTCTATCTCCATTTATACCACACCACACCCAACCTCCACATCCACCTCCACCAAAGAATCCACAAAGTCGCTGCCACCATCGACAACACAACCACCACCTCAAAAATTGCAACAAAGCATACCATCACCGACTGCACAGCCTCCATCCCCACCACCGCACCACAACTTACCATTGCGTAGAAACCATCAGTCCACCACCATCACCACAAAACACCACCACCAGCCACCACACAAACACCACTTTGCGTGCGTCGGTAATAGATCTGCTTCACAAACACTGCTTTTGCAAGCGCTAGTAATCGGCAATTTGCTCGTGATATGGATAGATGACAGGCGAAGGCGACTGCGGCTGGTTGTAGAGAGAAAGGAGAGGGTTGTGGGAGAAATGTAGAGAGACACAGAAAGAGAGACGACTGTGGGTTGTAGAGAGATGAGAGGACTGTGGGAGAAATATATATATATATATAGAGAGAGAGAGAGAGAGACAGAGAGAGAGAGGAGACGGCTGTAGGAATTAATAATTAGGGTTTGGTATATATAATTAAGTAAAAATATTTATTTTATAAAAATGTTAATTAATTTTTTTATTAACCAAAATAAAATTTCTTATTTTTGAAATGTTAAACTACCCACCTAATTTTAAAAATCTTGATTTTAATATTAGGATAGGGTGTAATTTTCACTAAATCCTTGCCCAAGGCCCAAGCTCGTGGTGTGGCTGATTTTTGTTCGTTTCAGCCGCTTTCTCTCTCTACTCTGTTTGTCGTGTGTGAATAAAGAAATGGGTGGAGAGAGAGAGAGAGAGCATAGTTCTTCTTTTTCTTTTTCTTTTTCTTTTTTTGAAAATTCTCTTTAATTTTTTGTTGTTGGGGGCGTCGATGGTGGTGGTGGGAGAAAGAGAATTTTATTTATTAACTATAAATTTTTAAGTATTTATTTAGGACTTGTTTACAATTTTCTAAAAAAATTGGGATTATAGTTGTAATTAGTTCTTCATTTTTCTTCTTATTTTTTTCATTTAAATAGATGGGTATATTCGTCATTTCACAATTTTTTATTGAAAAAATAAACGCCATGAAGTAAAACACACTCCAAGTTTCATATAAGAACCTTTTTCGTCAATTTCAATAGGTGAGGAGTTTTGCGCAATGTGTGAGGATTTTGTGACAATCAACCTAAATATTTTTCACTACTTGGACAATTCAATTTTTCATTTAAACTAAACGGGCTAAAGTTGAGAAGGTCAATTGTTATCCATTGGAGAGTCAAAACTTTGAAGTTACTAATCATAGAATTTCGCTATTTGTACAACCTGGCGTACAACCCCCTCACTATTGGGGGGGTAGCCTGGTGTACATGTAGCAGTTCTTGAAACGGTATAGTAGTCTTCTAAAGAAATTGCACAAAAGGGTGATATAATTTGTTCCAATTTAATTAATGCTAATTATGATGGCCTGAATATGTTGATTTTTCAAATAAATGTTGGTTCTTTTTAAGGTAGATTAATTGCAAAGTTGAAGTAACAGGTAATTACACTGTTCTCTATACATTTAATTTGGAATAGAGATATTGTAATTAAATTATAGAGATAGGTTCTATTTAGCACTCGAGAGAGGGAATAAAATTGATTTTAAGGTTCTTGCCTATAAATTACGAAAATTTTGATTGAATTAACATTATAGATTAAAAGAAACATTGTTGAAGGTGCGATGAAATCACTCCCTAGACTTTCATAATTTGATAACTTCTTTAAAGTTTGCTCTCATTCGTTTCCAATTTTTATTTCACCTAAGTTAGATTAAAATTACAACATTGATTCAATTTTGATTGTCTAAATAAAGTAGAAACTAAACAATTGGTAGAAATCAAGTACCAATCCCTGTGGGTTCGACAATTTCCACTTCATCACTATATTGTAAAACTTGACACCATACACTTGCGATATAAAATCACGTTACATAAAATGCGTGACACGTACAATCACCTCACAATGGGGGGCAGCCTAGTGTACCTGCTCTTGAAACGGTGCATTAGTCCTCGAAAGAAATTGCACAAAAGGGTGATATAATTTGTTCCAATTTAATTAATGCTAATTATGATGGTCCGAATATGTTGATTTTCCAAATAAATGTTGGTTCTTTTTAAGGTAGATTAATTGCAAAGTTGAAATAACAGGTAATTACACTGTTTTATAAATAAATTACGAGAATAATCATAAGATTTATCTTGATATCCCAGCTAGATAATGGTTCGGAAAAACTCATTTAACATTATCGGTAGATCTATTAGTTGCAATTCAAACAAGTAGACCTATTACACTTCGAATATGAGAGACTGATTCTTCTAATAGATTAGCATAGCTTAATATATCCCTCACATATAAAAAGAGTAGGGATGTATGCTACTGTAGAAACTACCAAACAATTAGAAAAGCAGGCAAGTACCACCAAACAATTAAAAAGGCAGACAATCACGTATATTTCCTACTGTAGATGCTACTGTGGAAACTACCAGAGGCAAGCTCTTTAACCATTTTTCCACTCTACCGGGCATGACTTTTGCTCCCTTCATCTGATTTCTCCAAGACGTCCAGTGACTCAAATGACGAAGGCAGTGCACGGCCATTCATTAGCCTCTTACTCTCGTCTCTTTGAGCCCTAGATGCGGTGACGCCCTGCCGCCTTCCTTCCGTCGACACCATCAGCGGGCAGCAGCAGCGCAGCAGGCTGCAGTGATCCCATTTTGGAAGAAGAAGGCGTGAACCACTTATCACTGAAACGTGAAGTTGCTGAACTGGTGAAGAAGAAGAAGTCAATTGGCAGTCGGCAGAAGAAGGTGAAGCCCGGAAGTCCTCTCGTTTCTCTCTCTCTCTCACTTTTTTTTTTCTTTATTTGTTGTTTTGATTTGAGCCTTGTGTTTGGTTAATTTTTTTTCTCGAGTCTCGTATTTAATTTAAAATCATGTATCAATTTTTGGATTCTTATGAAATTCATTTGCAGGCTGAACTCAAAAGTTGCTGGAGCCAGGAGTTAATTGGATGCCGTCCTTGAGGCTGAGGAGAGGTGAACTTAATTCAGTAATTGGATGTTGCTTTAAGGTTAGACACAAGCTGCTGATTTAAAGTGAATTTAAACAAAGTATGTGCATGCTGGGAGAGAGGGGGTACCAAAGTTATTCTATTTTTAAGGTCTGATGTTGCTTTCTTGAGTTGAAAATTTACATTCCGATGAGATTCATTCTGCTATTCTATTTTTCCTCTGTCACTGGGAACTAAATAGTTTGCTTATATGGCAGACGAGGTGGTGCAATTTTTAAGGTCTGATTTGTATTTTGATACTTGGTTGACATGATTCACTTCTGGTTATCAAATGCTGATAATTTGGAGGGACCTTTAACCTCTGATTCTATTGGCACAGGTACCTGAACCTCTTATCCCACCAACTGGAGCTCGTGTGATGTCCCTCACTGATGGCCTTTCCAAGGTTTTGATTTTTGTTGAATCTTTATGACTTGTAACTAAAGCTTTTCAGGCATGGTTTCTATGTTACATATAACTATGACTATTTCTCTCCGATCTTTGTTTGTAGATGTCGAAATCAGTACCTTCTGATCAATCACAAATCAGTTTGCTCATGTGAGTAAAATTGGATCATCCTCTTGTTTGTTTCAAAATGTTCAGAGTCTATTTAGCATTTTTAAATTTTTATGATCTGAATATAGTAAGTGTGAAAAGAGTTGGGAAGCCACATAGGAGAAATGACAGGACTGGAGCTAAGATTGTCTTAGCTAATAGAAAGAAAAATCCTGTAGTTTGGTTGGTTCGAGATTTTATTTCGTGTTAGGCTAATTGGGATGAATTGAGCATTGGAGTTTCGAAAACACATAAAAAAGTACAGGTTCAAATAAATGAACACATTGGAAGGTTAAAAATCAAAATTGACCGCTCTATTAGAGACACTTGACTTCTAATGTGTGGAATGTATTCTATTTGCCATATCTCAGCTGTGCAGTATCTTAACTTTTTAAGAATGTCCATTAAGTCAATATCTTATCATTATCCATGTTTATGTCAATGCATTGCATCTTTTTCTATGGTGCAAACTCTATAGTAACTCAGATTTGGGAATTGAAGTTCTTTGAGTTTTGGAGGTCAACATTATACTCAGGAGGGGAGCAATTTTCTTTTAGCTAGCTTCATAGGTTGTGCACGCCCTCTATTTGTTCGAGATTACACAACAATAATAAAAATCCATGCCATTTTTCCTCTCGTGATATGACTTTGCCACACATTGCTTACGTATACTGCCTCGATAATCTGATTGCATTTTCCAACTGCAATGCAATATTGCTGCAGAAATGGAATTCTACTACCAAAAGTCCTAGGAAGAATTAGTAGCTGACAATTTTGTGCACCCTCTCTCGGTAAAAGTATATTTAATAGACCATATGGCATCCATGTGGAATTTGAGTCGTATCCATTTTTTTAGATTTCGTTTTTTTTCGTCTGCGATAAATCGCCAAATTTCATATTCTTATTGAAGAGTGGAAGTTATTTCTTACATTTTAATTGCTACTATATCATCTCGTCATCTTTTTTCCTGTGGTTTCATGATTTGAGGATCTTGTTCTCACAACAAATTTATTTTTTAAGAGACTAATTTTGCAAAGGCATCCGAAGTTATTCAAAAAAGTTGGAGTGCATGTGTTTTGATATGCTTTCGTGATTTTTGGCTACAAATTGTTGTCGAAATGGAAAAAAAATCTTATCCTACACATATAATAAGAGTGAAGAAATTATCACTGTAGAAACTATCGTCCCCATCACGTGGGCCCGATTTCCATATAATAAAGTGCATTCTCTCCCTTCGTTCGCGCCTTCTCTTGCATTTTCACGAGTTCCACCAAACCAAGCCCTAAACTCCTTTTGATATTCTTCTCTCTTTTTCACAAAATTTTTGCAGATTTGCTTGGGTTTTTTGTTCCCTAATTTATCTTCTGCTTGTTCTTGTTGATTTTTTTGCCCATTTTCGGCTGGTCTCAAGATTCAAACAAGCCATGGTCTATTTAATCCTTTCCCCCCCCCCCCTTAATTGACAGATACGATACTGAGCAAAATGGGTGATGGTTGGTTGTTTCTTCATCCATTTAAAAATTGATTAATTACTTTTATTGGGATTTTTTATATACTTTTTTCAGCTATGGGTTTGTTTTGCTTTGGTGTTAAATTGGGCAGGTGAAATTTCTCGGTGGTATATGCAAATTATGTTCTTGTTCTTTCATTTCCAGTTGAATATACGGTACTATTTGCATCTGGAAAAGTGATTTATTTACACTTTACACTGGTATTTTCATTTTCCGATAGCATCTTAAATATTTCTATCATAGGTATCTCTCTTCAACGAGATTCTTGGATTTCTATGGTTTTTTTGGTAATTAAAATACGCGTATTAGCAAACTTTGCATTCACTGTTGCACAATTAGTTAGTTATTGTCAGAATCTTGTGCTTTAAATGGTTTATCTATAGTTTATCTTCAATCTTAAATGATTGTCCGGGCTGATTTCCATAACATTTTCTCGACAGTTTCGCTCACACATCAACCTCACCGTGACACGAATTTAAAGAAAAACTAAAGGTAATTGTAATTTTAATTTTAATTTTTTGTGCATATTGATATCAGCTTCAACAGTGTAAAAATGATGGGAATAGAGTACATAAAGGCCTCCAATTTGGCAAAGTACGTGGTTGAAGGAACATCTATTTCTGCTTCTTAATAAGTTTTTATTTCTTTAATTGAAAACTCTGTTGTATTTCAACTCATTCTAAAAGTATGCTAGAAGAATCCACAACATTGGTGGAGCTGAAAGGGTTGTAATTAACTTTATGCAGAGACTAAGAGGAATAGCTACTCTAACTAAGGTGTGTTTATCTCTATGATTTTCTATCATTTATAGAATAAATAGTTAATTCAAATTAGATGAACATTTTTATAATGATGAAAATGAAAAAGTTTTACCTAACTAATTGGAAGTTTTGCTCAGTAAGGTCAATGACAATCAAGGGCATATTCATCTATGCTCTATCTACATGCTATGTTTTTAGTTCTTTTGATGTTATTTCTATGCAATTGATGGATAAATTTGCTAAAATTTTGTGCAAAAATATTGTCAATGTCAAGTGCTTTGATCAATCAGTAGCAATATCCGTTACTTTATACAAAAAGAATGTTGATGAACATCAAAGAGCACACCTTTTTTACTAACTATTCATTATATTTATGGTCTGAATGTTTATATTTTGCCTAATATTTTAAGGTACTGATTGCAGGGACTTGACATTCAACCCTGGCTTCACAGGTACCCTTTCTCCTTGGCTAGGAGATCTGCGAAATTTGAACATGTTGTAAGATCTAATGACTCATTACCACTAGAACTCTAAACTCGTCTCTTTTGCTAGATACGGAGATCAATATGCATGAATGTTTAAGTTTCATATATCTTCTGCAGAATTCTAGCAGGGTGTAGCTTTCTGGCAATAGACCAATTGAATTGGGAAAACTTGTAAATCTAACCTATCTTTTCTATAAGAATTTCTGGCATTGTCGTATTCGAGGATTTGTTCTTATGAAATCATATCTTTAACTTACGAAATTGAAACATGCCTTGCAGTGCGCTTAACACTAATAACCTAACTGGGAAAATACCACCTTCCCTTGGCAAACTTTCTAAACTCCATTGGCTCGACCGTGCTGAAAATGAGTTGACATGGCCTCTTCCTGTATCAACAGAACTAGGTCCAGGGCTCGATCGCCTTAAAAAGGCAAAACGCTTGTGAGTCTTTTTTAATTCTCCAAATCAGTTACTTTGTCACTGTTACCTGACTCCCAAAAGATATAAAATAAATAGGACTAAAAAAAAAGAAATTCACTTTATTATGGCTTGAAATTTTGCCATGTGTTCCAGGTTGACGCTTATTATTTATCTGATGCTATCTTTGTCATCAATTAAATATACCGAATAATCACTTTGTACTTTTTTTGGCTCAATGAGAATCCTCAGCTCCTTTGCTATAAATGATAAGCATATATGTTGTAAGCAGGAATCATGTTTCAGTATAATAGTTTCTAATCTGTGTTATTTCTATCATTTTCACCGATCATTTTTTGCACACTTTTATGGAGAAAGCCACATATATAAAATTATTGGGAAAAAATGTTAAAATATAATTGTTAATTGGCTCCTAGCTTTAGAGTAATGTTAGAATTCAAGGAGTCTTAACTGCTCTATCCTTAATATTATATTGTTGATTTTATGAGCTTGCTTGTTCTTATCCTACTACTATGAACCTAAAACCTGAAACACGGTCTTCAGGTACGCACAAATATGGTGGATAACATTGACAAGTTATTAGAAAGAGGTGACCGGATTGAGCTCTTGTTGACAAAACAACAACCATGCAACATAGTGCATTTCACTTCAAGAAACAGTTGAAGCGCCTTTGTCGAGCTCTGTGGATGAAAAATGCCAACCTCTTGTAAGTATTTTTAATAACCTTCTATTTAAGTTGAACCTTGTATGACTCAATAGCGGTCTTTAAAACTGTAAAGTTCGTAAAAGCAAAATAGCTCTGTGAAAGTGTGTGTAGCTTTGAACGTTCTCTTTAATCTTGTATTTTGGAGAATTTACTTTTGTGAACTTTTTCGTCCAAGCTGTGATCACTAGGTTTACGTTTCATTCTTTTTTTATTCCAGTGAACTAATTTCCTTCACAAGATTCCAGACAACCCAATAGAGCTTTATATAATTAACAGAAAGTCGAGACAATTGATATGATTAAAATGAGGATATTTAATTGTTTTTTGCCATAGCTGGATACGGACAAACTTTGAGGATTCAGTCAATAGTTAGCTGGGAGATGTAGTAGGATAGTCCACTTGTTTGGTGTCAGTCTCCCCATCAAGACTTATTAGAATAATTACTTGACTGCATAAACAACTAAGGGAAAATGATAGTGATATATGAAAATGATCAGACATTTATGGATGGCAATGCTGAATGTAGTAACTAACACATCCCTGCTTATATTCAATATTATTATATATGCACAATGTCATAGGACTTGACCTTTTTTATTGAATCTGTTCACTGATTTGTGTACCCGAAAATTTGGTCGGTGGTTGGGTTGGGTATTTTTTTTTTATAAAAAAAACAATATAACCCATCTCTCATCCTAAACCCATCTCTATTCTCTGCCCTAATTCTCTCGATACAGAGTTTGTGATACTACCGTGAGTCCGTCCACCACCACCGGTAGTACAAACCCATGCACCATCGTCCACTATGAGATCGAATGAAAGCATATTTGAAATTCTGCTTTGGTCTCACAAAGTTATTCATGATTTTCAGCTGTTGTTGCTTCACTTTGTGTTCAAGTGAAGGAAGCCATTCCAAGCATGCCTAACTGAAAATCTGTTTTAGATCTTCTTCAGTCCATTTCAGGATGTTCGTGTTTGTAGCGTAGTTTATCTTGCATATAAATAAAAGGTATTCTTCTGATACTGCTGCATGATTATTTTTTTCCCTTTTTGTGTCTAAAAGTAGTTCTTCCTAAACCTCAACTGTTTGAAAAATTGGATCAAAGCTCATTCGTTAGTGTTTTGTTTCTTTGTTACTAAGAAAATATGTCATAATTGGATCTATAAAGAACCAAATGATCAAGAATTTAACTTCTTATCTGCATGGCATAACTCAACTCACTGAATACAAAATTGCCGCATAAATAAAATTTGGTCCAAACGCATTTGATACACTAACATAACCTTAAAGAAAATCCAACCTGTGCATTGCACGGGCAAGAAGTAGTATATAAAATATATATATATATATATATATATATATATATATATATATATATATATATATATATATATATATATATAGTTACACGCAAAAAAAAAAAAATGCGTCATGAAACGTCTGAGTGTCTAGAGTTTTAATTTTTTTTTCACTTTACTTAAGAAATATATATATATATATATATATATATCCTATTCTAATCTTAAAAATATCTAATATATAATAAATATACAATTCGACAAAAAAAATATCAAATAAAAACACGCAAAGAAATGTGCGTGAAAACAAAATCTAAACTGACACTGTTGACTGCCTCGCACCGTCTCGCATAGTGCGAGTCAGTGCACTGCCTCACACTGTCGACTACCTCAGACCGTCTCGTACAGTGCGACAGACTTTTTTATTTTTATTTAAGATAACACTCACACTCTTTCCACTAAAAATCCCCCCTCCCCCCATCTTTCTATAATGGCCGCGAAGAAGAAGAGTTCACTCATCTTCTCCTCTCCTCTCCTATTTCTGACCTTTTACTTCTCTTATATTTCAAGAACAAGGAAAACACTTGCTTTGTCTATCTTGATTTTCATGTTTTCTTGAAGAAAAAATTATTATCTTCTACTTCGTTTGCTCTTTTAAGTAAACCCATTTCAAAGAACTGCCCTTGTTTTGATCTTACTCATTTTCTTAAGAAGGGCTGTTTGTTCTCTTTGAAAAAAAAACCAATTACAAGATAATAGCATATTTTTTAGAATTTTCTTGAAAAGCTTCGTTTTGGGGTTTTGGTGTGAGAGAGTTATAAATGGGGAGTAAATGGAGGAAAGTAAAGCTTGCACTTGGTTTGAATATGTGTGTGTATACACCAAGAAATAATATAGCTGATAATGATGACAAGGATGGATTTTTGCCGCCGTCTTCTTATAGGCACTCGGACGCTGCTCTCATGTCACCGGTGGCAGACTGGACCTTAGCTCCACCGACTCTAGGGTCAAATAGGCTGAAGTTGTCCAAAAGCTTGAGTAGATCTTCTTCTAAGGTCTATTTGTTTGTTGAGCTTCATTTATTTATTGATTTATTTGATATTATAAGTTTCAATATGTTAAGGAGCTTTTTTCTTCATGTTGATTGCTGTTTTTTTTCTTCATGTTGATTGTTCTTAGCTGTGTTTTATTACTAATAGATGGAGGTGGATGACGAAGTTTGCTAGGAACTTCTGGGTTTTTATAGATGCATGGAAAGGTTTAAGCATTGGATGTGTTAGAACTAGAGTAATCTGGTTAGGTAAAACGTTTGAGTCTCTTGAAGGTTAAATTCAAAAATTCAATACCTTTCTTTTGTTGAAAAATGTTGATAAATCGGTTAATCTGAGTCTTTTGTGCTTGTTCACTATATTATGGATGCTGGAAAAACATGAATGTTAAAATATTATTTTGGTGTTTAATATGTTCGTTAGAGGATATAAAAGCAGCGGAATATGATCCGAGCCTTTTATAGATCAAATTATATGCCTTTTTGGCTCATTTGATTTTTTGAAAAAAAGCTATGACACTGATTGAAACTTGGAAACAACCATGACTAATTGGTATCTCTTTTGTTTCACTTTTTGGACTAATCCGACTTCGTATTTAAATGAACATTGTTGCTCATTTCTGTCATCGGTTTGCTTCTACTGATATTGTCGTTGAGTTTTGTAGTTTTCTCCTTTCCTTTGATTTGACTTTTTTTTTCTCTTCTTTTTTGGATGCATGGAGGGATATGGCTAAAGAAGTGGAAACTTTGAACCCACCTTTCAAGAGTTCGATCATCATTTTTGTATTTATATAATTTTATTCATTGTGGTTTTGCAATATGTGATTTTCAAAGTAGCATCTGATTCATGGTTTATTTGGTAAAACTGAAGGGAAGAGAAGTTTTGGAGCCAAGTATGGTAGCTGATTCATGGTCTTTTCTTGTTTTGTTAAGTTTTATATAGAGTTCTGCTGTAACTAGAGTAGTGAAAGTTTAATGCTTTAGAGGATGTTTGGCTAAGCAAACAAAAAGTAAAGTTACTTAGTGACATTTTTTTTTTTTTTCAAAACATGTTTCCGTATGTTACATTTTTCTTACCTTTTAAGTAAAAAAAATTAGTTACTTATTTTAAGATAACTCTTACTTAATATCACAATAGCTAACTTGCTTATTTTGAAGTTAGACCAATAAAAGAGTATTCATTTTCCAACTTACTTATTTACTAATAAGTTAACTCTTTAAGCTTCCCTTAACATGTTCTTAATCTCATGTTTAAAAACTTCATCAATGTTTTGATTGGCCTATCGACAGCAATGTGATATTGGTGTATTTTTGTTTTGTTTTGCTTGAACTTACTTCTGGTTTTTGTTTCTTCTATAATGATAATAGCAGATTGCGTGTTAGGTATCATGTTGCGTAATTTATTTTTTTTTCCCTTTTTGTATTTTTTAAGAGAATAGTTTAAACTTGGTGCGTTGTGTATCTGCTAGAAAAAGGTTACAAGCCTACCTTTGCGTCTAATCTCTTGGAAAAAATAATAATTTGTTGCTGCTACTTTTGTTGACCATTTATTTACAAAATATATTTTTTAGGTAACAAACAAAAAGTTTGGCATTAAAGAACTAAATTCTCATTTTAAGGATTTTGCTTTGGGACTTAATTCTTTTGTAAAAATGCCCTTAGGGATCTAACACGATTATGCTTTTTTGGTTGACTGACTGTGGGACTACTTCAACTCCACGGTGACAGAACATTGGTTACTATAGTGTTTTCTTAAAATGTTTGTACATGGGGTTTCAATTTCAGTTTGACACTGGATCTAATCATATATGACACTGGATCATCTAACTTCCAATGAAACACTTGTTGTGTTACACCGAGGATTTAAAATTGGCAAGTTGTATTTTCTTTTGGACTCCAAACCCTATTCATGTATGCTTGATACGTGTGTTAACTGCTCAAGTAGCTAAATGATTGACAAGAAAATATTCTTATCGTGTAACAAGTATATTTTGTGTGTTCTATAGAAGTATATTTACTCTGTTAATTTCTTTATTTCTACCGGCAGTTTCCTATATCGCCTGTCGTCTATTTACAAGCATTTCTTTTTCTTTTTATAACAGGAATTTCTTCTTCACTTACATGTCATTCATGACTTTATTTCCATCTATTTATTGTAGTATACATATGCAGTCCCAACGCTAATATGCGCAAGGAGAAGAATACATGCACGTGCATCGCACGTGCGTTCACTAGTCTTAAATAAACAGAGGCACCTTCAGATAACATATAGAAAGTTCAAAAAGTTCACAGAATCTACAACTATATGATCAAAAGATAATAGAGAGAGCCATCTTCAGAAAACATATAGAAAGTTTCCAGGATCTACAACTATATGATCACAAGATAACATACTCCAAGAATGAATAAACTTCTTCTCGTATGACAATCAATCATCTCTTTTAAATAGTAGTACAAACTTCACAACCAATCAACTATTCTTCATTATTTACTCACTTCAGAGCAAACTAAAATTTCAGAATTCAAATGACATGAACAAATATGTGAGACAATGCTTGTGATGATTAGTTTATACCCAAAATGAACCTTTTTGTACTACAACACCGAGGTAAAAATAAAGTACGCAAACTAAAACTAGTGTTTGAGATATTCATCCTCGCAACTCAACAAAACGCAGCATATATTACTTTCGATCGATAAAATGATAATCTTTATTTCAACGTACAAAACAGGTTACAATATCTTTGAGTTTGCCATCTAATCTCTATCATAACTTAACGTATTGAAATCAAATTTTATTTTTAATTTTTTGTCAATTTTGGCCGATTTAACCTTAAAAAAGATGTTGGAGTAGGACAGGAGTGTAGTTTATAAACTTGGTTTTACGTGTATTTAATGATATTCTTCAATACAATACTTCATTAATCTCGATTTCAACATAACGCAAATTTAGTGTTTAATTATCTACAGTATTTAAAAATGAAGGACTGAGTAGAAATTTTTGAAAGACGATAATACCCTCATTGATTTTGTATAATTTTCATTTCATCCTTCAATTAATATTAGAATTTAAATAACTTTTAACATACTATTCAATATTATTGACATTACTTTCGTTTCCCTTTCATTTACAAAATTGATTATTTTCAATCATTACTTTCATTTCCCTTTCATTTACAAAGCTGATTATTTTTTTCTTAGCTGGATTTAAATTAGAACAGGATTAGGGTTTGAATTAAGATCTTGATCTTGAATGAATCCTCTAATGGAAGAAAAAACTCAATCTTTCGACGTCATTTTGTGAGGCAAAAGAAACATAAACAGAATCTTAGCAAAATTTAAAAGTTAATGTAGTTTGTGTGTGTAATCAGCATGAAAAAGCTAGAAACAAGAATTTGCTTAAAATAGTTAAATCCCTAAAAAAATACTCCGTAACTTCACTTAAAACAAAAATATATTAGAATACGAAATTTGATTATAGGTGCCACGGTAGGATGGAGAGAATGGGGGGTGGTGGTGGTGGTGGCGGTGGCGGTGGAGGTGGCGGCGGCGACGACAGTCGATGAAGAGGTGAGGAATTGGATAGGGAAGAAAAATCAATTTATTTTTTTCTTTAATTTTTATTTTTCTATATTTAATTATTTTCTTACTTTTTAAAATAATTTTAATTCTCTTTATTTTGGTGGTGGTGGAGGCTAGAGAATGGGGGTGGGGATATGTGGGGTTAATTGGGAAGATAAAATATTTTTCTTTTAGTATGTTTTAAATTATTTTGGTGAGACTCATTTGTATTTTTTTAATTTAGAACTCTTAACCTGCAATTATATATTTTTTTATTTTATTTTATTTTATTTCTTTCTTTTCTGTTTGTTTATTTAAAGAGAATGGTAAATTAGAGGTTTGAAGATGGTTTAATGAAGAAAATAAACGATAATGACCTTTTGTACAATGAAACTAAATGCTATGGACGTTTTGCGCAATGAAAGCAAATTATAGAGATATTTTGTACCAATTACCTATATTTGATGGAAGAAGACGGAAATGACCAACTCCACAAGAAAATATTGAAATGAGGGTGCAATTGTCAAATTTGAAAAGATAGATATGATTTGCGCGGTTAGTACAAATGATGGGGATGTTTTGTGTTAATTATCCTTTTTGAATTTACAATCATTACTTTCATTTCCCTTCAATTTAGAATATTGATCATTTTCAAAGCACAAGAAGTTGAAGTATTTTTATTTTCCATAATATATTCAAAGTATATCTAGATCATTAAATTAAAGCACGAGATTTATTTCTTTTTATAGCTCTATTTTTGCTTAATTTCTACAAACTATAAACAAAACCTTAAATTTTTTATTTTTTTATTTCAACAAATCGACTACAACGGGTTCTAACAATGCTCAACCCTCAATATTTTATGTTTGTAGAGTTTCAATGGTAGGTAATTGTCTCGACACATGTGTCATTTTGTTCAAGTTTATTCGATGTCAAATTTAGATCTTTCAACCTTATCATATATCCTTTAAACAATTATATTTGCTGCAATAAAAGAGAGATAGTCAATATTTAAACTTAATAAAGCCAATATAACATCACCCAATATCCACTTAATGAAACAATTGTTTTTCCTTTTTCCCCTTATTTTTTTGGTCATTTGTTGATAAACCCCTTAGTCAATCTTCATAATCTAACTTTGTTCTGGACTAAGAGCGTTATAATATATAAAGTTAATCTTCATAGTTACATTCCTTTAATTAATTAAATAATATATCAATCGATGTATAAATAATTGAAAAATTTTATTATCATTATCATAAAATGGTAAGATGAAAAGACACATTTGAATGCAACGATTCTACCAAAATTTATATTACATATACCTATATATTTTCATATTTCTATACTTATTTCCCACACCCCCACCATCTTCTCTCTTACTCTCACTATCTCTTCTCCCCAAAAAAATATTTTGAAGGTAACTGTCACGGGAATTATATGTTTCTATCTCTTAATAAATTGTCAATGGAATAGAATTTAGAAATAGTTTTTGGTTTTAAGTTTTTACTAATTATTTTTATGATTTTTCATCAGCATCTCCTTTTGACTTTCACATAATTGTTAGAAGAGATGTGCATGTTTTCAATGATACAGAATCTAACCAGATCGAATCAAAATGGATCAAATATGCTTGCTTGAATTTAGGCAAATCAAAGTAAGAAAACAATGGTGTCACTACATTCGAAAAATTAAATAAGGTATAATTTTTTATATTTTGGATATATTCAATAAATATAAATTATGTATCGATTTTTACGTTTTAATATTCATGTGTACGTACTTTACTTTTTCAATTTAATTTGAAACATTTATATTCAAATAGATCATATAAGAATTTTGTTGCATCAAAGTAAGAATTTTATAATTTATTGATAAAACAGAAAATGGTAAAAAGTTAATTTTATTGAATTAAGTATGCATTTTGTTTTTCACATGAAATACATTTGTAGATGTGGTGAATTTAGCCATTGTTTGAACCCCATATTGGGAAAAGAATGCATTTTAGAATAGTAATTGATGGAGAATGTATAGGTAAAAATTAAGAAGAAGTTTTGGATTTGTATTTAATATTATTTTATTAGACAATGTGTGATTGAAAACGAGTTTTCAAAAAATAAATTATTTTTTAAAAAAAATGGGAGCTTAAACAAGGGCTTAGTAATTTTTTATATACTTGTTTATTGTGAATTCAATTCAATCTTTGAAAATTTAGAGCCTCTTTGTTGCCCATTTTTTACAAAAAAAAAAGTATTTTGCATTAATGATTTGATGGAGAAAGTGTGGTTAAGAAATAATAGAAAGTTTTGAATTTGCGTGTAATATTATTTTATTGAAGGATATATGATTGAAAAGAAAAAATAGCAAAATATATTTTTAAAAATATGAATCAAACAAGACCTTAATATTTTTAATTCATCCTCAAGGTATGTCCCTTTTTGTAATTTCATTTCGTATTTGATTATCCTCTTTTATCTTTTTTTTTTGTGGAATCTAAAAATCAGGATTTCAAATTCTCATATAGCAAATTACAAAGTCTAATAATTTGATTTTTTTGTAATTTATTTTTGTTTCATATTCGAATCAACAAAACTTAGTCATCCAGGTTGTTTGTTCGGATCATGACAAGAACAATGTTGACGAAGTATCTTAAAATGTGTAAAAAATATGTCGTGGCAAGAATTATTTTGTATAGAGAATTTTCAAAACATTATGGTGGGATAAAAAACATCGAAAGTGGACAGAACAATAAAAAAAAAGAATTACCTCCCACATTGCAACTGCAAATCTTGGTAAAGGAGAAAGACATTACTTGCAGTTACTATTGAACCGTGTGAAAGAACCTACCTCCTTTGAGTTCAAGTAATAGTTAATAGTGTAACAACTCGGGTCTTGCACTCAAGTCGCTAGCTTATGTACGGTCCACTTTGGGTGGATCTTGCGCTCACTTACCCCTCACGATTTTCTGTCGCGTTCCCGAGTTGATACCAGGATTCAACTTAAATTTCTCATATAATAGAGGTCTTGGGTTCGAATCTTGGGGAATGCGACAGAAAGTCGTGAGGGGTAAGTGGGCGCAAGGTCCACCCAAAGCAGACAGTACGTAAGTTAGCGACTTGGGTGCAAGACCCTGGTTGTTACAAATAGAGTACTTTATTTATCATTTAAGGAGGCAGCACAAAAAAAAAGATGTCTTTTGGAATTTGATCATAGCATTGTTGAATATTTGGACGAACCAATAGCATTTTAAATGCCTTTCAAATTTCAAAGACTTTTCGCCACGTAATTGATCCACTATAAAACTAATGAAGTAAAAAAATAAATAAATAAATAAAATTATGGGACATATATTTTGAAGACTTGATAGAAGATTACAGAAGAAATGTCAAAGAATCATTAGAATATTACATGCAGTGAGCTTTGCAAAATATACAATTTTTCCTCCAATCTTTGGGAAAGACTATTAATGTATATGATTTGCCTCAACTTATTGATACCTTCCATAGTAACAATAAACCCAATGCAAAAGAAATTTCTGATAAACGCTTTGTTGAAGTTTCAAATATTGATATTCAAACAGCATCATATCTAAATCTAGATTTAAAAAAAAAAAAAAAAAAAAAAAAAAAAAAAAAAAAGCATGATTTTGATGTTATGCTCAAAAGAATGAACAGTGAGGTGTGTTTTTTCTCGATAGGCCCGACGGTACAGTAAAAACCTTTTTATACCGTGCTTTACTAACAAGGGTTTGATCTCAAAAAATGATAGTACTTGCGACTAGGCGTGGGCAAAACCCGACTAAACCCACCTAACCCAACCGGGTTGGGTCGATTTTTTGTGAATTTTTTGGTGGGTTGGGTTTTTTTCTAAGCTAAGCGGGTCGGGTCGGGTTGGGTTGGGTAATGGGTTAACCCATCAAACCTGATAAAAACCAACCCAACCCGCCTATTTAAAATTTAAAAAAAAAAGAACAAAATGCAGATTTATACAAGGCTTACAAGTCAGAAGCCTGGAGCCCTAATTTTTCTCTCTCTCTCGTGCTCTCCATCTGACTTCAAATCTCCTTCGCCGTCGAATCAATCTTCAATAATTGAAGGATCAAGCACCTTGATCCAAAACGGAGTTCACCCATTTCTGCTTGTCTGAAGATTTTCACTAAAAAATGTACCACAAAGAAAAATCCCAATTTCTAGTACTTAAGAGCTAAAATAAATTCGTTCTCTTCAAAAATCTGATCATTTTGCAGTGATATGGCCATATGGAGTCCACATAATCAGGTACTTTTCCATTGACCAGCCTCTCAAATCTTTCAATTTTCATTTGGTTACCTTTTTATAATCCATGTTTTTTATACCCACCACCACCAAAGGTTTCCATGTATGTGCTAATATGTCTTTTTTACGTTTCCCACAAATCTGTATTCGAGAAATTCAGAGGTGAGTTCGCTTTATGGTAACATAGCAATTTGTGTATGTGTATCTACAAGAGTGGTTTGTATGGCGAACTTTATCCCAATCTTAAATTTCTTTTAGATAGAATTTTTGAAAGAGTCTTCCTTTTAACTTGACAGTTGCCTACTCCTAATTTGGATTTGGATTTCTCTGTATTCCCCAGATTTATTTATTTTTTTTGGTAAAAATGTGTTTATGTGATTTGTTGTTGTTATTCCAGGTTGCAGCACAACAAGGTTCATACCTTGCTGATTGTTTCAACCGCATGGAGAGGTGTGAAAAAAAATTCAGAAGGTCTTCTTTTCTTCAGAAGATAAGGATGTTATCTTTTCCAGTGGCTTTGGTAATCTGTGGATGCAAGGTGAGGTCTCTACTTTTCTTCATGGGAAAATTAGGATTAACTTGTAAATAAATAAATTGAAACATGTACATATCATTACTGTCTTTGGATAACGGTAAGAGAAGATAGGCCTCTTCACATATCTGCTCTCGCCAGGCAAACTACAATTGTCTCAAACCGACCAACCCAACCCAACTCGACCGACGCATGATTGGGTTGGGTTGGGTTTCAACATTTACATGGATTGGGTTGGGACAAAAACCGACCCGACCCATGCCCACGCTTACTTGCGACAACAACTTCAGTTATAGCAACATCAATAATGTTAGGAGGCAGAACTGCTCATTCAAGATTCAATATTTTCACTCCGGACTAATGAATCAACAATGTGTACTATATCAAAGCAAAATACTACAACAGAATTGATTCGACATGTAAAGCTCATAATATGGGATGGGCACCAATGGTCGACAAAATACAATAAAAATCATTGATAGAACTTTAAGAGATATCTATGAAAATTCAGAACCATTTGGTGGGAAAAAAAATTGTATTTGAAGGATAATTTTGTCAAGTTCAACCTGTCATCCCAAGAGCAAAAAGACAACAAACAATTAACCAACGTTTGGTTAGATGGTATCTTTGGGAGAAAATGGAAAATGTGCCACTAAATCAAAACACGTGTGATCAAAATTACAATCGATTTGCACAATACCTGATACAAATTGGTAATGGAAAAGAACCTTACATAGATGTTGACTTCATCAACTTTCAAAGGAGATAGTTATAGCATGTGATGATACTGAAACTTTGAAGTTACACATAATCAATGCAGTGTCATAGATTTAACAAAAAAATGTAGCTTCTAATGATATGACACAACATGAAATTCTTTCAACAAAGATGAGTATATTGACTATCTTAATGACAAACTAATTGGGCTATTTCCAAGAGAAAGTAAATAATTTGTTAGCTTTGATGAAGCAATAGATTATAAAAATCAATTTTCCCAAGAGGAGTTCCTAAATATGTTGTTGCCCAATAGTATCCCACTACATAAGTCAATCTTGAAAATAAATTGTTCAGTGATGCTCTTAAGGAATCTGAACCCATTCAATGATCTTGCAATGGAATAAGAATGATTTTATCATGATTTTAATAGACATATTACCCATATAGAAATAATCGTTGGATAACATGCTGAAAAACAAGTTTTCCTTTTGTGATTCCCAATAACTCCAACAAATGATAAAGTTATCTATTCAAATTTAAGGGGAAACAATTTTCAATACATTTATGCTTTGCAATGACCATTAATAAGGCTCAAGGACAAACAATGTCTATTATTGGAACATACTTTCTTAAAGATGTACTCTCATGGGAAATTATAAGTCACACTTTCTCGCAATGTTTCAATGCAAATAACAAAAGTCTTGATAAAAGTAAAAAATAAAAAGAAGAAAAATTGTAGGACGTTGACAAAAAAATATTGCGTACAAAGAAGTGTTGTTGTAATCAAAACATTATATTTTAGTTTATTCAACATTTTCACATTATATTTTAGTTTATTCAAAAATATTGCGTACAAAGAAGTGTTGTTGTAATATATATATATATATATATATATATATATATATATATATATATATTATTTTAACAATTTTGGTTTTTCCTTTAACAATATCAATTACTCTAACTATTCTCAAAAATAGTACCAGTACTTCAAAAAGATTATACAAATCATTCATCTGATAAATAAGACGTGCAACACACGTACTTACTACTAGTTTTAATAAAATGATGAGTACTATAGGGTTGTATTTAGAAGCAAGAAATAACATATATTACTAGTACAAATATATGATCCAGTCAACACAACAACTTACACTGAATATATTCACCCCAGAAGAACTTAAAATTTGGGTTGAACCTGATGTTTAGTAGCCTGGTGGCTGCTGGCCGCAGACGGATGCTGACCCCAAGAAAAAAAAAATGCATGGATCACATCAATTTTCTTTTGTCTTGACTAAGTTAGGAATTTTGTTTTTTCCAGCCAAAATCTCCACCGTCAACTCAAGCAAACAAGAAAGAAAGAAATCCCCCTTTCAATAGTATATTAAATGCGTATTAATATATTTGTATTAGTTTATAAAATCTGATTTTCCAGGTAATTTTCAAAATGAACAGTATGAAACTGAAAAAATAAATAACAAATTTGAGATTTTAATTATTGAATCGCTTTGGAATCTTAGGTGATATTTGTATGACAGAATTAAGAATAATTCCTGCTATCAAAATAGCATTATCCAACTTTTCAATACAACTTTGCAATGCATTCAGACTTTATTTTATTGTAAAGATATGTATTAATATATATATTTTTTTTCATTAAAGATCGATTCTCCCTATCATGAACTTTACAAATAATCGCAGGCCTTAATTCAAGTTAATCTAATAGTTTAGATCTATTAAAACATTTATTGGAGTTTGTTTAAATCTGTATATGAATTAAAAATATTTGATTATTTGTCAAAACCATTACTGGGAGATGGAACTATCCGCTTTATAATTTTTGTTAGTACAACTTTTTGTATTCCCAATATATTAGAAAAATGAGTAGTCCCTCCGTCCCAATCATATAAACTTGTTTCGTTTTTCATATAGATTAAGAAATATTCTTAATATCATTGAAAAATTAATTTTTGCCAAGATCTTTCCTAGTTTACCTCCATTTAATTTTCAGTATTTAGTAGTAAATTATTGTTTGAATTAATAAAGAATTTGAATGATTTCAAAAAGTTGGCATATTAAGTGGGGAAATGAGAGTTGTTCCATATTTTCAAGAAGTGGGAAATTAGAAATGTGTGTATTTAGATGATTTCAAAAAGTTGGCATATTAAGTGGGGAAATGAGAGTTGTTCCATGTTTCCAAGAAGTGGGAAATGTGTGTATTTGGATGATTTCAAAAAATTGACATATTAAGTGGAAAAAATTTAATAAGGGTATATTGGTAAATGAACACAACAAAATATTATACATTAGGAAACATGTCTATATATTTGGGACAAGAAAAAAAGAAAACTCAATCTATATAATTGGGACGGAATGAGTATGAATATGTCGTGCCCTTTGGTCTTTAGTCCATCAATCTAATTAATTCAATGATTCAACTAGGTTACAGCCAATGGTGAATGAACAATTTAGTATAAACAACCTTAACAAAAGTCGCTCAAACTTTATTATTCCCTTCGTCCCATTTATATAGGTTTGTTTTGTTTTTCACACGGATTAAGGAATCTTATTTAATGTTATTGAAAATGTAATTTTTGTCAAAAACTTTCCTAATCTTCCCTTATTTATATTTGTATAATTTCAAAATTAAGTGAAAAAAAATATTGTTTATAACTATGTATATTAAATAATATATTAATAAACGAACAAAACAAAATATTCTCAATAAATAAATAGAACAATATAATTTGGATAAGAAAATAAGAAAAGTTGACCTGCATAAATGGGATTGAGTGAGTAATTAGATATATAAGAAATCGTACAAAAGAAAAAAATTTCAATATTATACATGCACGTGAAATACGCCTACCCATTCATGCGATGCAAATGACATTATGTCATCATTTAAGTAAGGTGAACATATCACCTAAATATATAAGAGCATCTCTAAGAGATTTTTTATTTTTAAAGAGCATATTCTACAATTTAAATAGTATCTATAAATTTAAAGAGCAAAAATTTTAAAATGCTCCAATAGCCTCTTTATTTTTAACATTTAATTTTATCATTCCCAATATGTATTTTTTTTTATTCTTTTATTTTTACCATCTTCCTTCCAATAATTATATCATTCTTCAAGTATATTTATTTAATTAAGTAAATAAATTGTGCATTGGAAGTTGAAGTATTTGAACATTAAATTATAGAGAGGTGGGTTTGGCTCTCCAAATTTGGAGAGTCAAACCCACTCTCTATTTTAAAATGTTAAATTGATGAGTCTTTTGGAGTACAATTTTAAAAATGGACTCTTTAAAATAGAGAACATTCCACTTTTAAAAAGTCTCTTGGAGATGTTCTAAGTCTGTCTTTAACTATTCTCGCAGAAGGATGCATTTGATGAAATAAGTAATAAGTAATCCGTAGCCCCTGTTTGTGACATTTTATTTGTTTCATTAAAATGAGAATTCTAGACGTTGCACATATAGATGGGCCTCATAAAAAAAATGAGAAGTCAACAAAATTGGCAAAATATGATGGTTAATGTTTAGAATTTATATTTTTTGTTGTCCAATAATATGTCTCAAACAGGCTCCTAATATTAATTGAAAAAGAAAGACAAAAATAAAAATAAATGGGCTGCACTATACGTACATGACACTATTTTACAGGATACACAGTAGGGGTGATGCTGTGTGGGGTGATATTTTCTTTGCAATATTTTATCAATTATGCTACTTGTACATTGTATTTGACATAAAGTTTGACATTGTACCACGTGTCAGCACATGATTGGTCAGATTTTGAATTCAACTCACTTTTTCGTCACACAACATTTTGAATTTGCAAAAAATTACAAAGAATGTCAAATTTCATGTCATTCATAAAATATAAAAAAAATATTATTCATATAATCATATTTTATTCACTTGAGTCCACTCATCTCTAATCTTTTTGTAAATTTTCTTTCACAACTTTTTTGAAAATAAAATTATTTTAATTAAGAAAAAATCAAAATATGTAACGGTCATCTAGACGCGCTTTGAACACGCAATAGTAATTTCTCTTTTAATTTGCCCAATTCCCAATACAACTCATATAAACACTTTCTCATACTTGATCGCTCGCCAATAAATATCACATCAACTCTTTTCTCTCTCTATAAAAAAATTTTTCCTTCAAAATCCAGAAATCCAAAACTCTCTTCGCAACCAAAATTCAATTCAATTCTCCAAGCAAGAAAAAAAGAAAAAAGGAAATCATGAGTTACTACAATCAGAATCAACCCCCTGTTGGAGTTCCTCCTCCTCAAGGCAAATCGCAAGAATTTCATTAAATTTTTTTGTTAGTTGATTTTGTACGATCTAATGTGATTTTGGGTTTTCTTTTTGTGAAATCTTTAGGTTATCCACCGGAAGGATACCCGAAGGATGCCTATCCGCCGGCGGGCTACCCACCGCAGCAAGGTTATCCACCACAAGGCTACCCGCCTCAGGGCTATCCTCCACAATACGCACCACAATACGCTGCTCCGCCGCCTCAACAGCAATCTAACAGTAGTGCCGGATGCATGGAAGGCTGGTATGTCCGATACTGTATAACACAATTTTTAGATGTATCTGACTTAGATTGTATGTTTATGTGTATTTATTCGTTGATTTGATTGGGGAACAGGATTTTTACTTTTTACGAATTTAGATCTGGACGATCTGAGTTTTAGTCTTGTTCATTACGTTGCTGTTTGGTGAGTTGACAGGGACTCAGCGAGTCAACTGCGTAGCCTGCGCACGGTAACAACCGTGCGCGGTGCGCCTCTGGTAATTTCTGGTTGGGAATCTATTTCCCTTGAATAATTGGGGCATGAAATTCCGGAGCAGCCCTTATAGTTGTTGCAGTTATGAGGGGTTTTTCGTCTATCCGTTATTTTCTCTTTCATTTATTTCCTTTTGTTTAAATTCCTCAACTTGACTTTGGATTAATATTATAATCTTGACATATTCTCCATTTGTTAATTTTTCTAATGCAACTTGAGTCTGATCTTCGTCCATATATATTTCAATTAATCTCATAAATGTGTAATGACAATTACTTGAATTTAGGGTCTCTTTAATAGAAAGATGGAAAATGGATGACAAATAAAATGTTTGGCATGGAAGTGATTTGCCTAGAATTTGTTTTAGAGGGAATTGTAATTAATGGTGTTTGATTGGTATAATTTTTCACATAATCTGTTTGGCTTTATTTTTCATGCAAATGATTATTTTTTGGGATAATTTTTTTACAATCTGTATTAAAATTTGTTTGGATTGCCAAAAAGTAAAAAAAAAATTAAAAAAAATATTTTTATAAAATTTTTATGTTCGTTTGACTTCATTTTTATGCAAATTATCAATTAAATGGATAAAATTTTTTACCATTGAATTTAGAATATGTTTCCATTGTCAAAAAGTATAAAAAAAAAAAAAAAAAAAAAAAAAAAAAAAAAAAAAAACACCCAACAAGGTGGAAAATAATTTCCCACCAAAATTATAAGAAAATATTTTCCTACTTTTGTGCTTCAAGGGATTGTACATTAGAAATTGGTGGCAAACATTTTCTAGGGCAAATTTGGCTAATCAAACAGCCAAAAGTAGGAACTATGAAAATATTTTTTTAGTTCCATGGCAAATTGGTTGTATCAAACACAGCCTTAGTACTTCTATTTATACTAATACTGTGAGCCCGTTTGGGGTCGCTTTTGAAAATTTAAAAGCTGTTTTTGAGACTAAGACGTGAATTTTGAGAAAGGTAACTTAGCCCCTGTTTGGTACCCATTTTCATTTTCATTCTCATTTTCATTTTCAACCATACATTCTTCAATAAAATAATATTTTTCATCAAATTAATAATTTTTCCTTCTTTTTCAACTATATATTCACCATCACATCAACCCAAAAAATGCATTTTCTCCAACAAAATAGGTATCAAACAAGCCGTTAAATCAGCTTCCTTTGAAAGTTCTTTTATTTTATGAAAGTGCTTTTTAGAAGAAATAGAAGTGATATCAAATGGACGTTATATAGGGTTACCTATGTCAGAACTAGAGGGCTGATTGTTGGTATTTTTATTTTTTTTTTCTTTGGCAGTTTGGCTGCTTTGTGCTGCTGTTGTCTTCTGGAAGCATGCTTTTAACGAGGAATGACTTCTGAAGAGGAATTTGATTCAATTAAACGGAAGACAATTTTATTTGATTGCTCTTTTCAATTTCATGAATGTAAAAGTGGTCTTAAATCTAATCTGTCTGTATTTTCATTGCCCTTTTAAATAGTTTGGACCTTGAATTGGATTTGTACTACTGATTTCTCCAATACAAACATGTTTTACATTTACAACAATCCTCTTATTGATTGTTAGCTATTTGATATCCCGATTACAAAATTCCCATATTTTCTTCTATTACGTAGGGGAAATTTTCAAATTCGCGAAATCTTTTAATTCTATCAAAACTTTACTTTTTGATAACTTTTGTAATATTTAGACATTAATTTTGTTTAGAATATGATTTTATGGATTTCTGTAAATAAGATTCATTATTCCACATTGTAAACAAAATTCATTCAATATATCATTCATTCAATTAATTACTTTGAGATATATTTGAGAGGCATATTTGCTTTCAATCTTTTGTTTTTCATTGAACTAATTTTGAATTTATCAAGATTTATTTCTTGTAGCGTTCAAACAATTCGGGTGATATTTTTTAGTTTTGTGATCAAAGGATAAACATATTGTAGACGATTGTATTTGTTATTTGGTTCAATATTGCAAACACGTGTAGCAATTGTAGTTACGAAATGTACACGAGTTTGAATTACAACCTAAGAAAGTCAATGAATCAAAGTTTTAAGTTTGACCTCAAAATATTGAACCAAGTAGCTAACACAATCGCATACAATATATTGACATCATCTCATCAATGTTACTATCCGCTTCATATTCCACATGATTCTCCATCCTAGGCTCCCGCCTACCTTGCCTCCTTGCATTTGAAACTCTCCTCGGTTGATCTCTACGTAAATTGCAAGTAATGAGTTTTTTCTTTTCATCCACTCTCCTGCCTATTCCAACCAATCTCTCACATCTTCAAACAACTGCTCGAATCGTCGTATTAACTATTTCGACATGTTGATTTGATTGTTTTCTTGCTTGAGGTCAGACATCCTAAATCTAAAATAGTATTTGCCTAACGTGTATACGCTCGTGTATCTCTCAAATTGGCTTTTTCCCTCTAATAGTCTCACCACTCTTGCATTTTTCTACATAATACTTTCGCTCAAGTGCTTTAAAGAACTAATTTGGACTCAACCAAGTTTTATTCTCAAAAAATTCAAACTAGAATATGAGTGAAGTTATAATTTAGAAGACTCAAGGAAGGAAAGAAAAAACAAGGAATTTTGACTCTTTGAATGTGAGCTATTATAAATTCAAGAAAGTGGTTCTTGAATTTTGTTTAGAGATTAACTTTAAAAAAAGATGAGATTAAATGCTGCTGGTAATTTGCAGATTTTTTTTGTTTGCAAATTTGAATTTTTTTGCTCAAAAATTTGACTACGATACCAGCAAAAAAAGAAAGATTTGGATGCTAAATTAGCACAAAAACAACATTTGAATTTTTTTTTGGGTACTTTTATAGATTGATGAAGACCCAAGAGACGAAGAACACGAAGAAAAAGGAAACAAAAATGAAAAATGATATAACCTTGATTTTTGGAGCCGAAACTCTGATGCGAACTCACGTAGCAATTGTAGCTATGAAACTCATACAAGTTTGAATTACAATCCAAGAAAGCCACTAAATAAAGTTATCAGTTTGACCCCCAAATATTGAACCAAGTAACCAACATAATCGCCGATAATATGTTGACCCCTTGATCACAAGACTTGAGAATCTCACACATATTGTTTGAACGTCATAAAAAATAAATCTTGATAAGTTCGGAGTTAGTTCAATGAAGAACAAATGGTTGAAAACAAGTATGCATTTTGCATATATCTCAAAGTAATTAATTGAATGAATATTGTATACAATGTAGAATAATGAATCATATTGATAGGAAACTCATAAAATCCTATTCTAAACAAAATTAAAGTCTAAATATTATAAAAGTTACCAAAAAGTAGAGTTTTACTAGAATTAAAAGATTTCGCGAATTTGAAAATTTTCTCGTGCTGAATATGTCTATACGACCGTATAGTTATGATGGGTGCACTCGCATAGTAATCTTTAAATATGCGTTTCGAGTTGCTGCCTTTGTCCATCAAATTATTACAAAGAACAAGAAACGGGGGCTTTGAGCCTTTGACAAATGTGATCTTTTGATATAAAAAAGTAACAATAACGAGAATATAAGTTTAGGTATCATTATTAAGCTGTTCATGATTGCCTTGCGCCAGTGCATGTTTTTCAAAGTTGCCCTTTGTCCATAAAATTATTAAGAAAAAACAAGAAAGGGGGCTTTGACCAATATGATTTTTTGATATGAAAAAGTAACAATAACGAGAATATTCGAGTATTGAGTTGCTCTTGCTTGTCTTGTGTGAGTAACATGTTTTTCAAAGTTATCCTTCCGTCCATCAAATTATCAAGAAAAAAAATGAGGACTTCGACCAATGAGACTTTTGGTATATTAAAAAAATAACAATAGCGAGAATATCCAAGTTAGATATCGAGCTTTTCTTGCAGGCCTTGTGTGAGTAACATATTTCTTAAAGGTGCCCCTTTGTCCATCAATTTTATCAAGAAAAACAAGAAAGGGGGCTTCGACCAATGTGATCTTTTGACATATTAAAAAATAACAATAACAAGAATATTCAAATTAGATATCAAGCTGTTCTTACTTGCCTTGTGCGAGTAACATATTTTAAAGTTTCATTTTGCTCATCAAATTATTAAGAAAAAAGAAAGCGGGCTTTGACCAATTAATCTTTTGATACGACAATAGTAACAATGATGAGAATATTTAAGTTAGGTATCGAATTGTTTTTGCTTGCCTTGTACGAATAACATGTTTTTTAAAGTTGTCCTTCGTAATAAACAAGTTGGAATATGATGTAAAAGCGAATATTTTTGTTTGCATTGCAGATTGTGAATTTCATTTTCACGTTGTCTTCCACTATCATTAACATTATTAAACAACAGCTATTTTTTGTCATCAAATGATACTGGCGATGACTTCCATATGCAATTGCGAATATTTTAAACAATTGGGTAGCATTTCACAATCATGGTACGAGTACATAATCTTTTTGAAAGAAAATTCTTACGGACAACATATGACGCAGCATCATTAGAAGATGGAAAAAAAAAGAAAATGTTTGAGCCTCATTTTTTCCATTAAATATATTCTTTAACAGTGATTTGACCTCACTTCAATCACACATTCTTCAATAAAATAATATTACATGTAAATTCAAAAAATTTCTTTATTTTTTAACTACACACTTCTCATCAATATACTATTCAAAAATGCATTTTTTTTTGACAAAAATGAAACTAAAACAAGAGAAAAAAAACTCACAGGGCACATCTCCAAGTGGTAAAAGGAGAAGGTGGAGAAATTCAACTTTGTTTGAGACTGTCGCGTCAAGAGTTCGAATCCTGAAATATAAATTTAGCTCTTGGATAAATGCAAGTGTACAAGCAACCTTCCACCCTGTACCTTTGAAGGCATAACCTGAGATTTACCTCCTTCATCAAAACTCAGGACATGGCATGTGGGGACGCCAATAATGGGGGGTAATCCGAAAAAAGAAAAAGAAAAAAAGTCTAATCACATTTTGACATGTCAATAACTGTATATATTCTGTTAAAATTTTCCTGTACTTGAAGCTTTATTCATCATTTTATGTTTATTATATGAAGAGATTCAATTTTAATAAAAAGTGGCAGTCCCAATCCCAATCATGATCTTGTGAAGTTTAAATTACGATATGATTTTTTATTAAATAATTTTAAATCACGACCTAGTCATTGACTTAAACTACACAGCATAGTTTGAGAACAGAGTGTTTGTTTGATAAAATGTGTTGAAATTTTATCAACTGATCGGAATTCAACGCAATTTTTGTTCATGTCAAAATTAATAAAATCTTCCTATAAAATAAAGGAAGAAAGAAAAGGTGCAGAGGTTGAATATCTCGAGCTTTCTCCTCTTTTTCTTCTTTAATCTTCAACCAACTGTGTTTCGGTATAAGTCTATGAATGTCTAAAGCTCTCCATTGTGTCTAAGACATGAAATATAAATGGTTTTAACACCTGAAAAGTCCCCAACTTCTCCTTGCAATTGAAATCACAACCTCGCATCTTTGTACTCTAAATTATTACTATATACACAACTTTTTTTTTGTACTCGTCACTTACAAATATATTATGTACACTTGGAAGTGTCCCTAAAATGAGAAAACATGTAACATAAGTACAAATTAAACTCTCAAAGTGTAGTGTACGCTTGTCTATGATGGGAAAAAAAAAAAAAAAAAAAGTAAGTTGTCCACACATGTTTGTATCATAAACTAAATTTGTACGTGAATATGTTTTGAAATATTTTTTTTTTAAAAATCAAAGGTAAATTAGCAAGTTGCTTCTTTTGAGTTTTGAGGTAAACATAAGATTAAAAAAGTAATTTTTTACTTAAAAGTAAGATAAAAGTATGTTATAAATTTGTGAAAAAAAAAAATTTATACTTTTCATAAATATTATTTATTTATTTATGGGAAAATTTACAAAATACACCCTACACGTATTTATGATTTGCATATCATATTTTACATTTTACATTTTATGTATTGTGTTTTAGTTATTGGTAAAAAAAAAAATAGTAATAAATAAAATACTACAACAAATATTGCTGGAAAAAATATAAATATTTACAATTTTTGTCATTAAATAGCTAAAGAGACCAATAAACTCTTAATTGAAAATAACAAATTACACCCTATGTATTACATTATATAACACTTTAAGTATTTATAGTTTTTCATGTAAACTGTGTGTATATTTTGCCAATAACTAAAACACAGTTTTGCAAAATGTAAATTTACTAAATATAATATGTGACTGTAAATACATCATAAATGCAGGGTGTATTTTGTAAATTTCCTTGTTAATACAAATACTTAGAGTGTGTTTGGTGGAAATTTAAATTAGATTTTAATTGAAAAACTAGTCGTTAGTGGGTCACATGCATGAGATGAAAGTCAAATATAACGGCTATATTTTTAATTAAAATTGGATTTTAATTTCTACCGAACAAACCCTTAATTATTAAACGTGTAGGGGTTATAGCACCAAAAATTGTACTATAACTACACTTGTATTTATCCTTATCTTATATTCCCTCAATCATGCTAAGAATATTTTATTCGAGTGGGCCCCTCCATGTGAGGGTGTGGATACCCTTAGGTAACTCAAATTATGTACCACTAGATAAATCCTAAAAAATAACTCACGAGCTCTACAATATTTTCATACGCATATTGTTACATACATACTATTTCTTACTCCATATTTCATGTTCATTTATATACATTTGTTCTTAGCTTTATGAGGCAACTTATAATAGGGCTTCAAGCTTGATCCTCAATGCAAGTTAATTTGAATTACACGACGGTATAGTTGAAGTAGGCACATTATAATGAAGGTATACAAATATATGAATTCGTTCTATAGATGAAGAGTGTAGTAAAAATAAAAGGTTGAAATCCTTTTTTAAAATGGAGATTCGTAGAAGGATCACCAATCTATTATAAGTGCAGGAGTAGTGTCTTAAACTCTTCATTTGGGACACCCCTTGCCTCCAAACTTTTAACACTATGCGACCAGTATCCCATCTAACATAAAATATCTATATAGACAAAAAAAGACCACACGACACACATGTGATGTCTAATTGAAAGTGTATAGTTGTTAAAAAAGAACAATGTTTAATGCAAATGAAACAATCGCATTTGGTAAAAGACATGGAAGGTTGAGGACATATCTGTCACACTTATGAAAGATTGGGGATCCTTGGAGGAATTTACCCTTTTTAAAAGTTTGGACCTCGGAGTTAACTAGCATATCAGTTGAGGATCTATGCTCTAATTTTTTCAAAAAATGTTGGAAAAGTTAGTGGTGGCAAATTAGATATATCCATGAATTTAGGTGTCAGTTAAAATTGTTTAGAGGGTTAATTTACAATTTGTATATGATGTGGGGTTAAAACTGAATTTCAATAAAATCAATGAAAGAAAGAATTATTACAAAATAAAACTACTAAAAAACACAAAGGTAAATTATAGTTCTTGTCCTCAATATTTATCCCTTTTGCACTCCTATCTCCAACCTTTATTTTTTGGCGCTTATATCCTCAACCTTTGATGAATGAGCAACTATTGCCCTTGATAATAATTTTCATCCAAAACTTACATTAATATGGATTGAGATATCAATTTTGCCCTTATTTTTCATATAAACAAGAAAAAGAACACAAGTCATCTTCATTATCATAAATTGGATTATTCTATTTGCACAAAGTTGGGTTACAAAAATGGTTGACAAAATGTCAAGTGGCGGTCCCCTATTGGAGGAGCGGTTGTGGGGCTAGCTGCCCTCTAATAGAGGGCAATCACTTGGCATTTTATCAATCATTTTGTAACCCAATTTTGTACACATAGCACAATTCTCATAAATTAGTGCACATATTTCTCTGACACCCCTACACATTGTCAACCCCACCACAAGCCACCACCATTGCCCCACGATGACCCTCGCCACCCTCGCAAGTGTTGGAATAGAAGTGACGAGTCTTCAAAATTTTGAATTTTTATACTTAGGGAGTGAATTTTTCTGTGTACAACACTTGATTTATTTCTTTATTATTATTTTTTTTTTTTTGGGTATACTTCACCCACCAAAGCCTTATTATGGTGTACAACATTTGAATTTTTATTTATTTGGGAGTGAAATTTTCTTTTGAAACTTCTTCGATTTCATCTAAAAATAGTTTATTTCCTCGGAGTCTTACTCACAATGTTTGATTATAATTACTTCCAGTAATCTGTTTCTTAATTCCTTGATGTAGTCTACCAAAAAAAAAAAAAAGAATGGACCTTCAATCTATTGGTTTATCTTTTGTTCATTTTCTTGCATTAATTCATTCACTTGCTCCTAATTAATATTATTTCTTCAACGCTTTTTCATATGTTTATCCACTCAATTCCATTGGGCTAGATTTACTTGGTCATCTATTAAAAAATTCTTCACAACATATTAAATCAACTCGAAAAATTCGTAAGATCAAATTATTTTGATTAATAATAAAACTTATTTAAGAGATACAATTTATCGAACGAATCAAATCTGTGAGTAAATAAGGAGAGATACAATTTTACTAATTTAGGACCACCACTATTTTCCCCAAAACTTTCAACAACTGAGGCACATGAACACCAAAGCTTGAGATCCGAACAATAAAGGCAAAATGGTCCAGAACCAAATATTGCACAAAACATAAAACAAACACCACCATAGGGTCTGTAGAGCCTCCAAAAACATTTTGTCTTTAAAAACCATCGTTGAAACAGTGTTCACATGCCTGCACGATCCAATTTTAATTGAAAATATAGCCGTTATATTTGACTTTCATCTCACGCATGAGACCTACTAATGACTAATTTTTCAATTAAAATCTAATTTAAATATCCACCAAACACACTCATGGTGTAGAATTCACTGCATTTCTTGGTCTTTCTAGTTGTTACTGTCTTATGGTTGGTATTATGCAAGTGTAGGTGAAAATGCAGTGAATTAAATAACCAAGCATGCGGCAGTTTCCATAAAAAAAAATTGAAGACAGAAATTTGTATAAATGGATAAAAAAAAACCAGATATGAACTTGAGGAGCAATCACCTATGAAATCTGAGCAAGAATTTAACACAACAACAAAGATACATTAATGCTTAATTACCCAATCTGTCCGGCAACATACATTACTTTACATAACTCTCCCATTACAACATTTCCAACACAAAATGGGACACATTACAACTACATAAACATAACCCAAATCATCCGTTCAGTCTGACCCCTTTCCTTTCCCGTCAGATGTGGGCATTCATTTTTCATTGCTAAAAGTCATGTGCAATGATATGTCGACACCTCGTTTCTTGCTAATTCTAGCTAGCTCATCAAACAGTCTTGACAACTCTTCATCTTCATGGTCAACCCGTTCAACCTCAAAACATTTCCGATATCCATGGTCACAACTAGGGCATCAGCGTTTTGATAGGCATTGTCCAAAGTAGTGCGTGTTGCTTCTGCAACCATGACAAACGCCAAAAAATTTTCCTCTCATACTATAGCTAACGACTGCAAATGAAACAACGTCAATCGATATGAATCAGTATTTATTTGATAGTTAACACCCCAAATCATTGCACTTATGTTTAACAATGACATAATCAATAAGTAGGAAATTTTCCTCCATAAGCAGTGGCATTTTAATTTCGTAGTTAAAACCTTAAATCGCTGCACTTATGTTTAACAATGACATAATCAATAAATAGGAAATTGAACTAGATAAGCAGTGACATTTGAATTTGATACGAAAAACCGCAAAAACACAAAAACGTCCAATCCCAGCTAAGGTTCTAGTTTCCTTGCTAAACGATGTCACCATGTAAGTATGCAAAGCATTCCCTTGACAATAAACGCAAAAACAACTCTAACTCTGGCATAAGAAACATTTTTGTTCTGGTTTCTTACTGAGGCCATATTATTGATAATAAACGCAAAAAAGAAAAAAAAAATCAACACTGGTATAATAAACATTTTTATCTTACTGAGGGCATTCTATTTAAAATAAACGCAAAAAAAAAAAATTGAAGATTTAAAAAAATTCAACACTAGGCAGTTAAAAAGACAAAATAAAAATAAAAACTACTAACCAAATCGATGTAAAACAACACTAGAAAAAAAATAACACTTACATTAGCGTCGGAGTGTGGCAGTGAAGGCCGGTGAGTGCAGCGATGGGGATGGCGGTGAGCACATCGCCGCGGACTGTTCACGTCGATGGAGCAGAGCGTGGTTTTGAAGGTACGATGCTCGCGTTGTATGCTCTTCGTTGGCGTCTCAAAGACGGTGACGGTGGGTTGATTTGGGGGAAATGAGAGAGTGGGTTTTGGAGGAAGAGGAGAGATGGACCGATTCTTGTTGAAGGAGAGAGATGATTTGTATTGGGAGATATGGGAAATGGGAAAGTCAAAAAAGTGGGAAATGGTAGCAATTTATTATTTTATTTTTTTTAAACTTGCTACCAAGTTAGAAAAGTTCAAAACCCTGTATGAGTTCTATGAATTTTACCTGTACTCATAGCATTATTGTTAATTATTTCTATGAGGGAAAAATGGTAACTTTATCTCTTTTCATATAAAAAAATTTAATTAAATAAAAAATAATAAAACATCATCATCTTCCATCCCATCCCCATCCAAATCCTACCCCTACCCAAAACAAAACCCTGCTACCCATCGCTGTCATCGTCGCCACTAAATCCACAGTCGCCACCACCTCTGCTATTATCCTCTCCACTACCAAATGGAATCCAAATGAAAAATCAAAATCAAAACTGAACTGTTTAATTTGGAAAAGCATATCCATCTCAGCCTACAACCCCACTACCACCAAGCCGACGATGAGGATAACTGGTTTTTGCCCACCACGTCACCTGAGTGAATATGCAGACATCAGAGCTTAAATAAGTTTAGGCGGAAGAACCACCACACCACCAACCTCCAACTACAACGACAAGCCAAATCTAGGAAAAGAACTACCATTTCCACTACACGTCCACCTCTGCTTACAATCTACAATCACTGAACACTTCTACCACAAAACTCAGAGGACATCCACCTAGTCCAATTCTGAATCTCCAAATTATTGGCCATCTGTAACATTGAAATAACAAGAAGCAATTAACAACGGATCATAAACCAATCAGAAATAGTAAAGAATAATTGGGAAAAAGGTAAATGAACACAAAGATTTCTTTCGGCCGAAGCTCCAGAGGTTTGGCGACTACGTCTAACGTCTAATCTCCTATTGAGCATCCATTGAAAATGGATAAAGCTCGGTTTCACTATAATAGCTAAAAATCGGTAACAAGATTGTCCAGAAATATTCACAACAATAAACCACTAAGACTTATCTTGTCAAGAACCACAACGAATGATGATATTCCACTAAGGAATCGAACAGATCACAGAGATCCTTCTTTGGCCAGATCTTCCTTCAACGATTCACACAGAAATGCACACTAATGCACAGATCTATCAACAAAGAGTGTATATCCCAAACACTAATACACTAGATCATTCAATTTCTATCAACCCTAACCACTAAGTGAAAGAGTTCTCACGCAGAGACTAGAGAGAGAAAATGAGATGGACTTCAAACCAGAATAATGCTTTCTCTAATTATTTGCCAGACTAAAGGTCACTCAAACAATATAGCTGGAAGTCTCTAGAACCCAATCGAACGGGTATAAAGGCAGCACATGTCACAATCCAGATCAAGACCTCCACTAACAAAAGTGCTACTTGTGAAACCCCTTTTTCATACACATGTTTGGAAGCACACTTTTATAAGTGTAAAGTCACAGGTTCGAAACCCAACAATTTCCACCCTACTTCCAAAATTCTTGGCTATATAGTGCAGCCAGGAGCTTCACCAGCAGTTTACAATTTCATTTTCTCGTTGTACCTGCATAATCAGGAAAACGAATCAATGGACAATATCTTCAAACAGTTTTGAAACTTGTTTAAAAGTATCACCTTAGTTCTCATATCTGATGGGTTATATAGAGTAGAAATCTTATTAATTTTCAGCAATCCTTTTGAGATAATATTCCTTATAAAATGGTGGTATTTTACATCAACATGTTTTGTTCTATCATGGAACATGGGATTCTTACTCAAATGGATTGCACTTTGATTTTCAAAGTATAAAATTGGATTTGTGTCAACAAAACCAAGTTCATTTAATAAACCATGCAGCCAAATGCCCTCTTTAATGGCATCAGTTACTGCAATATACTCAGCCTCGGTGGAAGATAGAGCAACAATTTTTTGTAACTGAGTTTCCAACTTATCATAGTGCCACACAAAGTGTAAAAATAAGATGAAGTTGATTTTCTATTGTCTCTATTTCCAGCAAAATCAGAATGTGTATAACCTTTTAAAATTACCCCCTCTTTGTCCATTTAAACAATAATTCTAAATTAGATGAACCCTTTAAGTATCTCAATAACCATTTCAATGCTTCCCAATGAGTTTCACCTAAATTTCCCATAAATCTACTTAAAACACTAACACTAAAAGCCAACTCAGGTTTGGTGCAAATCATTAAGTACATGACTGAACCAATAGCATTTGCATAGGGAATATTTGACATTCTTTCATATTCATCTTCAGTTTTAGGACATGAATCAGAAGTTAATATAAAGTGATTAGCAAGGGGTAAAAAACACAGGTGTACAGTCAAACATATTAAACCTTTTAAGGATCTTATTCACATACTCTTGTTGACTTAAGAAAAGCAGTCTGATTTTCTCATCTCTTATGATTTACATGCCAAGTAATTTCTAAGCAGGACCAAGACCCTTCATTTCAAATTCTGATTTTAATTTGTGTTTAATATCATCAATTTCAGATTCATTTGCACTAGCAAGAAACATGTCATCAACATAAAGCACAAGGTACAAGGAATCTTTACCTCCACTACCTTTACAATAAAGACATGTATCATAATTGCTTCTACTAAAACCAAGTTTCAAGACAAATGAGTCAAATCTTTTATATCATTGTCTTGTAGCTTGTTTTAGACCATACAATGATTTTTTCAGTAAATACACAATTTTTTCAGGATTTCCTTTAATAAAACCTAAAGGTTGTCTCATGTATATTATTTCATCCAGTTCACCATAAAGAAAAGCAGATTTTACATCTAGTTGATCAAGTCTCCATTTAAATTGCACAACTAAAGCAATTATGCATCTTATAGTATATTTTACTACAGGGGAAAAAATATCATCATAGTCTACACCCTCATTTTGTGTGAAACCCTTAGCTACAAGTCTAGCTTTGTATATAATATTATTAGTGCCACCTTCCCCTTCCTTTATCTTATAGATCCGCTTGCAATCAACTAGTTTCTTATCTTTAGGCTTATCAACTAATTCCCAAGACTTATTTTTATGTAAAGAAGACATTTCTTCTTCCATAGATTTTAACCACAGCCCAGACTCTTTAGATTTTAAGGCTTCATGATAAGAACTAGGTTCATATTCAGTTTCTTCTTGGTAAGAAAACAAGGACACAAAGTCATCATTATTGAACCTAGCAGGAGGTCTAATTTGCCTTCTATCTCTATCTCTAGTGAGCTGGTAATCAGTTAGAGGTGTATTAACGTTATCATAATGTTCAGGTTCAGCCACATCAGGTTCATTCACATTCTGGTCAGCCTCATTAATTTCTGTTTCTAAGGGGACAGAGATAGAATTATCAATTTTAATAGGCTCCACCTCAATTTGAACATCATTCTCAGTCAATTTTCCTTTTATCCCTTCTAGACATGGCATACATGATTCGTTAAAGACCACATCCCTCCTTATTATAACCTTGTAACCATTTTCCCCATTTATCCACAGCCTGTAACCTTTTACATTTTCAGCATAGCCCAAAAACACACATTTAAGAGACCTAGGTTCAAGTTTCCCTATGTTTTGATGAGCATATGCAGCACAACCAAAAGTTTTCAAGTAGGAATAAATCACAGGCTTTTGTGTCCACACAGATTCAGACACATTAAAATTTAAAGCACTTGTAGGACTTCTATTAATCAAATATGCAGCAGTTTTAATAGTTTCACCCCAAAATAATTTGGGTAAACCAGAACTCAAAAGCATGCACCTTACTTTATTTAACAGTCCTATTCATTCTTTCTGCAGTGCCATTTTGCTAGGGTGTGTAAGTTACAGTTCTATATCTTATAATGCCATGTAACTTGCAAAAATCATTAAACTCATAATTACAAAATTCTAGACCATTGTCTGTTCTCAAAGTTTTGATTTTCAACTTGGGTTTTCCAATCTTTAAATGTAGTAAATGTTTCATCTTTAGTTTTCAAAAGAAATACCCAAATTTTCTTGAAAAATCATCAATAATGAGCAGGTAATATTTGTAACCAGACAATGTATGGGTGGATGCAGGACCCCACAAATCAGAGTGTAAATATTCTAGAATTTGTTTTGATTTACGAGTACTAGTGGGAAGGGTAATTTTAACTGTTTACCAATCAAGCATTGCTCACAATTAGAGAATTAACCAATGTTTGATTTTCCAAACACACCTTTATTATTAAGAGCCTTTAATCCTTTCAGCCCAATGTGACCAAGTCTACTATGCCACAACTTAGCAAGATTGAATTTATAATCTAAAACTGCTGCAGACAGACCCATTAAAGATTTTGCATTTAAAAAATATAGACCATGTCTCTTTGGGATAGAAGTGAGTATATCACTACCTCTAAAGATTTTTATCTGTCCTTGACCCAACTTTATGTCAAACTCCATATCATCTAATATCCCTAAGGAGACCAGGTTTCTTTCTAGTTCAAGGACAAATTTGGTATTTTTCAAAAGAAAATTTCTGCCATTTTCTAAAAGAAGTTTTATAGTCCCAACACCTTTAACTTTGCAGGTCATGTTGTTTTCCATGATAACTTGGCCCCCTTTTGTCTTTTTCAGATTTAAAAAATAGTTTTTATTTGGGCACATGTGGAAAGAACAACCTGAGTCAAGAATCCATTCTTGATTCAGGTTTCTTTCAACATTAACAAGGACAAAGCCATTGTCAATTTGTTGTTTATCATAGGAAATCACAGCATTACTTTCACTTGTCTTTTTTTCTTTTAAATTATTTTGTTTCTTAAAACAGTCTTTTGCAAAATGACCTAGTCTCTCACAATAATAACATTTCTTTCCTTTTGCCTTGTTTTTAGACTTAAACTTATCAAAGTTCCTTCTCATAGGCTCATTAGAAAATTTTGAATGAAAGTTAGATTTTTCAACACCTTTGCTTTTCAGTAAAATGTTTTCTCCATGTTGGTTATTGATAGAATCAGATTTAAGTTCAAGAACCCTATTTCTCAAAGAGTTTATTATAACATTAGTGGTAAGCTTATCCCTACCATATTCTAGGGCATTCTTGAGGTCTTTATGTCTATCACTAATGGAGTTTAACAACACCACAGCCAACTGATCTTCTGATAATTTTTCATCACAGTTGGTTAGGTCTTGGGTCAATTTGGTAAAACTATCAAGATTTTCATCCAAATCTATAGTGGGGTTCATCTTATAGGAGAAAAACTGTTTAAGTAAAAAAAATTTGTTTAGAACAGTCTTAGGCTCATATTTACCCTTCAGTTTTGTCCACAGTTCTTCAGCAGTTTTAGTTTCACCTATAGACCCGATCACATTGTCAGAAAGGTACAAGAAAACGGTACTCCAAGCCATCTCTTCTAATTCAGTTCTTTTTGTCTCAGTGAGTTCAACAAGCCAAGAATTGTCAAGAGCTTTAGCACATTTTAATTGCATTAAAATAGCTTTCATTTTCTGGCTCCACATATTAAAGTCCCATCTCCCATCATACATGTGTACTTCAAACTTTGTAGTAGCCATTATAAGAACACACCAAGTTCATACACAGCACAAGTTTGGTATCAAGAAACACACACGGGGTATACAGTACAGGCAGTAAGAAGACTGCAGGTACACAATGATCAATATTAATAACCAACGCACTTATTCAGAAAACTTCAGACAGAACACACAACGCTAAGTATGTGATGCACGTGGATTCAAGAAACAAAGATATCACAACCTACGCCCCAACTAACTTCTCCAACAAGACCTTCCAATTGTACTCCTCAACGTGTTGTTATCTCAGATTCCTAAGACTTCAAGAGTCTTTGGACAAAGACCAAGCACGTGAGGTATTTTTAGTACAAGACAAATCAAGGGAAAAATTAGGAGAAACTAATATGAAATTATTAGTTACGGTAAGCAAGAAAGATCTCACCCAAAGGAATTCGTTAGAACTCCAAAAGATTCCACCGGTCCGAGTTCACTGCCTTTAAGGAGCAAGTTTCAACAATCCGGTTTAATCAAGAAGTCACGAAGATCCAGTAGTCCAGGTTGCTCTGATACCACTGTAACGTCGAAATAACAACAAGCGATTAACAACGGATCATAAACTAATCAGAAACAGTAAAGAATAATTGCGAAAAAGGTAAATCAACACAAAGATTTCTTTCGACCGAAATCCCAGAGGTTCGACGACCACATCTAACACCTAATCCCCTGTTGAGCATCCATTGAAAATGGATAAAGCTCGATTTCACTACAATAGCAAAAAATCGGTAACAAGATTGTCCAGAAATATTCACAACAATAAACCACTAAGACTTATCTTGTCAAGAACCACAACGAATGATGATATTCCACTAAGGAATCGAACAGATCACAGAGATCATTCTTCGGCCAGATCTTCCTTCAACGATTCACACAGAATCACACACTAATGCACATATCTATCAACAAAGAGTGTATATCCCAAACACTAATATACTAGATCATTCAATTTCTATCAACCCTAACCACTAAGTGAAAGAATTCTTATGCAGAGACTAGAGAGAGAAAAGAAAACGGACTTCAAACTAGAATAATGCTTTCTCTAATTATTTTCCAGACTAAAGGTCACTCAAACAATATAGCTGGAAGTCTCTAGAACCCAATCGAACGGGTATAAAGGCAACACGTGTCACAATCCAAATCAAGACCTCCACTAATAAAAATGCTACTCGTGAAACCCGTTTTTAATACACATGTTTGGAAGTGCACTTTTATAAGTGTAAAGTCACAGGTTCAAAACCCAACACCATCTCTATCTTCTCCAAAAACTTATTCACGGCTTTTTAGCAAAGGAACAGTTCTCTTACTCCAATTCCGTTCCCGTCAAGTTCTTCTGGCTGGCAGCGGTGCACGATCATTTTTTTTCAGAAGCGAATTTTAGGCTCGCAAATTTTACAAGAGCAAAGAATAAGCGGCCATTGACCAATCATGTGGTGACTTTATGGTATTGTCCTCCTGAACTCCTGTTAGGGTCAACAACTTATGGGTAATCAGTGGATGTAGGGAGTGTAGGTTGTGGACCTGGGTGGCGATGATTAGTAGGGTAGTAGGGTTTGGTTTTTGGTAGGATAGGGGATGAGGTTTGGATAGGGATGAGAGTAGTTTGATTTGGGGTCGGTTCGATCAAAACTATCACCGAACCACTAATTTTTTGGTCATACCATAATTGCACCACAACCACGTAAGTTGGTTCGATTTAGCTCGGTTCGAGAGGTTAATAACCACGAAAATAAATGATTTTTTATATGTCCAACCGTCAAATTGGAAAAAAATAATTTATGAAAAAAAATTCAATGAAAACAAAAACACAATACTAAGCCAATTTAACAAATAATAATCAATATCACAATTCCCAAATGCAAAATCCAAATTTAACAAACAATATTATCAACATAACAATACTAAACAATATCCTTGTCCCTTGATCCTTATGCATCGAACTTAATTCCTACTAAATAACTCAAAAGCTCCAACCTCAATTTATATTCAATCTTCATTCTTCTCCCACAGCACCCAATATTATTACTAACATAATAGAACAGTAATTATGCTATAAACAAAGATCAAAACCTAAAAAATTTAGATTGTTTTATTCTTTTCTTGATAGCAAGACTTTTGCTTAATAAGGAACAAAAGTCTATAACAAATCCTCTACCTACCAAAACCATAAAGAGTCATGCCTTGCCTCTTCAAAGCATAAACAACATCTATGGCCGTCATAGTCTTTGCTCCTCCTTTTCCCAATCCATTGCCTCCTTTACCATGGCTGGACATTGTGAATTCAAGATTTAGGTTTTTCTTAGAAACGAAGAGATAATAGTGGTGAGATAAAAATACTAGAATTTCATTTACAACAAAATACACGACAGAACAGAAATCGAGCCCTCCTGTATAAATTCTCACAATCATCATCGATTTGTAAACAACCTACACCACAAAGTTTTAGCAAAAGCACAATGCCAACAACAAATTTTCTGATTCAGAAAATAAACATAGTGTACTTACAGTACGGTAAAGCGTGTTAGTCGTCGTAGCGGTGAAAAACAATGGCAATTGGAGTGGCGCCGCGACAGAAAGGCGTAGGCGGTGTTGATTCCAATTTCCTCGGTGGTTTAATATTTGTGTAGTTACAGTAGGGTAATTGGTAAAGCGTGTAAGACTGTAAGGTTACTGGATTAGTGATGTGTACCTGACCAAGAACAAGCTTGGAAACCCAAGAATAAGATGAAATAAACCCAAGAAAGTTAGAAATCACGCCGCGCAAAGATCAACTCGACCCGTTGTTTGACCCGTACCAAGAACCAAGATTCCACGTAAGAAATCTAACCCGTTGATTACCTGGAATAAGAACCGTGTGGGAATCCACAAAAGGATTGCGATCTCATTTTGATAAGTTCAAGTTAGAACTTTAAACCACCAAGAACATGGAGGAATTAAAACTCATAAGTTATATAAAATCTCAATAATAATGTCAAAAGGTTCTTTACAATGAATAATAAAGTCTTATATATACTAAACTAAAGAAATATGGTAAAATATGAAATTTAGAATCAAAAAATAATAAAACTTGCAAAAAATAATGAATCCTAGTCAAATAGAAAGAAATCGCGAAAATTACGTTTCTACCGGACGACCCTACCGGATGTCCGGTTTGACAGAGTTTTTGTTCCTGTTTTCGACTTCATCTGGACGTCCGGTAAGAGGCGTCCGATCGTCCGGTTTGGCAGAACATTGCTCTCATCTTTGGCCAGTTTTATCACGTTGTTCCAAATCTTTTCGGCCTTCGACTCCAACATGAAACTTAGTCTTCGGCGCATCGCCTCCAACATGTCGTGCCCCGTGACTCGAACAAGCAATTGTACGACTTTTGTTGATTCCTTGAAGACCCCGAACCCGACTTAGATCTCTTCCGCTCATCCACCAAACCTTCTTAAATTTGTGATGCAACCGGATCACATTAGTTAGTGTGGGTTAGCCGGTTAGGTTAGTAAGGGCTTTACCTTAGCGGGTCGGTACTCGATAATGGGCCAGAATTATAGAAAAATTATAGAAAGAAGTCCAATTAATTTTTTTCTACGAGTAATCGGTTCGGGACGGGGGCGACGGAGCAAATACCATACCCGACCCGTCCCGAACCGGGGCATTAAAATCAAATATCATATCCACCCATTCGCGCCTTCAATTGATTAATCGCAATTTTCGATTTTGACAGTTTGAATTGCCATCCTTAGATTTGGATGGGGTTGCGATAGGGGTGGAAGAAGAAGATGATGTTCTTTTATTTAATTGTTTTTATATGGAAAGAGATAAAGTTACAATTTTACCCTTATAGGAATAAGGGAAAATTGTAACTGCGATCCCAAATATTTTCCTTTTTAGCAGACTTTACCTCAACTTTCTCTTTGTGCCATCACATGTCTTAAACCTTTGATAAGTCCGCATCGGAGGTCCATTTGGACAGAAAACCGTCCAAATAACCGTTAATCAACCTGAAAAATAAAAAAATGAGATATTTTGACCATTTTGAGGAGGGGCATTTCCGTTCATACAGTAATTTCCCTTTAAAAACAATAAATAAAAGAAAAAAACACCCCTACGCACCCCCAACACCAAAATCCTGCCGCCCACCGCCACTGTGGCCGTCGCAAACGCCATCACCATGGCCACCATCTCAAACAACAATTTTCAACACCACTAACCCAACAATTTTCTTCTAATTGCAGGGAACGGATGTTTTACAGCTCTGAAACATGGATGAGCAAGGAAATGATGTTCATGAAGAGATGCATATACACCATATTCATACTCTATCTACTTCATCACACATCAATCCTTCGGTAATTGTGTTCTTCTTGTTGGATGATTTAAAGCAAGGGAATACAATGCCTATTCATTTCTCAAGAAAACCCAATTCCTCTCTCCATTTACTCTCAAAACAAAAAGCTAATTCAATTCCCTTTGCATTACAAAAACTTCCATATCTTCTTGAATATTTCTCTTTTTCTCAAGATTCTCCTCAAGGCAAAGCTATGGAGAACACACTAAGAGAATGTGAAACAGAACCCATTAAAGGAGAAACCAAATTCTGTGCTGCATCCTTAGAATCAATGCTTGATTTTATACAAAAAACCTGTTCGGTGCCCCCATCGTGGCGGAAACGTTGTAGTTCTCACCCATCGGTAACTGTGTTGCCGTCATCGACCTTGGAAAATCTAAAACCATAACACCCCCTTGCCAGGCCTCCACCAATTTCCGTCGTATCGCCTGACAGTGTCTTCTTTTTTACTGTCGACGAGACGAGAACAATAGAGGCCTTTTTATAAACTTCCCATGTCGTGCCGTCCTCCATCGCATCTCCTTTAAGCACCCTGTTTCCACTGTCAATTGCAGCCCGAATGGTAATTTCATTGTTGTTGCTGCTAGGAAGCTTCTTTAGATATGGCGTTCTCCTGGATTCAAGAAGGAATTTTTCCCGTTTGAGCTGATAAAAACATTTGGGTTGGGGTGTTTGAAGAAGATGGTGATATTTTTCTTTTAGGTCCGTTTGATTGCAATGGTGGAAAATGGGTAGAAAGGAAATGGATTTCAAGGAATTGAATTGCCTGGAATTATTTTACCGGAAATTGAATTAAAGGTGTTTGATTGGTATAATTTTCCGCATTTCTATTATAATACGTTTGATTTTATTTTTTTATGCAAAGTGTCAATTAAATGGATAAATTTTTTTACCATTGGGAACAAAAATATGTTTAGATTGCCAAAAAAAAAAAAATTATTTTTTATTTTTACGTTTGGCTCTGTTTTGCATGGAATTTGTCAATTAAATGGATAAATTTTTTTACACTTTATCTTAGAATTTGTTTTTATTGCTTAAAAAAAAAAAAAAAAACAAAAAGGTGGAAACCAATTCCCATCAAATAGCAAGGAATTGAATTCCATGGAATCACGTTTCAAGTGGTTGTACCTTGAAAAATGGGTGGAAACCAATTCCATGGAAAAAATGCTATCAAACGGACAAAAGGTGGAAGTTGAAATTCCAGAGAAAATTTTGACGAACCAAACGGACCCTTATTTATTATTTTTAAAGGGAAATTACTGTATGGACGAAAATGTCCATCCTTAAAATGGTTAAAATATCTCATTATTTAAGTTTTCAAGTTGACTATCGATGATTTGGAAGGTTTCTGTCCAAATGGATCTTCGGTGCAAATTTCTTAAAGGTTTGCGACCTGTGATGACAAAAAGTAAAAGTTGAAGTAAAGTCTACAAAAAATTAAAATGTTTGAGTCCACGATTGCAATTTTCCCTAAAAATAATTAATAATGTGGTCAACGTAATTTTCTTGGTCGACTAATGGCTATAATGTTGTCAGTAAGTAATAATATTGAAAATTTCATTTCACGATCTCATTATATTCTACTTAGCATTTTTTTTCCTACTTAGACAAACATGCTACATAATGCATAAAAAAATATTCCTAAGAGTTTTGTTGATCTATCTCTATTAATCTAATTTTATTTGTTAGTCAATAATTCTTGTAATATAAAGTTATTTAGTTATTTTAGTTCTTGTAATTTAAGTGGGTCCAAAAATTGAACAATTTTTTGAATTTTTTAAATTTAGACTAAAAGTCCAAATCGACTAACCAAACCGAACCAAACCAAACCGATTTGGTTTGGTTCGGTTTGGTTTAAAAGTTAGAGTGGATTGGTTTGAGTTGAAATTTATCAAAACCAACTAAATTGGTTTTGATTTTGAGTTGGAGTCGAAACCAGCCCAAAGCAAACCTCGCCTAGGCCTAAATGGAAAAGTGGATGGATTCCATCTATTTGGAGTCCATATGCATATTTTAAAAAGGTTAGGGACCTTCAGTGGCACAAATTAAAGGTTATGGTAAAAATTGAAAAGGTTAGGGACCGTTGCTGCACTTCCTTAAGATTGGGGATAAAAGTACAAAAATGTTAGGGACCAGACCTGCAATTTACCCAAAATACAATCATTTGTCTCGACATCTGCACACCTAATAAGCTCTGTTCAAAGGTTCAGAAATCCTTTCGATTGCTAGGTAACTGTTTTATCCCGTAAAATTGATAATTATTTTCATCCATTATTTTGTTTGTCTAAAATATGTATGTAATTGAACCGTCTGGAAGATAAAAGTGTTTAAATTTTTTAGGGGAATTCATTTTCATGTAGTAAATAATCCAAAGATGCGATAAAATTGTTACTTTTTTTTTGTTGGGTGAAATTTGTTGCTGCAGGTTGGTCCAAGTTTAGAAGCATACTGGGCTACCGTTAAAGGAAAATTTTTAGTCCCCCCCAACAACCAAAAAAAAAAATTATTGTCTTTTTTGAAGTTTAAACTTTTATGGTTATTGTCTTCCATCGATGAATATTATTGATCCTCATATGAGAACTACGGATATTGACGCTGTGGGGGGTTTTTTTTTTTTTTTTTTAGCCATGGATCATAACTTGGTGGACAATGAGTCCTTGATTGCACGCATCAAACAATTGGAGAACGGTACACATGCTCATCAATTTAGCTGTTTCAAGACTTATCTTTTATATGCTGCAATTTTTTTTCCTGGGTTGATTGTTTGTGTGTATCATTGGAACTGGAAGAATACTTTGTGCTATATCCACTTGTTTGAATTCTTTGGACTTTTGAGATAAAATTTCAACGGGCCTGTAATGTACAAGTTGAATATGTGTTTACTGCTGACAAATTTCATAATCAGGCACTAAGTTATGAGGACTAGAATTTAGGATTTAAATGTACTTGACTTGGGGGGTGGGGGACATATTGAGAATATAAATCGTATTTAGGACTGTAGTTGGAACCTTTTTTCCTAATTCAACAGTGTGACCGCATTTTAGCATTTGCTTATGCTGGGATAAAGTTTTCAGTGGCCAAGTTCTTGGTTATTCATCTATTATTTTATCGATTTCTACGCAGAACGTGATATGTTGCATAAAGATATTGAACAATTGTGCATGCAGCAAGCTGGACCTGCCTATCTTGGAGTGGCTACTACAATGCATTTCCAGAGGTGGTGAAAATTATTTATCATTTGTGAATTTGACATATGATTTATTTTCCCCTTCGGTGCTCTAGCATTTCATCTCTTCGGGGTAATGGAGTGGACAATGATTGTTCTTTTTTCACCAAAATAATAGAATGCCTTGATATGATTCCGTATAGGACAGCTGGGCTGGAGCAAGAGATTGAAAACTTGAAAAAGAAGTTGGCTACTTGCGCAAGAGAAAATCAAAATCTTCAAGAAGAGTTATCAGAGGCTTATAATATTAAAGTGAGAACTACTGCCATCTCTTTACAATCACTTGCGTGATCTCTGTACTATTCTTCTTACATGACATTCTGATCTTGTTTTCTGTATTTAGAGCCAACTGGCAGATCTACATAGTACAGAAGTCTCAAAGGTTTCTCTCTCTCTCTCTCATGCCCCCCTCCCCGCGCAAGTGTGTTTGTTTGTTTTTATGCATGCAATGTCAAGAATTTACTTATAACTCTTGAGCTTCTAACCTAATTGTCAGATGCTCTACCTTACGAATCAATGCTTACCAGCACCGTTTTCTGCTTAGCTGGCTATAAAGTGATATCCATTTTGATGAAATGACACAATTTTCCTCATTATCTTGAATCTAGGATTTCAAAATGAAAATTGAGTTGTATTTTATCTCAGTTAGTTGACTCTATATTGGTGTTGGCCTTATTCCCCAGAACATTGAAGCAGAGAAACAATTAAAATTTTTTCAAGGTTGTGTTGCTGCTACTTTTGCTGAGCGAGATAATGCAATAATGGAGGTGGACTTCTTATTCTGTTTTCCTATCCTTTTTCTCTTCTGTTACCTAATCAATCAACTTTATTTGCATCCACTAGATGCAAGGATAAGAATTTGGCTGTAAGGTGCATCATGCCCATCTTAAGCATATCCATGAGATTTAGTGTTTTTTTCTTTTTTCTTTTTATCTTCTTTCATTCAGTTTTATAAGTGAAAATTTTGAATAGTCTTTTCTGTACATTAATTTCTTTTGCTATATTTGGTTAATAACAGGCTGAAAAATCCAGGGAGAAAGAGGAACTTGTCTCACAGGAGCTGAATAAATTAGAGAGAAGGTAGCTTGCTTAACATTTTTGTACTTTTTTATTCTCACCCATTCCAAATATTTTTCAGAAGTTGCTGTCCTGTTCTAGAGATAATTTTGAGCTTCTCATCTTATGGTTTAGTTTCTCTTGGACTTGTATGCATGGTCACAAGAAAATAAAGGTTGCCGTAATCTATTAATGTTGAATGAGATTCTGGATTTGCTCCCTGTTAAAATGTAAATATTTACCTGGAAACATTAGGTTTTGTGTTCTCAGGAAAGTATTGTGTAATGTCCAACATTCAAGAAAAGCTGAACAAGCAGTTTAAAATAATGTGTATGATTGGCAAGTACACAACCTTTTGTGTTGGAGTTTAGGAGTTGTTTCTAACTCCGCCTATATTTCTTTATAGCTGGTAGTAAGTCCGGACAAAAGAGGAGGTTTGCATCGAGGAGAAAGCTAGCATAAAACTTTGCTCCATTTAGGATTTGAATCCTTTAAAAATTCTGTTATGACATCCCTTACTACCCATTCCATATGATCGTAGGTATGGTGGACAGTGGGCAGAGATTAGTGGAGTGCACCATAGGCTAGGTTGGGTGGGATAAAAGGTGAATGAATCAGGGAACTTCATATGTGTACTTTGGAATTTAGATAAAAAAAATACATAAATGGTCATTGTAATGAGCTTAGAAACATTAGGTCGTAGAAGTCAAACGAGTATGTGATTATATTAGTAAGACTTGCGGATATTTGATTAAGTGTTATTAGGGTTGAAAGCTGCATCCAACTCTTCTATCTCTTGTTTCTCAATCTCCCACGCCTCACATTTTCACTAGAATAATTATTTTTCTGGATGTGTTGGCGAGGAACATTTTTAACTCCTAATTTTCTTCTGTAATATTTGTTTTACTTTGGTTGATGTTTGGTAGGGGCTTCAATTCCAATGATATGAACATAGTTGATTTTGCTGATTCAGTTGATAAAAATGTTGTTTTACTGATACAGGATTGAAGAGCTGACTTCTGAACTTTCTGAAGAAAAAAGCCTAGTTGCCACTCTTCGGATTGATCTAGAAAACCAGGAAAGACAGAATGAGACTTTCAAAGAGGTAGTTCTAAATATCTGCATGAAGTCCTATGATACAGCCACTGTAATATGGCGAGCATTTTTAATCTCTGATATAGGCATTATTTATTTTTGCACTTAAAGGACACAATTCTTTTGTGATGACAGGTTATCAATAAATTTTATGACATCAGGCAATATTGCATCAAGAATTTCGCCAATACAAGCTGGGAAGATAAATGTGAGAGTCTCTTGCACGATTCACCTGAAATGTGGGAGTTTCCAAAGTGATGACGAACCTTCCACGTCTAACTACATTGTAAGTTCTGGTATACTGTAATTTATTTCATTCTTGTTTCAAGTTAGTAAGACCAATAATCTGTTGATTTTGAGTTAATTTCTTGTGCTCAACAAAAAAGTGCCTGCAGTTTAGTCTTTGACTTATGACCAATTAGTATAATTAGTAAAAGGATCGAGCAAACCATGATGAGATTCATGTCTGTACTGTTTCACAAGTACTTCTTGACTTCTTGTAATTGCTATAACAATTTGAAGTTTTCTTAGAGTTCAGAGCACTATAGTTGTTTCCATCTGGAGTGGAAGTACAGTGCTTAGTAGATGCAAGTGGAGTTTTATTTTGGCGCCAAGAACTACAGTTGCAATTTCATTAGAAGTCCTGCTTGAAACATAAATACATTTAGTGTTCCATTTATTTATTTTCAGCTACATGATTAACTTTTCCTCAGACAGAGTGATTTGGAAGCGGAAGTCAAGACTCTGAGTAACTCTATGGATAATCTCCAAAACAAGTCACAACTGGTGAGATTCTGATTTTGTGTACCTCATGTTTGTTGTGCATGCATTGTCTACAGCTTCTTTTTTACCAACATGGTGTCAATCGCAATCTGGTGATTAGGGACTGGAAATTGAAACTCATTTAAAGAAGAAAGTTTCCGAGTTGGAGAAAGAGAAAGTAAGAATTTTTTTTCTCTTGGAAAATTAGGAGTATTAATGGTTCATTTGCTAGTTACTAACTAGAAAGAAATTGGTATAGATTCTTTCAGAAAAGAAGATCAAGAAGGAGATATCGGCATTACACTATTATCATTCTCAGTGCAGAAATAATATTACAAACTTACTTGATGAAGGGTATTCAGAGATCAAATCAATTATAGATGTGGTAGAAGTGAAGATCAGGCAGCTTGAAATGAGTGAAGAACAGAACTTAAAATCTTCTCTGCTGGAAGATGTAAAGTTACAAGAAAGTGAATTAAGAGATGATACCAATACTGATTCTGGTCAAGATTCAATCACTAAGGCATGTTTTCTTCTGCCGTGTTATGTCGTATGTTGTCAGCGTGAGTTGTATTTTTTTTCAGTTTGTGCTTGCTCATTTTTTGTAGAAGCTACTGCTTTCTGGCACCCTTATTTCTCTCTAGTGCCAAGAATTTCAATCCTCTCTCTTAATTATCGATTTTCAGAGTTTGTTCTCAGAAAACTTGGTTTAATCATTCTGAGTTTTTGGAATCACATGGAACCTTTGATTGTCTGTTTATGTGCATGAGTCAGTAACTTACCCTTATTATTGTTCCATTATATGTGGAGGTGCATTTGTAAAATCTTGTATTGACCTTCACAAGTGTGCTGTTTTCAATGGCATTTTGCTGTTTATAACCTATATTCTTCTGACATTGAAAGTTGTGAGAAGACTTCTTTATGACATAGACAATGTGTTAACGAAGTATTATATTAAAAAACCTTCATTTCCCTTTTCTCGAGAGAGAATATTTGCAGATTCCTTGATTTTACATTTATTTAAAAAACATATTTTCTTCATACGTTGTAGATAAGTGATCCTGGCTTTTCACCAACAATTACAATGGGAACTGGTGATACCTCAGAAGCGCTTGCTCAGGCATTGCAAGAGAAGGTTGCCCATGACACGTCTTCCTTTTTATTAATATATTTTAAAAATACTTTTGTGCTGATATGTATTTTCTTATCTATTTAGGTTGCTGCTTTACTTCTACTGTCGCAACAAGAAGAAAGACATCTGCTAGAGAGGAATGTAAATGCATCTCTACAGAAGAAAGTTGAGGAACTTCAGAGAAATTTACTGCAAGTAATATTCCAATTAACCTTCTGTTACTCTCTGATTTTCAATTTCTAATAAATGATTCTATAAGTAATAACGTAAATCAAAAACTAATTTTTTCCCATATAGCATATAGAACATATGAACATGAAGGGCTAATTAAACATTTCGCAAAATTTCATTTTGTACATAAAGAAAAATCATAAAATATCCTGTGCGCACCTTCCACTTGTCACCATCTCTATATACACAAGAGAGAAAGAAATTGGAAATTGAGGGGGCGGGGGGGGGGGGGGGGGGGGGGGGGTTGTTGAATTTAGAGGAAACCATCAACATCGAAAGTTGACTTGAACTAGTAATAATGGGAAGAAAAGTAAATTATAATCTATTTCTTAATAAATTTCGTTAAATAAATGCATTTGTTTGGCAGGTCTTCGATGCATTTTTTATCATGATCTCCGTCAGTCTGTTTTGTCATATTTTTGGTCTATAACGATGATATGTATATTGTTTGATAGACTTTTTGGTTTAGGTTACGAATGAAAAAGTAAAAGCTCTTCTGGAGTTGGCCGAGTTGAAGCAGGACCATCATATAATGCAAGAGTATGTTATCTTCCTTCTTTTTTTCTTGTAATCAATGTACCGCTGGATTTTCATCATATCATTGTGATTCAATGGACATCTGAATTATGTTAAAATAAAACTGTTTAATCTTTCATTTTAATTGAAAATTTGTTGTTTGATGGATTTTTTCTGTAGCGAGCTTTTAACCTTTAACTTCAGGTTTTGCTTTTCTCCATTTTTATGCTAGTCTATAGTTCTCTAGAAAGTCTTCATTTGTAACAACCTGGATCCTTAATGATTCAAGTGTCACTAAAATTTAAATTAAACTTAAATAAAAGGGAAATGAATAAGTAGGATCTTTATAAAAATAATTACGATTCAACATTATTCATAATAAGCGTATTTTAAATAAAACACGTTGAAATAAGAAAATTTTTGAAATGAATTCAACATACATTAAAAAAAATTCCATATAACTTTATGAAAATTATTCTGAATATCCCACAACAGCATTGATCTTCACATCGACCTCCTCGAACCATTACTTTTCTGGAAAGGGCAAAAAAGAACATAATGTGAGATAAAATCTCAATAAGTGTGCATGAGTAAATTTTGTTCATGTATATGCATTTCATGGAAAATTTCATACTTGCATAGGGAGACATGAAAATTGGACCTAACTTAGATGATACCAAATTTCCGTGCGAAGTGCTACTGTACTCCAGTCCATCCGTACAAATCTTATATATAATACGAACCATAACTTAACATAGCTATGGAATAACATATATAGGATTACTCATGTAATAACGTAATAGCACACTTACCTTTCACTAGACAATTCAAAATGATAGAAGAAGTGATTGTTGGAGAGAAATCCCTAAGCCACATGTGGGATTGTGAGATTGTGTAAATGTACGACTATATTTAATATGAAAAGGACGAGAAAGAGTAAATGCGGAGAGACAAAGTGATAGAAATAGAGGGGGAGAGCGTAAATAGTTGATGAGGGGTAGTCTAGTGGTGGGTTTATCTCCTATTTATAGTGTAAATTCTTGGACAATTTGTAGAAAAGTGAGGAAATGGCTAGATATTAGGTATGGTCAATACATAAATGATGTGAATAATGCATGTAGTCAAATAAAATATCTTTAATCATGACTAATTGACATTTACATATATTTTACCTATGATTTAGTCTAACAAATCTCCTCTTGAGTCCTCAAACTATTGACTAGTAACCAATAAGGTCATTTAACTAGGCCAATAACTAATAAGACCATTAGACTTTAATAATAGCGCACTTAAGTCCTAATTTTCCTTCAAGATTTTCAACACACTCCTCAAGTGTTCCTCATGCTCTTCATCGCTCCTTGAATAAATTCGGATGTCATCAATAAATACGATGAAAAATCGATCAAAGAAATCATGGAAGAGATGGTTCATCAAGTCCATGGATACTTATGGAGCATTTGTCAACCTAAACGGCATAACTAGGAACTCGTAGTGGCTATATTGAGTCCTAAAAGCTGTCTTCAAGCTATCACTTGTCTTGATCCATAGTTGACGATATCTAGATCATAGATCGATCTTAGAAAATACCATTGCACCTCGAACTTAGTTAAACAAGTCTGGAATTCTGGGAAGAGGATTCTTGTTATTAATAATAATCTTGTCTAGTTCCCGATAGTCAATGTACATTCTCATTGACTCATCCTTCTTTTTAACAAAAAGCACTGGCGCTCCCCAGGGTGATACAATAAATCGGATGAATCCCTGCTCAAATAGTTATTCTATCTGTGCCTTTAATTCTTGTAGTTCTTTCGATGTCATTCTGTAAAGGGTCTTAGAAATAGGTGCGGCCTCGAGGTTGAGATCGATCGTGAACTCCACTTCTCATTCTGGCGGCATGCCATCATTTGGAAAAACTTCTGAAAATTCTCATACTACTCTAACTTCACTGACTGTTAATTCCTTACCTCTTCCCTTGCCTATTGCCAACATAAGGAAAGTCACGATACTTCTTGATTGTAAGATCGTCGTGCTTGTAATGCAGACACAACGCGGGGTAGAGGCCTACTCTTAGTCACTAACAATCGAAATTCTTTTTTTCCTGGTTTTTGGAAGACTACTTCCTTCTTAAAACAATGAATTGAAGCGTAATTCTTGGATTATCAGTCCATCTCAAGAATTACGTCGAAATCATGCACATCTAGTACATAAAGTTCCATCTCTAAAGACCTATATCTGTGTTCAGTACCTTTCTAGATGGCATAGACACTTCTAAAGGTATAATATTGACATCTAATCTTTGTACGAATTTAATGGATATAAAGGATTGAGTGGCACAATAATCGATTAATACATAAGCATGTAAGTTGGATGTTAAAACGTTACCTATCAAAATGTTACCATCCTGATTCTCTTCTTGTTCAGTCAATGTAAAGAGAGCATGTCCCTTGGATGCATATTTCTGCCTCTGTTGTGCGCTTCCATGTTCCATGTGCCCTTGTTCTCCACACTAGAAACATGTGTTCGTCCCTAAGAGACAAGTCCCTAGATGGTGTTTCTTGCATTTGTTGCAAATCGGGTAGCTTTTATTGTCATCTTGAATCAGGCCTCCTTTGCCTTTCCTAGCATAGTTCTGTTGTTCTTTGTTCGTGTTATCTTCCTACTTGTACTTTTTTGCATGCCCATACTGTTGTTTGTTCTCCCTATAAAGCGGCCCCTGAAATCTGCTAGTTGTGCCTTTGTTAACACTTCATGGTAGGTTCTTAGTTCAAGACTACTATTGCCCGCCTTAGATCATCCCTTAAACCCCGTTCAAAACGCCTCCTTTTTTCTCCTTTGTATCCATAAAGCTAGGGGCATAATGAGATAACTCTTCAAACTTCCGCTTGTATTCAATTAGAGACATCGAGCCTTGAATTAATGTAATAAACTCAGCATCCTTATGATTTCAGACACTTGTAGAGTAGTACTTCTTCAAAGAGTTCTCCTTGAAATGTGGTGTGAATAATGTATGTGGTCAAATAAATCATCTAAAATCATGATTAATTGGCATATTTACATATATTTTACCCATGATTTCGTCTAACTCCCAAATTAACTCTCCACTTAGGTCTTCAAACTATTGGCCAGTAACTAATAAGGTCATTTAACTTGGCCAATAACTAATAAGGTCATTAGACTTTAATAATAGTGCACTTAAGTCCTAATTTTAAATCTAATGACTATTAATAAAAAATTCGGGACGTTACATCATTTCAATGGGAGAGACCAGGTCCTTGAAAAAAATTCCTTATTAGAAGGTTATGCACCCTATTTATCATCAAATACTTGAAATCTATTTCACATAGGAATTTTCTTTACATGATTTCAAACAATACCCGTAAGATACTTGAAATTTAAGGGTTGAAGAGTTTTAGAAAAAATATATATATTTTCTTCATCTTCTTTCTAGTTGGGAATCATGATCAAATTGTTGTTGAAGGCTGCAAAATCTCTTTTCCTTTTCTTATAAATCATTTATCCTTAGTTTGGAAAGAATTTATAAACAACTTAATTTTTAAATTTATAGAAATGAGTGGTGGATAAGTGGATAGTACTTATGGGTACGTGGTTTGTATGGTGTAAAAGGAAGTTTGACCACTTATATATGATTTATAAATTTTGCCAAATGGAAGCTTAGCATTAAGGTAGTACAATGTTTCTGAACTGTTGCTGACTGACTTGTTTGTCAACTTTTCTTTCGTCCTTGTACATAGTTCTATAAGGGCCTGTTTGATTGCAAGGGTGGAAAACGGGTGGAAAGAAAATGAATGGCTGGGAATTGAATTGCCTAGAAAACGTTTTACAGGGAATTGTAATTAATGATGTTTGATTGGTATAATTTTTCACCTGACAAATTTTTCGTTTGACTTTGTTTTTTAAGCAAATTGTCAATTAAATGGATAAATTTTTTTACCATTGACTTTGGAATGTGTTCCAATTGCTAAAAAAAAATTGTCAAAAAGCTGGAAAACGTTTTCCCACCACTATGGTGAAAAAACGTTTTCTAACTTTTGTGCATCAACCGTTTGTACCTTGGAAAACGTTGGAAAACGTTTTTCCTGGAAAATTAGTGCAATCAAACAGGTGAATAGTAAAAAGCAGGAAAACGTTTTCCACCTTCCACGGAAAACTACGGCCAATCAAACAGGCCCTAATATTTTATGCTTCTTTTGCTCAAGCGATTTTTTGAACTTTTTAATCGATCTATTACCGATTTAGTGATGGAAGATAGTTGCATGCAGGAAGATCAGTCAGGATATGAAAAAAGGAAAACGTTTGGTTGAAATTGAAGGAGGACGGACTATTCAGGAAAAAGATGGAAGAATAAAAAATTTGCTGAAGAGAACTTATTTAAGGAACTGGGTAGTCGGTTATGATGGGAATCATGCTGAAGCACACAGGAATCACGAAGGAAACTTCACTGATAGAAAGTCCAATTACAGCATGGATTTTGCGAGGTTTGTGAAAATATCAGTAGTTTGGCTCAGATATATTCTAACAACACTACATTGATCTACATTCCAAGACTTGTATTAGTATCTTTATAAGTTGAAATGGTAGGCAAGATGCAAAGTGAACATACTGAGGATAGGATCTTATTTCTGTTCTTTGTTTGCATTTCTCTTATTTATCAATTGTGCAGGATGAAGATTGAAAATGCAACTCTTAGAGAGAGCTTGGAAAGCATGGAGCATCTTACAACTTCTGTTCACAGGCTTCGTATTTCACTTTTGAAGGTAATTGTAGTTTCTATCATCCATTTCAAGCTTCAACGACGGCAATCAACAATCACGAATTGGATTTCCTCTTGTTTGAAGACTAAAATACTTAATGATAGAGAGAATTCTGAAGTGTAGTCTTTATTTACACTACGATTTCTTGTTTGACTTTAGAGTGAACTTGTTTTCCTGACAAAAACCAATTTTGCAGGTTAAAGAGTCGGGGTCTGCAGATGGTACGAATATTAGCTTGTTAGAAGCTCTGGACCAAATTGTTTCCGAAGCAAAATTAATTAAGACTGCCCTCGGCAGCTCTCTTCCAATCAGTTGGTCAGGCGAGACTGATAAATCATATAATGATAGTCTGGAAGAAGACGTAGACAATGCTGCAACAAAACCCAGGTCTCAGAAGGTAGATTTTGTTTCTGCTGCCGGATTTGAGATGGTGGAGCTTTTAATATTTGCTGCTCAGGAGCTGAAGGACGTAATGTCTAATAAATATCAAAGAAATGATTGAAAGGTTTCTGCTTGGACAATACCTGAGGCATGTTCATACGGTTCTGTTTGTGTCTTACCGCCAATCAACCTTAACAATGCAAAGGTAAAAAAAAAATAGTGATGTAGCTAGAAATGTGTACATTTTCCATTTTCTTAATTTGTTACTCTAGAATACAGCATTGGGACTTTTGGAGATACAACAACTGGTGGTATGTTTGTACATTGTACGGTTTTATCGCAGTTATTAAATATGTTGATTAATATGCTATAAAGCCCTCTGGATTTAAAATTTGCTCAATATACTTTGCTTCTCAATGAACTTAGGGCTTGTTTAGATAGCTTTTGCTTCTTTTAGAATAGCTTTCTGCGGAAGTCATATCGGACCAACTTCATATAAAAACTCTTTTAAGCCATTTGACTTATTTGGCGGGCATTTGAAATGCTGTTATTGCCCATGTCTTTGTTCGAGATTAGTCGACTTAATAGAGTTTGTGCAAGAAGTTTGCAAAGTACTGTTTCGACCCTAGTTTTTTATAGACCTGTTAATAGAGAGGTGAAGAAAGGGACGAATAAAGGTGAATGATCTATATACATTTGAAGATGCTGGGAGCTTGAAGAAATGAGCTGAATATCCAGAGAACATTAACCTACCCTTCTTTACCTTTACATATAATGTCCTTGTTTGATTTTTATAAAAATTATATTTTAGTAGATTTTAATATAAAGTGGTGAAATTTGTGATTGAAAAGTTGATAAAAATCGTGAGTTCATAAAATGTGTATTTAAAAATAAATTTAAAAAAATGAGAGTCAAATGAGACAATAGTAAGAAGAAAAAATATTTAATATTTTGCCTCGTGCGAAAGGGGAGTGAAGATAAGAATAAAATTTCTTCCAAATTATCACATTCATTAAAAGTAAAATGTCAACAAGTAAAATTTTAATAACAAATGCAAACTTTTGGGATGTGGACTCGTATGAAGAGGAATAGAATTGATTATTTATATAATGTAAGGAATGGAAGATATCCATAACAGGGCATTTGGTCTAGTGGTATGATTCTCGCTTCGGGTGCGAGAGGTCCCGAGTTCGATTCTCGGAATGCCCCAATTCTTTTAAATTAATCATTTTGCAAATCTGTAGTAAGAAATTGTTTTTGAGACTCACCTCCGGGCATTTGGTCTAGTGGTATGATTCTCGCTTTGGGTGCGAGAGGTCCCGAGTTCGATTCTCGGAATGCCCCTTTTTGAACAATTGTGTATTTTGTTCAGGAAAGCAAGTTAGGGTATCATGGTGATTTATTACAATTCACCTTTTGGAGCCTTTCACAGCTGGTCGATGTGGTGACTGTGCAAGAATCACTTTCCATTTCATCCATCAGTTCCGATTATTGCTCTAAAAATGAAGAAAGTACTAGGAAAATCGACTAACGAGGTCTTTTTATTACAACATATGTTTGGAAGAGTAAAATCTAGATAATTAAAACTGACAACAATAATGTATTAAACATGTTACTTTCAATAAGATTCATAATTGATTACATACTAAAATCATTTAAAAAACTGTCGTTTCTCCATGGACCTTGACATGCTGGATCATTCCACCCTAGGGGCTCTTAGTCTTAGAGGCAATAATAAATACTCATTTCATGAAATATCATTTAACAAGTTCATAATTGTTACACCAGTGCCTCGTCCAATCCCATCCGGTGAATCAATAGAGGTGCAAAGCTATTATACAAAATGGAATTTAGCTGTCCTCGTAGATTGGCCTTATAGGTCGGCAGGGAGGCTAGTTATCTCCTATGCACTGGAGGTTTTCAAGTGGTTCAATCCAAATACATACAGAAAGTTCACAAGCTTGGGCAGAACATTTCAACTTGCTGCTCGTTGAAGCTAGCTTTCTCTGCCAACTCTATTTTATATAATGTGGTAGCCTACTAAGTACTAACCGAACTAGACGGAAGAAAGGGGGCACAGCTTCACTTCTTCAATACAGGCCTCTGCATGTGCCTCTGTGCCCATGTATTCATGTCTTTCCCCTTAAATGTGTTGGAAAAAGTGAGTTTATGGGCTGACTTTGGTAAGAGTTTTGAGTGGGACCCGATTGTTCAATTTGGAAGGTGAAAGTTGATTTGTGTTCTCCTCCGTGAGTACATCGAAATCATATACTTACTTGCCAAAATTGATGCTCGGGTGAATGAGAAATTGAGGCTCAAAGTGTGCCACTCAAAATGGAGTTTATGTGGGAAAAATGCATTTGTCCCACATAGGAAAAAGATGAAGAAACTCCAAAGGTCATTGCCATTAATGGTAGCATAGCCTATAAATAGTAGCTCATTTTCCTCATTCCAACACACAAAAGCAAAAGTTTTCAAGTTTAAAAAACATAAGAAATTCATTTGCATAGAGTTCTGTCTTTTCTGCATTTCGGTCTTGGTGGTGGTGTAGTTCAGACACTAGTTCAATTCGCCGGAGTGGTTCCCATGGTGCTCGGAAGCTACTGGTTCTACCGTTGTATCCTGGGAAATGGACGCTCGTTGTAAACCTCAAGCACGAACGGTGAGGGGGCAAATCTGTTTTAAGGAAACTGTGTGCAACACAGGCCTCGGGTTAAAAGTTTTCGATTCTATTACTCGTTCTGCGATTTCTCTTTGTTCATGTTTACATTCTGTACGTGTATAGTATTAAGCATGATATATGTATGTTGAATTTGCGTTCATCGTAGTTATTATATTGCTAAACTGCATACCTAATTTCGCGTATACCGGATTTCTGTGCAATTTACCGGATTTCTGGAAGTACCAACAGCATATACGGTATTTAATCTGTTAATACCGGATTTAAGCCTATTCCGGTCTACCGGAACTCTAATTCGGTTGATCGAACCATAATTTTCAGTCGATCACCGCTCAGTCGGAACTTGCCTAAAGTTTGCCTAATTATATAACAAAATGGACTTAGCTTCTATATTCAAGATTTCTTCCTAAATGATACTTGCCCTATGCATTTAAAGCTTCTCCCTAAAATGGGTCTTAACCTCTGCATTCAAGGCTTCATCCTTGAATAGAACTATTTCTCCTCAATGTTCATATGAAACTCGTAAGCGTATGAGATCATTGACGAATAATAATTTAGTGAGCAAAGAATATCGTCCCATGATGAATAAACTTTAAACTAAATTGTATTAGTTCGCTATCGAATTCGAATCTCCATAACATAAAAGAGATTTATCGATTTAGATACAAAACTGGCCACAAACTCGAGCCCAAAAGAAGAGGACAAAAGAGATTTATCGATTTAGATACAAACTATTTTACCAAGTTAAATTTGTTTTGAATTAAATATGAGATGAATGTGTTGGAATTTCAAATCCACGTATTATTATTCTATTTTCAATTTTCGACCAATGTAATTTAGTTTGGTTTGGTTTGGTTTGTGTATTCTTGGCAATTGATAATCTAATTTTATTTTACTTTTTCTCCCAAGGCAAGTTAAAAATATTCTAAGCACGATTCATTCATATTCCTATTTCGAATTTATATGCAAAGTAACATATTCAATTACATGATTATTTAGGTGATTGCATTATGCCATACATGTTATTCCTAATGCTCCCATGTTAATCTTGCATGAGTTTGCAGAAGTAGCCTCTTCAACATTTATTGGCTCATTACCTGGCAGAAGCATCGCAAGAAAGAAAGGTCCATCTATTTGACATCAATACTGGGTTAGACTGACATGAGGTTACGGTATTGTACCCCTAACGAGTGCATTCTAAATGCGTAAGTGACGTACATGTGGAGGATAATGGAGGCAACATCTATTGACGCGCTAGGTCCTATCTAGATTGGGACTGTTGGGAAAATTGTGTAATTTGTGTGTAGATAAATTTATCAACATAATTCAATAATTGTATAAACATAACAATATTATAACAATATAAACATTATAATTCAACAATAAGAAGATGGTTATAATGCAAGTTTTAGGGAGTCACTCCAAAGATATTGTCCTAAAGTCGTGTTGCCTTCCATTCGTGTGAGTATTTCGACACTACACGACTTCAAGATAAAATTCATGTGGCTCACAGCCGATTCTTCTTCATCAAATTGCCAAAATATAGGAAAATATTATTAAATATAGATGTAATTTTTTCACGTTATGATTTCTCATGTTGTTTATCTCAATGAAAATCACTCTATTTTATAGGGATAAATTTAACCCCTACACTTATTAAATCATTTAAAATGTATGTTACACTATAAATTAAATTGAAATTAAAATAGAAACAACAAATTAAAAGGTATAATTTGAAAATTTAAAACTTAAATGATTCATTTTTCAACAATCCCCCACAAGTTTTAAACTTTGAAAATAGATAAATATATAATACATAGTGACAACGTTATACTGTACAATAGGTGTACAACGTTATAGATTAAGTCTTGAATTAGGTCCATTCGGCCAAACTTCAATTGTTCCATACACAATATTGATTTAGGCTCTAGTTCATAGCAGGTAATGCTTTTAATGACCATGCGCTCTAGTCTTAATTCTAGTAAGAGCCTTTAGAGAATAGTCTAATCTCATAGCCACAACCTCTTGACAACTCTTACATAGATGAGTCCTCCAAGGATGCGTGTGACCCACACTTCGCGAGAATTCTCGCCTCAATACTCTTTCAAGGTTAAACCCTTCTTAACATCACATTATTATTAGCATTATCACCGTAGGACTGGGATGAACACAAATAAAACAGTGTTATTACAAGTCACACAATACGTGATGTTTCTATCATATTGAACATTCTTCATGGGATCGTCAATCATAAGTTGGATTATTCTCGGAGGCGACCCCCTTACGCCCACCCCCTCGATGATTTATGTATGTCTATCTCAGACTACAATTTATTTATGTCCCTCTTGGACAATAATTTGGTACCATCAATTTGTAAAACTATTATTCTTTGCTTGCACAGTTGCAAAGTTTTTTAACTTTCCAAAAGATCAATAACACATATTTAATTATAATAAGATAATGTTTGATAGCCATTTTTAGGGAAAAATGAATTTTTTTTTTTTGATATCCAGGTTTCCCAACTTACGTCAGACTATATCCTGGACCACCAGCCACCGGCCCCTCAATAACTGGCGGAGGTAAACCTCGGGTTATGCCCAAGTTGACCAGGGTCCGTGCACCCTTTATACTCCTGGCCCCAAAGGAGTCTCCTCCATGATTATTACATCACCAAGTTGCTCCAACCAATAAATGGTTATTACATCACTCAGCTGCTCTAACCAGGAATCGAAGTTGGCAAAGGATGGACATTGCGGGGCTTGCAACCTCAGCGTGAGGAGTTCGATTCCTGGTTGGAGCAGCTAAGTGATGTAATAACCATTTATTGGTTGGAGCAGCTTGGTGATGTAATAATCATGGAGGAGGCTCCTTTGGGGCCAGGAGTATAAAGGGTGTACAGACCCTGGTCAACTTGGGCATAACCCGCGGTTTACTTCCGCCAGTTACTGAGGGGCCGGTGGCTGGTGGTCCAGGATATAGTCTGGCGTAAGCTGGGAACCTGGGTATCAAAAAAAAAAAAAAAAAAAAAAAAAAAAAAAAAAAAAAAAACAGAACCCAAGGAATGCCTTAATGTACTTTGAATTTACACCCACGCTAAGGTCTGATTGCCTCAATTAAGAGCCATCACACAACTATGGCAAACGACCTACCTCTTTCAAAAGATAGAGCTATTAATGATGTATTAAGTATTATGAAAATCAGCAAATGATTTTCAATTTTTTATTTAATTCTCTATGAAAGCAATAGCCATTCAAAAAACAACCCTACCCCTCATGGGGTGACCGAATTGGTGAGTAGATGAACGCGGAGGTTTTTGGTCACGAATTCGATTCCTCTTACCAACACTTTCTCGGTCGAGCTTGTTTCATTTGGCTTGCCTAGTGTAATAGTTTGCAGGCTATTGCGTCTGTCCGAGAGTTTGCTCAGTACGCACCTGAAGGATAGTGGATGCGGATTCCCTCATAAAAAAAAAAAAAAAAAAAACAACAACAACAACAATAACCCCTACAATAATGAAAATTAATCCATACATAACTTACATTCTAATGTTTAAGTTTTGTATTAAATATGTACTTTGAAACTTGAAAATGAGATTTTAAATAATAAAAATAAAAAATCAAAGTTGGGGCAACTTTTTATAAGTTACAAATTTCAATAGAATAAAATCACTATTAATCACGAGAGTTACTCTGGCTATAAATAAAATTATGCAGATTCATTATGAAATTAAACCTCTTGTTTTGGGTCCACTCTTGCTTTCTATATTTCTGGATGGTAACGGGCCAACTCTTAATTTACTCCTACATGGTTTAGAGTTACATTGTCAATGAACTTAGAGACTCAATTGCTTTGTCAGTCAATTATGAAATATAGATGTAGTTATTTTTTCAAATTATGGTTTCTCATGTTGTCTATCTCAACGATCAAATCACTCCCGTTTGTAGGGATAAATTTAATCCCTATACTTATTAAATCATTTAATATGTATGTTAAACAATAATATTATTAATTTAATTTTGTATTAAATTGAAATTAAAATAGAAACAACAAATTAAAAGGTATTAATTTGAAAATTTAAAACTTAAATTATTTATTTTCGAACACAGACATCAATATTGTTTTTGAGCCTTTCAGTTTTAACTTTTATGGAAAAAAAAAATAACACGTTTTATTTAGTAATATTACTTCCAACTAAGTATTTAAAACCCTAAAAACTCCATTTATTAACATGATAAAGAAAAAGAATCCTGAGTATACATGTAGCTATTGTAGTCAAACGACATTTAATTTATTTTATTATTTATTGACTCCTGCTTGGATTTTGACATGCATTTTTCCTTGATCAACTTCGGGCATTGACACCAGGTTGAACCGTTTCAAGTTGTTAGTCGATTTCAGTAGCGATGGGTGCCCGACTCGGGCTTGGTATTCTCCATGAAACAGTGAAGTTTCAAAGTAACCATTAGAATCTGTGGTTCCTTTTAAACGAGTAGCAAGTCCCCATTCCGACAAGAGCTTGTCGACGACATCTCCAGTTGGCAAGTTTCTGAAATTATTGTCAGTTAAACACATTCTATAGCATCCTGTTGGAGTCCATGCTCCCCATATCATTATCCCTTGTACTCCAGCATGTGAATGAACTTCTCTTAGAATCTGTTCCAAATACAATGCCTGCACAGAAAATAATTTTCGTATTAATTAAGATTCTGCCTGCAAGATGGGTTTGATTAAAAAAAGAGAGTCACGTACCTGGTCAGGTCTGGAATCAACATCCAATTCAGTAAGCCAAATGGGCAGATACAGATTGGCAGAAGAAAGTTGATCGAGTGAAGTTCTTATGTAAGGAAGATTTGGAACTGTAAAATGACCATCTAATCCAATTCCCAAAGGACCAATATAACCTTCTTCTCTAATTCGACTGATTTTTGTTAAATACTTAGCTGGTGAGGCTAGACCTCCGCTTTTCTCAATTGTATCAAAATCATTGAGAAATGGAATAGTGTTCCCATCAATCTGGTTGACCTTCTCGTAGAAAGTAGTTGACGCGTTTGCTCCAAGTTTGTCCTCAAAGAACGAATAATGCAAATTTTCATTCACAACATCCCAATGGATCATCTGCCCCTTGTATTTACTCATTACATAATTCATCCTGTGATCTGTGACAATTCGTAGGTCATCTGTCGAAAGTCCCCCCACCCAATTAGGTTGGAGTTTCGGATTATTCCAGAATATGTTATGACCTCGCACTTGAATGTTGTTTGCCTGGGAAAACTTGAGCATGGCATCAGCGGGACCGTAGTCTTCCTTGCCACGGGAGGGTTCATTGATATACCACTTCATAAGGGAATGCATAAGCTTTGTGGCCTGTAGAACATAAACCGAGAAGGTTAGAAGTAATAATAAATTAAATTTTGTGAAGAAAAAGAAAGAAACAAGATGAATATATGTAATACCAAAATCGAGAACGAAAAAGACAATCGCGAATAAACAAGATGTCAGTAGTTTTGCCATTGTTGATAGTGACTTGTTAGTCTATTTTGAACGATGTTAATAATATTGTGACTTTTTATACTGAACAACTAAGGACAAAACATGGAAAATCTCAATATTAAATTGTTATTCAAAAGAGGTGATAAATGCATAATTAGTCGCACGCGAAATAAAAACTAATTAATTCAGAAATAATTTGAAGAGGAAAATGGGGAATTTAGATAGAATCATGCAAATCATTTAAGTCGAAATGGAGCCATCAACGTTCAGGAAAACTACTTAATGATCAAGCAAATTAATGAGATGATTAAGCAAATCATTGTAGCCAAACACGGTGCAATAAATTAAAAGACAAAAAAAATTAAAAATTAAATTAAATTAGATAAAAAGTCTCCTGCTTGCGTTTGCCGGGAGTCGAACCCGGGTCTATTGCTTGGAAGGCAATTATCCTAACCGTTGGACTACAAACGCCTTTTCGAGATGCTAAAGTTTTAGCTGGAATTACAATTCTTTATCAAAATTATTGTTTAACATTTTTATCAAACGTTTTTTTCTAAAATTACTTAAGTTTTCAAAATTTTAATTAAGAAATAAAATATTTCTTTGAGTTTCTGCAATGAGTCCGAGATTTTCATAGGATTTCAAGTTTCAAAATGCATGTATGGAAATATTGTAAATTTAAAGGTTTCCGTGCAACCTAATGTAGATAGCAAAACGAAAATGACTCTAATATAGCATCCAAGTCTTCAACATATTAATATTCTTAGAGCACCTCATGAGTATCTTTAATTAAGAAACATTAGATACTCTATCTTTTAAAGAGTCAACCCTTAAAATTATGCTCCAAGAAACTTCTTATATTAATATTTTAATTTATAGAGTGAGTTTGACTGTCTAATATGTACGACAACGAGGCGGATATGCGTCGGAACATCCTCCCCTATCACCGCCTCGTCAGATAATTTCTCGTCGTACCCGCCCCTATACCCGTTTGAGTCGGGGATGGGATGGGATGGGATAGGGTGGGGCGAGGCAAGGTCTTTGTTCCGTTTATCGTCCTGTTTACCTTTTTTTTCATTATTTTTGATTGAAAACACTCGATAAAATCTTAATTTTCTATAGAATGGCATAGCTTTCCACTATTAGAAGAAATTCCTTTTATATAATAAATCATGAATTTTATTTATTCACAATAAATGGAATATATTCCTTCAAAGTTAGCAGGGTGTTTTTATCAATCATACTTCACAGTTCTGCTCACGGGCATTGGAACAAAAACCTGTTTGGATTTTTCCCTTTTTTTTCCCTATCAATTACTATACTCAATTATAAAAAAATTTATTCATTTTGATGTTTATTTACATAGAAAACAAAGTTAAACGAACCTCAAAAGTTAACAGAACTGGGATTGTCAAAAAAAATTTCAAAAAAAAAATAAATATATAAATATATATATAAGGGAAAAACCCAAACGGGTTTTTGTTCCAACACCCGTCAGAACTCTCATACTTCAACAGAAAAAATTGTCCTTGGCTAAAGAAAATAGGGGAAACTCCCTCCAACAACAAAGAAAATACGGAAAGCTTCAATTTACGTATAAAAGCATTGTAACTCATGTTATGTAGTAACATTCAGCTATTAGACAATAATTCTGATAAAACAGAAGCTTTTTCTTAAATGAAGAAATACTTAAAAGTAAACATGGAGCTTGAGAAAATTCAATAGCTAGTTCACAAACGGCTAAACTTGTAGATCTTCACGTGCTGTCATCTTCTTCTAGAATGTCTATATCGAGCTCTTTAAAAATTAATGACTATAAAAATGTTTATGAGTTAGACAAATGATGTATTTAACTATTTATTATTCAAATGCACTTAAAGAAAAATAAATTTACCTCCTCTTCAATATCGGTGTCACTTAACTTTGTACATCATCCAGAGTATGATGTAGGTGATGAATGTTCTACCAAAAAAATAAAACTAGTTAGCAATAAAAAAAATAACAGTTATGAAAAATATAGATATTTGTATTTCTTGCACCATGAATGTTAGCCCATAACCAATCTCGAGCACACATCAAAGCTTCCATAATTTCACGGTGATGCCTATTTCTGTGTGGACTTATAAATCAACCACTGGTACTGAATGCAAACTCCGACGCCACTATAGATATTGGGAAGGCTAAGATATCTCTTACAACTTTTTGTAAAGAATGATATTTTATTGAATTTGCATTCCACCATGCCAATATATCAAAATCATTTGATCTAGGTAATGTCAAGCTCTGATTTCGTACTATCAGAACTAATGGTATTAGAAACAAATAAATCAAATTGTGCCAACGGATCTTTTCTACTTGAAATAGTGGATATCTCAGTTTGGTTCAAAGACTGAGTTACGTTTTCACTTGATCCATTGTCTTGTTTTGTACTCATTTAGTATATTGTGACAAAATTTTCTAACATTTTCAATCTCAAGATCTGAAACTTCATTTCCATAAATCATTGAAAAATAATATTCAACCAACTTCATTTTAAATCATGGATCCAACACACTAGCTACAACCAAAATTCCATGAATCTCGCTCCAATATTTTTCAAACTTGTCAATCATACTCGAAGCCATCATTTTGATTTCATCATAAGGAGATTTCTTCCAATCGTAAATTGACAACTTTATCACAAAAATATTAGAAAAATAAAGATTGCATGTTGGATATTTAGTCCCAAAAAATAGTTTAGTCACTTCAAAAAACACCTCCAACCTTTCACATTTCTCTTTTGCCAAATTCCAATCTACATCACTAGGTAAACATCTACATTGCGACTCACGTTGCTTTAGTCGAGGAAAGACATCCCTATATTGTAAAGCACTATGAAGCATTAAGTACGTAGACTTCCTGCTAGTTTCGCCATCAAGTGCTAATTTTGTGGAGCAAGAGATTTTCAACTGGCTTGCAGAACTCTCAAACTTTTCTACTCTTTTTGGAGTTGCTTTCCAATATAAAACACAGTCATAAATTTTCTCAACACTCAAGTTAATGATCTCCAAACCATCTTTAACTATCAAGTTTAATATGTGTGCACAACAACACATATGAAAAAATTCACCATTTAACAAAAGTGAACTACCACAAAGCTTATTTAAAAGAATATTGATCATGGCTTCATTTGTAGTACAATTACCGACAATCAATGTAGATAACTTACGATCAATATTCCAATCCAATAAAGAGTCCATCAACGATATACTTAATACCTCAGATGTGTGCGGGCACGACATATAAAACATGTATTTAATATAAAAACAACATAATTATGACAAAAATCAATTTAAATAGTACATGAAAACAAGCAAAATAATTTTTGACAGATCAAAGTACCTCATAATTCGACTTTGAAATCTCCAAGCATCATCTATAAAATGCGCGGTGATGGTCATGAATCCTTTCCTCTGATTAGAAGTCCACATATCCGTAGTGATTGCAATTTTGCTATTGTTCCCCTCCAAAAGGCTCATTACTTTCAAATTCGTGTAATCGTAGATTTTCAAAATATCATTCTTTATAGTGTCACGAGAAATGTTCTTAAATAATGGTTGCAAAACATTCGTGAATCTTTTAAATCTAATGTGTTCAACCATTGAAAGATGATACTCGTGCAAAATTATCATACTTCCAAGTTCCCTTCGAGCATTGTCTTGATCAAAGGAAAAAGTACCCATTGAAACCCTTCCATAAACGTCCTTTACAAGATTCAATATTGTCTGCTTAATGTTTTTTTGATTTCGAAGATGACATCTTTTCATATGTTCGTGCAAATGTTTTGTACCATTCTTGCTTTTTTTTTTTTTTCTTTTTTTTTAACAATAGTTACAAATTGCCTTGTCTTCCCCCTTGATGACTCTATTTTTTTTTTCAATGCTCGATACAAATGTACAATGCCGTAATCGAGACATTTGAAATGAATACGAGCTATCAAAAACCGTAATAACTTGATTTTACAATCAACTATCAAAAAACCATAATTAAAATGAATACAATCAGCATAGATTTTGAAGAAATATATAAATGTTCTACCTAAGAAATTGTATATGTTGATTGGAACTTCTTTCTTAATATTTGTAGAACTCATAAAAATTAAAGAAACGATGAATTTGTTATAATTTATGTTTTAATTTATATCACTCAATCCATCAATCATTCAATAAATCCATCACGGTTTTTCCATGTCTGAACCAAAACTTATGAATTTAAATGTAAATCACCACTCTTTTAACCCCCAGAAGGGTTTCTAATCAGACCCCCAAAAACAATTACATCAACTTTAAAATCAAGAAAAAGGAAAATCAAAATAGAAGGTTTCATTAGAAATATTAAAGAGAGAAGAAAGATGATTACCTAAGAAATTGGAATTTGTGGCAGAGAGATAAAATTGTGTCCATTCTCCAAGGGTTTATATAGAGTGAAGAGATGCAAATCATAAAGAATGAATATTTCTTACAAAATAGTCATGTGTGCAACGGCAATGGCGACTCTATATTGATTATGGTGAAGAAGAAAATGGGTTGATTTTGGCAAAGGGGATGGGTTGATTTAAGTGGAGATTTGTGCAGAGATAGTTTTGGTGCGGCAGCGATGGATCTACAAGTATAATTCTGACTAAATTACCCTTGACTTAGTTGGTCAAAATTATATATATATATATATATATATATATATATATATATATATTTTTTTTTTTTTTTTTTTTTTTGAGGTCAACTAACAGCTAATATGATGGAATCCGTCATATTGGATTTCATGTGCGATTTTTTAAAGGTTTGACACCTTCAATGGTACAAACGAAAGGTTTGGGTCAAGTTTGCTAATAAATGAAAGGTTTGTGTAGCGGCTGCAATTTTCCCTATTATTAATTTAATTTTGTATTAAATTGAAATTAAAATAGAAATAACAAATTAAAAGGTATTAATTTGAAATTTTAAAATATTTATTTTTCAACACAGACATCAATATTGTATTTTAACCTTTCAGTTTTATAGCACTTTGAGTCCTTGGTGGACAGTTATTAAGACCTATAAAACAAGAATGCCCAAAAAAATATGTACATAGAATATATATGGAAAAAAAATAACACGTTTATTTAGTAATAATACTTCCAACTAAGTATTTAAAACCCCTAAAAACTTCATTTATTAACATGATAAAGAAAAAGAATCCTGAGTATACATGTAGATATTGTAGTCAAACGACATTTAATTTCTTTTATTATTTATTGACTCCTGCTTGGATTTTGACATGCATTTTTCCTTGATCAACTTCGTGAATTGATACCACGTTGAACCGTTTCAAGTTGTTAGTCGATTTCAGTAGCGATGGGTGCCCGACTCGGGCTTGGTATTCTCCATGAAACAGTGAAGTTTCGAAGTAACCGTTAGAATCTGTGGTTCCTTTCAAACGAGTAGCAAGTCCCCATTCCGACAAGAGCTTGTCGACGACATCTCCAGTTGGCAAGTTTCTGAAATTATTGTCAGTTAAACACATTCTATAGCATCCTGTTGGAGTCCATGCTCCCCATATCATTATCCCTTGTACTCCAGCATGTGCATGAACTTCTCTTAGAATCTGTTCCAAATACAATGCCTGCACAGATAATAATTTTCGTATTAATTAAGATTCTGCCTGCTAGATGGGTTTGATTAAAAAAAGAGAGTCGCGTACCTGGTCAGGTCTGGAATCAACATCCAATTCAGTAAGCCAAATGGGCAGATTGGCAGAAGAAAGTTGATCGAGTGAAGTTCTTATGTAAGGAAGATTTGGGACTGTAAAATGACCCTCTAATCCAATTCCCAAAGGACCAATATAACCTTCTTCTCTAATTCGACTAATTTTTGCTAAATACTTAGCTGGTGAGGCTAGACCTCCGCTTTTCTCAATTGTATCAAAATCATTGAGAAATGGAATTGTGTTCCCATCAATCTGGTTGACCTTCTCGTAGAAAGTAGTTGATGCGTTTGCTCCAAGTTTGTCCTCAAAGAACGAATAATGCAAATTTTCATTCACAACATCCCAATGGATCATCTGCCCCTTGTATTTACTCATTACATAATTCATCCTGTGATCTGTGACAATTCGTAGGTCATCTGTCGAAAGTCCCCCCACCCAATTAGGTTGGAGTTTCGGATTATTCCAGAATATGTTATGACCTCGCACTTGAATGTTGTTTGCCTGGGCAAACTTGAGCATGGCATCAGCGGGACCGTAGTCTTCCTTGCCACGGGAGGGTTCATTGATATACCACTTCAACTCGTTCTCGAATACGGTGTATCTGAACCTGGGTGTGAACCACTTTCGGTACGCAGTATTTTCTAGGACGAGCGGGTTCATCGTGCAACCCAAAGGGAAACCTGGAAGATTTTGTTTAATCGTGATCGTAGCATTGGCTAATGCTTGGCCCTGTCGATCGACAGCTTGGAATTTCACCTTGCTCTTTCGTACCTGGAATTTTATTTATTTATTTATTTTGTTATTTTGAGTGAAGTTCAAGGGTAGTGAATGGTGATCAAAACTGGGTAGTGAATGGTGATCAAAACTAACTACACACACGCTTTTACCTTTTCAATGCTTTGATCTTGGTGGGATTTCCATTCTTCGTGTGTAAATGGTTGCAACGAAATACTATCTGCCATAATATGAATTGATGTATCTTTGGTCTGAAAAGGTAGATGAGTCAAGAAAGTATATAAATTGTAAAATCGAAAAAAAAAAACATGTGGGTTTGTAGTTCAAAATAGAGGTTTGAGGGGGGCAACTACTTACCTCAAAATAGAGTTGGGCTGGTCCGGAAGAATTGACGACTATGCCACCCTTAAGCATGGACCAACAACCCTTTTTAGCCATAACCCATCCAGCAGTTTCATCGCCAGTTTTTGTCTTGAACTTAGCAGCTATGTGAGCATTTCCCTGGCTTACCCGTAACCAAGCTACACAAAGAATTAACATAAATTAAAGAAGCCATTTCAAAGAAGAGGAAAATACTGTATACTAAACATATCATCACCGTTAAAATAAATTGCTTTCTATACATTATAAATTTTGTTTTAAAGTTATGGAAATATAGATATATACCCGAGAACACGTAAAGTTTATCCTTCTCCAAGTTAAATTTCTGTGTAAAGCTATCGAGTGTTGTGTTTCTGTTGGAGGCAACAATATATTTGTTTCCGTCATCGGATTTTTCATGCTCGACTTTTGCATCTCCGAATATTGTCCACCCCTTCAGCCCAAGATTCAGTTCAGGATTCACAACTATCCCTCCACCATAATGAGCATCTTCTGGCTTTGCTAAACACTGAAAGAATGCATGCCCAGAAAATCATATTGTGTTTCAGTTATCAAATTAAGCAAAAAATAAAATAAAACAACTATTTCCTAGTGTGTGTGTGTGTGTGTTTCTTGAAGAAAGATGTTAAAACAAAAGGTAATCTGCCTTGGGATTAAATCTGTAATCATAAGGGACTGCATAAGCTTTGTGGCCTGTAGAACATAAACCGAGGTTAGAATTAATAATAAATTAAATTTCGTGAAGAAAAGGAAAGAAACAAGATGAATATAAGTAATACCAAAATCGAGAGCGAGAAAGACAATCGCGAGTAAACAAGATGTCAGTAGCTTTGCCATTTTTGATAGTGTCTTGTTAGTCTCTTTTGAACGATGTTAACAATATTATGCCCTTTTTATACTGAATAACTAAGGACAAAACATGTAAAATCTCAATATTAAATTCTTATTCAAAAGAGGTGATAAATGCATAATTAGTCACACGTGAAATAAATACTAATTAATTCATGAATAATTTGTAGAGGAAAATGGGGAATTTAGAGAGAATCATGCAAATCATTTAAGTCGAAATGGAGCCATCAACGTTCAAGGAAAACTACTTAATGATCAAGCAAATAAATGGGATATATATATAAAAATTCAATTCTAATTTCCAATAGGAACTAGAACTCAATTTCTCATTTCGTTTTTTTTTCCTCCACTTTGAATTTCAGAATGAGAATTTAAAAATAAGATATTTTATTATTTTATTATTTTATTATTTTTTATTTCTTAATTTATTTATTTATTTTTGTCAACGGTATAACTAATGGGAACAATAAACAATTACTACAATAAATTTCACATTTCACAACTAACAATCTTACAAAATACTTTCATAATCAAGAGGTAATTCCAATTAAAAATATATAATATATAATATACAACTAACATATATATTCATTATATATTCTCTCTCTCTCTCTCTCTCTCTCTCTCTCTCTCTCTCTCTCTCTCTCTCTATATATATATATATATATATATATATTATAATTTATACATATATACAATTGGCATACATTATATATAGAAACTTAAGAATACTTTGCTGTAATTTTTTTATTATTTCTGGAGAAGAAGAAGGATGCTTATATACACATACATACACGGCCAGCCCTAGTGTTTGGGCATTCTAATGATGGTAGACTCCTAATGACCTTAGAACTTTTATCATAATAAACTATAGCAATATATTACAGTAGAGATTTTGTCAAATAAAATAGGTAAGTAGATTATGTTTCAATACGCCCCCTCAAGATGGAGGACGGAGGACGCCAATCTTGGACCGAATGCTGGAGAGTTTGGAGCCTGGAACTGGTTTTGTCAAACTGTCAACTAACTGATCAGAGCCAGAGACATGAGAGACACGAAGCCTGCCATTCTGAACTTTTTCGCGAACAAAATGGAAGTCAAGAGCGATGTGTTTCATTCGAGAATGAAACACGGGATTAGCACATAGCTAGGTGGCCCAACATTGTTTGAGTAGATAACAGGAGTGGTAGATAATGTGTAGCCAATTTTATGAAGAAGAGCTTGAAGCCAGGTGATTTCAGCAGTTATGGCAGCAATGGACCGGTATTCAACCTTTGTGGATGAGCGTGCAATAGTGTTCTGTTTCTTAGAGCTCCAGGAGATCGGATTAGAGCCAATAAACACAATGTAGGCACCAGTGGAGGTTTTGTATGTGATGTTGCAGTCCCAATCAGCATCAGAAAATGCATGAAGAGAGAATGGGGAATTCTTTTGAAGGAGAAGACCATGATCAACAATCCCATGCAAATGCCGTAAGACACGCTTGAGGGCACGGCAGTGCACAGAAGTAGGCGAGTGCATGAATTGGGAAAGTTTGTTGACAGCAAAGGCCACATCCGGACGGGTCAACGCCAGGTATTGTAAGGCACTAAGTACACAAATAAAAACCCCTACTTTTAGGGAACTTTTCAAAAAAGATTGAAGCCTCTAGAAATTCAAAATGCCTTTCCTCTCTACAAAATCTTTATTTCTCTATATACATTTACAAACACAATGAGTTGCTCATATATATGTGACACTACGAGTTGTTCATTATTAGCTCCAGATTTCGTCCTAATGATGAAAAATTTAGCCCAACATATTCGTACAAACAAACACATAAGAATTGAGAACATGATCACTAGAGTAAAAGAAAGAAGAAAATAGATGAGCAATTAAATTCAAGCTTAAACGCCAAAAGTCCTCCTTAGTCTTCTTCCTCTTCTTCTTCGCCTTTAACCCCAGGTATGGAATTTGTGTTTGTCTCCTCTTTTCTACAATTATGGAGAATTCAAGCTTAAACATCAAAATGTCCTCCTTAGTCTTCTTCCTCTTCTTCTTTGCCTTTAACCCTAGGTGGTTTCTAGAATTGTCTAACTCCTTTGAAGTCCCCATGTCTAGGATTATATAGGAGTTCGCTTGTAAGAACTAGAAACTCCAACAAATATACCCATTTTATCCCCAAAATTTCGTGCAGCCGCTAACATAAAATTTGTGTTTTTAATCTGCTTGCCGCAAGCTGTGCTGGTGGGAATTTTCTGTTTCAAATGCATTTTAAATATCAACATCTAGACCAAACCGTTTCAAAATGGTTTGTTGATCAGTTCAAGAATGAGCCATGGAAGACGTGTGAGCTTTTTGAACTCTATAGAATATAGAATAGCGATGAAAACTTAAATTGATTGAGTACCCTGGGTAAATTATCAATTTCAGTAAAACTATTAATTATCGAGTACCTAGGGTTTAGAATATAGAACAACGGTGCAAACAATGAATCAATTTCAATAAATAAAAAAATTATCAGGGTCGTATTACTACTAAACATGCGGATATAATGTGCACTGGTGGTGAACTTAATGTGACAATATTAACACCGTATGTACTTCAGTGGCGGAGCTATTTGATGTCCCCTCACTTGGATTTAGGAAGCTTTCTTTTACATAGAGTTTACAAAAAAAATTGCAAGAATATATGAAAAGAAACGAACCTTCTTTGGTAAGTTTCTGTCAAGGCCTTGAGGGAGTCAGTTAGTTCCTTCTTCTTGGTTTTTAGCATTGCACTCGGCTATTTGTGGGGATTTTCTTAAAAATGAGTTTGATTGGCATTCAAGAAAGAGAACTTATTGCTTGGTACGTTAGACAAACTAATTCAATTTTCTTGAACCTATTTCTTGGAAGTTTTGCTGTTAGGTTTAGATCGAAGTAGTTAGCTCATCTTACATAACAAAAAGAGAATCAAATAGTGAGAAATACGAAAAATAAGAACAAGAACACAATATTTTCGCCCTAAGGCAAGAGGTTCAGAACCGGAGTTCCTAATCCTCTTTTGAGCTTTCACCACCGGAAGGAATCACTATATTAACTGAAATCAAGAAACTGTCCAGAATGCATATCGATGACACTCAGCAGAATCACACAAGATTTATTAATAACACGCCTCTCTGACCAGTACAAATATCCATAGAAGGATACCAACAACATACACTATACAAATCACTCAAGACCTATACAGTATCTCTGGTTTTCAAATCTAAGAGAAGCTTTCAGTTTCGTGTGAGAGGAAGTTCAAACAGTCACAGAGAGAGAATTCCAGAGGGTGAGAGAAAATGAAAATAGTCTATTACTCAAACCCTAGAATTCAATAAGTATCGAAGACACTAGAAGGTCTTCCATCAACGGTGAGTGAAATGACACTTGGCAAGATTAGGTGCATCCATTCTTTAAAAGAAAAAACGTGTTTCAGAGAAACACGACTTAGCCAACAGACCAACTCAACTCAATGTGTAGTGATCCAAGCCCACAATCCCATCATGACAAAAGATCAAGCCCATTGTGCCATTTTTCTCCACATTTGCCATTCTTAAAAACACAAAATTAATGAGAAAATTGAGTAACTCTAAAATTATATTTATTATTTTGGAATATGTTTTTAGCCATGGGTTTGCAGAGCAATCGAGTACTTCATTTGGAAAATTTGCTGGATCAATTTTCAAATGACTAATGACAGTAATGATGTTTCTGAGTTTTCAGTATTTTTTTTTTCCGTATTCAGTTGCAACCTTTTAATTTTACAGCACTTGAATTTTTTATGGCACATTTTTATTCCTTTAACCTCGAATGATAAATGTGAAAAATAATATTGACACAGAATTGATACAAAGAAAAATTAGTCTAACGAGTACACTTATTTTTAAGACCATTGAAGTATTTTAAAATTTTATTATAGAAAGTATGAGTATACAAAATTGATCGTGTAGTCAAAAGAAACTGCATTCCTTATATTATTATTTACTAACTCATGCGTGGATTTTGACACGAACTGTTCCCTGATCAGCTTCCACCATTGATGCCACGTTGAACCTTTTCAAGTTGTAATTCGATTTTGACCGTAACCATGGATGACTGATTTGGGCTTCATATTCTCCATGAAATAGTGAAGCTTCGAAGTACCCATTAGAGTCTGTGGCTCCTTTTAAACCAGCATCAAGTTTCAGTTCCGACAAGATCTTGTCAACAGCGTTTTCAGTTACTAAGGGGACGTTCTCTTCGTGTTTCAATTTTGTGTTTTGAATTTTGAATTCGTTTTGTGTTTTGAGTGTCTATTTTGAGATTGTTGAAAACTCGTTCTTTTTGTCGTTTTGAAAAAAAAAATTACAACCCGTGTTTTTTGAGTTTTGACAAATTTGTGAAGAAAATAGTCAAACATAAAAAAAATTATTTTCTATTTTCTTCACAAAATTTTCAGCCGTTTTCAAAAACTCGTTTTCGAAAATAAGAAAGAGAACGGGTTTTCAAAATTTTGAAAAATCGAAAACAGAAAACGATCCAAAAACAGCAAAGAGAACAGTTTTTGAAATGGTTGTCTGTTAAACTTAAACACATCCTGTTGGAGTCCATGGAGCCCATAACATTATCCCTTCTACAGCCGGGTGCGCGTGAGCTGCTTTTATAATCTGATCCAAGTACAATGCCTGCACAAATAATACACAATTAACATCAATCTTTACTTTAATTAGTACGTCGAAATGGAGACGCCTGGCAAGGTGTACTACAATAAATATTTCTCTTTTCAATCATGTTATGTGTATAGGGATTTTTGTCGGACATTTTGACAGATTGTCAGCTGTTGGTATAATTTCATTGGATGTTGGACAAAAAAAAAACTTAAAACCAATCACTCCAATGTTGTCACCTCAGTAAAATTTCATGTACATTTCATATGTACAAAGAGCTTAATTCTTCTCTTTTGCAGTAGTATGGTGTATCAAAAAAAAAATGCTCTTGGTCTCACCATCTTTTGTTAAATTTGAGTGTTAGTTTCTGATATATAGAAGTTAGAAATCATGAACACACTTCGTATGGGTATTTAAAAGCTTAATTTTAAAAATTTGAATGACAAATGTTTGTATAGGCTAAAAGTAGTGATGTCAAAGTGAGCCAATCCGACCACGTATTCTTGGCTAGATCCAGCCCGAGAATAGCGGAATGTCAAGTGCTTTGGCCAGACCCACCTAGCGATGCGCCATAGAAAATTTTGGCTGGCCCAACCTCGCTGTGTGTCTTGTAAAAATTTTTGGCTATCAATTTATATATGATGCTAAGAAGTTTGCCTCGACTTTGCTTAAGAAAATCTTTAAATTTTTAGCCTTAACTAATTCTTGAATACGAGAGAATGATTACTAGTGAAACATCACCTGTTTGTGTCCTGAACCAACATCCAATTCAGTAAGCCAAATGGGCAGCTTTGCGGTAGCAAGTTGATCAAGTGTAGCTCTTATGTAAGGAATATTTGGAAAGTTAAAATGACCCTCCAATGATGTCCAGCCTTTTAAACTATGATTCAGTTCTGGATTTATAACTGCCCCTCCACTATAATGAGGGTCTTCTGGCTTTATCAAGCACTGAAAAAAGCATGCCCCAAAAATCATATAAACTGTTTAAATGACAAATTAATCAAAATATTGAAAGTAAAAACCCTAAGAGGTAGTTTAGTTGGTCAGACATTGGGTTTGCTCCCCAATAGTCACCAGTTCGAGTCCCCTCAGGACCACTGAGGTGAGTATCAAACTGTAAACTTCAGGGCTCTGTGGGATTAAGCGAGGTGTGCATAAACTGGCCCGAACATCCACAGTCATAAAAAATATATATATTGAAAGTAAAAAATTGAGCATATTTGCTAGTGGTTTATTTTTTATTTTTTGGGAAAAAAATGTATGAGAAAGGGTAGCCTGCCTCTGGATTAAATCTATGATCATAAGGGACTGCAAAAACTTTGTTGCCTGTAGAACATAAACCAAGTTAGTCACAAGCAGTCCTAAATTAAGTTCTGTGATGAACAGTAACAACTATGACAATAATAATATTTACAATTTACTCTTATTGAAATTTGAAGGTAATATCATGGCTACTCCCGAGTTCCGAAAAGAAAAAAGAATGAAAAAGTTAAACTGGGTGTAATACCATAAACGAGAGCAAGATGATCACGAACAAACAAGATGTCAATATAATTATAAAGAATAAAAATCCGACCAAAATTGGTCTGATTTCTTTTGTTAGTATGGAATCAATGATTTCATTTTCATAATTTTCAATGAAAATCCATTCAGTCCAATTTTCAAGATACCCGGATCAAACCAATGATGCCCACCCCTATAGATGGTTGAGTTCTCTTGGTCCTATTTTAAGAAATATTTCCCACACAATTTAACTATATAAATGGGAAAATTCAGTACTTATACAATGAATTTTTATTTTTATTTTTTTATTTTTTGCTCTGTGTTTTAAGTTACATGTGCATGGGAGCAATCAAGTCATTTTTAGTCATTCAAAAGAAATCATTAAAATAGGCAGCATAACTTTTTGATCAACTGTAGCACTTAAGCCCGTAACGCTCAAATTACCAGCGTTTCGATTTTATAATAATGAATCATACTGAGATAAAACAATTATCGTCAATTTAACCATTAAAATGATAATATTGACATATAATTAATCAGAGATGAAAAGGTATGAACTCATGTGTCTTTGTTCTAGCTACTCAATCTGTCATCGACTCTTCATGCACTGATTTTGACTAGCGTTGTTCTCTTCGGATTTCTCTCCATCGATGCCACATTAAACCTTTTTACATTGTAAGATTGTGACAGTGCTGTTGGATGATTGATTTGGGCTTCGTAAACTCCATGAAATAGTGAAGTTTCGAAGTAACCATTAGAGTCTGTGGTTCCATTTAGACTTGAAACAAGTCTAATTTCAGACAAGATTTTGTCAACAACGTTTCCAGTTTCTAAGTTTTTGAAATTGTTGTCTGTTAAACACATTCTATAGCATCCTTGTGGACTCCATGCAGCCCATATTATTATCCCAGCTACACCCCTGTGTGCATGAACCTCCCTTATAATCTGCTCCAAATCTTTGGCCTGCCCAAATAAGTACACACAACATCAATTGTAAATATCTTTATTTTTTGTCTCAACGTAAGGATCTGTAGTAAAAAGTTACCTGATTAGGTCCGGATTGAACATCCAATTCAGTAATCCAAATGGGCAGTTTTGCGGAAGTAAGTTGATCGAGTGAAGCTCGTATGTAAGGAAGATTTGCAGTCTGAAAATGACCCTCCAATCCAATCCCCAAAGGACCCTTGTAACCTTGTTGTCTAAGTTGTTTAATCTTCCGCAAATACTTAGCCGGTGAGACTAAACCATCCCTGCTATCCTCGATTGTGTTATAGTCATTCAAAAATGGAGTTGTTCTCCGATCAATCTTGTTCGCCTTCTTATAAAAAGAAGTCGATGCTGTCCCCCCAAGCTTCGATTCATAGTACGAAAAATGCAGATTTTCATTCACAACATCCCAATGGATCAACTGTCCTATGTATCGTTTTATTATTGAAATTATCCTTTGTTCCGTAACAGTCAACAAGTCCTTTTTTGAAAGTCCTTTTAGCCAATTAGGTTGGTATCGCGGATCATCCCAGAAAACATTATGACCTCGAACTCGAATATTGTGTGTTTTGGCAAACTTGAGCAAGGCATCAGCAGTATTGTAATGTACCTGGCCATCGGAACTTTCAGTGGCATACCACTTCATTTCGTTCTCGAATACTGTGTATTTAAACCTGGGCAAGAACCATTTCTGGTACGCAGTATTTGACAATATATTCTTGTTTATCGCACAACCGAAGGGGAAACTCCATTTATTTTGTTTGACGGAGATGGTTGCATTGGCTAATGGTTGGCCGTGCTGATCCACAGCTAAAAATTTCACCTTGCTCTTGCGAATCTGCAATTTTTTGTCATATAAAATTTAAATCAAACAAACACAAACATAAGCGCGCGAGCACACATTATATATACACGTTTACCTTCTCAATGTTTTGATCTCGGTGAGAATTCCACTCTTCATGTGTAAATGGTTGCAATGAAATACTATCTGCCATAATATTAATCGATGTATCTTCAGTCTGAAAGAATAGAAAAGTCAAAACAAATATATGAACAACAATGAAAATGTGAATATTATTCCCAAAAAAAGACATGCTGGCAGGGGTGGAGATTGTTACCTCAAAATAGAGGTAGGCAGGGCTAGAAGAATTCACAACAATGCCACCCTTAAGCATGGACCAACAACCCTTTCGAGCCATGGTCCATCCAGCAATTTCATAGCCAGTTTGTGTTTTGAACATAGCAGCTATGTGAGCTTTCCCTTTGCTTACCCGTAACCAAGCTACAAATCATTAATAAGGTTCACATAAGCTATATGTATAATATCTAGCTAGGTAATATTTGTGAGTCCTACGAAATGTGTAGTTAAAATTTTGAAAAGTAGAATTTTTGAAGAATAAAATGAAACCCAAACCTAAAATGTGACTGGACAATTAGCAAACAAAAAACATATTGTGTCAATCAAGGCTAAGAATTTACATAAACACAAAATGTTATTAAACATATGAAGCAGTAGATACGTACCGGAGAACACGTAAAATTTATCCTTCTCCAAATTAAATTTCTGAGTAAAACAATTGAACGTTCCATTTCTGTTGGGGACAACTATGAATTTGTTACCATCCTCGGATTCTTGAAGTTCGACTTTTGCATCGCCTAATGTTGTCCAACCTTTTAACCCGTGATTCAGTTCCGGATTTACAACTATCCCTCCACCATAATGAGCTTCTTCTGGCTTCGCCAAACACTGTCAAACAAAAAATATATTAATTTTTCAATTATCAAGTTAAGCAAAAAACTAAAATTAAAAAAAAAAAAAAAAAGGAAAGGGTTGCCTGCCTTGCTGTTGAATCTGTGATCATAAGAGACAGCATAAACTCTGTAATCTGTACAGTATAAACAATAATAAATTAAATTCTATCTTGACTGACAACACGGCTAATGGTAAAACTCAGTTCTTTTTCTCCTAAAAGTAAGTCACATTGTATAGAGGAAAAATGTAGAAATGAGTTCAATGTATGTAATACCATAGAGGAGAGTAAGAAAGACAAATACGAACAAACAAGATGTCAATGGTTTCTCCATTAATGATGATAATTTGTTTATCTTGAATGTATAGGTAACAGTACAGTGACCTTTATATACTAGAAGGAATTAAGAATAAGATGTGAAATTCGATAGTAGATTTTCTGTAGTTCAAAAGATTGTTAAAATCATTAATACCTAATAAGTGATATCATGCCATATAAAAATTGATAACTAAGGGAAATGTATCAAGAGGAAAATCTGGAAATGAAAGAGAATAGAAAAATTAATTATTTAGGTGAAAATATGGTGCCAAAAATATTTAATTGGCGAATTATTTCGGTCAAAGGGCATTAATTTTGAAAGGAGATTTTCCATAGTTGTCATTAAATTTGAAAATATACCAAATTTGGTCGCTTTTGCTTATGGTGCTTAAAAAATCACTTTTTTGGTGTGAAATGTCCAAATTACCTTTAATAATAGATTTTTAGAAGCATTTAATACTCAGTAATACTTGATTTGAAAGTCATTAATGTTATGATGTGATGATTTAATTTGTATGCTATAAACATTTGATACATGTATATTATCTTGGGTATTATGAATTTTGTTAATTAAAAAAGAAAAAATATTTAGAAAAGTGAACATAAACAATTTTTTTCTACCATTAACAAATCCTAACTTTCTAACCATCTTCTTCATTCCTTCATCAAAATGACATTACTATTAGATTCATCATCCATTTTGAGAGATTAATATATTACAAATTGTTTATATTTTTATGTTATAACTTACTGCTTTTGAAATGTTAAATAGTCATATTTATTCGAAATTTTTGAAATTATTATTCATTGATTTGTTTGATTTTTCAAATCTTTTTTAATAAAGATACCAATATCCTCTACAAACTGTGAAGAATTCAATATTTAATGAAATATTGAGTTATTTATTTAGGAAGATGTTGTCATATTGTAGTTAGGAATTGACTATCATCATTAATGTTTTGAATAATTTCTTTCAACCAAACCTAATAAATGTTTTCAATGATTGTCTATTTAATGATTTACTGTGCAAATTATTTAGGAAGAAGATTTTCTAATTTGGTAGCACAATATTGGTGTTTTGAATAATGTTGGGAATTTTTAATATTTATTTTTGTTGATTATTACTAAAATACTATTATTATTTTGTTGATATTTTGATTATTTGTTAATGTAATTGATGCACCTTTATTATTTTTTTTTAAAAAATAGACATGAAAAAATTGATTTATTACTTTATATTTTCAATTATATGAGTTGTAAATGATTTGGACATATAAATGTTGTTTAAAATATTACATTATATATGTTTAATATTTTCTTACAAAAATAAAGTCTTCAAAAGTCTTAAATGTCTCTAGTGAAAGTTTCCAAAAGTCCATGGTTAACTTTTATTAAAATCTTACCAAATCCATCTAAATCACTTGAAAGTTCACAAAGTCTCCAAAAGTCACCCATTTTAAAAAGTCTCCAAAAGTTTCTAAAAATCTCAATTGAATACACCCCCTCCCCCCCCCCCCCCCCCCCCATTTTTTTTTATTTATCATATTTCTTGGACAATCTTAATTGTCATCTTCTATTAGAACTAATGAAATATCATGGACTTTTTCATTTAAAGTATTAAATTCTTAAAATAATAAAAAGGGGAGGGGACGGGGCCCCTGCACAAGTCCCCGACCCGAATACCCGATTAAGCGAGGTAATTCCCGTCCTGGGTATCGAATTTTTTTGTCTTCCCTACATGTTCATGTCTACTATTCCATCACCATTGGTTTATAAGTATTTTAATGAATTTAATAGGTAATTTTAAAATAGCTATTTAAATATTAAATTCTAATGGCTTGTTAATTTTTGAAGGTAAGTTTTAGTTAATTTAGCGATTAAGTTGATTATTAGTTGATATCCGCCAAAATAAATAAATAAAATAAAACATCAATGAAGCGCAATTCTACTTTCTTTTCTTTTCTTTTTTTAATATTTTGGCCAAAAGTTTCTCTGAAGTTTTTATAGAAAACAATTCATAATCAACAAGAGTTTAATAATCGCAAGTGGAAACTCATTGGTGGACTCTGATAAGTATTGTTTTCGGATCTACATCTTCCATTGCTGGCTTCACCTCAAATACTTCATTAATTTTCTTAGATTTTTTCCCTGAAAAGTTACTAATTCTGGCTTTGTAAGCTCCATGAAACAATGAAGTTGCGAAGTAACCGTCAGAATCTGTAGTGCCCACAAAATCCTGATGCCTCCATTCCCTTATTACCTTGTCAACCACATCACCAGTTGGTAAGTTATTGAAATCATTGTCTGTTAGACACATTCTCCAGCACCCCTTTGGGGGCTTCCATGCTGCCCACAGTAGTATCCCTTGAATCGCTGGATGCGCGTGGAGCTCTCTTATAACCTGCTCCAAGTACACTGACTGCAACAACAACAAAAAAAGAAAAAAAGAAAAATTATTATGTTATCCATTTTAGTATGACAATAGATTCATGTTAACCTTGCCGTCTTTCTTGGCTCTGAGTGAGCAATAAAATCAAATTACCTCGTTTTGTGCGTGCAGGACGTCCAATTCTGTAATCCAAATTGGCAAATTTGTAGCAGCAAGCATATCAATGGAAGCTCTTGCATACGGGAGATTTGGAACAGCGAAATGACCTTCCAATCCAATTCCAAGAGGGCCATGATAACCTTGTTTTCTAATCAGTTTGATTTTGTCCAAATATTTAGCCGCTGTTGCTGAAAAGTCTCTGGGCCTCTCGATAGTGTTGAAATCATTCAAAAATGGCAATGCCTTTTTATCAAGTTCGTGAACCTTTTTCAAGAATACAGCTGATGCGTTTCTCCCCATTCTATCCTCATACTGCGAGAAATGTAAATTTTCATTGATAACATCCCAATGAATCACCTTGCCTGCGTATCTTTTCACGATAGAATTTATCCTCCTTTCAGTGGCCTCTGGTAGATCGCTTTTTGTAAGATTTTTAACCCACGAGGGAGTGTACCTGGAATCAATTGCATAAAATTGTGCATGTGTTATGTCATAAAAATTAAGTTTTTAGATGAGGTGTTTCATCAAAGAAATGGAGTACTACCTGGGATCGTCCCAAAGAATGTTGTGTCCACGGACAATAATATTATTTTTATGGGCAAATTTGAGCATGGCATCAGGGATAGAATAGTTTTCTTGATGAGGATATTTCTCATTAGCATACCACTTCATTTCATTCTCAAATACTGTGTACTTGAACCTGGAGGTGAACCAAGACTGATAGGCCTTGTGGTCTATGATGGCCTCACTCATGGCATTGCCGAATGGAAATGCCTGATGAATCTGCTTTAGGGAGATTTTTGCATTCGCTATGGGATTGTCCTCGAAATCAGTAACTTGAAATTTAACTAGGCTCTTGCGTTTCTGCAAATTAAGACAGCTCATAAAACTTAGATATTGTCCAATAATTAAACATCATTACTTTGGAAATGAATAATGCTATCTAGCACCAGTTTTGGCGGCATTAGTCAAGTCGAGATGGATCTCACTACCAACCAAACTGGTGCTAAATAGCATTACTTTTACGACAGTTAATAGCCCCTAAGATGCTTTTCCACCTGAGGGCAGCCCGAGACAGAAACACTACCTTCTCAATGTTTTGATATTGATGAAACCTCCATTCTTTCTGGGTAAATGGTTGTAAAGAAACACTGTCTACCCATATGTCGATTGTTGTATTTTGTGTCTGAAAGCCAAATAAAATTGCCTACTTAAGAAAAACAACTTGAAGACTTTGTGAAAAAGGTACCATAAAACGGGAAATGGTACCTCGAAATAGAATTCGACGGGGGTAGAAATATTCAGAGAAAAGCCACCCTTAAGCATGGTCCAACATCCCTGCCTGGCTAAAACCCATCCAGCAGTTCTAATTTCTGTTTTCGTCTTGAACATAGCAGCTATATAAACATCTTCTCCATGACTTACCTGTAGCCATGCTGCATAAAAACGACACTGGCCCATAAAATAAATCCTCCCCAAAAAAAATTTAAAATGAACATTTTCTTATTATTATATATTTTTTTTTTTGCACCAAAATTTGTACCTGAGAATGCGTAGAGATTATCCTTATTCAAGTAAAATGTTTGTGAAAAGCTGTCGAAAGGTAAAACTCTTTGAGAAGCAACTATGTACTTGTTGCCATCTGGGGAATTTTTATGTTCTACTGTTCCATTTCCAAATTTTTTCCAGCCGGTTAATGCATCTTCAAATTCTGGGTTCAAAACTATTCCTCCATCATATTGAGGCTTTAGAGGCTTTGCCAAACACTGAAAACCATAATCAAATAATATTAATTTCATCTCAATTAATAAACGATTTCTATCTATGCTCATGCATTGCACAGGCTTAAGAAAAAATCGAAAGCAAAGGGAGTTTGCCTCAATGGTGTATCCGTAATCATAATCTACCGCGTAAGCTGGAAGACCTGCACAACATATATTTGAAAAAACTGGTAAATATACTTAGCAAAATGGTTAGGTGACAAAGAAGAAGATATCTTTGTATGTTTTCCTTTATACATCCTTTATAAACTTGAATCTATTATTAACCAAAAAAAGTAAAAATTCTATGGTTTAAGGGTTACATCTGAATCAAATTGGAGGTCAAAAATAATTAATTAAACAATATATATGCAAACACTATAAAAAAAATTATGAACATAGAGTAATTTGACCAGTTCCTAGCTTTATTTCAGCTTCAAATTAATTCATAAAATACGTACAAACCTAAAGTAACAAGAAAGCAAAAAAGCAGCAGAAGAAGTTTCTTGTCCCTCTGCATGTTTATTATGTATAACAGGGCTGATCTTCAAATGCAAATTAGCCTGCAAAAGAAAAAAAAATAAAAAATTTGTCATTAAAATTTGCAAATATGTAATTAAATACCAAAAATCTACAAAGATTTACCAGGGGATTTATTGAAAATGAAATGAACAAAATCAGCAGCTGCCTGTATGTAATGTAAAAATATTTAATTCCCTATACAATTCAAAACAATATTAAATGGCTACTAGCAATGTTCTCCATGTTTTCTATCGCTACTCTATTGCCAATGTTGGCAATTTATGTATTTTTCATATGACGTGCATGCTTAGATTTTTGTAACGAATGTTACGATCTAGTTTTAATTTAACCGTCATAATCTTATAGGTTTAAGAATTAATTGTTCATTTATTTATCTCATCTGCCTTTAATATTACATTTATGAACTGTTTTAATTTGGTGTTATAGCTTATAGATACACATTTTCTGTTTGGAAATTAAATAATGTTGTGTTGATAACTACTCGAATATTTCTTATGGTTAGTTCGTCTCAATAAACTAGTGTAAATACGACAACTAGTAGGTTTTATTACAAGTCTTTTCTTTTTCTTTTTCTAATTATGTTCGTTCACATTCAATGCAATGTGCAAAACATACCCGTATGCCGTGTTTGGAAATATAGATTCATTCTATTTTATAGTACCTCGTCAACTTGAATCCACTGGTGCCGTAGTCTTCAAAATAATACCTGAAAGGTAAGGAATTGTGCCATATGAATTTGTACGAGGACTATAAAGCTTCTTCTCTCAATGGCTCCCCATTGGGCGATCGCACCACGTAGGACTGTGCAACCGCCCCCGCCAAAAATTTTCTGTGTTGGGACATGATGAATGAGATCTTTCCAATGTTAATAAGTTGGCCTGATTAGTTTTCATAAAAAAATAATATTATCTAGCACCGATCTATGTGACATTATGTGATAAATTCAATTAAATGTAAAATTATTTAAATAATTTAATTGTATCTTTTATTTAATGACATTTAATACCCTTAATATTCAATTTATTTCTTCTAAATAAGATAATTAATAATTATTATTTCTTTCAAAAATTAAGCCAATTAATTTCCACTAAACACAACTATTACTAATTATTAGTACATAATTATTAAAAAAATTATTACATAAAATTAAAAAAAAATTACAATAATACTATTTTTATATATAATTAAGTTGAAATGGCATATTTTATGTAGTCGATTAATATTAATATATATATATATAGCATTTATAAAATAAAAAAAAATTACTTACACAATTAAATGTTTTCAAACCTAATAATACACAATAAAAATAGTATTGCATTCCTAAAAAATTCTATTGGAAATAATAAACTCAATCCATTATAAAGATTTTGTTTTGAATTTATATTTTTCGATAAGAGTTTTAGACCAATTAAATGAAAAAATATATGAGGATTCTCTTACTCTTCAAGTCTCAATTATGAATTTGTCATTCATAATCCAACACTCAAAAATCACATATTGAGTATATGTTTATAAATTGTTTTCTTTCTTATCTTACTATCTCTAAGTAATTATTGGTATATGTTGGTAACTAAGTATCAATTTATTAATCAAAATTATATTATTTTTATGATAATAGGAAGTCTAATGTGGCCTCTTTTGATCGAAATGATGACCAATCTTTTTATATAGGGCCCAACAACCAATCATAGATTTTTTTTTTTGTTGAAGAAGAACTTTCAACAGTATGAATTACATGAAGATTTATTATATTTGACACTTAGTTTTGAATTTATTTTTTACAAATACTCTATTTTTTAACCGAAATTTACTTGCATCTAGTTATCCAATTCACTACAAACTTTTCCTTGTTTTCTCAACTTGAATTTTGTATAATTTTTTTCATGATATTCATTGATTAATGGACTTATTTTTCTCTTTGTTGTTACAACTGTACTATGTGCGAATGTTAGTTTCGCGGAAGTGAAAATCCTAATGCTATATTTTCACTTGTAATGAATTTTTGTACGAGTTGTTAGTGTGGAAAGTAGTTTGGTACTTATTGAATTTTGCATTGTTTCACTTAAACATTGGATAAGAAAAAAAAATCAAAATCTAAAATTCAATTCTTCCAAATTACACATTTCCATAGAATTTATAATAATTTTTGAGTTAAATTTTATTGACTATAGTCAATCCCGTAATTTACATTTAATTAGTATTGTCACCTTTATTTCATAGGAAAAATCTAATTTTTTTTTACTAAATTATGACTACTAATTATTAAGCAGGCTCTTGAATGCATAGCCTCCCAACTTTGTTTTTTTTTTTTTTTTAATATTTGGTTTTGACACAAAAGTATAGTTACGAATTAATTATATAAATCATTTAATTGCATAATCAAATTGTTAAACTTTTACGTCTTATCCCGCAATTTTTTTATTTAAATTTGATATTTTAAAATTTTGGAGGCACTTCAAAAGTTTTTTTTCTTTTTGTCAATTATAACGATGAAACATTAGTCATATTATCATACTAAAAATGTATATTTAGATTTTAATGTCGTTATGTCAAAATACTGTTATACTATATACTAAAAATTGTAAGAATCATTGAAAAAAAATGAAAGTTATACATTAAAGTTATATTATATATAAATATTACTAAAAAAATTAACATCAGTAAACATTGAAAGATCTTAAATTTGATTTAATAACTTTGTTTAAGTTATAAATTCTTTTGTCGTATTATACTATGTGCAAAATATATTTAGAAAATTAACTTTTGATTTTAAGTTCTTACCAATTATTTTTTTAATTTTTATTATCATCTCCTTCTAGCTTTTCACAGGATTATTAAAAAATATGTGCATGTCTCCAATGATACAAAATCTAATCAGATCGAGTTGAATCGAAATGAATAAAAAATATTTACTTCAATTTAGGCAAACCAAAGCGAGAGACTAAACGTGACACTAATTTCGACAAATTAAATGAGGTTTCACTTTTTTTTATATTGTAATTTTGGATATATTTAATGAATATAAATTATGCATTAATATATTCACATGTATTTTAATATTCACACGTATAATTATTTTACTTTTTAAATTTAAGTTGACATATTTATATTCAAACAAATCGAAATTTTGTTACGCTAAAGTAAGAATTTTATAGTGCATTTGAAGTTGTCATTCAAAATAAAGCAGAAAGGATAAAAAAAAAAAAAAAATCGATTTTATGAATTTAAGAATACTACTTGTTTGTAGAAGTGGTAGAATTTAGTAAATTTTTGGCATGATTGCGTATTGTCAATTCAATTCAATTTTTAAAATTAGATAATTTTAGTTCTTCATCATCAATGTATGTTCTTTTTTGTAATTTCATTTTATATTTGATTCTCCATTTTTATCTTTTGTGTGGAATCTAAATATAAATCAATTTTATTAAGAGGAGTTCCTAAATATGTTGTTGTTAAATGATATCCCACCACATAAGTTAATATTGAAAAAAAAAAAAAAAAAAAATTCCATTGATGCTCTTAAAGAATTTGAACTCATCCAACGATCTTTAGAATAAAATAATAATGATTTGTTGTGATTTAAAAAATATATATATATATATTATCCATTCAAAAATGATCATTGGACGATATGCTGGAAAATAAGTTTTTCCGCGCATCCCATAACTCCAGCAAATTACGGAGGATATCTATTCAATTTCAAGATAAAACAATTTCCAATACATACATGCTTGTAATTAACATTAACAAGGCTCAAGGACAAACAATGCATACTATTGGAATATACATTTCTGAACATGTATTGTAACACCTTGAATTTTAATTATATTTTCATATGGGCTGAATTTCATAATGGTCATCTAGCAAATGAAATAGTTTATATCCGACCATGTCGTCACCCTGGTGTTTAAAAGTTCAACTCATAAACTCAACCCACTTATTTGCATAAATATTTTATTTGTTTATCTATACTTTTTAGAATTTATCGTAAGTTATTGGGTCGAATATTTAAGTATTTTGAAAATTGATAAAAATATATCAATGTTATACTCATTTTGTAGCTCGTGTTAAATAATATAATCCAGGCTCAAGAAAAAGTAATTTTGTGCTAGTTATGTCCGAGTTACTCTAATAGAAAGAAAATTGTTATCTTTTAATATTTTATAAATATATGTAATATATAAAAATAACATTTTAAAACAAAACGTGTATGGTTACCACGTTAATATCAAATTGAATTTCATTAATAAATTAATTAATAAAAATGCTGAATTCACATTTAAATCACCAAGGTTTGATTAATTGATTGATGGAGGCAATAAATTGATTTATTTAATCCTTGAATTTTTACAGTTTTGACTTGAGACGTTTTTTACTTTTTGGTAGATGGACGTTACACTTATGTATTTATAAATAGGATTTTATTTTCACTTAAATTTTTTTTATACCACTTTATTCTTTGCAATTTCACTTCGCACTTACACTTTTGAGAAAATTACACAACTTCATCATTTGTATTTTCAGATTTCTTTTAGTATCAGTTAAAGTAAGAATACTTTTATGCAAGTGGTAATTTCTTATTTTCTTAATATTTTTATAGACTTTGACATTAAATACTCTAAAACATTCGAGTCGACTTCTATGTTAAATCCTACAAAATTGGCCTTTAGACCAAATATGTTAAATACTCACTCTTACAATAATTTTTCAAATTAGAACGGATCGTGCAGAAGGATGACAGATTGACCTAGCGATGCTTATGAGATCGCCAAGTAAAGTTTCTATAAAATAATAATTTACAAAAAAAAATCTCATTTGAAGAACCTCTTCATTTCAAGACTTTTACTTAATATGAAAATGTTCGCTTAAATTGTTGGTTTATCATTACTGAATTACTAATTAAATCTAAAAGAAGGTGAATTTTTGCTTAAATTAGATAGAGAAGATTTTTAGTAACACTTCAAGTCTATTTTTATAAAATAAAATTGAAATATATTTTGGGGGCATTACATGCATTATCTCATCGACAATTATATCTCGCACTTTTTTGTAGAGTTTCAATATAAATAACAAAAGTCTTGATAAAAGACTAAAAACAAAAAATAAAAAGAAGAAAAGTTGTAGGACGTTGGAAAAAAAATTTGTGTACATATAAATGTAAATCTAAAAAAAATATTACATTTCCAATTTGTTCAACTTTTCACATTAAACACATAATTTCAAAAAAAAGAAAAAAAAAGTGTTATTCATATCTATAATTTCATAAAATGTGTTCTAAAATGGTTTTCGTAACGCATTCCATATGGGGTATGCGTATGATAATGCAGTCAACTCATTTCGTTGACTGCATATGCGAATATATTCTCCAAAATACCCACGCATTTGTAATTAAAAATATGTTCGAATTAGCATAACAAAATTCAACCATTTTATATAACTTAAGAAAATTAAATTGACCCCAATAAATATCAACTTGACCCAAATCAAATAAGCCCATCAATTATATACAATAATCTCTAGAGTTTTACTTTTCCATAAATCTTCATCTAGACATTAATATAAAAATAGTTTTTGAAGTTGTTCTATTGAAATAAGGGAGTCCGATGAAGATGATTTCGTATCGGATGACACAGAAGATGATTTGAATGGAGAAGGGGAGATTGAATTGGATTCCGATAAAGAGTTAGACAAGATTTAGAATTTTGTTAATTCAATATTCTTGTTTAATCTAATTGTAGGAATTTATTACCAAGTAACTATAGTATTTATGATTTTAGGCAATATGTTTTTGTTAAAAATTTGAAATATATATATATATATATATATATATATATATATATATATATATATATATATATTTGGAAAATTTGAAGAATATGTATAAAAATTCAAAGAATGCATTATTTATTTATTTATTAGTGTAAAATATTAAAAATTGAAAAACGCATAATTACGTATATGCTTCGCATAAGTATGCATATTCTTATAATGTTTGATATTCGATCGAAACGTATTGTCACGTATTACGATATATAAGACGTGTACGCACATGCTTACTATTAGTTAATTATGAAAAATGAAGACCAAACAGGGCTCTTGAATATGATTCAGATTTGGATCTTGCTATATGTACATCAAATTTTATATAATAGATTATATAATGTCATATGTCACTATTATTTGTCAATCTAAAATATAGTCAATTTTTCATCCAATTTTTTTTCTCCACATCATTTTACATAATCTTTTATGTACAAGTAACATTATCTTTCCAATTATACATCCAAAATGTATCTGGCCTAACTTCTTGTTTAATTTATTTGGGCCAGGCCCACCCAAAAGCTTCCCATGTACTCTTATGGCGCGTTCTTTCCACTTCCAGCCCTTCGATATATTAACCCCAATTTTCCATTTGGGATTCTCGCTCGCGAAAATCCAAGAATCCAATTGCAACTGAAGAAAGATGGAGAATGAAAAGTCGGTCCCGGGGACCGATTCGGCTAGGCCATGGCAATCGTATAACACTGCTTACACTAACGCCAAAGCAGGTAATTGTGTCAATTTATCTTTATTGTACTTGGTGCAGTAGTTTATGGTTCGTTTCTTGGATTTTGATTATTTTTTATTCGTTTGCTAAGCTTTGCGGATTTGTATTTTACTAGGTATGGAGAAGGTGGACAAGGAGAAGGTTCAGAGAATAGTGTATGAGATGAGCAAAGGGTCTAAATATTTCGAAAATGAGGAAAAGAAAGAGGCTTATATGAAGCAGAAAATCGAGAATATGCGTGATCAGTGTGCGAAGCTTACTTCCGAAAATTTAAATCATTATCAGAAGGTATATTTCTACAAAAGGGGAGAAAAATGCTTTAAAAATTAAAAAAGTGTCTGATTACTGTAATGCATTTGATACATCTCTAATTTCTTGGCTCTAGAAGTATTAACTGAGAGAATCGGAATTGAAGATAGTAATTTTTTGGACATGTGGTTATTGTATATTTGGGGTGGTCATAATTCTTCGAGTTCAAAAAGACAATTAAGCTGGGAAATGATTAAAATGTAGAGGGTAGACAGCAGAAAACTTCCATGTATGAAATTTAGCGTAATCCAATTTGTGTAATTGTGAGAATATTAGCTCTTTGTGTAGAAGTTTGCGCTATAACTAGCTAAGAATTTATATAGTATAATGGCGGATCTAGGATCTGTCCTAGTTGCTATAAGAGAATCACATGCAAATTCTGGAAACCCAGCTCCTTGTTCTTTATTATCCACCCTGGTGTATCTGTGTCATATGCTGCATGCCAATGCAGAAGAATGAAATGGTCTGATATCCTGATATCCAAATTTCTTCATAATTGAATGAGCAGAACATATAAAACTTTCATGAAATTAGTCCAAGTAACATCTACGATATCCCTTTATTTTCTTAGTCCTTTGTTTTTGTGTGTGTGTGTGTGTGTGTGTTGGTTTTGGATTTAGGCAGTTTTTAAAATCACTTAGTGTAAAAAGCACTAGGTGCCAAGTTCCACAGAGTGATGAACATGATGGTAAAAGGAGTTAAATGTAAATGGCTTATGGCGAGATTAATAGTGCTGCTTCAATTATATACATGCGAAACTTTTTCATACCCATCCTATTAGGCATATGGCAGATCTGATTTTGGTTTTATATAATCATTTAAAGATTGCTGACAAAAGGATTGTGGAGCTAGAAGCTACACGTGATCTATCAAGGATCTGGCTGCACGTGGATATGGATGCTTTTTATGCAGCTGTTGAAACACTGTGCAATCCTTCACTAAAAGGAAAGCCAATGGCTGTTGGTGGCATGTCTATGATCTCCACAGCAAATTATGAGGTTTGAATGACTGACCGAATTAAATGATTGATTTTTTTTATTTTTATTTTTTCCTTTTATGAGATAGTGTAGCTTGTGTAATCTGGACATTTGTTGATTCACCGCTGCAAGTCCAAAAAATTCTTGCTCTGTATTTTGTTGAGGCATGATTTGTCTACTTTACAGGCTAGAAAATTTGGGGTTCGAGCTGCAATGCCTGGATTCATAGCACTTAAATTATGTCCTGAATTGATTTTTGTCCCAACGGATTTTAAGAAGTACACTCATTATAGTGATTTAACAAGGAAAGGTTAGAAGTTCTTTTAGAGGGCTTTCCTTGAGATCTAGCAAATATGAATACTTTTGCCAAATTTTCTGATGCACTTCTTCATAATCAGTGTTCAACAAATATGATCCCAACTTTTTAGCTGCGAGTTTGGATGAAGCATACCTAGATATAACAAGTATCTGCAATGAAAGGAGCATGACTGGTGGAGATGTATGTCAAACCATGAACTATGTTTTCTTCTGATTCCTTGCATTGTCAATTTTCTTTATTTTAGTTCCATTGTATCTTTCCCTTTTCTTATTAGATGCTAATTTCATCCTTAATGCTTGGTAATTATGCTTTTTAAAGATGGCTGAAGAGCTCAGAGAAAGTATTCACGAGGAGACTGGGCTCACATGCAGTGCTGGGGTGGCACCAAACCGCTTGCTTGCTAAGGTATTGTAGGCTGTTTTATTTAAGGGGACTGATTACCATTTATTTCATGCATAATGCACAAAAGCCTGGACTCAGTCATACAACATTTTTGAACTCTGTGTAATTGATATTATATGACCTCATTTAGAGGAGCATAAATGATCAAATGCTAAACAAAGTTTTACCGTCTACAAGTAAAAACCTAAAACTTTAATTGTACAAGTAACCTTGTAACGAAGCTGGCTATTATATTTTGAGTTATTATGTCCTGCTGCTTTTTGATATTTGGAGTAAGATTAACTTTTTATTATATATACTGGCTTATTGTTTCAGCTAATAACTCAGCGCTTGGGCTTCGTTTCGTTATAAATTCGAGTAAAATGCTTTATTTTGATAAAAAGGATGTCATTGACTGATTTATTTGCTAGAATAATCATTAACAAATAAATAGTGTGGTGGACAAAAAACAATCAGCTTTTCGCCTGTTACCTTAATCTTAATTTTATTTAATTATTATTTTTTTATATGTTACGATTTTTGTATTTCCTTTCGCCAGGTTTGTTCAGATATCAATAAACCGAACGGCCAATTTGTTTTACCAAATGATCGGATGGCTGTCATGACATTTATATCTTCACTTCCTATAAGGAAGGTACTTTTATGATGGCTGCTAATGTATGAGGTGGTGGCATATTCTTTTCTTTCAACTATCTGTGCAGTGTGTGTATTAAATGCTCGAACAAGCTAATATGTGTATATTGTCATGTTATCAAGCCACATGGCCACAACCATTTCAAAATAATCTGGCTATTGTCTAAAATTGTGATCTTTGTGGCAGTAGATCTGTAACTGGCTAATATGGATTATATTGTCATGTTTGGTTAATATGTATATATTGTAATGCCTTATTTTCAAGTGATATGGGCACAACCATTTCAAAGTAAGTGAAGTATTTGTTGTAAAATTGTGAGCTTAGCTGTGGAAGGCTTCTGGATTTTCAAGTAACTTTTCTTTAAATCTATCGAACCTACCAAAAAATTAATTGAAATCCTTCTACAAAAGGAGCAAGAAATGGCTGGATCAAGCGAGAAGGGGGTCAGAAAGAGAGAGAACTTACCATTAGCTTGAAGCCTCAGTGAATGAAATGAGGAAAACCCAACTTTCTAACATTGAGAGTGCCAGTTAATCAATTGTGAAGATTCAGCATTTTATCCAGGTTTATTAACTAGTCTGAATTCTGACAGTGAAGAGCTCCATTGCAGGTTGGTGGCATTGGTAAGGTCACAGAACATGTTCTAAAAGATGTCTTTGAAATTACAACATGCGAGGGGATGTTGCAAAAGAGTAGCTTCCTCTGTGCACTGTTTTCCCCTACCTCAGCAGGTAATTGCAGTGGCATTGACAACATCTTGTGCTATTACCTTGAACACAATTTGATTCTACATTGAGAAAGTATTATAGGACTGTTCAAAATCAGAATGTACAAATTATTCCAGATATCCTTCTATTAGGGACTTCTGCATGGATTCTAAATTTTAACTTCTTCGGCTGCTCTCTTGCTATGTGTTACTCAAAAAATTCATTAGGTTTATATGCAATTATCCAATTTTTTATATTCTTTTACGTAACTTTTTCCATTGTCTTTGTCATTTGTTTCAGTGATGTCATACTGATTCACTAACCTCTTCATTGCAGATTTCTTTTTGTCTGTAGGTCTGGGACTTGGGAGGACAGATACACCTCAAGCAACATTGAGAAAAAGTATAAGTAATGAGAGAACGTTTTCAGCCACCAAAGATGAGGCATTACTTTACAAGAAATTAGGTAATTTGTTACGGTTTCTTAGTTATTAAACATTGACGATAATAATAATTATCAGGTGATGACAAGTTTTGTTCATCTTAATTTGTTGACTTCTTCCACCATTAGCAATGCAACCTTTTATTCCCATCTCTTCACAGGTCATATTAGACATAATTCCTTTTAAATTATGGTTTGTTTGATCCCCATTTTTTGGGAGAATAGATTTTGTATTAGTGATTTCTTGGACAATGTGTGGTTAAAAAGTACGAAAAGCTTTTGGGTTTATGTGTAAAATTGTTTTATTGGGAGAATATGTGATTGAAAATGAGTTTGGGAAAAAATTGAGTCTTTAAAAATTGGGATTCAAACAGGGGTTAAATGAGAATGTTTTTGAACTTTGCTCTTGTAACTTTTTTTCGTAATTTTAAAGGAAATCCTACTGTAGGATAGTTAAGCCTGGGATACAAGAATCAAATAATTTTACGAGAATATGTTGTACAAGTTCAAAGAGCAAAAGGTTTATCTTTCTTACCTATTTTCTCATCTCAATTACCTTTGACTATGTTGCTTGCTCCTTTTGTATTTATGTGTGGCTTCTCTTACAAAGCAGCTCTTCTGTTACATTGATATGTATGCTTTTAGCTGTTTGTTTTCTCAGTGTTTCTAGCCTTCAGTTGCTTTTATGTATTAATTTCCCAGTTTCAATTTCTTAATATACTATTTGAACTACAATTATTACTTCATCAGATTCCCTGTTTACTGACTGGAAAATTTATAGCAGCACACATGAATATAGCACAGAAGCAACCTGAATTTGTTTACTTTAATGATAATATGGATGAAATTTCGCGGGATAATATTCTAACTCATGGCTGTTGTGGGAAATTTTGAGATGATGACACTCATACTTACCTGAGTGATGCTCTTGTGTGAATACAATGTAAAATTGATGAGTTGCGCCTTCTAAAATTAATCCACACAACATGTTGCAGTGGATCTTGCAGAAATGCTTTCCAATGACATGAAGAGGAGAGGTCTTTGTGGGAGAACTTTGACCCTAAAATTGAAGACTTCATCATTTGAGGTACTATATACCTGCTTTTTGGCTTCTGAAACTGGAATGGATTGTTTTTATTACCTGTTGTCAAATATTTCACCTTTTTCTTGCATTCCAGGCCTTATTTTCTTTTCTTCTTTCTTCTTTCATTTTTTTTTTTTAATTTTATTTGTGATGATATGTATAGTGAGAGATTTGTTGCATTCTTACCAACAAATTTGAAATCTCCAGGTTCGGACTCGGGCTGTGACTTTGCCAACTTACACGTGCTCAAGTGAGGATATACTAAAACATGCTTCAAAGCTGCTTAAAGCTGAACTTCCTGCATCTCTGAGATTGATGGGTAAGACCACTAAGTATATTTGTTTACTGTATTCTGAGGAAATGTAAATTTAGTGGACAAAAAATCTGGAAAAAATGTGTTAAATTTGACGGAAAACACTGCTCTGAAAATTAAACATTGAGTTGTTTTCTTTCCTCAGGATTGCGAATGTCTAATTTCAATGAAGGCCAAAATTGTGTCTCCTTTGACCCTAAACAAAAGACACTCTCTGAGTTCATGGTCACAGGAGATGCTTCTGGAAGAAAGCTGGGGGATCAAGCAGCCTCAGACTCGAATAATAATGATGATACTCTATGCATTGACAGAGAGACTAGTTTTTCTGTTGACACATGGGATTCCATTGGTTTACTGGGTACCCATAAAATACCGGATCTTCATCACAGTGACTCCATGCTATGTCTCAAAAAGGAAGAAACCAAAAGGAATCTTGATCTGCAGATAGATGATTTGGAAAACAATGTATGTATGGAGCTAGATAATATTTTTGTTTTCATTTTCATTAAGGATGTTCTTACATGCATTTTTTGTGGCACAGGTTGACTACCACAATACAGTAGCGAATGCAATAAATCCATGTCCTAATGGAGCTTCTCAACTGGTGGGGAGAGATTCTTCTCCTGGGAAACTCGAGGAAAGCTGCCAAGATAGATGGAAAAATGCGATCAACTCTGGAGATGGTGAGGCAGGGTCTTCACTAATTCTTAAAAGGCCATTGCTTTGGATGAATGATTACAAGTGCTCATTATGTGGGGCTGAACTTCCTCCGAGCTTCATTGAGGAACGACAAGATCATTTTGATTTCCATCTCGCAGAAAGGTTGCAAGAGGAGGAATTAAGTGGTGTTAACCAAAATCCCAAGCTGGAACAGAGGTATCACATCTTTTTTCCTTCGCCCATCCTTTACTTTGTAGTCGACAACTTTTTGAAGTTAAAACTTTAATGTCAGGCTTAAACAGAGGAGCTATATTATGAGCCAAACTGGGCAGAGGAAGAAGCACAAGACATCTGCTTCACAGGATAAATATATTCCAATTGACATGTTTTTTTCTAAAACAAGTCAAAATTTCTGATGTATTGTAATATAATTATATGCATTGTATATATCACTTGTATAGGATAAGATTATAATTATCCCATTTTTGACAATTCTAAATTTTGCATTGTACACTAAACTGATTTATAGATGAAGTGAATTTATCTTTTGTTATTGCATTGATCTGAGAAAAAAATTTGAAGTTCAAAAAATGAATTTTCAAAAATGACATTGGTGATATAAACATATAACAGAGTCGAAATTTTAGAGGCTACAATTTATTTGCGTACTTATATTAAAATTAAAAAAATTCATCCACTAGGAAAATATATAATCCTATGAAATTTGTTATATGCTGTAATATTTCGTGGTTTATGTGTTGTTATTTTTATTCATAGTGAGTACAGATTTATGTCGGGAAAATATCACCACAGGTCCCCCAACTTAGCACAATTGGACACATAGGTCTGCTACTAATGATCTTGCTATTTAAATCTCAAACCTTCCACTTGTGTTACACTTGGATCCCCAACTAGAGATTTGATCTAAAAAAATGTAAAAGGTCGCGTTCTTTGCACATAATCTACATTTTAAAAAATAATATATATATATAGAGCTGCTCTCTTCCCGAATAAAAAAATGGTCTAAGGGTCAATTTTTTTTTTTTTTTTTTTTTTTTTTTTTTTGGCAATCCCATCAAATACTATACTCAATTGTAAAAAAATTTATCCCTTTTGGTGTTTATTTCGATAGAAAACAAGGCTAAACGAACCCCAAAAGTTAATAAAAATTAGTTAACTTTTCGAGTTCGTTTGACTTTGTTTTATACGAAAATTTTCATCTAAAGGGATAAAATTTTTTACAATTGGGTATAGAATATGAAGGAATTGCCAAAAAAAAAAATTCAAAAAAAATAAAAAAAATTGACATCTAGGCCAACTTTCCCAATCGGGAAAGTGATCTCTTCTTTCCTGAATATATATATACATACACACACACTATAGTTTTATGGGCTGCCGATAGGGAGAAGGAGATCGATGAGGAGGAGAAATAATCGAGAGTGAAGGAATAGGAGTTTCAACTGCACTGAAAAAAAGACTAATATAAAAATTTAATTCATTCTTTATACTATAAAGTAATCGAACTTATTGAAGAATTATCAAGTGATCGTAATTTTAACCAATGAGTACCGTCTTAGTGTCATGTATGTTCAATTTTTTCTCCAATTGATTGGAGAGTTTAAAGTGAACGTTAGCATACTTTAAAGGTCTTCAAACTTTAGAAGCCCTGAATTGGTTCTTTCATTTTTCATTTTGTAATTTTAATCATTGTGTCAAATCATTGTTCTAAAAAATTTATCAGAGCAGCGCCTAGGCTCAAAGCGTGGCCTCTTAGTTATACTTTTTTTTTTTTCGCGTGAGACTTCACCTAGGCCAACTTTAGTTCGTAAAAGCTTGAAACTTGATATTATCACCTAGTCATGACTTACATTTTTAGAACATTGTTCCAAATAACAACTCAACTAAAGCAAGGTGAACTAATCTCCAACAAACAAGACTATGAAAATAAGCAAGCGAGGAGATAGATAATTAGCCTCAAGTATTAAGAGTAACATTCGTCTTCAAATGATACAAGGAGTGGGTATTTATAGTGTTACATATGAAATTGTGTCCATTGGACGAAGATATACATGGCCTCATCTTCTTAACCGAAACATTCAATCCTAAACATTCATTTGAACTTGATAGTTTGTAACGCATTTAATGCTCTTGCAGGAAGCAGTCACCTTACAACCTAAAATGGCAAAACTTTACATTCCACTTATTAGAAAAGTCTCATCAATCATTTCATAGAGATCTCATATATAAACTCATGATCTTTACGTGTGGGTCGTCACTTGCTGTGACTGAGCTTTGGTTTTAACTTCTGTTGAGCTTCATAACTTCGGCAAGTAAATGCGCTGGAGAGTCGGATGTAGCTTCGGGCTTTCCTCTTTAGCATGGGACTTCGGAGCTTCGGTCTCCGATCTTCAATGGTCCACGTGACTTCATGGTAAGGGCTTCAGTAGGTGGCGTGGAGCCCCGATAGCGAGGCGCAAAAATAACATCAATATTTTTGAATAAAAATAATTTATTTTTTTCAATTGAATTCAAGACTAAGCATTGAAGAAAATACTATTTTAAGCGTTTTAATTGGAAAATATGATTGAATAAGAGTATCCAATTCTATAGTTATCTGGTTTCAAATGATTCTCTAGTTTTCTGTCATAATTATTATTATTATTATTATTTTCCATTTTTGAGTTTTACAAAGGATTATATACATACAAATATGTACAGAGAGAGACATTAGAGAAGGGAGAAATAACTAGGTAGGTGAGATCTAAATGGAGAAAAGGAATTAATGGAGGATTGTGTTTTCTTGGTGTTTTATACTCTAATAAATTTTTTTGTTGGGTTTCCTTATGAGGTAAAATTTGGATTTCCAATTTGAAGATAGAGTGAGAGGGGGGTAGGAGATGACACGAGAAACATAGATTATTGGGTTGGGGGGTGCGGGGGCAAGGGGGGGGGGGAGTGTGTTGTGGGATTTTCCATTTTTAACTTTCAAAGGATTTTAATTAAATCATCTAAATCATTAGATTAACTTAAATAAAGGTTGAGATTTTTTTGTCAAAACTAATTGTCAAAAATGTTGGTAGGGGAAACTATCCCCTATATAAAAAGAATTTTATATTTAGTCACTGGTAAGAGATGTCAAAAAAATTCGTCAAACCCGATAGTAACTGGGCCAGCCCAAAACAGGGTGGAGATTACAGTGAAAATTTCCATCCCCACTTTAATGAAAATTTATGTTATTTAAATTATGAAATTAAGTTTGAATTTGTATTAAACCTAAAAAATTATATAAAAAAGGGACCAAAACTAATAAGTCATCGTTTGGTAGAGATTAAAATCATATTTTTAATAGATTTTGATAAAAGTTGAGGAAGTGTGTGGTTGAAAAGTTGTGGATCCTATGAAATGTGTGGTTAAAATTAATTATTAACTTTGACTTGAAATTTTAATCCAAACGAGGGGGCTAAAGAAAAAAGTAAAATTAATTTTGAATGTTTAAAACATTAAATCGTTAAGAATATAGTGTCATGTCTTTTATGCTCTATTCAGTTTTTTAAAGTATAAAGCGAACTTTAGCATATGGTATGTTATACAGTGAAAAAATAATGGTCTTCAAAAATTTTAGAAGACTTCGATTGGTTCTTTCATTTTCTATTTTATAATTTTGGTTATTGTCCCAAATAGATGTTTAGTCATTTGTACTCAAGAAAAGAAATTATAAGAGTAAAATTTGTTGACACTTTCGAATGATTCTTTATGACTTCAGTTGATGCTGATGTAGAAAACAAAATGTTTGTTACTCAATTGGGTTCATCATTAAAAAATTAAATATATAAAATAAATTAGATGATCTAGATATTATGTATGATAACTAATATCTTGGTTCCATATAAATTTACTGGCTACTCGATTTTTTGTATATTCTATATACTCGCGGAATAATTTATAATACATATGAATTTATTGTGTTCAGAGTAATTTGTGTGAGAAAACTCATCCCTTCTTTATTTAGGTCTTTAGAGGTGCCATCCACTCTAAATTTCTTAATATTTCTATATTCTCATAAATGTTCCAAATATTCAATAATTTATCACTGGTCACGAAAAGAAAAACTCAACTTTAGAAAGTTAGACACATGAACATCATTTGATGATTATTAATTTTGCAACCGACGGCTATATCAGTTAAGTTAATAGGAAATAAACTAATAAATAGGTTATTCTCCGCCTCTAAGCTCGACAATTTCAGTGCAAAATGGCACCATGACTTCAAAGATGAACCTCGGGGCAACCAAGAAAAGAAATGAACTTGAGATTATACAACATTAGAGTCATTTTATTTTTTATTTTTTAATGCAACTGGTTGAGGATAAATTTTGCAATTATTTCTAAATAAAATAGTTAATGGAGGACTAATTAGATTAATAATTCATCATCTGTTTTGATTTTGATAAAAATTGATACAACGTGAAGTAAAAAAGTTAATAAAATTATGAGTCCCATAATATGTTTAATTAAAATTAAATATTAAATTTTGCTTGAATTTTTACCTATTTTTTTAAAATTAAATTTGACCTTTGACCTTTGGGCGCAGCCATGGTCCACGCTTAAAAACCATGTGAAATTTGCCACCGGTTTGGGTATTAAAAAATGAAGAGGCGTGTTTAATCCACTTCACCTCAAAGATTGCAGCTATAAATATTGAATCGAAATTTTTTTTTACTTCACATTCATAATTCATTACAAAAGATCATCGATACAATCCACAAATGGAAGGCTTAATCCCATTTCTCCTTCACGCCATCAAGAAACAGAGGCCGCAACACGCATACCACTGCCTCTCCGTCTCCGACAGCTCCACCCACAGCTACCACCTCCTGCAGTCAATTGAGGGCGGCTCCTCCCACCGCAGAACGCGATCCTATTTTCAGAAGCTGCCGGAGGCGGTGCCCAGTATGTCCCATACAAAAAGCCGCAACAGAGCTTGCGCGGCGTCTCGCTCAGAAGCTAATAACGGCTTTAGACAGAGGGGTTTTGCGTCAACCACTAATTTAATTACCAATTAAGTTGACGAAAAATATCATCAAGTTGGGTATTAAATGTTGCTGTTTTATATATCATTGGAGTGACCCAAAAGAAAAAATTGTTTTATAAAAATGATTGTTTGGTGTGATTTGTGATGAATAATGAGTCTAACAAAAAAAAAAAAGTTGTTGTACAATTTCAGTAAGTTCTTAATATTCTGCATTAGTCAAGATATGAAATATTATAACTGACAAATAATAAGATTTCATCATATCAAATTTTAGTAGTAATGACAATTCGAACTATCAAAATCAAAAATTGCGGTTAACCGAATTGAATGGGGAGAAAAAAAAATCCAACCGATAGTGCAATGTGGTGTATAGGTATTTGAATTTAATGCCCCGGTTCGGGGCGTGACGGGTATGGTATTTACGCTGTTGGCCCGCTCCAAACCAATCACCTGTTAAAAAAATAATAATTAGGTTTTTTTCCTATGATTCTGTCCAGCCCAAAATTCTGGCCAATTACCGACCCGCTAAGTCCAACTAACATTACTAACCTAACCCAATAACCCTACACCGATACACCCTACTACACAAATATTAAACGACCGAGGAAATTGGAACCAACAGATTTAACACCGCCTTTCTGCTGCTATACGATGTTCGCCATCGCTTTTCGCCGCTACGTCAACCACTAACACCTCCACCAGCAATAGCCGTCCCCAAATCATTCTTCTTTGTCACTCTGTGACGAAAACAAAGATAGATTTCACACCTTTCACAGCGACCCTCCAAATTTTGCTGTGCAGTCAATTGTCGACGCAATTACTAGCTTCTCCCATTGTTGTGTCTCAATTTACGGTTTCTTTAGCCGCTCGCCATCCGTTTGTCGTTGCTGCACTTGGTCGCCACCACCGTCCTTCCATTGTGGTTAGATACGCCACCATTGTCGTCGAATTCCAACACAGGACCTCAACCATAGTGAGTTCATAAGGTGGGTTTCCTGTCTCCCACTACATTTGTATTCAATTGCATTAGTGATTAGTTGGTCACTTTATCCTACTCTGCTTAAAAAGTAACATGCTTATATTATAATTTAAGCTTTGTTAAACATGCCTTGGTGTATATTGTTGAATACAAATTACTAAGTAGAGCTTTATGTTCACAAATTGGATTTCATGTCTTCATTGTGGATTTCCTATCCGGCTGTCTTCATCTCGCTATTGTTTGCTGATGGCTTTTATGATGAATGCCTGAGAAAGTGTGTTTGTTGAATTGTATATTTTTCATGTAATTAGATGTCTTGTCATGGGTTGGCGTCTTCTGTTCCAAATCCTCCCACTTCAGTTGGAAGTGCTTTAGTTCAAGATGGATATACTTTAGTTCAAGATAGATCTACCATTTCTGGCATTCGAGAAGATACAATAACAAGTACACCAGATACTTCACAAAGTCCAAGTGAGGTAAATGCAAGTCCGACTCGTATATATTTAGGTGATGATGAGGAGATGACCGAGGAAATTATAAAAAGAAAATTGATCTCTCTAGTATGGCAGCATTTCAAGCTACAGAGAATTAATAACATGCCCAAAAAAATTTGTAAACATTGCAGAAAACAGTTAAGCGGTGAGTCAAAAAATGGGACAAGTCATTTACATGCTTATTTGGATAGATGTCCTCTTCAAGGTCAGACGGATGTCAAATAAATATTTTTGAATCAATTTAAAGAACCTAGTGGTAGGATTGCAATGGGGGCGTTTAATTTTGATCAAGGTAGGAAGGAACTTGCAAATATGATCATCCTACATGAATATCATCTTTCAACGATTGAACATTCTAGGTTTAGAAAATTTTGTAATACAATTCAACTGTTATTTAAAGTTGTTTCTCGTAATACCATCAATGCCGATATCTTGAAAATTTATAAATACGAGAGAATGAAAGTAATGGACTTGTTAGAGGGGACCAATAGTAGAACAGCAGTTACTACTGATATGTGGACATCCAATCAAAAGAAGGAATTTATGGCTATCACCGCACATTACATGGATGATTCTTGGAGGCTTCAAAGCCGAATTTTGAGGTACAATAGTTTTATAAAATATACTTTAAGCTACTCTCATATATATTATAAAATTTATGTTATCTTACGAACTTTTTTTCTCTACCGATACATATTTACATGTCCCTTGCCCCCACACCGTTGATTCATGGTCTACTGTGTTAATGGATTGTCTATTTGATTTGAATTTTCAAGAGAAATTGTCCACATTGACAGTTGATAATTGTACCACAAATGACGCTATGATTAACATTATGTTAGACAAGCTTTCTCTTGGTTCTTTGCTGTTGAATGGTGAATTTTTCCACTTGCGGTGTTGTACACACATATTGAACCTGATAGTAAAGGATGGTTTGGATATCATTAGTCCGAGTGTTGAGAGAATCTGCGATAATGTTTCATATTGGTCAGCAACACCAAAAAGAGTTGAAACATTTGAGGCAGTTGCGCGACAATTAAAAATCCCTGGTGAAAAAAAGTTAGCACTGGATTGCAAGACTCGTTGGAACTCTACGTATCTAATGATTCATACTGCTTTACTTTACAAAGAACTTTTTCCTCGTCTAAGGCAAAGAGAGTTTCAATACAGAAGTGTACCCAATGAGAGTGATTGAAACTTGGCTACTGAGATTTGTGATAAGTTGGAGATATTTTATTAAGCGACTGAATTATTTTCAGGTACAAAATATCCTAATGTCAATCTGTACTTTCCAAATATTTGTGACATAAAGTTAGCAATTCGTGATTGGAGCACATCTAGTGATGAAGTCAAATGGATGGCGTCAAGCATGAAGGAAAAGTTTGACAAATATTGGAGTGGTGTGCATGGAATTCTAGCTGTTGCAACTTTATTAGATCCAAGATGAAACTAGTTGAATACTATTTCCCTTTGACCTTTGGAGATGAAGCGTAGGAAGAGGTTTAAAAGGTTAGAGCATTTTGTCATAAGTTGCTCAAAGAGTACAAGAGACCACATCATCCGACAGAAAATACATCTGAGTCTTCATCGTCTTCACAATCAGAGTCATTTACTATTGTTGGAAAACATTCTCGCATGGCTGGTTTTGATACATTTGCTAGCCTTTCTATTATTGTTGATCATAGAGTACAGTATTGGCAAGGGTGGATACTTTTGATTTATTGACACGGTGGAAAGCAAATTCAATAAAATATTCGAATTTACAGAAGGTTGCAAGAGATTTATTAGCCATTCCAGTATCTACTGTGACATCTGAGTCAGTGTTTAGTACAAGTGGTAGATTTGTGAGTCCACATAAAAATAGGCTTCACTCGAAAACTTTAAAAGCTTTAATGTGTGCTCGGGATTTGCTTTGGACTGATATTCTTGGTAGGATTTATTGTTTTATATTTATTATTCATTCACTTTCTTTTATTGCTAATTTTTTTCCTGTTGTGTGTAGAAAATTATGCTCTTTCATCATACTCCGGAGCTTGTCCAAGGTTTAGTGAGGAGGATGTTAACGAAGATGTACTTCTTCTTTTTTTGTTTAAATCTTCAATTAAGACCATTCTGGACTATGTTGTATGGTTGTATTATTACTCTACTTACATTTATTATTTATTATCTAGGACTCAACTTTGAGTCTTGACCTATGCTAATAAGAGTTGTAGGGAAGAATGAAGATTGAATATGAATTGAGGTAGAAGCTTTTTAGTTATTGAGAAGGAATCAAGTTCAATGTACAAGGATCAATGGATAAGGATATTGTTTAGTATTGTTATGTTGATAATATTATTTGTTAAATTTGAATTTTGTATTTGGGAATTGAGATATTGTTTGCATTTTCATTTGAGATATTATTTGCTAAATTGGTTTAGTATTGTGTTTTTTTAATAATCAACCCAGTTAAGTAAAACACATGTTGTTTTCTACATTAGCGTCGACTGAAGTCATAAAGAAACATTCGAAAGTGTGAACAAATTTTACTCTTACAATTTCTTTTCCCGAGTACAAATGACTAAACATCTATTTGGGACAATGACCAAAATTATAAAATAGAAAATGAAAAAACCAACCAAAGTCTTCTAAAATTTTTGAAGACCTTTATTTTTTTTCACTGTATAATATAGTGTTTGGTGAGGATTAAAATTAGATTTTTAATAGATTGTAATAGAAGTTTTTGAAATGTGTGGTTGAAAAGTTGTAGTTAGTATTGATTGTTTGATTTTGACTTAGATTAAAATCAAATTTTAATCATGCCCAAACAACTAAACTTTTAGCTTTATACTTAAAAAAAAAAAAATGAATAGAGCATAAAAGACATGACACTACTATTGCTAACGATTTAAAGTTTTAAACATGCAAATTTAATTTAATTTTTTTTTCTTTTATTAGTTTTGGTCCTTTTTTATATATAATTTTTGAGGTTTAATCCAAATTAAAACTTAATTTCATAATTTAAACATCTTAAATAAAATAAAATTTCATTAAATTAGGATGGAAATTTTCACTATAAAAGGAAAGAGAATTTGCTTTTTTTGATATACAATAATACAACTTGAAAAATTAGTTATTTCAACCTATCATTTTCCATTACGAAAAAGAATTAGACATTGCATGGAAAGTTCGATCCTGGCTCAGGATGAACTCCTACAAAGAAACTCATAACACCAACCCCATGGAATTCGCTCCGCTCTTAGAATATGTAGAATAAAATTTATTCTAGATATAACCTCAAAATAACAGGATTCAAGGTCGGTCAAAGAGACGATGAGGGATATTATCGATGCTTTATTCTACATATTTACTTATAGTCTTGTGGTTATATTCATAGAAGAAGAATCGATTGTGAGTTTTAGTCATGCAATGCCGACAATACACACAAATTTATGACAACATTCTCCGCGATTCCTTGAAACCAAAACTTTCTAACTTTAACATTTGCTATTATTTTGTGTTAACTGTAATCTATTTATAATTTTTTTCATTACACAAATTACTTATTTCCTTAACAACTAAGTCGGTACCCAGTTGATTCAAAATTAAGATCACTTGATAACACTCCAATAAGATTGATTACTTTACTATAAAGAGTGAATTAAACTTTTTTATTATTTTTGTCGAAGGATGATTTACTTAAAAATGAAAAGGAAAAATCTTCTCACTGCAGTTTTAACTCCTCATCCATCTCCATCTTCTTATCGGTGCCCACTAGACTAGAGTATAATAAAAAAATGTAAATACCAATTTGTTCCTAGAGACGTCTTATTCCTTATACCAATGATATGCAAACATAAATATCATTCTATCTTCTTCTCTTAAACCAATTTCTTGCGTTCTTGTTGCATAAATTCTGGTTTTCATATTCATTTCATTTGGGAGTACAAAAGTCAATATTCTGGTTCGTTGTGCTTGTGTTTAAGTGCTACAAACACCAGTGGTAGTCGTTGTATCTTGGGAGTTGGTTGTCATAAACTGTAGGCACCGTTGCGGAGCAAATTCGACTTAAGGACAAAGTGTTCAACACTTATCTCGACTTTACACTTTCAGGCGTTTTCTTTTATATTCATCTCATTTTCATCTTGTTTTTCTTGCCGTTACTCTGTCCAATTGTCGGCAAAGATTCTCACAAATATATTCTGGTCTTTTGGTGTCATTATACACAAAATTACCAAACAATTTATTTATTACTAGTTGACATATCCCTAACAATCATAGTTTTCTCTCTCGATTAGTAGTTTGATAAAAGTGATGTATAAAAATATAACACAATAACACAAATAAGTAGAAAAAAATATTACACAATAACATAAATAAGTAGAATTTTGACAATTTATCAAGAAGTTTCCAAAAACAAGATTAATTATTCTCAATTTCACTTGGACTGTTATCTTCTCCTCCCAAATCTCTTGAAAAAGGTTTCTTGAATTTTATTAGTGTCTCTACTCGATATCTTGTCTAGTAAGGAGATAATTTTATCTTTATATATATATATATATATATATATATATATATATATATATTATCTGAAGTATGAAATATTAATTTCACTCTCTTCTTGCACGCTTAATATCAATACTCCCAATGACATATCAATAAAAGCTTCGGAAGTAACTGAAAAGGATCGACCTAATATAATAAGAATCTCCAAATCTTCAGACATGTCGAGAACTACAAAGTCGATGAAAATAAGATCATTTTCACTCTCATCACTAAACACGGTATGGCTTTTTAATTTATCTAAAATTTTGTCCATTATATTATAGAGGTCTACCTAGTTAGATTTCTTGGCTGCCTTCCTCATTTTAAGGAACAAATAATTGTTATTTTTAATGAAGTTCGTTTGGCAAAAATTTAGGGGGCATTCTCTTCATGTTTTAGTTTTGTGTTTTGGGTGTCCATTTTGAGATTGTTGAAAACTCGTTCTTTTTGTCGTTTTGAAAAAATATTTTTCAACCCGTGTTTTTTGAGTTTTGACAGATTTGTGAAGAAAACAATCAAAACGTAAAAAAGTTATTTTTTGTTTTCTTCACAAAATTTTCAGCCGTTTTCGAAAATGGGAAAGAGAACGCGTTTTCAATGTTTTGAAAAATCGAAAACAGAAAACAGCCTGAAAACAACAAAGAGAACGCCCCCTTAGGTATTCTAATTTTCATGATTGGAAAAAGAAGATAAATATTTCCTTTTGTGATTTATTTACAACTGAGCATAAATTTGTATTTTCTAGTTAAGTTAACATTTTTTTAATAAGATAACACAAATTATTTGCAAATGACTCCTTGGCCCAAAAATGAATTAACCACAACTTCCCAGTATATGTTTGCTTGATAAGTCACGTGAATACGTTGATTAGAAAATTTTAGAACACAGTAAAATCTATGATAGAGTTTTCAAAATTTTAAATAATATCTAGTTGAGTTATTATTATTATTTTATTTTTTTAAAATAGAAAAAAATAATTTCTTTAGAGAACATGTGATTAATAGTAGAGAAAAGTTATAATTCCACGTAAATTAATATTTAATTGAAAAAATATGCAATTGAAAACGAACTGTTTTAGAAAATAGGGGTCAATAAAAAAATTCTTTTTATATAAATATGTAATCAATTTGAATTTATATAAAACATGTAATCAATATTTTAAATTACAGTGAATCTATGTTAAAATTTACTATATTTCAGGTAATTTGATATATATATATATATATATATATATATATATATATATATATATATATATATATATATCAGATTTTACAAATCTCAACGTAAAATTTGTTAGATTATGGTAATTACAAATTTCCAAAATATATAGTGAAATCTATGTTAAAATTTACGAAATTTGTGATAATTCGCTTAGTATAAAATTCGATTGTAATCCATATTTCTGATTATACGAAGTTGTATGCATATATTTGACTATTTTCAATGTATTCAATGTTACTTGAACGACAAAGAATTATGTATTGTTCTCGTAACTTAAATCAATATAAAGTACTCAAAATGAAGTAAAATTTTATTATGACATTAAAATCTCACAAATATTAAGCTGACTTTTGAGGTATAGTTCATTTTTTTTAATTAATTGTTGTCCTTAATAAAAATTCGATTCCAATTTCCAGTACGAAAGATAAGTCAATTTCTCATTTCCTTTCCAATTTCCAGTTTTACGACAATTAAAAGAACATTGACAATAAAAAGGTTGGCTTTCGTGACTTGATCCTTTTCTTCTACATATAGTTTCTACGAGATGACTTCCTCCAATTAAACCCCCACGTACATTCACAAGCACGCAAAATCTAGATTTAATTCACAAAGGTATCTACTAGAAAAACCTTAGATCCTGCATTCATTGGGAGAAAACTGAATTTAAAATAGACTATATTAATTATTTTCAATCATTATTAATAAAGAGATTGATTGGTTTCAAAATATAATACGTGCATACAGTCAGAACTAGGAAAGATGTGAGCTTTGCCATTTATATTTACATAGCAAATTACCCGAAATTTCGTGAATTCTATCATAGATTTCACGGTGATTTCTAATCTTCATGTTCTAACAAGATTTATATGTTCGGTGATATTTGTAAAATCTGAAAAATAAATTACAAATATATATAAAAAGAATTTTGTATTAAGGATATTACCTGAAATTTCGTAAATTCTAACATAGATAGTACCTTATTTCGTAAATTTCTAATCATGTTCTAACAAGATTTATGTGTTCAGTGAGATTTGTGAAATCTGAAATATGGATTGCAAATTTAGATAATACAATTATCCATAAGACGTAAAAAATTTCTTCACTGTAGTCATATACTTTGATACACAAATTGAGTGAGAAATCGTGTTCATTTCATCTTCGAAGAAGAGTCATTTGAAGTTCACGATTGACGTGAAAAGATAAATCTACCACCAAACGTAGAAATTTACAAATTTTCCAGACAAATGTAAACGATTTTTTTTTTTTTTTGGTTAGACGCAAAATTCATCACAAATCACCTCAAACAATCATTTTTATAAAACTATTTTTTTTTTCTTGGGGTCACTCCAACGATATATAAAACAATAACATTTAATACCCAACTTTATGATTTTTTTCGTCAACTTAATTGGTAATTAAATTAGTGGTTGACGCAAAACCCCTCTGTCTAAAGCCGTTATTAGCTTCTGAACGAGACGCTGCCCAATCTCTGGTGCGGCTTTTAGTATGGGACACACTGGCAACCGCCTCCGGCAGCTTCTGAAATTCGGATCGTGTTCTGCGGTGGGAGGAGCCGCCCTCGATTGACTGCAGGAGGTGGTAGCTATCGGAGAGGCAGCGGTATGCGTATTGCGGCATCTGTTTCTTGATGGCGTGAAGGAGAAATGGGATTAAGCCTTCCATTTGTGGATTATATTGATGATCTTTTGCAATGAATTATGAATGTGAAGTAAAAAAATTTCGATTCAATATTTATAGCTGCAATCTTTGAGGTGAAGTGGATTAAACGAGTCTCTTCTTTTTTCTTTTTTTCAAGAATTTTGCTACTTGCACAATATTTTTTGACAATATTGGTTGACAATCATCTCACATGAATGAGGTCCACGATTTTTTTATTCATCATGAGCTCCCTTCCCATGTGAGTGATTGTCAACCAATATTGTACTTGTAGCATGATTGTTCAAACCGGTGGCAAATTTCAATACTCAAACCGGTGGCAAATTTCACATGGTTTTTAAGCGTGGACCATGGCTGCGCCCAAAGGTCAAAGCTCAAATTTAATTAAAAAAAATTGATAAAAATTCAAACAAAAATTAACTAAATAATTTTTATTAACTTTTTAACCTCACGTTTCATTAAATTTTTTTTTTATCAAAATCAAAACAAAGGATGAATATGTTAAGATTATTTAAGTAAATATTTTTTTTTTATTTACTTAAATAATCTTAACTAAAACTACATAATGGGTTTTAACATATTTATCAAACAAATCGTAATTATACTATCAAACTTTTTTAAAAAATTACAAATGAGTCCAAAAAAAATTATTTAAAAGGTAATTAGCATAAAAAGTCTCTACATTTCCATATTATTATGCAAAACATCTCTACCTTTTATTTTTTAGATATTTTCACTCTTACTTTCACATTACATTGCGAAAATAATCATTTCATCTATTTTCTCAATTAAAAGCTGTAAAATGACAAATATATCATTGTATTTAAATTAAAAAAAAAGAACAAATTACAAATATACTCACAAAATCTTTAAAAAAAAAGTACAAATAAATTTCAAATAAATAATTTAAAAAAAGTTATTTTTATTTTTTTTAATTATTTATATGAAATTTATTTGTATTTTTTAAAAAAAAAAATTGGGACTATAGTTGCAATTTTTTATTTATTTTTCTTTTCTTTCTTTTTTTTTTATTTAAATATGATGGTATATTCGTTTTTTACATCTTTTAATTGAGAAAATTGATGAAAATAATGATTTTCGCAATGAAATGAAAAAATAAGGGTGAAAATGTCAAAAAGAAAGGTATGGATATTTTGCACAATAATATTGAAAGATATGGACGTTTTGTACTAATTACACTGTTAATAAATTATTTGGACTCATTTTCAGTTTTTTAAAAAAATTGGGAGTATAATAGCAATTTGTTCTTTAATTTTTATTTTATTTAAATAGGAGAGTATATTTGTTATTTTACATTTTTTTTAATTGAGAAAATGATATTTTTCGCAATGAAATGTGAAAATATGGGTTAAAATGTCAAAAAGTAAAAAGTATGAACGTTTTATTAAATAACATTGAATGGTAGGTATGTTTGTGCTAATTACCCCACTATTTACCTAGTGTCAAAAGGATAGCGACAGCTTGGTTGGAATTTAATTCACATTTGTACCTTCACTAGCACTAAGGGACCAATTTAGAATTGGCTTAATAGCACAATATTTTCCTATCTATTATCCAAATTGTCGAAAATCTCATACCTTTTGGAAATAGCATAAAACGTCTTTGAAACGTATTGTGTGGAATACACCCTACTGCCAACCTCTGTCTATCCTGTCATTATATTTCAATAAAAAGAGGAAAAATGAGAAAATTAAAAAAGGTAACCCCCCCGGGGGGCCACGTACTAGACATGGTGTGCAAACCCCACACTCCCACACATATCGAAATTTGCAAAAAAGGTTCAAGTAATCTATTTTCTCAATATAAAAATTGAAAATGACGAATATAACCTCATATTCAAATAAAACAAAAAGAAAAATAAAATAAAATAAAGAACTAATATCAATCATAATTCCAAACTTTTTATTTGTATCACCTACAATCCCAAAATTTTAAAATTTTATTTTCTTTGTGGGAAAGAAGATGAAGTTTTGAATGGGGTGGGGAAAGAAAATAAAATTTTAAAGTTTTGGGATTGTGGGTGTTACAACTAAAATGTTTAGGACTGTGATTGCATTTAGTTCTTTACTTTTTCTCTTTGTTTTATTTAAATATGAGAGCATATTAGTCATTTTAAAAGATTTTATTGAGAAAATAGATGGTAGTGCCTTTTTTGCAAATTTCAATATGTACGGGGGCTTAGTCCTTTTAATTTCCCCTATTTTCCCTTCTTCTTTTTTTTTTTATTGGAATTTAACGGCAAGATGGACAAAGACCAATGGCGGGGGTATTCTACACAAAACGTTTCAAACAAGAATGTTTTGTTCTATTTCCAAATGGCGGGGGTATTCTACAAGTTTTTTAATCTTCTTCTTGCAATATTAGTTGTGAAGCTTCTACCACCATACAGACTCAATACGTGGATCGACATCCACGGCGAGTTCATTGTGAGGATTGAAAAGAGGGCAGGAAGGTCCCCCTGTAGGGAGTGCAAGGGAGGAACTCCTTCAAACCAAAATTCCATTAAGGACATCTTAGAAATTTCACATTTGTAATTTTAATTTTACTTTAAAATTTGTCTAATAAATAGGGAATCATTATTAAGATTTTGTATAATAACCAAAACGAGAGATGTTAAAGAAGATATGATGTGTGATTTTTTCTTGCAAACATTTTTTTTTCGTTATAGTGAATTACCACAGCGACGAAAGAGGACGTAGTCTATTAGTCTTACATTGAGATGAACTTCTATAAATCTTGAATCTCTATTTTTCCTTTTGCGGATTGATTACTTTTCTGAAATTAGGGTTTCTAATTTCCAGGGTAGATCACATTTTCCGAGTTCCATTTAGCAGGAGAAGATGATCTGCAGCCATATGTGGACAAGTTTTTTGATCTTCAAGACGATCTGAGACGTACGAGATTGATACTTCAGTACAACTCCGTTGAGAAAATCAGAAATCGAATCACGCCGGACTAATTCAGTCAAGAAAACACTGAATATCGCGCTTGAAAGAAAGAGAAATGCAGCTACATGGATAAAATCATCTGTGGGCCTTAATCTTTCCCCGTGATGTGTCATTCTCCAAACACTTTAGCTTCCGTGAAGAAATCGAGCAATTTAAGTCGAAATCCTAAACCAAAAGGTGCGTGTATCAGTCGTTGAATTAGCTGTGCTGATATTCCTCTTGTATTGACATCTGAAAAGGATGGCCAGCCCGAATGAACCAGTGGAAGTACGCTATCCGCGATGCTGACTTGGTGACGTCATTGCAGGATGAATGTAGGAAATTGTTCTTGAGTTGCTAGTTAGATGGACGTATGATCCACGTTATATCTATATATAGTTCTACAATTAATAGTGTTAATCTAATATAAATAATCTGTTAGAAGAGAAGATGGTGGAGTTAATTGTTCCAATGGTCACTGAACTTATGTCAATATTTTCGATTGCTCACTAAATTTTAAAAGGTCGAATTTTGACCACTTAACTTATCCAAACGTTGGATGTTACTCATTGACATAACTTTCATTTCAAACTTTTAACGGAATTAACGGCGTGGCTAATAGAATGTACATGTGGTGCTCGTTAAATTTTGAGGTGGTCGAATTTTGGCTACTAAATTTTGAGAAATACCTTCGATTGCTCATTAAACTTTGAAAAAGTTTTATATTGCTCACTAAACTTTGATGTGATAGAATTTTTTCTACTATACTTTGAGGTGGTCGAATTTTGGCAACTAAACTTAGAAAACATTTATTTTGGCCACCAAACATTGAAAAATGTCTTTTATTGTTCATAATAAATTTGGATTTAGTCAAAATTCGTGATTAAAAATTGAATTAATTAAATTAATTAAATTGAGTTAGATGAACGAGCAAAGTCGTCTAATTGTGGAGTAACTCAATCTTCTATTTCTATATTTTGAATAAGAACACATTTAAGGATGCATTAAAACATTGTGTTAAAACTTTTGCAATATATGGTAATTTCTCATTTGGTGACTTAATTGTCAACATAAAGTTAAATAGTTCTTGTAAATAAAATAAAGTCGTCACAAGTGAAGATGATATAAATACATTGTGGATAAATTAAAGAATAAAACAATAAAGGCTTATAAGATGTTTTCCATATATTTAAATATGCTACTTTCAAATATTGACGTGATCTCACTAACAAATGTCAAACACGAAAAAAAGTAAGCTAAATGTAATACAATATGTGACAATTACTAACGATCTTATGTCAATCTTGAACCTCAGATAGAGTAGCGAATCTGAGAGCAGCGCTGCGACAGCGCTTCATGAGGCGGCGGAGACTGGGAATTGTTTTAGGGATAGAATCTGTGTAGCCAATTAGTATTTGATTAGCCTTTCCACTGTCAAACTTTGGAAAAGAAAAATGCACAAGCTTAAAGACTTGAACAAATTAAGCATCTGTTTGATGAGTCATGATATGTGTACAGTGTACAGAATGACAATTCATAGAATTGCAATAGATAACTCACAATAGGTGGTGGGTGGGGGATTTTTTGGCATTTTTTATCATCACATGGGCCCACACATGTGAGATTTCTGGTGGAATTCTGTGATTTCATTTTCTTTACAAATGGAATAAGTCTTGTTTGAAGGTCATTATTGAGGAATAAATGATATTTTTAATAGTAATTTTTTGGAGAATGTGTAATTAAAAAGTAGGAAAAAAATTGAGTTCACGTGCAAAATATTGTGTAAATGTGTGATTGAAAATAAATATGAGAATTAAAGAATTTTATTTTAAAATGAGACACACGATCTAAAAGAGGTTTGTTCTTTTTCTTCTCAACTATTGTTGTCATTTTACTAATTCTTTATTATGATTAAAAAAAAAACTATGTGCAATGCACTTGTTTCTAATTAATTAATTCTCAGATAATACAGTATTTTCACAATTTTTAAATATATTTTTAAATTTGAAGAACGAAAACGAGCATGTTGACTAATTAACAAAATGAAAAGAAAATATTTTAATATTTCAATTGCTTCCAAAAATACTCTAATAAAAACAAAGATAACTGTTTGATGACGCATCGAATTACTTGTTATACAAGTAACTACTAATTAGATCTCTCTTAGGTAAGCAATCCTCCTGAAGTTTCAATTTCTTGCTTCTTAATGACTTCCCATGTGAACAGACAGACAGATAACTTAACAACAATTAACAATTGAGGAAATAAACTGTTTAATCCAATAGTTTAATATTAGAAAATCGTTATTTTAAATTAAAAAAAATTTCAATTATTCCCCAAGTACAGGGACCTCTTCACAGGGGTTTTACAGGCCATTCACTGAGGGGCGGGTCCCACGGTAAATTTAAAAAAAAAATGTGCATGGACCCCGCCATTGTGTCTTCCCCTGACACCCCCTGTGAAGAAGCCTCCTGTATCCCAAGCATTCTTCAAAAAATTTAGGTTCTTTCTTGAACATAGCATAATGACTAAGAGAAAAGAATAATGCTATATAGCACGGCTTATAACTTCTTCTTTTTTTGTTCCGTAGGAAGTTCGTTTTAAGAAATTGACTGAATCGCAATAAAAAGTGGCAAAAACAAGAAAAGAAAGCAAAAAATAACATGATGCATTATCCAATATAAATATCGAACAAATTAGGCAATAAAAACTTTAAAAGAATAATTTATTCAACTTTAAATATATTTTGACTTTTATTAATTTAATATGATTACGTTGAAGTATTGATCCAATCTCAATAAAAGCATGTCTAGAAACGAATAGATTAGATAAAATATAATATGATTGGTGACAATTACTATATCTCTGACAATTTTTCATAAAATTCTTATGCACAAATTTTTCATTAATTAACCTTTTTGTATTGGATAATAATTTATGTTCAAAAGGTCATTGAAATAGTTTATAACAACTTATTTTTCCAACATATTTTAAAAAAATAAATTAATTAAAAATACGAAAAAAAAATCTCATTTTAAAGCATAGAAACAAAATATTTTAACATAAATCATCATTAAGAATGATATGTACTAATTAATAGAAAGTTAGATATAAGAATTTGATGAAAAAATTAAAGAAATAATTTTTACAACGAGTAGAGATTGAGGAGCTTAACCGTAATTAAAATATAGTGTAATAAATAAGAATTATGGTTACAATATAACCACCACATTTCTTTTTTTTTTTAAAAATTAATTCTGTACTAATCAATTTTCTAAGAAATTCTTCAACGAAACAAAGGCGATTTATTCGCAGACGGGGGCAGGGGACTTTCTACTTCTTGTTCTTGTTCGGAAATAATTAATTGACTATTCTCCTCGGGCTGGTAAAGGATTAGGCCAATTTCAGGCGAAGCCGGCAAATTCAGGTCAAAGTTAAGGACGGTGTGGCCGTGGCCATGGCCGCAGTTTTGGCTTTGGCTTCGGGAGGCGGCGCCTTCGGAGGAGGTTATGCTGCTCTTGTTACCGCCTCCAATCACGCCTTCATAGTGGCGACGCTTGTGGCCACCCAAAGCTTGGCCAGTGGAGAAAACTTGGTGGCAGATGGTGCACTTGTGAAGTTTAACTGTTAGGTTGAGAGAAGTAGTATTAGAGGCGGTGACGGTGAAGGTTGACGGCGAGAGGTGACCGTCTTTTGATGCAGTAGCGGTGGTAGAGGAGTACTTAATCCCATGGCTAGCTTTGTGGCCTCCTAGTGCTTGATATGACGGAAAAGCCCTGTTACAAACACTGCACTTGAAAGGATTCTGAGGCTGCGCCGCCACCACCCCAGTCGACGGCAACGAAGACAACTTTATTGTTTTCTTTTCACCAGTGTATATTTTCTCCGCCGTTGTACGTTTGGTGGTTATGGGAACAGGCTTAATATCATTTTTCGTTTCAACAGTGGCGCAATTGGTGGCTCCATCGGCGCAGGGGGCGCCGCGAGAGAGCATCATGAGGCTGAAAGCCAAGACTTCATCATCATCCGTATGATTCGCGACGGCGTCATTGCGTGAACGCTTTGAGCGCTTCCCTTTAGTCCTGTTAGCGTCAACCTCCTCATACCTGAGTGCCGCCGGCGTCGGCGGCGCATGTGGTGCTGCCTGTGAATTCATAGCTTTAAAGGCCACTGGTTGTGCGTAGAAAAGGGTAAAAATAAATTTCAGGGTTTGGAATTGTGAAGTGAATAGTGAAGAATTGAAGGAAATTCTGTATTTATATATATAGGGTTAGGGACGAGCCGCGAGGAGTTGGCAGTTGCGTGAGGAATGACAGTGGTGGTGTTGTACAGGTTTAGCTTTATGAAGTGTATTTAATTAGTTAAATATTCTTTTTGTATAAATCGACCACGCTCAATAACACGTATTATTTATTTAATTAATTATTAATCACTCTTTTATATTGTATATACATTCTATATTTATTAGTTATTGACGTGAGCATGGACTAAATCTGATGAATACTTGTATTACTATTAGTATCGACTATAAGTATTGTCCAAATCTAACACATGGAAAAATATGATCGCGTGGGGATAAATATATGGTATGTTCGTGTTTAATTTTGATAATTTTCTTTTATTAAAAGACTTTATTAACGATATTCTATTTTTATTAGCTATCGCTTACCAAATTCTATTCATGGCATTAAATGTTGATATCACAAGCAAATACTTGTGATAGCAAATTCTATAAATTATCTAGTTATAGTTGATAATTGACACTCCTCCCATAAAATAAAACCAAAGTTTGATGACTAATTGCAATTTTAGAGTGTAAAAAAATAACCTATTTCATGAAGTGAACACACACTTGCGACTAATTGTTTGTGTTGGGAATCGAGAACTAACTAGTTATATGCCAAATAGGTTGAGGAATTCTCTACATTTTTCACTAAATATTAGGCAAATTAATGTACATTCACACTCCTAGAAGTTATAAAAAGTAAAATCTAGACCTTAAATGGATAATTAATGTATTCATTCTTGCACAATTACTTGTCTACACAAATCAAGTGTCTTACCCAGTGCGCACTCGAAGGGTAGCGATTGCGTATTCCCCGTCAACAAAATAAAAATAAAAAAATCAAGTGTGTTGACTCTTAACAACATGTGCACTATAAAATAAGTAAAAAAGATTAAGGTAACTTGAGTAACATTACTTTTGTTTACATTAGTTACAATGACATCAAATTTTATTGTTTATTCTTGAAAAGGTTTGGACAACATCCATAATATATACTTTCGTTGTATAGTTTAGAAAATGAGGTCGAGAAGGTTATCAAAATTGATTGAAATAATCGTACAATTCTAACATCACATGAAAATTTGATCGTACTTTTTGAATTAACCTAACTTTTCACTTGCTTATCATCTTGGATCCCATCAAGTCGAAGCTTCTTTCATACATATACAGTGAAAGTTCAGAAAATTAGGATCGAAATAATATTTTGAGTTTTCAAATTTTTGGCTATATATTAATGTAATTATTTTAATAATTGAAGTCGAACAATTGATAACTTCACCGTGAGGGAACGAAAACGCGGTTCTCCTCGTCCGTAAGACACGTGTTAGTTGCAGCTAATTTTGGCGCTTAATGAGTGTGTGGGACAAGTAAATATGAGTGAGGAAGACAACCTAGTAACAGAAATTCTAAGATTGAGACACGTGGACATTGGTTCGAGGTTGTGCGTCACACCAGAATATTCCTGTTACGAGGCCACCTGTGACTTTGTGGGTAAGAGAGGGTGTATTATCAGTGTGACATCATGGATTGATGTCGTGTACAGAAAATTGTTTTCGAAAAAGTGATTTCTAATAATTTATCAGTTACAAGTTTATTTTTAGAAGAATATTGTGTTTTTAACTTGAATAAATCAGGATCTCTACAGAACCTCACACATGGGTGAAACTCGTGTGTTAAAAAATAAGAAAAAATATACCACTTATCCCAAATGTGAGTTGTCTGTACAGACCCTGATAAATCAGGACATGTAGATGCAATATCATTCTTTTAACTTCTATATATTTCGTGTTTAATACGTAAGAATTGTATTGAACTGAACAACATTAACAAGGGTAAAAACAAAAATTAAAATAACTCGTTTTCATATTGAGTACATCAACCATACTACTTGTACAGAACTATTCATTACCACCTGAATGATATCCACTCACAATAGGGGGTCTCACCTTTTTTTTGTATTGTTTATTCATCCGGGTCCTACTACATGTGAGTGGATGTCATCCAGGTGGTAATGAATAGTTCTGTACAAGTAGTTTAATTCTTGAGTACATACCTGCAAGTTAAGCTATGATTACAAGGCAGCTGCCAAAACCGCCCGTACAACGCCCCTCACCTCGCCCCACCCAAAGGCCGAGACTCCCAAACCTTGAAAGCTATCAGTCACTCTCTAGTCACCCAAGCAAGGCCAATGCCTCTCTCCCCCCATAGCACCCACAACACACACTCCCAAAATAATTAAACAAATTCAATATATTCCTTCAACGTGTATGTGTACGGGACCAAATATACTGAACTCTGATGTTTATTAGATTTTCAAGGAATTTTTACTGAACTTAATTTTACAATAATTTATTGTAGACTTAAATGCATTTCGAATTGGCGAGTCAATAGTTTGACTAGTAGAGATGCGATCAGACATCCTAATTATTTGTCCAATAAAATTTCACGTTAGATTTTTTTGTTAGTCAAACTAGGCATAGACTGTTATAATAACTAGCTTAAATAAAATTTCAATTTCAATTTTGCGACTTTGCCATGACCTCCATGGCAAAGTAGCATGGTCATTTAAATTTAGGCTCTACTTGAGCGGTTGAGCCGTTCTTTTAAGAGAATAGATTTTATAATAGTAATTTTGTGTAATTAAAAGAAGGAAAAGTTTTGATTTTTCGTGTAAATTTGTTTTAGGAGAAGAATATGTAATTTAAAATAATTTTTTTAAAAAAAAATCATTTTTTAAGGAATGAAGTTCAAATAGTTAATTAAATGGGTGTCTATTGAACTCTACTTGTGATTACAACTTGCTCACTGAAAAAGAAGTGATTGCCGAATGTTCACTCAACTATTTATTAATTTATCCATCCATCATCACACTTGTTATGAAAAATCTTATTTATGGTTCTCACATTTACAAAGAATCGTAAGTAAGATTTTCGTGCTACATCAACAAATTGACAGTTGAATCAATTATTTATTAATTTACCCATATGTCTCAATTTTGCCCAAACAGCTGAGCAATAAATTTCATGTGGGGTTTTTACCCTTTCCGTCCGGGGCCCCAGAGCTTACGTGTCTCTGTCCGTGTAGCAAGGCTTTTTCATGTGATTAAATTTTTTTGACGTAACAACACACATAACATGAATGGAGGACACGGAGGATAAAAACGCAATGAGTAAACTAGCAATTTTAGTTCCATTGAACAAATACCTTTTTGCTTCTCCCTCCTGAAACAATCTAGAACCTCCAATTGAATCACAGAAGAGAAGGCAAAGATTTAATGGTTTTTCCAGTCCATCCAACAGCCTTAATATATCAAGTAGAATGAGCTAGCGCTCAATAATCATTTATTTTTTATGAGCAAATGTTAGTTTCCAGGGTTCATAGATCAACCTCAAACAAAACGAAGTTTCGCTAACGGAAAATAAACGAAAGCAAACAAATCTGATGCAATTTTGTTTCTTTTTTTAAATTTAATCACTATCACTGCATTCTCATTTTTAGTAAATTTATCTCCCAAATCAGAAAAAACCTATAAATAATTTTCCCCCAATTGGACGATTGTGAATTTCCACCTACACATCTCCGATCTCATATTCGTAGTTACATCATCCGGTTAATGCAATGTTCGTCTGTAAATGCCACAAGGTATTATATTTCTACGTGCGAATGTTGTACAAACTTATTTATATGTAAATTTTGGATCACTGAGTTTGTTATCCCATTAAAATGGGACCGTCATCTAGAAGCATCATATGAAGACACACGTCAACAACGTCAAGCAAAGCTAAAATCTGTCTTGGCCGAAGTGCCAACGAAGTAGCCGAAATCCTCCTCTTCAAGGGTCAAGTACCTCTATGATCGAGTCGAGCTGCCTTCATACAACACGTCGAGGTGCCTATTGTAACTGTCGAACCTTTCTACTGAACTGCTCCACATCCGAAACCCCACCTCATACACCGAGGTCCTCAATACAAATAAATCTGGAAGATATTTTCGAGAGTAACTGATGGGACGTCTGTATAAATTAGTATCAGATTAGAAATGTAGGGCGACTGACCTCTTGTCATTATAATTAATATAGTGAATGAGTGGTTGGAAAAAAGCTTAAAAATATGGGATCTATGATACAATATTTCACAAAAAGCTTAGAAAATAAGATGTCAACCACTATTATAAACAGATCAAATCAATTCCTGATTGTTCCAAATTATAATACAGCAAGGCACTGGGGACATTTGAATATATCATCTACTGAATATGAAAAGCAAAAATAGAGTGAGTGGCAGTCAAGTTCTCATGTAAGGTGATGCTACCACTTTTCCGTATTTAGTTCAGCTGGTGCTTAGTAAAGTTCTACTTGACTGTGGAGTTACTGTCACAATGTCCAACAAAATTAAAATGCTTTATTATTCAAAGGACAATGTGGTTCCTAACTACCACACTACTGGTGTTAAGTACCACTTGTGCTTCATAGCATTGTACTTTACAAAAAATTATAGCAGATAGGAGAGGTGCAATCAAACTTCATATCACCTAGAATTAGGCTCGGGAAACCTCCCCAAATACTATTCTTTTGGGGGCCAACCCCTTACTAAATACCCAAAAAGTTTGGTTCGATTCGATTCTCTTTGAAATCGAACTGAATCGAATCACGTCCGACCCTATAAGCACAGAAATTGACTATTACACCAACACCCCTCTCATTCTTCCAAAAATTTCCATGTCTCTATAATTATCTCTATTTTGTATATCATTTTACAGTTCTGCTACACTTAATCATAGTTGACAGCTTTGTTTACACTCTTTGACATAGTACATAATTTTGTCATTAATTGTAACAACACTTATTTAAATCAATGGCTTCGATTTTGACACCTCAAAGGATGTCAAACTAGTGCACCATGAGTGTACAATTAGTTTAATTCATCATTTTTTACTACTGAGATTGATAATTTATCTAAGATTGGGAAAAAAAATGTTGGCGTAAATTTGCTACTTATCTGAAAGACTGGGACGAATATTACAATTTACCAAAGAGGAAAAATTGAACTCAAAGTCCCAAACTTCTTTATTTTTGGTAACCCAAGTCCCTAACTAAAGGTTGAAATTTTCTAGTTAATTTGACTCTTAAAATTATATATATATATATATATATATATAGACGGATAGATGGTTGGACCCTTGTGCAATTAATAAATTAAAATAGACAAAATTTTGAGGTCCTGTTTGAGCCACATTATTTTAAAAAAATACATTATAAAACAGTGATTTGACATCATTTCAATGACACATTTTTCAATAAAATAATATTAAATACAAATCCAAAACTTTTTCTCATTTTTTAAAATAATGTGACTCACTCAACTTTGGTTCCAAACTTTTTCACAAACCATTAGCATTTTCCCTCTCGCTAGAAAGACAGGAGAAACCTACAACAATCGGAAACCGAACCACTACACTCTCGCCAGAAAATCCCCTTCCTCAACATTTCTCCTCGCCTCCACCACATTCCCCATCTTCATTCAGCCTCAACCCGCAGATATTGTTTATCATTGTTTTTAAACGTTCAACCACCATCAACTCGCCACTACCGATACACTACTACATAGCAATTGACAATTACAGAATAGGTCATGTTTTCCAAAACTCTACAAAATACGTTCTTTGTTCCCCCAATTCCAAATAATTGGTATATATGTTTCCATATTTAATTTTAGGATTTTGCTACAGTGCTCGCTTGATTGACACTCCGATTGACATCATACACACACATGGAAAAAAAATATTTTTTATTCAGGCGGGACCCGCACAATTTATGTGAGGACGGTGTTAACCATGCGGTCATCCATGATATTTGTTTAGCATAATTCTTAATTTTATAGTCAAGCAATAGTTATTTGTTACTTCAAAGTTGATTTTTTGGTACAAAATGTTTAATTCTTTGGGTCATTTTAGAATGAGTGATGTTATTTATTATTAATTGTGATCAACGATAATATATTCAATGAACCACTTTAATTAATGCATATTTAAACACGCAAATATCATACATGAGAAAATTTAAGAAACTTGCTATGGGTACAGCAAGTTTAATATCATTGTTGAAAGCACACTTACATATAGGGGGGGTGGAGCTAGCTCTCGATAAAAATAATCGTAGACCCCACAGTTTGTGAGAGTGCTGTAAACAAAATATGTTGTAAACTCAACGTTTTTCAAATTCTAATGTACATCAATCATATATAAAAATATAGCACCTCTTTGTCGAGAATTAAAATTTAAGTTATAGTTAACAATAAATTTTATAGGACTCGTAAATTTTTCAACGACACATTTCATCAACTTTTATTAAAATTTACCAAAAATCTGATTTTTAGCTACACCAAAAGAGCGTAAATTATAAACTAAAATTTAACTCAAACTTAAATAAAAATTATAATTTAAATGCAGATTCTATTATTTTGTAAAATTGTAATTGACTAATGACTAAAATAGGACACTTTTGTGCTTCTTATTTAAGCAATTATAAATTGTGAGTATTAATGTGAATATTGAGTAGAAAAACTTTATGTAAGCTTAGGTTATAATTCAATCACTGTCCAGACATGTGCTATGTTTATGGCTTTGTATGAGTTTTTCCTATTTTCAAAATAAATAAATAAATAAAGTGCAGTTATTTTTATTTCAAATCGTTTTTAAAATATAACTTAATCCAAACTGTTTAGGGGTGATTGGATTTGATTCAAATCATATCATTGATTTGACAATTTTTGCTTACACCCTATTCATAACTTATTTATGAGCCATTGTAAGAATTATGTACTATAAAATTTTGTTTTAATTTTAGGGCTTTTCTTACAAATTTTTTTCGAGAAGTAATTTTTTGAAAATTATTATTATTATTATTGTAAATATGTGGTTAAAATAAAAAAAATTAAAAATATGTGATAAAAAATGAGTGTGAAGGAGAAATAATTCTCAAAAAATTAAAATCAAACAAAGGCTTAATTTTTCATGTTAAAAAAAATAAGATTGCTTTGATCTGATGGGACCTAATCTCATCGGGCCGATCAATAGAAATACTCCATTCTTATACATTCCATACATCACACTACATAGATATCATATTCGTATATAACTAGTATCCAAAATTATTGTCGTGACAAAAGTCAAATGCACTATTAAAGTAGTGAGAATATGCACATGGCACAGCTTTATTTTCTATATGTCGTGACAGAGATTGGTTATATGTTTCGATAACTTTAAAATAATTCATCCACATGATTCTTTACCTAACTCACTTCTTTTTTCAAAAGTTTCTTCTCGTTTATTTCATTTTCATGCTGGCATTTATCTACTAGGTTTTTGTCCTGCAGCTTATCACCGTATGAACGTCTGGACATTTGGATAGATATAACTTTTAAATTAAGATAATTTAATCATGAAAAATGATTTACTAGGAACATGAGCCAAGACCAAATTGGAAGGAAACAATGGTTTTTTATTTGACAATGAATTTAGATGCACACAAACCAATATTGCATGGAGACCAAAAAACGAAAAAGAAATTTGGGTTCGATTTCTGAAACATAGCCTAACAATAACATAAATCATGATTGGTACGTGACATTAGGAATTTTGTTCGTGTCTTTTTCGATTTAAGGTATCAAACGTGTCAATCGAAAAAAAGGAAAAGTGTGTAGAATTTTTGGCATGCTAATGATCGTAGCCTGAAGAATGAGGATGAGGATGCATTCCTCCACTTATCTCTCCACCTCCATAAGCATGGGCCGCCGCAGCTTCTCCACCGTGAGGTCTTTGTGGTTCTTCAGGTTCCTCACAAGCAGCCGCTGCAGCCGCAGGAACCATAATAGGCTTCTTCTTCTTCTTGGCTAAGCAAAAGAGACCAACTGCCAGAAATGCAAGGAAGAATAAACCACCAAGAGAAACGCACACCGCGATTATGGTTGTGTGGTTGTTGCCACCACCTGAAGGCGGCGGAACGAGAGCATTTGACGGAGGCGAAAAAGGGGTGTTTGGTGAAGGTGCGATAGGCCCCCCATTTGGCGGCGTATAGGGTACTCCAGGACCTCCTGGTGGGTACATTGGACCGCCAGGCTTGGTAGGACTTGGCGGGTGTGAATAATATGGTGGGTAAGCTGGGGTTTGTGGTTTACCAGGTGTTGGTGACGGTGATCCTGGACCTGGAGGAGTTTTTGGTGGAATTGGGCCGCCGGGAGTTGGTGAGGGGTATGGTGGTTTTGAATGTTTAGGCGGTGGAATAATTGGGCCACCAGGAGTTGGTGAGGCTTTTGGTGGTTTTGAATGTTTAGGCGGTGGAGCAACTGGGCCACCAGGAGTTGGTGAGCCTTTTGGTGGTTTTGAGTGTTTAGGCGGTGGAGCAACTGGGCCACCAGGAGTTGGTGAGCCTTTTGGTGGTTTTGAGTGTTTAGGTGGTGGAGCAACTGGGCCACCAGGAGTCGGTGAGTTTTTTGGTGGTTTTGAGTGTTTAGGTGGTGGAACAACAGGGCCATTGGGTGGTGTTTTCGGTGGATAAGGCGGCGATGCGGGTGCCGGAGTTTGTGTTGGGGATGAAGCACTAGGTGGATGATGATGTCCACAATGGTGGCCATGACAAGGGGGTGAATATGGAGCAACAGGAAGGGGTGGTGGTGGGCATGCAGGTTGAAGAGGTGAAGGTGGCGGCGGAGGAGGAGGGCTAGGTGGATGATGATGATGTCCACAATGGTTGCCTTGACAAGGGGGTGAATATGGAGCAACAGGAGGAGGTGGTGGTGGGCATGCAGGTGGAGGTGGCGGCGGTGCAGAGGGTAAAGCACTAGGTGGATAATGATGATGTCCACAATCGTGGCCATCACAAGGGGGTGAATATGGAGAAACAGGAGGAGAAGGTGGAGGTGGCGGTGGCGGTGGCGGCAGAGGCGGCGGAGGAGTAGGGCTACGTAGAGGCGGTGTCGGGGGTGAAGTACTAGGTGGATGATGATGATGTCCACAATGGTGGCCTTGACAAGGGGGTGAATATGGAGCAACAGGAGGAGAAGGTGGTGGAGGTGGAGGTGTTGGGGGTGAAGCACTAGGTGGATGATGATGATGATGTCCACACTGGTGGCCTTGACAAGGGGGTGAATATGGAGCAACAGGAGGATGTGGTGGTGGGTATGCAGGTGGAGGAGGCGGAGGTGGCGGCGGTGTTGAGGGTAAAGCACTAGGTGGATGATGATGATTTCCACAACCACAAGGGGGTGAATATGGAGCAACAGGATGAGGTGGTGGTGGGCATGCAGGTGGAGAAGGTGGAGGCGGCGGAGGAGGAGGAGGAGGAGGACTGCGTGGAGGCGGTGGAGGAGGATTACATGGAAGAGGCGGTGATGGTGGTGGAGGAGAATAGTAAGGGTAAGCTACCTTGGCTACACTTTTGAGAGAAGGCATTGATAACTCAAACTCAATTTTCCACTTGGATACTGCACTGCTAAAGACATAAGCTATATATAAAGTTGAATGAAATTAAAAATTAATAGTAGTTATTATGTAACTTCAATACTTTTTCGTACCAAGTGGGATATAATTTACATTATTAATTTCTTATTTTACACTTACATGAGTTGTATTCCCAATATATTTTAATTAAATATGATTTGCCTACAGTTTCGTTTTTGACAGCTCATATCCAATATAAAAATCAAAAGGTTCAAACAATTATTAGGTTGGTCCATTAGAGCACGCGAAGATAACATTTTTCACGTTTCTTAATTATCGTAACTATCAACACATTTGTTGATCCCATTATTTGATTTTTTTTAATTTTTACAGTAGTATTTTTCGAAAGAATGTGTGATTAAAAAAATAAATTAAATTTACGTATAATATTATTTTATTAAAAAAATGCGTGATTGACAAAAAAAGATGAAAAAATAGATTATCTAAAAGTCTTTTGAAGTTTAAAATCTTTAAAGTTTTATTCTTTACAAGATGATACGAAATTGAATAAAGGTGTTTACGATATGAATATTAGTAAAAATATTCTCTAAAAATATAATAAGATATTAATTTCTTTTCGAGATAAAAATGACTCGATTTATAAGAAATTTCGATTTTTGTTACAAATAAATAAATCGGGTCACAATAGCAAGGACAACCCTCCGCTTAGTGGTTTTCTCGAGACTCCACCAACCACAAAAGAAACAAGAATAATTTTGTTTGTAGAAATTAATCTTTACAGAAGTCTTATAGAAACCTCACAATACATAGAGCCCACCCCAAAAAAAATGTCAAAAAATAACCCACCCCACACAATGTGAGGTGTCTGGCAGGGCTCCAGTACACCAAGCATTTCTCAATAAATAAATCAGGTCACGTAGGTACTTAAATGGTCACCATCGGGGTGAAGGAATAGATTGGGTTAGGCAGTGATTTCTGTTGCTTCTGTCTATGTATATCACTCTTTATATCTGAAATCAATAACATAGACCATTTTCTATCGGATAAGAATGACTATAGCACAAAATGTAGTAATTGTCTCATAGGTCTTATACCTATCTATGAGGAAGAAATTATGCAAAGAAGAGTATTCTAATTGCAAGACTAAGTCCCTGTTTCACAATTATTATTTGAGAAAATAGAGTTTTAATAGTAATTTTCAGGAGAATGTGTAGTTAATTAGTAAAGAAAAATTTTGAGTTTATATTTAGAATATTTTATTTTGTGAATGTGTAATTGAAAATGTGTATGTTGAAAAAATAATTTGAAAATAATAATTGTCAAACAGAGGTTAAGTAATATGAAAACATCATCATGACATGACAAAAGAAGTGTTCCTCTTAACAACGTACCTTTCAAACCAATGAAGTTGACATGTTATCCTAGGACACAAGTCTAAAGCCTTAGTATTATATGACTCTGTCGCAACCGAACTTATCAACCAATCAAATTCCTTCAAATGCGATGGCACGTAGCCCTGATCGAAACATTTTACCTTGAAATGGTTAGATGGCAATCTTGAGTCCATCAACCTATATAACGGAACAAATGGTGCATGAGAATGGCGTCCAAACTTAAATTCTCTTTGTACAAGTATCAAAATTCTAACTTTACGACATTTTTATTCAATCAAAATATCTTGAAGTTGACATCATTTTTTGGTCATCAACCAAAGTTCAATTAAAGAGTGAATTACAACATTGTTATTAAGCTATGTTTGATGAAAATTAAAATTCAGATTTTAATTTAAATCAAAGTCAATAATTAATTTTAATCACACAGTTTATAGGATCCACAATTTTGGACGATTTTTGAATGAAAACTGGTCAACGGCGAGTCAATAGCTTTTGGGACGATTTTTTCCCTAACTTGCCCGACTTTCTGCCTAGTTCCTGATTTCACCGATCGAGCCAACTGGATCGGGCTGCTTCCAATTACGTCGAGAATAAAGAACACTTAAAATATTTTCTACTTTATTTTAAATTCCATAGCCGATCACAGCCAAAAAAAAGTTGTTAATAAATTTAATAACTCGTAATCAGTCAACCACCCTTGGCATTGGTCTAATGGGATCTTTTGTTCGAACATTAATTTACTGGTTGACAGAATAAAAGCGTGCAATGCATACGACAGCATTCTTATCAATACATAGCTTATGAATATTCTACTAAAAAATTCAATTAATTTGGCGATATTTTTATTTAGTTTCAAGTAATTTTTTTATTAATTTATATTAGTATTATTATTTGATAATTAATTTTTAATTTTAGTTAATAGTAAGGATAGTGTCAAATATTTGACTGCCAGTAAGGATGCGTTTAAGCATCTACGCTTTTGAACCGCTCCATACTTTGGGAACCCAAAATAAAGCAAGGAATCACTTCATAATGTAAAACTACAAGAAAGTCACAATGCTGTTACTTTAAGTAATTACAAGACTTACGTTAACTGCATAAAATTAAGATATAAAAATGCACGATAAAAAAAATTCGATTTTGCTATTTGTACATTCGAAATTGACCACCCGTATGATAGCCCCTCACAAGAGGGGAGCCCACAATTATTTAATTATGCATGGGTCCCTCCTCTTGTGAAGGGCTGTCATCCAATAGTATTGACTTTCTACGAAATGTCTATGAAAAAAATTCTAGTCCAGGTAATCAGAAAATTAGTCATGAAAAAATTAGACCAAATCATGTCTTTAAATTTCCATTTTCACAAATCAGGTATTTGTAAAAATAAATCTATTTTTAGTATTTCATTTTATATTTTCACGCGTCCTAATTGGGATAATATTATTTGAAGTTCAATTTTTAAAATTCAAATTCCCCTAATTCTATTAACTTGCTTCCTTTACTGTGATTTGAAGAGAGAAAATTCATCCTAGCTTGTTAAAACTTTCTTCCCTATTCCCGTTAGTTTCACTTTTGCAACCATATTCCCTTCTTCATTCCGAATTATCGAGCAATATATTTATGTATTTTGTATTTTCACCATAATCATGTCGACATTGAAACCACCCCAATTAAACCAATCAATTGAAATACTTCACATCTTCGTGAGGAATACATATATGTCACATTACACGTCATGATTCATGTGTCATGGTTTCTAAATTTCGCTTGCTTGAGTTACACATGCTATAAATTGACACTATTTTGAAGAAGACATATCTACCAAATTTGATCGATTTCGTACGTATTCATTACAACTTATGAAGGAAAACAAAGTCAAAAAGACGCTATTGTTATGTCTCATAGAGATATACATAACTGATATCTTAGAAAAATAAAGACATGATCAATATGTTAGAGGTCTCAGATAAATTTTACACAAATAGAAGATAACACAACGACAATCACATGAACAATCGTATTAAAGGTCACAACATATGTCAAATCGTTACCCGTGTTTAATTTCCTCCTCACAATAAAAAGATGCAAGATTAATGGAGTGCTATAGAGAGACATAGAAATTATATCATTTTTGTTCTTAATATATCCATCAATTTCGATCGCATCCATTCTATAAACTTTTTGTTATCTTTTTTAAAATAAATTATTAATTGTGTTCTGAGTTTTCATTAGTGGGCCTGAAATTTGGTTGATGAATGGTCATGTCTAATGGTGAAGCCCAAAAATTTTCCTATTGGGGTTTGATAACTGGGCCTGTTGACCTAAAATACTGCTGTGCTTATTTTAGTGAACCCTATAATAGAACTAGAGACCAACACGAGCCGCTGGGAGGTACGGCTGTAAGCTTAATTCTGGCTGATTTGTGGTTGTTTTTGAGCTCAACTCATTAAATTAATAAATCAAATTTCAGAATATTATTAAATCCATTGAAAAATCTGGCTTAATCTTGATTCGGTTAACAAAATGACACCCGCCGTAAGAAAAATGCATCAAGTAGTACTCATATACATGCGACTACTCAAAAACTAGAGTACAATAATATAGAAAGAAGTTCGAGTTGTGATGTCAAAAAGAGTACGACATAAATATCGAATTCGTGGTTAGCAGGGACGGATTTAGTGGGCCCCCCCCCCCCCTCCACTTAGGCCCAATTTTTTTTTTTAAAGGTTTTTTATATTTTTTTTTAAAAAAAAACTGTTTTTTCATGCGTAAATTTTTTTTTTTCTTTTGCATAGTAGCCCTGCTTGAAATTTTGTAGCCCGGTCTCGAATTCAATCCTTGATCCGTCGCTAGTGGTTAGTACTTGTACTGCTCCATCAGTACTTGCCAAGGTGGTGGGGGTACTCTTCGATTTCTATCTTTGAAGTTTGTTGCTCAAGTAGTGAGAGTGAATAAAATTAGAGGAAGTTATGGTGATAATTTAACTTATACTTTATATATATGGAAGAGTCTTATTTTGCTATTTATATGGGCGCGTAGAGCCTATATAGCTGTCTTCCCAACATTGATCAGCATCTTAGTAACTGATATTTGTTCCTCCTACAAAATTCCATTTGATATAACATTTTCTAATTCACGTAGAGAAACAGAAAGTATAAGTGCTTACAATATCATAGAACGATATTGTGAGCGTAAAATATGATGGTTGCCATTTTCTAAGGCTATCATTAACCGAATCTATGGTTATTGTGTAGGTGCATCCTGGCATCAGCAGGAGCGAGAGGAAGAGGATATGCTGGTTGTTTGACTGTAAGAAGCTCTCAGCAGATGCACGCATTCATGCAGTGCAAAACGAGAGACTTCCTTTGCGCGTAATAGTCCAGGTGCTGTTTTTCCAGCAAGTTCGAGCTTCTGCACCATCCAGCAGCAGTACTCCTGATCTTCCTAAAGCTATTAAAGACCTCAACTCTGCCTCCTATGGGAGGTCAAGGTCAGCAACAACTAATGCAGATGAAGATTGGGATGCTGTGGCTTCTGCTGCAGAACCTAGAGCCTCAAGAGGGGAGGTGGCTGCCTTCAGAGTGGGGAATGGAGTAGTGCATGAGAGAAATTATGGAGATAATAAGATTAACTCTGACAAGGCTGCCATTAGTAAAATGAAAGGGCTAATTACATCGAAGAAAATATTTTCCAAAATCTGGTCGAGCAAATCAGGACAGGCGACTGAGAATAACGGTTCGGATTCTTCAAAAAGTTTTGCATCTACCAAACTCGATGAAGCTAAGTCGACGCCCACAAGAAGAGGGAGGTAGACTGTTTCTTAGCATAAAGAGTCTGGAGTATATAATTTTGATGATCTTTTGTTTTTGGGATTTTCGTTTTTAGTCCTTTATGTTGCAGTCAATCGAGCGTACTGTACAACACTGTGTTCTAAACGTATCCTACGTCTGTATTAGAGAATTTCTAGATAGACTTATCATTAGATGATTAGAAAGAGAGAGCATATGAAAAAAATTGAACGTTTTATCCACAAGATTTACTTCGAAATAATCACCACATTGTTTCCCCATGTCCAAAGACCTTGCTGTAAGGAAGCCAACAAGAGTTATGATAAGTGGAGAATTAATTTAATTGAAAATAAGTAAAAGTTAAAAAATAAATAAATAATTGTTAGCCAGTTGTGGCTCTATGAAGTGAGTAGAACATCATTTGTCTCTTTATTCCATGGAAGGCCAAAGTTGAAAGAATGAGGCCAAAAGTGTCGCTTTCCAAATATTAGCTAAGCAATTGGATAATCACCTCAAAACTTTGCTCAGTGGTCCTTTCCAAACATTTGGAGATCAGAATCCATTATCATCATAACGATGCAGCCAAATAATATAATATAATAAACTAACCTAAATTCCAATGTGGGCTGGGTTTCCATTCTCTACAAACATCATTTGTGTATTGGAATTTACATTAAAAATACAAAAATTGTTGTCCTTGTGGTCCATTTCAGATAAAGATAACATGAATTGGATTAAGATGCCACGTACCCCTCAGTTACAACTTTAACTTCAATGGATCTTCTTCGTCCTTAGTTCTGGCCTCGTATTCGACTACATAGTTAAAAAAAATTATCGTAGAATTTTTAAAATAATGAATAAGATTTTTTTATCTAACTTAATCGAGTAGACATGTATGAATAAAATAACGAGTACATGAACAATGTAACAAACTCCCTATATAATGGGACGATGATAAAATTACAAAAAGATTTATAATATAGGACATAATTTCTGTCACGTTTTATAACTATTTCTTATCAAATACTATTGAAACTTCGTGTACAAAACGTTCATAAAACTAGTGATTAACGAAAACGTATATATAAATCTAACATTTCATGTAATGAGCATACGATATAATAATGTAGCCTCCATCTGACAAATTTATAAATAGTTTATAAATAGGAATAATGAGTCCATGTTTGATGTAGCTTGAAATTTTGATAAAAATCTAAGTCGGGTTTAATAATTAATTCTAATCGTATATTTTACAAAATCCATAATTTTAATCAAGTAGTGAAAGATGACTCATACGTATCTATCACCAACCACTAGGAGATGGAATCTTACCTGGAAGAACTTTACATGTTGAAAGGACAAATTGATAAAACATCATTAATATGCACAAATAGCAAATTTTATTGAAATACAACCTATACTTTATATGGGGTCGTCTAAATAACAAGCAACTTTACCTTAATGAAATTATTATGAAATTTTGCTTTTCCGTTTCATCTTTTATTGCATTATCATTATTGGTATGGTGCCTGGCTTACATGTGTTGTAATGTTCATCTAGTCCTTTTTTTTTTTTTTACAGGGAAACTCTTCCTTTCGGATGCACACTGGATAAACTCTCGAGCTGACGTAATAGTCTGCAAATCACGTCAATCAGGTTAACCACATTAGAGAAGCCCGATGCGACAAGCTCAACCGAAAAAGTGTTGGTAGGGAAAATCGAACTCGTGATCAAAGGTTTATGTGCTCACCTACTCCATCAACTCGATCAGCTCATGAGGGGTGTCTAGTCCATTCTTTCTTTATTGTGGTCTCTATGGTCGTTCTTTAAAAAAAAAAAAATTGAGAAGAAATAATTTTATACCCTAATAAGAAAAATAAGAGTAATAAATAATTATGTGAGCAAATATTCAGAGTGATTGGAAACGAATTGGAGGAAAAGGAGGCACCACCCCTTTCGCGGAGACACGGAGCCGCTCTTGCCCAATACTTGGGAACCAACTCCCAACACAACCAACCACAGTGTCATGTCTACTCAGCCTCCATTATAAAAATCTCTATATTTAAAAACGAAAAAGATTTTTTTTTTCTTTCAGATTTACTCAATTAAAAATTTCTTTCTAGTAAGGTTTGAAATTTATTTTTCATTTTTTTAAAATGAGAAATTAATTTTCACAAAAATATGATTAAAATGAAATACTTTGCACAAAAAGATAGAACAATACTTTCTTTAAACCAAATAATAATAATAATAATAAATTTTCTAAATTAAAGTTGAAAAATAAATATTATATTATATCTAGCCTAAGAATGTCTTTATATTTATCATAAATTCTAGCGGTTCTTGTAGTTTACACAAAATACAAGCTCACTTAGTTTACTCCACCCCAAACTCAAATGCTAATACAACTATGCTACTTATACAATTTTGGTGATAGATGTTGCACAGTCACCTCAACATCTGTCAAAAAATCTGTGTACAAACTGTTTAATTTGAATAATACTCCTTGTATTTAATGGAGTTACGTAATAGTTTATATATATATATTAGGTGTCAAAAAGTTAGTGAGAAAGTTTTTTTTTTATTATTGAAAAAATTATGATCCAATAATATTTCACAACATAATGTATAAATAAATAATTAGGATTAATATATATGTATATAAAGACTTAATTCATGCTAATAATTCTCAACTTTTCTCCACATCACATGCACCCCCTTCACCCCACCTCATTCCACATTTCCACTCCACCCCACTCATTACCCTCTATATATTTCTAGTCTTTTACTTCCTTCAAGCCTCCCCGGAAATTCTCTCTCTCTCTCTCTCTCTCTCATTTTTGCTTTTGTTTCTCTCTCTTGTTTGAGAAATCTGCAACTTTGATGCCCCTAAGAAAATGAGTTGCAATGGTTGTAGAATACTTCGTAAAGGGTGCACTGAAAATTGCATTCTTAGACAAAGTTTAAAGAGCATAGAGAGCCCACAAGCACAAGCCAATGCCACTGTCTTTGTTGCCAAGTTCTTCGGCCGTGCTGGGCTTATGTCCTTTCTATCTTCAGTCCCCGAGTCTCAAAGACCAGGTAATCGTCTAAAAGTTTAAGCTAAGTCTGCAATTATTGTTTATTGATTAAGACTTTATGTATTGCAGGATTGTTCCTATCTTTATTATTCGAAGCGTGTGGAAGAACTGTAAATCCAATGAACGGAGCAGTGGGATTACTGTGGACGGGGAACTGGAACGTGTGCCAGTCGGCGGTGGAGACGGTGCTGAGAGGTGGCGTTTTACTGCCGTTGCCAGAATTTTCTGGGTTGATTCAGTCGCCGGAGTTTGATGAAGGGTCAGAAGCTAATAACACGGATTTTTTGTACAAATCGCAAGATCCAAACTTGAGGGTCAAAAGGGAAGGTTTTGATGATGGGCAAAGTGACCTAAATCTTGGTTTGACAGTGGGTATTCCGGCGAAAATGACGGCCGGCAGAAGAAAAAATCGGCAGCCTGAGGAACGGAGGCCGGCATCTCCGTCAGACGAGTCTGAAACCACGACTTTGGAGAGTGGTCTTCTTTGTAATAAAGAGTTGCAACTAAATCACCATGGACGGGAATCAAAGCTTTTGAGACTCTTTTTCTAAGTTTTTTTTTTTCCCCTTCCAATTATTTTCTTTCTTATTTGGCTTAATTTTTTGTGTTTTTTTGGCTCAATTAAGGTTTTATTTTTTTTCTTTGGGCACTTGATTTCTCAATTTTGTTCTAAGAGGAAGAAAGTTTTTAGCAGGAGAGAGATCAAAGTTGCCTTGCGTCCAAATTCTCTTCCTTTTCGTTTTTCATAATAAGAGTGTGTTTGATAGACATTATTTGAGAAAAATGAATTTTGAAATAGTGATATGATGGAAAATGTGTGGTTGAAAAAGAAAAAAAAGTTATTGATGTGATAGAAAATATTATTTTATTGAAAAATGTGTGGTTGAAAATGAGTAGAACAATGAGAATGAGAATCAAACAGGACCTAAATTGGAAGTCGTCTATATAAATTATTTGGGCAATGCTACACTTACAACTTTTTTTTACAACTTTCTCTTACAATCACTCACAGTGGATTTTTTTATTCACTGTGGGACCCCTCCCCATGTGAGTGGTTGTAAGAGAAAGTTGTAAAAAAAAAATTGTAAGAGTAGCATTCTCCAAATTATTTTGCATCATTTCATGTCATTGTCGCACACGAAATAACTTTTTTCCTAAGACAAAGTTTCGTATGGATGATTGGAATAATAGACCAAGGTCTTTAATAATTATAATTAATATGTATTATCCTCAACATATTTAAATGAATTAATCTTGACCTAATATTCTTGTCAAAGTCTTTTATTGTCGGGTAGGTTTAGTTTATAGTACAATTAAAAGCATTAAAAAATGGGGTGTCATCAACTTTGAGGGATAGCTCAATTGGTCAGATCTTGAGTTTGCTCCTCAATGATCACCAGTACGAGTTCCCTCACAATCATTGAGGTGAGTATCCGACTGTAAACTTCAAAATCCCGTAAAATTAGTCGAAATGTGCGTAAACTGACACGAACATCCACGATCATATAAAAAAAATGGGGTGTCATCATCTATAGTCTACAACATCAATTTAAATGTACTTAATCGACTAGAGAATCAAGTTGATCGAGTAAATCTCTTTTTATTAAGAATAAAGTTCACATTGCATGAATTTTGAGTTGTGAAAGAGGCGTGCAAAGAGCACAATGGAGGGACCTACAACAGCAGATATCTATTAATGCAAGGATTAACTCATTTGTACATTTTGACTTATCCGATCTCATCGATGCTCTCACATGGGGATCGGGACTCACTCACAAATATGCCTCACTCGTCCCCAATGTGAGAGGGGTAGGTGTGGTCGGATAAACGAACGAGTAAAGGAGAGGGTACAAATAGTATGGTCCATCATAAAATTATTAAATCCTTTTTAAATTGCGATACTTGAAAATAAAATTTTCACTTGAAATTTTTTAGTACAAACTTAACTTCATAAAATTATAGGTATGAGTTGATTTTAACAATAATTAAATTTATGTTCTCTTTGTGCATTCTCGGGTGTAAGTCTCTGATTGTATCACATGTTTAGAATGCAACAACTTGTAATTTTCTTAATGATATATTGATGATTCCTAAAATAATTTGATTCTTATCATCTCAAGAAATATTATTTAATAAAGCTACTTGTATAGAAGAGGTTGACAAATTACTCACATGCGAATGGGTCCCATGTGAATAAAAAAATTCAAAAAAAGAAATGGGGCCCTCGCATGTGAGTATTCTGTCAACCTCTTCTGTACGAATAGCGGGATTGAATATTGTTTAGGGAATCTTAATTGTAATACTTCTCATTTCTATTTGTTTATAATTTAAATTATTTATAAGTAATTTCTAAACAATTTTCAAGAATCATATTTTTTTGGGTATTAAATTGAATGTTGGAGTCCAATATGACGCCATCATCCCCACTGATGGGCCATCCGCTTTGAGTCACTGCACAATACATTTCTTCTTGAACTATATTATATAGAATCAGTGATATTATAATATCAATTTAAGTTGGAAAGAGTTCATAACTCAGGGGTATTCTTTATCCCAATTCAAAAGTCAGATAAATAATTTGAAAATTCAAAAGTCAGATAAATAGTTTGAAAATTCAAAAATCAGGTATGAATTTAATTAATTAAAAATATTTATTAAAAAATAATAATAAAATCACAGTTTGTGATTAATGGTCACAGATTCATAATTATAGGTTACAGATTTATTTACTGATCACATATCGTCAAATTAATTGGTCACAAATTATTTCGTGGTAACAAATCAAAAATTTTGTAGGTCACATATCATTCAATTTATAGGTCACATTTTATCAATAGGTCACATACGTCACAGTTTGTCGGTCACATATTATTTTTAGTCACATACACCTAATATTTAATCACGGATCAGCCAAATAGTTGGTCATAGACACCTAATTAGTTGGTCACAGACACCCCACAGCCACTACCACAAAATCGCCACCAACGGTTACCACAGCCACCGTACCATCACTGCCAACACCAACAAACAGATCCAAAATCGCCCAACACCCCCACAACCGCCATCGCGTCACAACCGTCGTCATCGCCTCCACCACCGTCACATCAAGTGGGTTGCTCCCGCGACGAGGTGGCGACGATTTCGATTTGAGAATATAGAGACGTTAGTGAAGAGAGAATGGATGCGGGATGAGAGAACCGCCTCCGCCGTCGCCACCACCACTGCCACGACCTCCACTTGCACCACCAACAAAACCTCAACACCTCATCGACACGCTCACCGTTGCACCTCTACCTGCACAATCACTGTCGTCGGATCCAAAATCACCGCCGCACATCTACCTGCACAGCCAACAAACCCCCCCCCCCCCAACAACACCAAAACTACCCCAAACCACCACTACCACCACCCCAAACAGCATTAATACCACCACCACACCCCAAAGCAAATTCTCCATCGCCACTGTTGAAAACCACCCGTCGCTCTTAGATCTTCTTACACGGGACTACGTCGTCACCACCGCGCACTCGTGTCATTGTGGTGTATGTGACAGTCATGTCGACGCCATAGAGAGAGGAGGGAGAGAGGGAATAGAGATGTAGAGAGAGAAAATGGAGAGAAGAAAATTGATTGAAAATGAATTTAGGGTTTGTAAATGAAATTAATTTTAGTATATATATTAATTAATTGATACCTGATTTTTGCTTAAATAAGTTTCACATCTGAATTTTGAATTTGGAACTTTAAACACCTGGAACCATGTAATTTCCTCATTTAAGTTACTGCACTTTACATATTCAATTAAATGTCTGTTTGATTTTCATTTTGAGGGAAAGAATATATTTTGAATAGTTGATTGATAGAGAATGTGTGGTTAAAAATTAAAGAAAATTTTTAGATTTACGTATAATATTATTTATTGAATAATATGTAGTTGAAAAGAAAAAGAAATGAATTTTTGAAAAAATGAAAATCAAACAGGACATAAATGAGTCATGTGACTTTACATTTAAATAAATCCATCGTTTAATTTTATATAATTGTTACATAAATTAGTGCTTAACACCAATAATGATAAATAATATTACTCTTTTTGGTAGGGGTATAAGCTGTCCGATTTTATCGATTTTTGACAATTTTTCAAACCAAACCGTTTACACCGGTTTGAAAAAAACTCAAACATAAACCAAACCATTTTGAATGGTTTGAAAAAAAACTCAAACCTAAATCTAACGGTTTTGTCCGGTTTTAAACCGCCGGTTTCGCCGTATATTTTTTTTGCCTGTCGTCCGATTTTAAACCCTCGATTTCACCGTATATTTTTTTGTCTGTTTACTTTTATGCCATTAATTTAGGTTGGGCATTTTTTTCGAGAATCGGTGGAATCGGACCGGAACCATTTAGACCTGGTCGATTCGGTTCCGAATCTTCTAAAAAATAATTTGATTTTTGGACAAATTATTAAGAACCAATCAGTTTCGGTCCAGTTCTCGGTTCTCATAGGATTTTTTATTTTTTTTTGGTAAAATATATGATTCAATCTCCAATCATTTTTATAAAAAATAATAGGGTTCCTTTTTCATTTTAGACTCCAGCACTTTCTTTCTTCTCTTTGATTATTTTCTTCTCTCTTTATACAGTTATTTGATTAATTGATTTTCAAGCCAAATTAGAATATTGAGTAAATCTAAACCATAATAAATTTATTTACATTATATAATTTCATTTCTAAGATCCGAAATTTTTATTTTGTTTTCACTTTGATTACATAGTTATTGATCCGATCAAAAATTTTCATTTAGATTTCTAGAAATTATAATTGACGGAACCAGAAGTTGCAATAATTTTTTAAAAGATGTCCAATTCAATGTAGGATTTTGATTTTGATTGAAATTTGTTTTATCATTGGAGTACTATGCAATTTATATAAGTTGATGATTATTTGGTAATAGTAATTTATATGGAAAACAACGTGGAATTGCTTAATGAATCGTTTCAGACTTTCAGTTTAATAGCTTATGGAATATATGAGTCTCATTTAAAAATAAATACAAAAATCTTACAAGTTACAATTTAGAAAAAAATCATTTTTTTTTAATTTTTTAATTTTTATATTTTTTTTATTTTTATATTTTTTTTTGTCTGTCCGATTTGATTTTAATTTTTCGATTTGACAATTTCTACTTAGAGTCCTATTTTTTGGATGCAAATAAATAAGTGCCCAATGCCCATCACTTAAAGTACCTATTCACCCTCAACCGTTGGCGCTTTTCAAGAGGGTAATGGAGGAACAAAAAGTAAAGAAATAGTGTTGGCAATTCATAAATTCCTGGGCCAACCATTGAAATTTTTCATGGATAAGTGTTTATTTGGCACAAGCTTGTTTAAAAATTATTATCCTTGGACTCATTTTCAACTACACATTTTTTCAATAAAATAACTTGTAACTTTTCCATACTTTTTAACACGTCTTCAAAAAAGATAATTTTCACTACAAATAATCTCCCCAAAACAAGCTAAGCTTGAGTTCAACTAGAAACTAGAAAAAAAAAAAAAAAACAAAATTATTAATGGGTTCAAAACACGTTAAGTTAAGAAAACTTTTTAATGTAAATATAGATTTAACAATTTTAAAGGAAAAGAAAAGACTTATTGGTAATTATTAATGGGTTCAGAGACCAGAAAACATTGAAGCATAGCGGACCCAAACGCTGCAACCCTGCTTGTTCATTTCAGACAAGAATAGTTCCAAACTTCCAATGCACATTCAATTTTTTAACTTTTTTGTCTTGTTTATACTGTCAGGCGGGTGAGGTTTCTCAACTATAGAGCACAAGTTGTAGCTCAAGATTGGGGGGGGTGTGGGGTGGAGGGGACAAGACGAACTACAGATAATTTCCAAGATTTGGATTCTGGACTACCATGTGTACTAGTTGCATAATGTCCCGTGCATAAAAGACAGAATCCTAAGTCTATTGCAATGCGTAAATTCTTTTCAACTTCAGTCGGAATTCGGGACATTGATCACGAAAAGATAAAAGGGTCAAAGAGTTTAACCAGAATCGACCGGAGGTCAGAACAAAAAATAAAAAATAAAAATGTTCCCTACCAACACCTGGCCAATAAAACACAATTAGATGGCGCTAAGATTAGAACAAGAACTGGATAATAAGAGTGTCACTTGGATATTACATTATTTACATCAGTTTTTCATTTTCCTTCACAAGCAGAAAAAGTAGGAAAAAGAAAGACACTGTGTACAACTAATTGGTGAGAATAAAATATAATTTCCTGTAACATTGGATACCTGGATTACCGAAGACTGAAGCATTGACGTGTTAAAAAAAATCCCGTATGAAAATATGAGACTAGTCATCAGGTCGTTCTTACATCCATGATTGCTACCTCCAGTAGGCCAAAATGGTTTGGTGTAGTGTTAGCATTTTGAGTCGACAGTCAAATATGATAAGTTCTAAGGGTCTTGGTCAGGCTGATGATACACAGTTACGTTGTAGCATATGCGTTCTCAGACTAGTTTCTTTAACCTGTAGGTGGTTTAGTTGGAAAATAAATTATCCAAATGATGCAAAAAGATTATTGGGAAGACTGAAATTTGTGTTTACCTGCATTGCTGCTATCATGGTTATAAAATCCGTGCACTGTTCAAGTAAAGCACGCTCTTTAGCTGTGACTTTTGCAAGTTCAGTCACTAATGAGTCTGCTTCCTCGACCTGAAACAAGATTGAAATTGTTCTGCATAGGTCAGCAATGTAAATACAACAGCTTTCGGCGGAAATTGAAATGACATTCTAGTCCCATCTTTCTCTTATCAAACAAGGCTTATCCAGAGATTGTGTCGAAAGAACAAAATGGAAACTTTTTAGTCCATGCTGATTACAACTGGAAAAGGAACACAGCCGAAGACAACTAACGTTCACTGTGGATGAGGGCTAGGGTATCTTTGACTTCTTAAGCATGTTTGCCAAAGCTTTTGCGTCCCACTAAATGTATGGATAAAAATAGAGTTTGACCAGCTGCAATTATAAGCTTTGCCAAACATGCACGAGATAGCAAAATCAACCACAATAGACTATTATTTGCAGCAAAATACAAACAGAAGCAGTTTTCCCACATTTCTTTATTCTCAAAAACTACCATTCCTTCTTACAACCCAAATAAACGAGGGGATAAAATTAAGAAACTTCCACCCATATCAACTGTCAGGAATTGTTTTCAGCGCTGGTGTATTTTTTCAATAAATCATAATTCACAATGCCATTCTCAAATTTTAATTGAACTCGACGGCAAATTTAGAAAAGGCACCACATTCACGGGAAAGCATGCTGTAAAAAAGAGTAAATGAGATTACCCTTGGCAGAAGTGAACATATTGAGGATGCCATTGTCTGCATCACATCAACTGTGGAACTAATAGCATCTTTCAAGCTTTGCATGTCGGCCTGTCAAAATTGATTCTCGATTTTGTTAAACTAAATTAGTTTTACACTTGAGACAAGGCTTAGAACATCAGCAACAAGAAATGAATACCGCAGGCCACATACAATTGCTCCTCCAACAACCGGAAGACGAAGAGTGCTAGCCTTCAAAGCTTCAATAGCTCCTAGCAAAGAAATTGAGTGGTCTTTATCCAAAGAAGCCCAATCTTCCAAGGACATCTACATCAGAAATATGAACTGACTTGACATTGGTCGAACAAAAAATTTCTACATCATACCCACATCCACAGGCACAATCCCACCAACAAAGAGAGGGAAGAGATAATTCAAACAAATTCTGAGATAATGTAGGTTTCACAGAAGAGAAATTAGTTAAAAATCAGATAATTAAAACATAAACATTACAATACAATACTATAACCCACAACTCATGCAACGATTCCATATATGAACTATACATGCTTAAAGAACAGTGGCTACAACTCACTAGCACTCAACTGTATGCAAAAATATAAGTACCTCCATCTATAAAAACTCTAAAATAATCTCAAATTGAATCCCATCATCAACAACTTGCCAAAATTATTGATCTAAAAGTATAGATTCAAATAAAAGTTAAAAGCTAAGAAATATCAATATTTCAAGATCAGTTCTTTTTTCCTAGTGCTCTCAAAGTAGATAAGAACAGTAAGAGACGATTATAGAGACATCCCATGAGATAACAAACATAAACAATCCCTCTCTTTTCAAAAATAAAAGACACCCTTGAGGTTTGTTCTTCATACAATTCTTCCTTTTACATTTTTAGGCATTTTTTTTTTTAAAAAAAAAATGTGTAATACCTAAACTCTCCTTACTAAATGAAAAATGGAAAAATCCTTAAATTTCAGCTGACCCCCAGATGATAAAATTTCAAGTTTCAAAATGGCTTGGACATTGCAAAGGAACTGAAGAATAGTCACTTCGACAACCAAGCTGAAATTTAAACAGTTTGGGAAGCTAGCGCCTTAGGCAAATTAAGTTTTATGTGCATGCACTACTAATTTCTATAGCTTCTGTCAAGACACTTACGTAGTTAATTTCCTTATGACATTGCAGTAAATGGATCGTAGGCCTCAATCTCTTCTTCCGGGGTATGAGAGGAATAATTTTTATACATAAAAGAACCAAGCATTTTTCGCCACTTTGTGCCATTGTCCTCTTCATATAACAAGTAGCAAGTCAATAACACCAATCAACATGACTACCAGAGAAATTTTATAACCTTAACCGGAAAGATCACTATACTCATTTATGACTATAATATACATAATTTAAGCTATATAAAAACTCAATGAAAATATAGATCTGATGATGGAAAATTTATCGTATAAAATAATAACTGTAACTATCAATTACGACAAGCCAGTAAACCCAACTGGAAAAAAACTTCTCCATGTTTAAACTTTATGTTTTCAGTAATTGAAACCTATAATGCTCGGACTCGGGTACAGGTATCGGGTACGGGTACGTATCTAAGTGTCGGATCTTTTATTTTCTAAACTGTAGGATAAGGGGACATAGCTAAAAAGAGTCCAGTTTTTGGACGCGGGTACTTGGGTACACCTTTCAAATTTCAATTTTTTACTAATTCAAGATGTCATTTTGAATATACCAAAATTAATTATTCACAAAGAATGAAATTAGTATTGAATAAAGGGTTAAGGCAAATAAAATAGAATTTTGGAGCTTAATCTTCAATTATGAGAATTGCTAAATGTTATATAAAATAGAAAATGAGGGACTGGATTGCAATTTGAACTTAGTGGAACTCATTTTTATTTTATACAAACAAAACCCTAAACTATCGATATATAGAGGAAAAGAAAAAAGAAGAAAATGGAAAGAAAAATGAAAGAAGAAAAAGAAGGGAAAATTTAGAGTCGCCGTATTTCTGTACCCTCTTGACGGCAACGCTATGTTTATAGAGAGCGGAAATGGAAAAGAAGCAAAGGTAAAGAAAAGGGGGGAAAAAAGAAAGAAGAAGAAGCAAAAACGACGAAGTGTCGGATTGAAACTTGGAGGATCCGACACATATCTCATTCCCATACACATGTCATGTCGTGTCCGACACGGGCTATGATGCTCAAAATCGGGTACAGGTATCGGGTACGGGTACATATCTAAGTGTCGGATCTTTTATTTTCTAAACTGTAGGATAAGGGAGCATGGCTAAAAAGAGTCCAATTTTTGGACGCGGGTACTTGGGTACACCTTTCAAACTTCAATTTTTTACTAATTCAAGATGTCATTTTAAATATATCAAAATTAATTATTCACAAAGAATGAAATTAGTATTGAATAAAGGGTTAAGACGAATAAAATAGAATTTTGGAGCTTAGTCTTCAATTATGAGAATTGCTAAATGTTATATAAAATAGAAAATGAGAGACTGGATAGCAATTTGAACTTAGTGGAACTCATTTTTATTTTATACAAATAAAATCCTAAACTATCGATACATAGAGGAAAGAAAGAAAAAAGAAGAAAATGGAAAGAAAAATGAAAGAAGAAGAAAAAGAAGGGAAAACTTAGGGTCGCCGCATTTCTGTACCCTCTCGACGGCAACGCTATGTTTATAGAGAGCGGAAATAGGAAAGAAGTAAAGGTAAAGAAAAGAGGGGAAAAAAGAAAGAAGAAGAAGCAAAAACGACGAAGTGTCCGATTGAAACTTGGAGGATCCGACACATATTTCATACCCATACCCATGTCGTGTCGTGTCCGACACGGATACTCCTACTATTTTGAAGAGTCCGAGCATCAATTTGAAGCAAATATTTCTAACTGCAATTGCAGTCCAGCTGTATTCTGACATTAAAATATTCACATCTTAAAAATGAGATTTCTATAGTCATGTCTTTGGGACAAAGGATTCCCATGTTAAACAACAATTTTCCGGGTAAATGTTCCAACATAATCCTGCAATATTAAGTAGAAACCAGGAATAGAGCTTACTTGACCCTTGAGAATGGAGGCTAGTTTTAACTTTTGCCTCAGCAATTGCAATCTGTGTCTTTTTTTGGTGACAGTATCGCGCAGATCAGAGATTGTTATCCATGCATTCCATAGGTTTTTCTGATAAAGAAAGGAAAAAGTTCAAATACTTTTATGTGCAGAAAAATACTTTAATAAACAAACGCAGCAACAAATAACCTTTTATACAGAATGCAAACACACACGACATGATAGTAGAAGTAGGTTGCCATAAAAAAATATTAGGTGTGAACATTCCAAAGAGATTATTACAAAATTATCAAATTGGTGAAAATCTAATACATAAAATAAAATTAAGAATAAGAGACATGCAAATATTCAATGTAGAAGAATCAAAAAAAGAGAAACTCAAAAGTTGTTCAGGAAGTCCAGATTGGGAGATGTATCAAGTTTGAACATACTGAGCAACTTGCACTACAACACGCTTCATGTCCTGAAACGAACAAAAAAGAATATACCCAAAAACTTGTGTTCAGAACAATCACAGGAGCTGTATGCACATTGTCATATTGAAGATAGAAGCGCCATAAAAAAGCAGGGAAAGCGAATAAATGGCAAGAAGGATAGCAGAAATTACATAATCCAGAAAAAGAATAAAACTTTAAACCTTTCATTAACATATTTATTGTAATGATTTTAGCCTTAATTTACATCAACTTTCTTAGAGCACTGATTAAAAGTTCTCCTAGATAATACTTGTAAATTTTTATAGATGGAAGTGAAGCTTCTTAAAAAGGGAACTTCCAAGTTCCAACAAAAATACACACAAATCAACAAAAAGGAAGTTAAAATAAATAATAGAATTGACCTCGATATCTATTCATGTATATTGCTTTTAAAACATCATGAATTATAATTCCGATTGTTGCATTTTTCAAGGCTAGATTTCATCAGTTCATTTGTCCATTATTCTATTAATGTTCAAAAACTTTCAACGTTGAGGAAGGATACACATATTATTTCCCTCTCTATAACTAAACTGTTATCATAAGCCCAACATAGTAATTCTATATATGTCTGATTTAACCTGAAGTTAGCACACTAATTCTCAATGTCCTCCAATGATGGTCCGTATGAGTAATTATCTTAATCAACTTCAGTTCTTATTTACAAGGTTCATCACAAACACTCTCATCATCCTGCAATATACAGTAAAATCTCGATAAATAAATGTTCGATAAATTAATAATCTCGCTTAAATAATAAAATTCTTCGGTCCCGACTTAGGCCAGTGTACCAAATTAATAACCCTACTAAATGCATAAGATAATAATTTTTTTTGAAATTCTTTTAAGGCCCAACGGATATATAAAATAATAGTTGTTTATATTCATAAAAGTTCGTGCTAATACAAATTTAAAAAAAATTAATTTGACATTTTTTTAATTCGCCTCTTTTTTCAAAATATGCATCTAAAGTCCTTTACTTTTTCTTTGCTTATACATTAATGTTTCCTCTTTAATGTATTTATGTGCATGACTTTTTGTGTGCTTACCAGTTAAATTTAGAATTTCATCACATTCAGAGTGTGTTTGATAGACATTATTTGGGAAAAATGAATTTTGAAATAGTAATATGATGGGAAATGTGTGGTTGAAAAAGAAGGAAAAGTTATTGATGTGATAGAAAATATTATTTTATTGAAGAATATATGATTGAAAATGAGTAGAAGAATGAGACTGAGAATTAAAATGGGAATCAAACAGGGCCTCAATATTATTAAAATAAAATAAAAAATCCTACATGTATTATGGTTATAAAAATATAAAATACTATATAAATTAATAAATATTCATTTATCGATAAATTGATAGCCCCTCTAAAATAATAATTTTTCTCAGTCCCAACATTATTACTTTATAGAGGTTTTACTATATACTCCTGTAGATACTTTATCACGTTTGTCAAAAGAATTATAAGAGACGGGCAATTTTAAGATTTTGTGAATTATAGAAATTTACTATGTTAACAATCCTCGTGCACTTTCAGAATAATATCCGTGCAGCATTAGGAGCATCAAATTGGCTCATGACAATATTAGATTTACATCTGTGTTGTCACATTTCTACATTTAGAAAATAACCAAGTCTACTGCTAAGAGGGATAGTTGCATAAGTCATTTTGGTGATTCCAACACATTTTTACAGATTGTTTAAGACAGATTGTGAATTATGATTTACACAACTACTTCATCAATGTGTTTTGAGGATCAAATTTGTCAGCAATTCTCTATAATTTAGCTTCTTTACAAAGATCAGTTGCTACTGGAGCAGATATTAACCAAGAGAGAACGAACTTAAAATTCATGAGTAAGAAAAGTGATATTCATTATTATAAATCTCATCAAAATGACAGGAAACAGATAAACTATGTCCTAACTTTTTTATTGCGGATGAGTCAACTCAATCTCACAGCAGTGAGAAATGAAGACAATTACAAAATCTAAAGCATAAAAATGCAAATGCAAAGCAAAAAAAAAATATGCCATCAAACTGAACTGCACCTGTCATTTGTCAAGAACTACACATGAAACAGAATAATTCCTTTTTCTTCTGTTTTGGATTTATGTGCTTCCTTTGTTATTTACATTACAATAATATATGCATTGGGCCAGTGACCATAGAGATCAAAGGAAAGAACCCTTTGACATTTCCACAGACAAGAAAACTGTCTCTTCTAAATTAGGGCTAAGACGTGAAACATTAACTCACTATAGCTAGCTTACTTTGACATATGAAGAGCCTAGTATTTTAGCAAACCATACCAACAAATATGAAACACGTTGTCCTATAGCCTGCACCACAATTCGCTATGTTCGTTTTCCTATTGCTAACTGAGTTAACGTGCGATTTTGCCAAACAGCATCTATATTTCTATCGTTCATCTTTATCTCAGTACAAGAATTGTCAGTTAGAATCTTAGATATCAAACATAGGTCTTCGCATGCTCAGTGGAAATAGTTAATTCCTAATTTTCCAATATAATGGTTTGAACATGTAACCTAGAAGTGTTTCTCACCACAAATCAAATCATGAAGTTAGCATCAGAAATAAAAGAATAAACTCGTCCAGATTCTGGCACAGTGGCACTAGTGCAAAAATTTTGAATGAACCGTTTACCAAGAAAAAGTAAAAAGAATACACATACCAAACATGCTTGTAATCTTCCATTAGTATTATTAGTTTGAGACAATTATATCCTTTCAACAACTAAGCTGTACTCCCAATACATTCATCTTCCTGTATTTCCTCCATCAAGCATCTTATATGTCCAATAAAATCATAACTTAAATATTAGTGGTGTCCAAACTGGTTCCATATATTCGAAGATCACACAATGCAAGAGAAAAGTAGTGAAATTCTATTATGACCAACAAAATCAAGGCATTAATTCACGTGGATGTTGCGATCAGAATCCAAATGTTTTACACCACAATAACAAAGGTACCAAACTGGCACAAAACTTAGTTACAGGTTTGCAAATTTGTTATCTGAGAGTACATAATAAAGAGAATGGTATATGCAATCGTAACAATTCATTTATCCCACTTGGTTTCACCATAATTATCAAGTGTTAAAGAGCATAGCATTTGTTACAAAAAAAAAGTTGTTATGATCATTATCAAAAAAGAAGCACGCATAGACTGTCACTAGCTAAATTGAAAGTATACTCAAAACCACAGGTACTATAAAGCATCTCACCTCTGCATTGTGTTTCTGCACCAGCAGGACAGCTTCAGTTCTAGCATTTACAAAGCGCCACTGCAGTTGTCGATTATACAGAAGCCTCAACGAGTGTGCATCAAAAATGCGGTTCTCTCCAACCTTCCCCCTCCTAACATCAACGGAAAAACTAAGAACTGAGGGTGCCTCACTAAAATTATTGCTAATTGTACTAACAGCATTTCTGACCCGAGATGGACTGATTCCCCGGGAGGGAGATGTTCCGACAGGTGTATTAAGTTTGCTGGGAGATGCAGCTCTAGTGCCTCCACGAATAGGAGAAGACATCATTCGCGGGGAAGACAAGGGACCATCACTTGGGAACTTTTTCAATTTTGGCGGCACAATCAGCTTGGACCCAGGACTTGTCGATAAGAGTGAACCTGGATCCTGCAACCGCCTCAATCGACTATTTGTTTCTTGCCAAAATCTAGCCGAAACAACAATTCCCCGAGGCCCAGTGCGGCTATGGGAGGCCCCACCACATTCTTGAGCTCCTGAAGTACTACCAGAAGAGACACTATCCGTATCAGATGCAGTGAGATCAGATTGCACAGAAGACTCGTTATTTACCAAATTTCCATTTTGCGCGGCCTTTATCAGCTGGGAATAGCCCAAATCAAGACTTAACCTACCATCCAAGGATTCCCTACTCGCATCAATCATTGACTTTTGCAATGCTCGAATCGCATTTCCAGATCCGGTGAGCTTACTCTTCTCATCACCGCTACCACTACAACCCAAACTCCTTGACAATGGATTCACTAGCCGGTTCCGCGCTGGCCATCGATGCTGATCTGCCGGCTTAGTATTCTCTACTTGATCTCCTCTTCCATCGCCCTTCCCTCTCGATGGTGCACTGATCCTCCTCCTCTCAGGGGTGCCCTTCCTCACACTACTCGAATTAGGCGAAGGTGGGGCCACCTTAGTCTTACTAACGGGCAGCGAAAACGCTTCACCTTGAAAGGAAACAGATAATCTTCGAGTAGAAGTGACCAAAAGTTTTGTGGCAGCTGAAACCTCATTACTGCAATTGCTATGCTTGGAATCAAGATCAAGTGCTAAGGGCCTTGCAGACACGGACCGTGGGCGGTCCACAGAGACAGACCTCTTCGGGCCCGACGAAGGAGTATTCAAAACCGGGGTCGAGTTTCTCGAAACCAATGGAGACGGGTGCCTTCTAGAAGAGACGGAAGATGAGGAAACTGAAGAAGCATTTGAGGTTGAAGGGGACATGTATCTTGAAGAGACAATTCTCGATTTGGGCCTTTTGGGTGTATTGCCTGAAACCCCATTACTGTTATCTTTTTCAGAAGGCAATAATGGGGGCCTTCTTGAACGCTCATCTTGAGAGGCGCTGGTTTTGGGGTTCTGTGGGACAGTCGTTGAAGCTGCTCCAGAAGCAGCAACCACCATCATCACGGCCAAGAACACATATACACACACAGTTACAGTTAAAATTCACCGCTCACAAACTCACCCAAAAGCCCTTTTGATTTCTCCATTAATCTGCAAAAAATATCAAGAAATCCCGCTGTAGCTCAAGAAACCATAATAGGTCATTGAAAGATTCCACATTCTTCCAAGATTTCTTCAAAAATGACAATGCTGCTAACTCAAAGAGAAAAACCCAGGAAAAATTGCGAATTGAATTTGAGAGAGATTGAGATTTTGGGAGAAGGGGTCACAGAGTTTTTGGTGCATTCACTCGGGGACGGGGTGAATTTGGGGGGTTTAGTTGGACATTGAAGAGACGTTACGCTAACCATAATCAAGAAAATTTAAATTTAATTAATTGATAATATATTTTTTTTACTTATTTTAGTGGATTAAAAAACAATTATAAATAGGGCTGCTGGCTGCATTTGTTTTTTTGGGTTTTGCCGTTTTGGTGTTGATGAAAATGTTAAGGGCTTTAATAGGTATTTTATAGGGATTGATGGGACTATCTCAACTCTCTAAACTCTATTTTTGTGTCCCCACATGTAAAGAAATCCTCTTTAAGGTCCAATTGATTTCAAATGTGAAATTTGGATAAAAAGAAAACGAATTACAAAAAATTAAATTGTCTAAAATTTATTTTACTGAAAATTGTAATTAATTGTGTGATTGATATAATTTTCTACTTGATCCGTTTAGCTTTATTTTTCATGAAAATTATTAATTAAAGTAATAAAATTTCTTATAATTGGGAATAAAATTTATTTGAATTGTCAAAAATTTTATATATATTTGTAAAAATTTTGGTGTTTGTTTTGCTTTGTTTTTCATAAAAATTGTTATTTAAATGGATACATATTTTTACAATTGAGAATAAAATTTTTCCAATTGTAAAAAAAAAAATGATGGAAAACTAAAACTCACCTAATAGATGGGAATTGGATTTCAACAAAACCCAAGAAAGTAGGTCACGTGCTGGCCAAATGTGGAAACCAAATCTAGGGGAAAAAAAGTAGAATTTTGCTACTTGTATAACACTACTTGACAATATTGGTTGACAATCATCTCACATGAAAGAGGGTTCATAATTTTTTTATTCATCGTGGACCCCCTCCCATGTGAGTGATTGTCAACCAATATTGTCAAGAAATATTGTACAAGTAGCATGATTCAAAAAAATATCATCAAACAAGGAAAAAGTAGGAAATGATGGAAAAAAAATACCCTTTCAAACATGTCCTTAAATTTTTCATTTTATTTGCCCAATCTTGGACGTCAAAAATGATTTGATTGATGAATATTTCAATTGTCTTTACGTTTAAAAAATCCTTAATTCTTAATTATACAAGTAATTCACACACATTTATCAAGTTCTGTAAGTAACTTTATCGAGATCCGTAGTAAATTGTGTAAAAACTTTTGATCATGTGACCTACAAATTTGAGTCCATAATAATAACATAAATAGCAACTTTGATTCCATGAACTCGTAAAAGAGTGAAGAGATAATCAAAAGAAACGACCATTACTAGGGTGGGGTTAAAATTATTTCTCCTCTATTATTCATTGTATGTACACTTGCTAATTTAAGTAACAATATCTTTCTTTTTCACCCAAAAAAATCAATATAAAGTATAACCCTACACCAACCAACATGCCAACCTTTCAAGGTGAGTGTCAAGTTTCTTTTACTCCATCTGCATTTTGGCTACGAACAATAACATATAGCAACAGTAAATAAGATGTTAGACTGTCAACAAAGAGAATAAACGATATGTAATGTATACTGATATAAACACGCACGGGAATATGACAACGATTACCTCAAATACAATTTTAGAATATGAGGAAAGGAGGAGTGATCTATATTCCCTTAGATTAAGGGCATGTACCAAATTTGTGTAGGAGAATTTAGAGAAAAGTATTGTGGCTTGAAAAGGAGGGCAATTTGCCTTGTAACATTTGCAAGGAATGACCCAGCTAGCCCGTTTTCTTTGTTTTTTAGTAGGCTTATAGGATGCACCGTCGCATTCTATCACAATCACCCTTGCTTTTAACGCATTTATGTATGAATATTCCTATCTTTGCTCCTAAGTGCCATCGTCAAATTTTGGCATTTGAAAAATAATTCTATGTTTTTCGGGTTTACAATAAACGGTTAAAAAAAATGACATATTGAAGACAAAATTTTGTATGATATATACGTAGTTTTATCTTATGGTTCAAATTTTTAGATCAAGCAAATCAACATGATAACAGAGCAGACAGAAGATATTGAATTCAAGTCTCATCGTCACTTATTTATTAAAAATTGAGCACGTGTAAGGTTTTAATGAAAAAATTAAATCACTTGTTTATTTTATAGGATGTGTTGATCAAAAAATTTATATGAAAAACATGTGATCTTATCTTAAGTTTAGGTGCGTTTGGTTTGCTATTTTCAATTTTCTGCTTTGCAAAATACTAAAAACATGTTTGGTATAATATTTCTAAAAATGTATTTTCGAAAAAAAGTTAAATTAATAACATAAAACTCAAAATGCATTTTTAACATTTTGAATATTTTCAGTGAAAATTCATAAAAAGCTCAATACATAGAAAATAAACATTTAAATAAAATGTTATTTAGATAAAATTTTAAAAGTTAAAAAAAATTAAATATAAAGATATAAAATTCTAACAAATACAATTTAAAAAATAAAAATTCTCAAAAAGATAAAATTTAAAATTCTAAAAAAAACTACAAATCTTAAAAAATAAATTTTATTTTTATTTCCTATGTTTTGTTTATTATTATTTTTGTTTTCTTTGTAGCAAAACAAATATTGTAATATTCACCAACTTTAAAATAAATATATTACTTGATAATATTAACATAAGATTGTTACATTTTTACTTAATAGTCAAATTCCATGTAATAAAACATCATAAAATAAGTTTTCAAAAATTTCAAACCAAACGTATTTTCTAATTTTTTGTTTTGAAAAATAATTTTCCAAAATGACAAATCAAACGCATTTTTAAACATCTTAAAAGAGGCCCTCAAAACAGAAAACTAAAATTGAATTCAAAACTGAAATACAAACCAAACGAATCCTGAAGTTTTGCAAAACACTAGCTCAAGACTTTGGACTCTATCCAAGTCAAAGTTAGGGATGACAACAAGTCGGTTCGGCCAAAACCATAATCGCACCATCAAATTTTTTGTCATACCATAACTGCACTATAACCACGAAAATCGGTTCGGTTCGTATATCGGTTCTATTCGATTAATAACCACGAAAATAAATTATTTTTTATAAATCCAACCGTCAAATTGAAAATATATATATATATATATATATATATATATATATATATATATATATATATATCAATAAAATAACAGTGAACTAATCAAGATATAGATATTAGAATAAAATCTGAATGTCACACACTATGAACGACACACAGCCTATACCTTTCGAATTCAGATCTGATTATAGCGCCAAATCTGGAGCGGCGGCACGGCAGACGGCGGAGACGGTGTTGTTGATTCCAATTTCGAATTTTCTTCCTCATCGTTATTCGTCGCTTTAATATTTTCTATTTTCTGTATATTTTCAGTTAGTGAGTAAGTGAGTGTAAGCAGGGTTAAGTTAAGGCCAAAAAATTGGGTTAGTGTGTTAGTCATGTTAACGGGTCGATAAGGTAATGGACCATAATTATACAAAGAATTATTAAAAGAAGCTCAATTGTTCAATTAATTTTTTTTTAAAATAGATAATCGGTTCGGTTCGGAGCACCGATGCTAAATACCATACCCGCCTCACCACGAATCGGTTCATTAAAATCAAAATCATAACCAAACTATTGCACCATCGGTTCGATTTTTTTTGCCCCATTCGGTTCGATTAATCGCGATTTTTGATTTTAACGGTTCGAATTGTCATCCCTAGTCAAAGCTTCCATACTTCAGTCCTATCAACGTACCCATTATATGCATGATGAAATCACCCGACGTCCATCACAACCCGTGACTATAGTCCTCGTTTGGCCCTCATTTTTTGGAAATGAAAAAAGGGAGAATAGTTTTTTTTTTAAATGAGTGATAGAAAAAAGAAAGAATTTTTTTTTTAATTTACTTGTAATATTATTTTATGGGAGATTGTGTGGTTGAAAATAGGATAGAGAAAAATGTAATGAGAATCAAACGAGTGCATTCATCCATCAGCAAATGAAGAATTTCCTTCTTCGTGTTCTACAATCATCTCCAATTCGACCAATCTATTATACAACTCGATTAAACAATAAAATTTACAAAGCTTCATTTTTCAATAAATTTGTGTCTGCCAGATGTTATTTTTCTATTTTTTCAATTTATTACTAGTTTTGCTGGAAGTTTTAAATAATTAGATACACAGCAATGATAAAAAGTCGAATTGAATACTATATTGGTCAACATCAGATTTATGAATACAAATATCTTGTATATCTACATAAAAATAAAATACATCTTAACCGTCGAAATCATTGTGATATATCACCTCTAATTATCAATATATATAACTTCAATTTATTTATTAATCTCCCCTGTCCCAAAAACAGGGGGACGTCACTATTGAAGGGGCGCCTGTCGGGGATTTAGCCATGAATGTAGAACCTTGTTTTCATGATTTAATGAATTTTAATGTTAGTTAGAATATCTGAAGGCAAGTATGTGACTTTAAGTACACTCTAATATCTGATTAGTTCAAAAGTAACACATCCATCAATGAGTGATGGTTTGTTAATTAAGTAATTAGTTAGCCCATTCTCAAAGTGATCAACTGTTTAATTTAATCATTGTGTCCAATGGATGGGCCAGCCACTTAGGCCCTGTTTGATCGGGGATCAATTTCATGAAAAATGGGAAAAAAAATTCATTTTTCACCCAAATGCCATATTTGATAGCCAAAATTTTCTTGGCAATTGGAATTCACACTTTCTCTCACACGTGTGCATTTTCTTGGATATTGGGGAAAAGCTATTCCATTTTTTATTTTATTTTTGACAATAGAAACAAATTTTAAATCCAATGATAAAAAAAAATTTATCCCTTTAATGGACAATTTTCATGAAAAAAATAAAGTCAAACGAATGATATTCGGTGTACAATTTTTTTAATTTTTTTTGCAATTGAAACAAATTCTAGAGCCAATTGTAAATATATATATATATATATATATATATATATATATATATATCTCTCTCTCTCTCTCTCTCTTTCTTTAGTGAATAATTTTCATGAAAAACAAAGTCAAACGAACACCACACCTTAAACAATTTTCAGGTGAAAAATTATATCAATCAAACACAATTAATTACAATTACTAGTTAAAAGAAATTCTAAATAATTCAATCCACTGTAATTCGTTTTCTTTCCACCCAAATTCCACATTTGCATTTAAGCGGACCCTTAGCACTTTGGTTTCCAACTTTGAAGATGAGTTTTTCTTTCTTCTATCACTTAAAAGTCGTGTGAGATGAAAGTTCCAACTTTCGAAAATAGTTTTGATCAATAAATGCACAGGTTAAGAAAAGTAACATGACTCGTGCTAAAGGTCAACTTAGAAGAATGAGTCAACATGAAAAAGGAAAATAGTTGCTGACCGTCGTAGCGCCACCAACTGCTGTAGCGACGTTGTCTTGGGGTTGATTTGCAACAAAAACGAAAATTCAGAGGCTAGTTTTTATCAAACGGAAAACTCAGGGACTAAATCAAACCAAACATAAACCCCAGGGACCGATTTGCAGCAACCAGAAACTCCCAATGCTGACTCGTAATGGACAGGAAATCTAGGGACTGATTCAAAATAACAACAAAACTCAGGGTTTATTTACAGACACAAAAACTACCACAGGCAGATTTGCAGAATCTAGAAAATTTAGGGATCAAGTTGCCGTGTCCAAAAATTCAGGGATCGGTTACAAAATTTAGTGGCACAAGGGCGTGTTTGGGTAATGGAGCAAAGATAAGCTCAATTAGGGGATCCTAAACCACCTTAAAACCATCGAGTCAAGATTATTGAATGTTCCGGGTAAAATAATTATTAGTTTTTTAGTACGAATAGTATTGAATGCATGAATTCTTTTGTTAATAAATGGATGGTCGATGTAAATATATGGCCGATGATAATATTTATAGTAAACTTTTAGTTTTACATGAATAGAAGAGTTAATTCCAAGCTTTACGAGTAACTTATGAATGTTTTAATTTTTTTCTTATTTAAATTAATATTATATTAGAGGCCATTTCACTTAGGGTGTGTTTGATAGACTTCCGATTCCTTGGAAAATGAAAAATCAATTCCATTTCTTGGCTATTGTCATGTTTTATAGCAATTAATTTCCTAGAAATTGGATTTCCAACTGTGGCTGCACGTGACTTGTTTTCCTCACTTTTAAGGAATTTCAATTCCTTTGTTGTTTGTGGTAATTGGTTTTCCAGTTTTTTTTTTTTTTAAGCAATCGGAAAAAATTCTAGACCCAGTGGTAAATTTTTTTTTATCAATTTTACTGACAATTTTCATGTAAAACAAAACTAAATGAATGATATTCAGTATGCTAATTTTTTATTTTATTTTATTTTTTTGTTGACAATTAGAACAAATTCTAGACCCAATGGTGATGAGATCCCGGTTGGGGGAATCGCATGAAACTCGCGGAATGGATTCGAAAACGCCGGGAAAGCCTAAATTCAGGTTTGTAGACGATAGGATCTTGACCCGAGCCTCACGACTCAAGAACTTAAGGTATATTAACCTTAAACCCGTTGAAGTGCAGAAACTAGAACCCCGATTTGCGAACGCCACAAAGGTAGTCCAATCCTTTGATAAGTTCTGTTGTCGAACGCCACAAATATTAAATCAATATTTGATAAGTTCTAAAGGGTGTTCATGAAGAACAATTGAGAGAAAACTCTTTTTTATTCATTATGTCAAAACTTAACTTACAATGAAATAGAATTCCTATTTATATGGAAACTATGGAAAACCCTAAAAGCACAAAATATCAAGAGTCCAAAAATACTAAAACTTGCCAAAATAAGAAATATAATAAAATATGAAATTTCGCGAAAAATATAAAAATCCGTCTCAGAGTTTGCCTATGCGGCCGCATAGTTAAAACATATGCGGTCGCATAGAAGGAAACTTCGTTGCTGGAGAACTTCTGTTGATGCCATGCGGCCGCATGGCATTACATCTATGCGGTCGCATAGATGCTCAATTTTCCTTCCGTCTTCGATCGCTTCTAACATGTTGATCCCCTTCGATTCGGACCTCGACCCCTTCACCAAACTTGTACCTTGGCTTGTCAACTTCAACCTTTTGGACTCCAAAGCTCGACCAAGTGCTTGCCTATCCCGTATCACATCATCCCCTCTCTCTTCAAAAGGATTCGTCCTCAAATCCAAACCTTGAATGCTCAGATTATAACCCTTGCCTCCAATCAACTCAAGCACATGGAACGGTCCGTCCCCTCTTGGATGCAATTTGGACCTCCTTTGACCTCGAGTACGCCTCCTTTGAATGTAGACCCAATCACCTTCGCATAAATCAAAATGTGCTTGCCTCGACTGCTTGATCTTGCAAGTGTGGAGTGCTCCAATAGCAACTTCATTTGACGAATAACCGTGTCTTCTCCTTGCCTTACTTGGCCCTAGCACTGGTGACAATGGCAGATCCAATGTGCCAACGTCGTACCTCCATTCATGTTTTTCAGTCAACCCTCTGCAAATGTAGTTCCTCCCGTGCATTTGAAACTCCTTCGTCTACTCAGGAATCACAAAGTCAATTTTCTCTAAAAAAGAAAAATCTAACTGAAGTTTAATTCCTGGATCAGGTGGTACTTCTGTAGGAGTGTGTTCTGGAATCAAAATTTCAGTAACCTGCAAAACAGATATATTCAAAATAGGGAGGGAATGGTTAGTTTTCACCACAGCCTCCTCAACTTCAGGCTTTTTTTTTATTTAAGTTCACTTCCAACTCCTTCTTCCCATCCGAAGATTCTTCTTCAATTTCTTTTTGCAACTCCACATTCTCTTCTGGATGTTCACTCTCAACTTCCCTTTTATTCTTTTGTAGTTCTCTTCCTTTTTCTTCACAACTAACCACCTCACAATTTTCTCTCTTACTCATTTGCTCATTCTTATGATTATTCTGTGAGTTGATCAAGTCACGAATTTTTGCGAACTCAAGCTTATAATCCAACCCCAGTCTTCCTGCTTGATGTATTGCCAACATGTTCCACACTTGGTGTTTTCTCCTCTCTTGAATATCCAACCCCACTATATCTTCTAGGCTCCTCTCTAAATTCCCAATCACGTCGATCCCTTCTACAAAAATGATTAGGTGCATATCTTCTCCTCATGATCGCTCTCAATTCACCCCAAGTTTCAATACACCTCTCACCATTCCTTCGCCTAGATCCTGTCAACTCATCCCACCAAATTAATGCATAATCTACGAATGAGCTCACAATCAACCTCAATTTTCTCTCCCCGGAATAATCATGGCACTCAAACATCAATTCTACCTTTTCTTCCCATGCCACATACGCCTCGGGATCATTCATACCCTTAAATTGTGGAATTGTTATTTTTACACCTCCCATCCTCCTAGTAACACCATCTCCACCAAAATTTCTATGTTCCCGTCTCTCCCGACTACTCACATTAAATACATCATCACATTGATCCCTATAATTTCTATTCGATTTCTCATCCAACCTCTCCAACATACTCCCCATATCCACCAACATCCTTTCCCATCGATCCATCCTATTACTCATTTTGACTCAAAGACTCAAAGGACTTGAACTGGACAACTTTGATTGAATTGTTTTAAATTCAAGAAAGTGGTTCTTGAATTGGAGTTTGAATTTTTTGTATAGAGTCAAGAAAGTGGTTCTTGACTTGGAGTTTGGATTGGATTGAACACAAATTGATTTTGGATTTAGAATAGGTAGTGGGATATTAAACAATTTTCAAGATTTTTTTTTTTTTTTTTTTTTTTTTTTTTACTATTCCTGACATGAACAGTACTCGTACGGATGAACAGTAAAAATTTCGATTTTTTTTTTTTTTTTTTTTAAACTCAAAAATTTGACTACGAGAATAACGAAACAAACGGAAGTTGATTTGGACTCAAATTGAGCACAAAAAACAACTTTGACTCTTTTTATTTTAATTTTCTAGATCTAAAACTCAAAATATTTACTGAACACATGAACACGAAGAACACAAAAAGACTCAAAACAAAAATAAAATAAAATAAACGATATAACCTGAATCTAGAACCAGCTCTGATACCACTTGATGAGATCCCGGTTGGGGGAATCGCATGAAACTCGCGCAATGGATTCGAAAGCGCCGGGAAAGCCTAAATTCAGGTTTGTAGACGATAGGATCTTGACCCGAGCCTCACGACTCAAGAACTTAAGGTATATTAACCTTAAACCCGTTGAAGTGCAGAAACTAGAACCCCGATTTGCGAACGCCACAAAGGTAGTCCAATCCTTTGATAAGTTCTGTTGTCGAACGCCACAAATATTAAATCAATATTTGATAAGTTCTAAAGGGTGTTCATGAAGAACAATTGAGAGAAAACTCTTTTTTATTCATTATGTCAAAACTTAACTTACAATGAAATAGAATTCCTATTTATATGGAAACTATGGAAAACCCTAAAAGCACAAAATATCAAGAGTCCAAAAATACTAAAACTTGCCAAAATAAGAAATATAATAAAATATGAAATTTCGCGAAAAATATAAAAATCCGTCTCAGAGTTTGCCTATGCGGCCGCATAGTTAAAACATATGCGGTCGCATAGAAGGAAACTTCGTTGCTGGAGAACTTCTGTTGATGCCATGCGGCCGCATGGCATTACATCTATGCGGTCGCATAGATGCTCAATTTTCCTTCCGTCTTCGATCGCTTCTAACATGTTGATCCCCTTCGATTCGGACCTCGACCCCTTCACCAAACTTGTACCTTGACTTGTCAACTTCAACCTCTTGGACTCCAAAGCTCGACCAAGTGCTTGCCTATCCCGTATCACATCAAATGGTAAATTTTTTTTTTTTTTTTATCACTTTTATTGACAATTTCCATACAAAACAAAGTCAAACGAATACCAAATTTTCAATATTTTCCAGTGAAAAATTATATTAATGAAACATAATTAATTACAATTCTCAATCAAACAAATTCTAGACAATTCGATTCCTTGTAATTCATTTTCTTTTCACCCAAATTCTATCTTTGCAATCAAATGAATCCTTAGACTTTACTCAAGTTCAATTGCAATCATACACTCAAATTTACTTGTAAAGCATTAAAGAAGAAAATATTATTTATTTATTTAAGGAAGTTTGACTGAGATTTATAATTAATTAAATTAAGAATCGGTCTACAAGTACAAAATCAACTACAAAAAGTTTTACAAACTTGTCAAGTGACTGCTCTTCCTTGACAAGTTTGTAAAACTTTTTGTACAAATAGAATAATTCAAAAGGTTAGAGTAATTTAGGTTTGCTAAATCGGGTGAGCTCAATGTAAGTCAGCTCACTCAATCAAAGTGTGGTTCCACTTGTCCTTGATGAGGCTCGCGCTCTCGGATAACAAACTTTTATTTTTATTTTTTAGCAAGTCGGTTTGCGCACAAATTAAAGAGCTCGTGAGTCAGCTAGTGCCGAAAAAAAAAAAAAAAATCGCTGCTCGACTGAATAGTGAGACGAGCCGATGACTTACCCTAGAGTAATTAACCTACCGCACAGCCAGCTTAACCAATAAAGAAACTGTTTCTGCCATATTCTCTTCCAAGAAAATCAGGTAGGTTCAGTCAGTTCTCTTCATTATGCATTTACGAAAACAAAGAAAACTTCAGAATGAATTACACTGTTTTTTTCTTGGCTATGATGATCTTTAGGAAAACCCGGAAATTTTCACGACCCTTTTAGAATATTCGTCGTGGTGATCTCACTTCTTGAATCTTGAATGCTTCTTTGCAGACTTTTGCATTTAAATTTCTCTGATTTAATTAATTTCCTTTTCTTGTATTCAAGAACAGAATGAAATGATTTTTCCGGTAAATTGGAGTTCCAATATTTAAGATCTATACAATTTTCTCATTTTTAATATGCATTTTGGAAGTTTGATTGCTGTTTGAAAGAATTTACCATGTATGGTTCATCTTTTTCTTTTCTTCTGTGATGATTCTTGGGCTTATTTATTTATTTTTCATTTTGTTTATTTCCCTACTGATATGGGACAAAAACATTTTCCTCTGTATACGTAATTGAGTCAATGTACTTCAATTTATTTTATGCCAAGAATGTGTAACTAGGTTATCATACTCTTCCATATTTTGCTCAAATCTTCATAACTAAATAAATGTGTAGATACTCAGCAATCTCTTTCTTACAGGAAAAAGCAGAAGCCACACTATGAAAATCGACAAATACCGACAGTAAAGACGTAGTTGCTAAATCTGAAATCCGTGTAGAGGTAGAGCGTGTACATATTCTTCATCATTTTTCATGTTTGAAAGCTTAAACGTTTTGATTTTACGATTTCTCTCTATCTGAAGAAGAAAAGATGATGTTTTCGTGGGGTGAGCGAAGTAGAGATCTGTCACAAGAAGAAACGACGATTCTGCAGAAAAATGCCTTGCAGAGAAAATTGGAGAAAATCAGTTCTGTTAGAAACATACTTCTTAAGAGTTCTTTTAAATATCAGTTTTTCGAAGGTAAATATTCATTGTTTTTTTCGTCATTCTGACAGTGTCAAGATGTGGAATTAAGAGCAGAACTGAAGATGTGGAACATTGCTTATCACTGGTGAGAAAATTGCTTAGAGAATGTTTGGTGAGGATTAAAATTAAATTCTTTACTAGATTGTGCTAGAAGTTTTTGAAATGTGTGGTTGAAAAGTTGTGGGACCCATGAACGATGTGATTAATATTGATTGTTTGACTTTGACTTAGATTAAAATTAGATTTTAATCCAGCCCAAACAGGCCCTCAGTATAGTTTGTTGGAAGGTAGGATTTGTTAATGGAGTTCTTATCATGTTAAATCTTCAGTGTGTAGAGGTGAGACTGCATGGACTAATAAGCAAATTGATTAAGATATCAAAGAAGGTTGGTGTTCATATGTTCGCCATATCGGCTTCTTTTTCTTTGATTTATATCAAAGCTTACTGAATCTTCGACAGAAAAGAAGCCTAATGTTGTCCACAGCAGAAGTTCAACATTGTGTCGTCATCTCTAACCAGGAACTTTGGAAGGAGAAGATTATGCGGGATATAGAGGTTAATAATCAAGAACCTTAAGAGCTTGTTCTGTTATTTGATTCATTTCAATGAAGATGTAGTGAGTTCTTTCAGAGAATAGGTAAGTAATTCACTTCCAAGTATATTTATAAATGCAGTTTAGAGGAGAAATTGCTGCAAATGTTGGCATGAACAAAGATATAAAATGTGCAGAACCTTCCCAGGTATTCGAATAAAACTCAAGACAGAAATTTCATAATTTTTTGTTGGATATAAGATGATATACTGTTTTTCTTGTTCTGCATTTTTAGGAAAATAAAATGAAAAGAACCGCGGATGAGACACTTCGCTCAGCAAATAGAGCAGCCAGGGCAGCTGCAGGTTGGGACGACATCACATCGAAATGGAAATTTATCGACAAACCAGAATGGAAGAAGCAAGAAGCTAGTAGTAGGAGTAGTATTCATCAAGAATCACCAAGAAAAGGTACAATGCTGACTGATTGTGTGTTGAGGCATTTTTTGTTTTGTGTGATTATCGATGAATAGTTCGACTTTTATACATTGCAGGGACAGTAAAGGGGTTGGAGCACAAGATATCAATCAAGGACATTATTGCATTACTGGAAAGGGAAACTCTTCTGTCAAAATCGACACTCAACTATCGCTTATGCAATCGGTAAAATGTCAATTTGCATCAGTTTGAAGAGGTGAAAAATCAAGTTAGAAGAGACGAAAGGAAAAACTGATTTAAGCTTTTCAATTTATTATTATCATAATTGTCTAGCAATTCAAGCTGCTATCCAGTTTTGTCCTGTTACAGTTTATAATGCCGAGATACACATATCAAGTCGCTATTCGTGATTATACTATGTTTCATATGCCAAGCTAGTGAAGAGCGAGGGAAAGACGATTCTTTACCAACTTAACATCCGAAGTCATAAGGCACCAGTCCTTTCAGCTCAGGTCCATTAAGTCTATTGTGCTCGAAACTGAAATGAATGCCAGAAAGAAGATCCATCAAGTTATAGTCTTCGACATATAAACAGAACTTGGCATTAGTACTATCAAAACTTGAATACCGAATATGCCTCTACATTTGATGGACAACTAGGTCCATCTGTGATACAGTGGAGACTCATGTAGTCGAATGTAACTGTGCGATTGTCGTGTTTTTTCTTGTCATTTCAGTGAAAACATGTTTTCTTCAAAAAATTGTGTCAAACAGTGGAGATGCACTAATCAGAATCTTAAACACGTCAATGTCACGATGCATTAACGAGGTGAAAAAACATAGTTCAACTCAAATAACAGTTAAACTCAAGCATTTTAAAATGACAACAGAACTTGCTGTGAAGTACCTTTCCATAGAAAAACTACCAAAAGGGCCATCGACCGGAATTGTTCCACAAAGATCATTGTTGGAAACATCACTGCAAACATAGAATTCTCCAAACATAAGCTATTGAAATCGAAACTAAAACTTTTGAGGTATGCAACTACTGCACTTTTCAAACTTACAAAACTTTAAGGTTTGATAGAGTGGTTAGATCCCTCGGAATCGATCCTGTTAGCTTGTTATCGTTTATTCGTCTGCAAGTAAACAGCTAATGAATACCAAATTCAAGAATTAAAGTGCGCAGACTTTATCTATTTTACTCACAAAAATCTAAGAGACTTCAATTTGGCAAAAGATTTTGGAATATTTCCTTCAAATTTGTTGCCATATAGATCCATGCTAATAAGATTTTTCAACTTCCCTAACTCCTTGGGGATTTTTCCTCCTATGTTGTTACTGTAAAGTTCCCTGCAGTCCATGTAAAATTTATACCTTATTCTGATTAAAAAAAAAAATTATACCTTATTACCATAAGAATTACCGAAAGGTAAAACTTTGAATGTAAAACTGAGTTAAGAAGAATACAGATTCCGCAGCTCCTCGAGTTCACCAATTTCTGAACCCAAACTTCCAGAAATGTTAGAATTGCCCAAGTCCCTATATTCAAATTGAAATTAAAGTACTATTATTAAATAATGAACAGGAAAAGGCAACATGATTTATTAAAAACAACATAGGATTAAAGATCTTACAAACGAACAACATGGTTGTTGGAATCGCATGTTACATGGAACCAAGTACAAGGATTGACAAGTGTAGGATCCCAACTCTGAAGAACATTATTGGGATCAGAAAGTCTTGTTCTTAATCTATGCAAAGCATTTCCTGAGATTCAAATTCAAAAACAAGAAATCTCTCAGATGGGCACTTGGAAATTCATAAAACCCTTTTAAAAAATAATATATTACCTTCAATATTGGTCGATACTGAAAAAGAAAAGGAAAGGAGGAGAAGGAAGGTGTAGAAAAGGAGAGAAGGAAAAGCCATTTTTGAGAGAGAAAGAGACTGATGGTTAAGTGGAAATACATATAGAGAATAGAAAGAGACGCACACAGTCAAGTCAACATTGGTAAGCCAGTTACTGTTCCATGCTTTGAATGTGTATAAGATGTTCAGAGTGCATGATACACTTGTACTTTCTGCTAAGATTATTGGTCTCAACTGTAGCGGAAAAAGGAAACCGCCCCTCCTTTTCTTCTACGGTTCCATCCATATGCAATTGGGTTAATTATGTCAATGGTTGTGAAAGTCTTGATTATGGCTCTAAGTTTTTAAAAAATTATTTTTAATGACATATTTAATGGGATTCAAAAATTTTATTAGTTTTTTAATTTTATATTTTATCAATTTTTATTTAAATTTAATAAAAATATAATTTTTAACAAAATTAAACATGAGCTATGTCGAGTCAGTAAAAAAATTGGAGAGTAGAGAACTAGGGAATAAATACATTCAGTGGAGAGAACGTAGAACCATTTTAATTTTGATTAGATTTGAACTTAAGCTCCCATTTAATTCTCATTTTTCCAAAATTTATTTTTTTCTCTCTTGTTTTCGATCACACATTTTTCAATAAAATAATATTATACGTAAATTCAAAACTTTTCTTTAATTTTTAATCACACATTCTTCATCAATCAACTATTCAAAATACATTTTTTCCTCCAAAATAGAAATCAAACAAGCTCGTTTAACCACGCATTCTCCAAAAAAATTACTATTTTAAAATACATTTTTATTTTATTTTATGAAAATGGGGTCAAACTCGAACAAATAATTACTCAAAACTTTATCCATATTGGCTTAGTTAACCATACGCAGTTTCTACCATCTGGATGGATTTGTACGTTGAAGACCTTGACTTGACTGACCATTGTGAGCGATGACTCCATTTACAAGAAAAGTAGAGTCAATTATAAATTATTACAGGGTCCATGAATTGACTATTTCTTGCCGGACTTGTAGGGAAAATTGGACCGATACATCCTAAATCGGAAAATTCTAAAAAATACGTCCTCATAATATTAAAGTCTTTGGCGGGCAAGTTTCATCCTTGTCAAAGAAAAAGAAACCATAAATTTCTTTCCGCGATTTTAATCTCCTTGATCCAAACTCTGATTTATTTATTTTTTCTTATCAATGTTTGTTGATTTCTACCTATTTAATTTTATCGATTGTTGAAAAAGGTCAATGTAATATTCGTAAATCTGAAGCGATCAAGAGGAATCGTGAGAAAAATGTCAAACTTCAAACTCAAAGATGAAAAATCTTGCTGTGCAATGGTACAAATCCAAGGTAAGCGCGGTTCTCAAAAGCTTTTTCTATGTGTTTCTAATTTTTTTTTTTTTTTTTTTTTTTAGAGATTGGGAGCCATTGATATTTGATTTTGCATTAGAAAGTCATATGATGTGTCACTTTTTAATTAAAATACGACAGATGTAATTGGACATTTATAACCGAATATCTTTTAAAAATTCACAATGGACTTTTACTAACCGTTTAAATTATTATGTAGTTTTTACTCCCTTTTTTATGTTGGATGTGAATCGAGGTTGTTGATTGAAGGCGATATACTTTCATTTTTAATTAAAATGTTGTTGCATATTTTGACTTTTTTAACCTAACATCTTTGACTTATTTTTGTAGAGCATGTTTGGCTAAGATTTTAAACTAATACCTTTTTCTTCTCTTTTTGTGTCTTGCTATTGGGTTTTTGTAGAGCATGTTTTGCTAAGATTTTAAGCTATTACTAATTTCTTTTTTGTTGTCTGTTGCTACTGGATCTAAATTTGAAGGTCACAGGGTGTCTCACTTTTAATTAAATTGATATTTAGTTTCTTGAGCCATCATATGTACAACGTGCTTATAGAATATTATTGAGTATATATATATATATATATATATATATATATATATATATAGAGAGAGAGAGAGAGAGAGAGAGAGAGAGAGAGAGAGAGAGAGATTACGAAACAATCAAGAGATTAAATAAGAAATTGAACATGATAGTTGATACATTCACCTCGAAAAAAAAAAAAACCTTTAACTAATATGGATATATAATTGAGGCTCGTATGTACACTTATGTATGAATTTTGATGGGTTTGCCATGATATATATATATATATTGATGACGAAACAATTAAGAGATTAAATAAGAAATTGAACATGAGACATTCACCTCGATAAAAGGGAAAAAAAAATAACTAATTTGGATATATAATTGAGGCTTATATGTACAATTATGTATGAATTTTGATGGGTTTGCCGTGCTATATATTGACGACAAAACAATCAAGAGATTAAATAAGAAATTGAAAATGAGACATTCACCTTGATAAAAGGGAAAAAACTTTAACTAATTTGGATATATAATTGAGGCTCATATTTACAATTATGTATGAATTTTGATGGGTTTGCCGTGATATATATTGATGACGAAACAATCAAGAGATTAAATAAGAAATTGAACATGAGACATTCACCTCGATAAAAGGGAAAATAAACTCTAACTAATTTGGCTATATAATTGAGGCTCATATGTACAATTATGTATGAATTTTGATGGGTTTGCCATGATATATATTGATGATGAAACAATCAAGAGATTAAATAAGAAATTGAACATGAGACATTCATCTAAATTTTTTTTAAAAAAACTAATTTGGATATATAATTGAGGCTCGTATGTACAATTATGTATGGATTTTGATGGGTTTGTCGTGCATGCAATTTCTTCACTTCTTCGATGAAAAGGTTGCAAAACAAACCTTCGTACTCTCCTAATGGCCAGGACCAGCCTTAAAAATTTTGAGACCCAAGACAACAAATTATATACGAGGCCCTTGAGCATAATTTTTTTTATATTTTAAATAAAAAGTATCAATACTTACGAAACAGAGAGAAAGCGTCACATAAGCAAGTTGAGAGCATTTGTGAAAGGCTGAAAAAGAACCATCGATTTGCACATCCGCAATATGGATCTCTATACCAATTTTCCTTCTCAACTTAACTACTTATTATATCAAAATCTCAATAGGAAGCCTATTTGACCATTTCAACTATATTTAAAGTATGCCTTTAGCACAGCAGTTTCACTAGCAAATTGCTCTCTAAAATTTGATAGTAAAAAAAGAAGCTTTCTTTTGCAAAATAAGTAAGTTAAAAGCTAAACCAAAGATGCTCTAAACTATAACGAAGTAAAATATATATATATATATATATATATATATATATATATATATATATATTTTCAAGAATCAAGAATAGAGAATCAAGGGCAAGAATTCAAAAATGAAAAGAAAAATCAAGAATTCGATTAAAAATTTTACATACGAAAGTTGTCCTTGGAAACATTTTTCATTATGTCTTCCATCTTCAAGATCCAGGACATAAATAACCAAACGACCGCTTGGGTTCAAATGAAGAGAAAGAAAACAGCTTAGAAACCATGGCCAAACAATCTCATGGAGTCTCAATTTTCTTCCTTATTAGCTTAGAAACCATTCTCTTATTTCCTCGGCAGTGTTCCCTAGCTAAAATTCATGGGTTTTTTAGGCTTTGGTGTTGTTTGTAAAATATATGTGGGCTGAATTTATCTTATGAGGCCCCCAAAAAATTAGAGACCCTAGGCCATGGCCTAGTTGGCCTTAGGCCAGGGCCGGCCCTGCTAGTGGCGTATGGTGGTTCTGTTATTCCGATTTACAAAAGTCATCTACAAAATCAGGGCGGGGCTCTTTTCCTCCATTGTACCTCTGGCGTAAGAATTAGAATCGGATTAAGAAATATATATTTAGGAATTGAATGTATAAGGAGAACTCATATAGTAAAAATTCACCAGTCTCATACCTGACCCGTTTCGGGGTATTTATAAGCGGCTGGAGCCGCGTAACTATCGAGCAGTTGCAATGCCACGTATCCCACTTTCCTCACATTTTGAGAAGGTGACGGCTACCCATCCGGTGGTTGATTGTCTTTGTGATAACCACTAGACGACCTCTATCTTACTTGGTGATATTCTATGACGAAGTGTTGGAGAGCGCCTCGTAATGGCGAGCGGCCTAGCATGAATGTAGAGCGCCCGCATGGGGTTGATGGCTTCATGTGATAGGCGTGGGGGTCGACACCTCCATGTGGTAGACATGAGGATTGACTACCTCATGTGGCAGGCGTAAGATCGACGCCTAGGGGTCGACTTCCTCATGACTAAGTATTGTGATGTCCTCATAGTGATAAAAGACTTTCCGTGAGGGTGTACAATGGACGGATTTTGCGCCACCCAACATCATTCGGCAAATACATCCTCCATAAGAATTATCAAATCTATGCATATTACCTTTAATTAATACGTTTAGAAGCATTGGAATCTATTCCTTTTGCACGTACAACTTTTTATTTATAGAGAATAAATGTGAAAAATATGATTTATTAATTATTTTTCACTTATTTAATTTGTATAATATTTTGAGAATCGCGTTGGGAACGTTGAGGTTTTTTTGAGGGAATCCTCGAAACAAAAATTGACAAGACAATCGCAGAGATTGCTAGAACCAGATTACTGAAAGTAATGAGGAAAGAATTTCATGGAATATCACTTTTGCTTTCTCATGCAGAATTTATTCTTCATTAATTAATATGAATCTATTCTATATTTCAGTATGCAATATATATATATATATATATATAAAGGTCTAATTCTAATTTACAACTCATTGTGTGTAGAGAGCCATGGCCAGAACTGGGATAAAAAACCTAAAGCCATTGTTGCTTATTAGGCCTCACTAATATCTTTCTAAAAAAATCATGTGTAAAGTACATTATTTATTTTCAGTGAGCTCCGAAAGTTGTCTCGTTAAGAACTTTTGCCAGAAAAAACTAATGAAACAAAATCTCAATGAAAAAGAAAAAGAAAATGATGTACAACAAGTAGTTACTCTCCCTCGTGATAATATCACTCGGAATTTTTTTTCTCAACTTCTCAAGTGTTGCAGTTAATATTACCCTTGTGAACGTGTTTGCCACATAAATTATCACGATAGCACATGTTATTAGATAAAATAACTGAGTATTATGTGGATCACATAATACATTTAACAGTTAAGGTGGACTATCAAAAATCAATCGCCAAACCTAATCAAATATTGCATCATTGTTCCCTAATGTCCTATAGAGTATAAAATATTGTAATCAACACCTATATGGTTGACCACATTATTCTCAAATCTTTCATCTGCATTCAGTATCGTGTAATGGCAGTGATCTTCAAAATAATAGATTGATTTCGATTTTCTTGCTCAATAATACCTCCACATAAGGTCGTGAAAGATAAATAATGGTACAATTGTTTATTTCAAGGTTACTGTACGTCACCTTAATAATAAGATCCAAGTATTCATCCCATTCATACAACAAAGTATTTTCCTTGTAAAAAATCTGCCAATGCAAAAAGCATATCTGAATTGTGATTGTTAAGAGGAGGTTCAAATGATTAAGCAGTTTAAACAACAAAAGTTATACAAAATGAAATAGAACATGAACTAAAGTAAAAGGAACTTCAATAGAACTTCACCCTAAGGCAATAACACCCAATTCCTCTTGTGCTTCCGTCGCTGGAAGAACCACCAGATGAACGAACAGTACCAAGATGTGAAATACAGATTTAGCACTCGGATCGTAACCACTCAAGATCACAGAAAATTAGGCTACCAAACAACTATCGATGTTCACTCAAGAACATCACACTCTACTCAAATATAAATCGCTCAAGATTACAATACATTGAGAGAGTATCAAAATCAAAAGAGAGTTTTGATTTTAGAGAGAGGAAGAGAGAGAAAAGTATAATCCCAACATTTCAGACCCTAGAATAAGATATATCAGAAGTTACCAAAAGGTCAGTTATCCAACGGTTATGCGGTTAACACTTGGCAACATCTTGAGCATCCATTCATAAGGGGAAAAACATGTTTTGTAAAAACACGACTTTGCACCGTGAACCAACAAAATTTTTAAAAGTATGGCCCTTTGACTAGGTCAATCTTAAAAGTACCCCCATAAAATTAAAGAACCAATCAATCGGTCAACATATCCAAGCCAGCAGGGTTTTATGCATCATTGTGCCACCTTTCAGTGATGAAGATCATGAATTTTGATTTAAACTTTTCCATTATTACCAAATTCCAGCAAAATATTTGCCACATTTTCCTCAAATATCATCTTCTCTTTATCAACCAACCATAATATTGTCCATGTTGTCATTCCATTTGACAAAACAAAACACATGAAATGAGTTAACAAGCAAAGTTAGTCGATGACTACCTAATGTTATAACAATACTACCGGTTAGTGGCCGAGTTGGTCAAAAGGGTACGCTTAGGAAATCAAGTAGCTCTCAACAAGAGTTCAATCCCCCCCTGAGGCATCTGCTGCCTCATTTGAGGTGATTTACCTGGCTGGTATGGTTTGCGGGTATTGTTCCAGCCCCCAGGTTTATCCAGTGCGCACTTGTGATCGAGCCTTCGCTCTATGAGTAGTCAGGGCTCTGCCAGTAACGACTGCGGGTTCCTGGGTCATCAAAAAAAAAAAAAATACTACTGGTTATTGTTTTTAGTGTTTATAGGCACACACTATGAATTTTGAGCACCAATCCTTGGGGATCTTGATTCTCATCTCTTCACCGAAAAGTAAGAAGCATCATAATTGTCATCATCCAAATTCAAAAATTCTTCAATCTCTTCGATATTGAGGGATCATCATAACCCTCACCCTAATCAAAGTCCATCGGCTTCTCTGGAACGAAGGGAGCGAAAAGGGAATTGTCATACAACATAATTCATACCGTCGGATTTCACGAACATTAGGATGTAGTTTGGCTTTGATAACATATTGATGCAACGGAATATGCGTGTATGAAGAATGAGTCCATAAATACGTTGTTTTACCGTAAATACCGCGAAATTAGGAATCAAATATTGTTGGTTTTTCATAAAGAATGCCGAATATTTTATCTTAATCGTAAAATAATTAATTCTACGAATACCAATTTGGATCGCGAAGAAAAATCTCACAACTTGTATTAATTTTAAATCAAAACATTGCAGTCACTTCAATATCGTTGCGGATGATAATAATAATAATAATAATAATAATAATAATAATAATAATCCCCAAACCTAATCAAATATTGCATCATTGGTCCCTAAACTCTTCAAAACATAAAATAAATCCTAATTATATAAAATAACAAAATAAACACCTATACGTTGGAATTAAAATATTTGTATATTTACACGACAACATATTCTTTTAAAACATTAGAATATTGATATTTAAGAAGATATACTTTTTCATTTGCATTAACATTAGTACTTTCTGAAGTAAAATTGTTGTGTATGTAACTCATATAGAGTAGGGATATAAATGGTCTGATTTTATCGATTTTTGACAAATTTTCAAGTCAAATCGTTTACACCGGTTTGAGAAAAAATCCAAACCATTTTGAACGATTTGAAAAAAAAAACTCAAACCTAAACCTAACGATTTGGTCCAGTTTTAAACTGTCGATTCCGCCTATTTTTTTTGTAGTCCGATTTTAAACCATCGATTTCGTCGTATATTTTTTTGCCTTTCTACTTTTATGCCATTAATTTAGGAGTAAATATTTTTCCAAAATCAGTGGAGCCGAATCGGAACCATTTAGAACCAGTCAATTCTGTTTCGAACCTTCTAAAAAATAATTTGATTTTAGGACAAATTATTAAAAACTAACTGATTCCGGTCCAATTCCTGGTTTTAGTATGGGAATCGCCGGGAACCGGACGCATCTCATAGGATTTTTTTTTATTTTTTTGGTAAAATATATGATTCAATTTTCAATCACTTTTATAAAATAATAATAATAATAATAATAATAATAGGATTCCTTCTTCATTTTAGACTCCAACGCTTTTCTTTTTTTTTCTTTTATTCTTTTATTCTCTCTTCTTATAATTTTTTTATTAACTAATTCTCAAACCAAATTAAAATATTGGGTAAATTTATACATAAATAAATTTATTTACAATATATAATTTCATTTCTAAGATCCGAAATTTTTATTTTGTTTTCACTTTGATTACGTAGTTGTTGATTTGATCAAAACTTCTCATCTAAATTTCTACAAATTATAATTGACAGAACCAGAAATTGCAATAATTTTTTAAAGGATATCCAATTCAATGTAAGATTTTGATTTTGATTTTGATTAAAATTTATTTAATCATTGGAGTACTATACAGTTTATATAAGTTAATGATTATTTGATGATAATAACTTATATGAAATATAATGTGAGATTGTTTGATAAATTATTTCAGATTTTCAGTTTAATAACATATGGAATATATGAGCCTCATTTAAAAATAAATAAAAATTCTAATACAAAAGTCTCATAAGTTACAATTTAGGAATTTTCATTTTTTTTTTAATTTTTATATATTTTTTCGTCAGTCCGATTTAGTTTTAAATCGCAATAAAATTTCTCAAACCTAAACCAAACCGGTCTAGTTCAACACCATTTCGTTGATTGGTCCACGTGACACCAAACCAACGATTTTCAAAATATGATTTCGGTTTGATTTTTCGATTTTTACTTACAGCCCTAATATTGAGTGTATAAGCTAATAGGGGGATGTCATTCGATATGTCATTTCGAATGTACAAATAACAAAATCTTATTTTTTAACTGCGCACATTTTTCAAAAAAATTATTTTTCACAAAATTTTCTTCTAAACAAAATCTCTAGCGTCGATTAAGTAAGAAATTAAACCGGTCCTGAGACATCGGCCTTTAATTGAATCTTGTACCATTTCGGACGAGACGTGTACGGTATCAACAATGTCAACTCTTAAGATGATGCATGAATTTGGTGGGCTTGCCAACTCTTGTGCTCCGTAAGAACCGTCAAATCTATGCACTTTGCTTTAATTGATATGTTTGGTGGAATTGTAATCCCCTCCTGGAAGACATATAAGACCACCAATTTTTCTATTTACATAGAATAAACGTCAAAATTATGACTTATTTTATTTATCTTTCACTTATTTAGAGAGTGTTAGGGATTGATTTTTGAAGAAATAATTGATTTTTAAATAGTGATATGATGAAAAATGTGTGGTTGAAAAAGAACAAAAAATTATTAATGTGATGAAAATATTATTTTATTAAAAAATGTGTGGTTAAAAATGAGAATTGATTTTGAGAATTTGTACCGAACAAACTCTTAATCTGTACATTATTAAGCCCGTGTTTGGCCCTCGTTAAATTATAATTCATTTTTTTTCTCTTATTTACCACATATTCTCCACTAATATAATATTACACATAAACTTAAAAAATTTCTTCTTTTTAATCATACATTCTCCAAAAAATTAAAATTAAATTCTCATTATAATGTGGGAATAATGAGAATCAAATACATGTTAGGAGAATCTTGTAATTAAAAAATAGAACAAAAGAAATAACTAGAGACCCTATGAAAAATTTAGCCTCTGTTTGATGCACATTAAAATAGAAAGAACACATTTTTTTGGGTGAGGTGATGGTGAATATGTGGTTGAAAAAAGAAGAAAAATTTATTGATGTGATAAAAAATATTATTTTATTGAAAAATGTGTGATAGAAAATTAGTAGAAAAATGAGAATGAAAATTAGAATGTGGATCAAACAAGAGCTTAATAAGGGCTCAAGTACTCAACATTTGTTTAGTTTAGCTAAAAATCGATTTTTTTAGTAATTTTAACAAAAAAAAATGATGAAATGTATGATTGATAAAGTTTTGGACTCATAAAATATGATTGAAAATAATTCTCAGAAAATGAGGGCGAGCTTAGTTAATTAGGTCCCAGAAGCATTCTTGAAGGATTTTATTAGTATGTAAAAGTTACCATAATGCAATAGGTGATTCTCATCCTCTTCTTGAGTGAAACCCTGGAACAGAAGTTGACAATTACCACATAGATTGTGCTGGCTTCAGGATGGAAAATGAGCAAAAAAAAATGTTGTTTGTATTTGATAAATGAAAAGGATAAAATTTAATCCGCAGAAGCGTGATTAAACCAAAATAATTATTGGTTATAAAAAGGTGACAAAATGCAGTAAAATATACTACCCAAATCAGGTACAAAATTCAGAAAAATAAAGAGAAGAATTGGAATGACAAACAGAAATTTGAGACAAGTGATGACATTTTCTCTTTAAAACAATATTGTCTCACAATGGTGCTCACAGTTCCATAGTACTTGTCTCCCAAAATACAACAGATTCGATTTGTGGTGGTAGCACTACAAACAACAAATTTCAGTGAACTTTTAATGGATTTTCCTCTCTACAAGGAAACAACTTTTGGAATGATTTTGGTAGAATTTTGGTAAGAGAAATATGTAATGTTTGATGTACAAATGGTAAAGGATGCAAAAGTGACATCCAAAGAGTCCAATTTATAGAGGATGATGAATTGTGAGTGAAGTATTGCGAACCAAAATTCAAAAGACGTATGATTCGATTTTTGCCCACTGTTTGCCCACTTTCTCGCTCGAGCGCGACTTACAGAAAGTCTGTCGTTCGCTATTCACTTGACGTCGCTGGAGCAAAACCACCTGTCGCTCGAGCGACAGTATTATTTGGGTTTCCTCTATTTTTCTTCCATCTTTGGATTGTAATTTCTCATTGTCATATTGTCATCCCTGTTCCAATCTTCTTGCATAAGTGGATGTCGAGAAATCTATATATTTTGTGGTACTTTCCATAGCATTTAGTCAATTTTGGTTTGAACCATCTCCCCCCCTTGCCTTCTTTATTGTTTGTCCTGGTCTAAAAGTCATCAGTCGTAAAAGAATATCTTGAATTTGAACTATTTATGTGGCGGTCAGTGAATCTGAATTCACTGTCATCTAAATTGGTAATGAACACTATTAGTAATGAATAATGATCCTACCAAAAATCGTACCTGAGCAATTCCGGTCCTAACGACTGATAATGAGCACTACGTTGATCTTCCAGTACCTGAAACAAAGGCGTCGAGGTGTGTCCTCGTCGCCCCTCCGATGCTTAAGTCAGAGAGAGAATTTGTGGTAATACTGTAAACTGAAAATTGTGTATATCGCGTACCTGAATAATGAGATGAAACCTTGCATTTATAGTATTGGATGGTTCAGTCCTAGTGGGGTTGAACCATTAGAGAGTCCTTATCTCCAAGAATCCTTCTAGGAGTTAGTATTTGTAACGTATAAGAAGTCTAAGACCCTTTGCAGTTCGTGTAACATAAGACTTCTTTCGTGTTTAGAAGTCTAGCAAAATACGTCTCTGTTCGTGGGGAGGAGGACGCTTCGCTCAAGTGAATGCTCGAGATACTCAGTAGGACGGAGGAGTAAATACACGAGGACTGATTATGCCCGAGGATATAACACACATAAGTTGGGGTTTTCGGGGCAAAAGGTGGTCGAGCATAATCCATATACTCGAGGACAATCAATCATAGACCGAGGAGAAAGCTTGTACATAGTGGTTGGGCATAATTAATACTCGGGAACGTGGGAGATCATCGGGGTAAATAGTAGGTCGGGTTACACAAATCAACAATATCAAATATCATTGATGTTTGGTAAAAGAGAGTCAAAATTTCCTTCGAAATGAAGGAGGGGTGAAATTAATGAAGTCACTAGAATCGTCAGATTACAGTGTTCCCAAATTGTATCACAGCCATACTGAGCCCCGTTTGGTGGGGATTAAAATCACATTTTTAGTCAATTTTAATAAAAGTTGATGAAATGTGTAGTTGAAAAGTTATAGGTCCAATAAAATATGTAGTTAAAATTTATTATTGACTTTTGACTTATATTAAAATTACTACCAAACAAGGACTAAATGCCCTTCTCAAGAGAAAAAAATTAAAAAGGAAATTCTCACCCATAAAATATGTAATTAAGGCATAATTTGCTGGTAATTGGATAATTGGAACATACGGTATTTAAACACTGTTATCTTCCTTGTTGAAGCATATCTTGTTGTTCCTTTATATGAGACAATTATTATGAAGTATCATGTATTATGTGCTTCGTTAACTTGCCTTAAACTCTTTTTGAGGCAAATTGATTCGCTATACATTGAGACGATGATGAGACTTGCTTTATTTCTTCCAGCAAACGAGCCCCCTTATTGAGGGCTTTTTTTTTATCAGTAAATGTGTATTTAATAGATCAAAATGTTGTACAATGTACAAATACTACGGACATATCCGAGTAATAAAAAAGAAACCAAATAATTTACAACGGACAAACCCGTGTAATCAAAAGACAAGTGAGAAAACACCTACTCCGGGCATACCCGAGCGAGCCAAAAATCAAATAAGTAAAGACATCGATTAGCCACAAGCTAAGGATTCGTAGTGAATTAAAACATACGGATACAAAGTGAACATGACTTTGTATATGTGTATTTTAATCCTAATAACAACATTATCAACATGTTGCACAATATGCTCAAAAATAAATCTATTCCTAGCCATCCAAATAAAATAGATGGTAGTGGTTAGTGCAATCTTCTTGACTTTGCTCTTCCAAGTCGTGCCCCTCGCCTCTTTTTTCAACCATTTTAATGCACTTGGTAGGGTAGACATCGCCCGAGTGATCCCCAACCATTTTCGGACTTTATCCCACACGGCACAAGTGAAAGAACAAGCAAAAAACAAGTGTTGTACTGTCTCCTCCATGCGATCATAAAAACGCAGTTTCGATCCATCTCAATATACTGTATTTGGTCCTTGGTTAGTAGCTTTGATTGGGCCCCTTATTGAGGGCTTTTCTTTGATAGGCAAGTTGGTTACTGCCATTGCTTTAATACGGTGACTCTAGTAAACCATGTGAATGTACGTTGGACATTTAGGGTTGTCAATAATAATGTGTTTGTGACATGTGACCTTTGAATTTGACATGACTCGCACATGGCATCCACATATTCACGCGAGACGGGATTGTGACTACTGGTTAGTACCAACTTGAATAATGACCGCATTTACGCCATACTCGACACAACATGATAAATAATAAAATTCATGGCAGCATCAAGTTGTTAAATATTAACCAACTAATTTTATTTAATGCTTAAACCAAGACTAGCATGGATTGTTGAGGTGGAACTCAGTATAATAAGTAATAACTTCTAGTTAAGAACTTAGTGTACCGTCACTAGCCTGATAAAAGACATGTATACTCAAATTTCACATAGATTCATTTTCTTTCATTGACTGGAAAAGAAAATAAAGGAGTTCAAATATACTTGTAACTGTTGTAAAAGGAAAGTTTATTAGGGTTTGTAGTGAATGACAATTATACCCCTGTAGCCCTAGAAATTATTACAATTGTATCCCTGATTCTTACCTATAAATATAGGGCTTTGGTCATCAATAAAATACACACAAAGGTATTGACTCTAACTCTCTCTTCTTCTTCTTCTCTATTTTATAACACGTTATCAGCACGAAAACTTAATTTTTCAAAGTTTAGAGAATGCGGTAATTTTTAAGCATAATCATCTATCATGTGTATCAAAATTAATTTGGTAACACGTGATTTTACTTTTTCTCTTTAATTTGTGTGTGTTTGAACTTTCTGCCGTAATCTGTCAAAAATCACAATCAATCTATGATATTAAAATTTATTTTATTAAATTTCGACAGATTCATACTCGATTATATTTCAACCCAATTATCTTTGTAATGCAGTCATGTTCAAATTGTACAAATCAACTGTGCGTATCATTCAACCCAATTAATTGTGTGCCAAATTAATAGCATGTAATAGTTTACACAGAATTTCATGGTTTATAGTCAAAGTTATAATGGTAGATAATGATTACCTTTTATTTTGGTAATGCATGTGGGCACATTTTTTTTTTCTGTGATACATTGTGTCGGAAATTTTATAAAATTGTGTCGCAATCACTACGTTTGATAATTAATCTTTATATATAAATTTATATCATATTTATATGATGATTAATATTTTTTTATTTTGTTAAATATTTTTAAATGTTCTTCTATCAATTTTAAATTGATATTCTATCATGTTGTTGCTCCTGAAGTAGCACAACTTTATAATTAATATTCCAGAAGAATATTAATAATAAATTTGCCTATTATAAATAGTTTGTTGTTGCTCCTGAAGTAGCACAATATCATAAGTAATATTTCTAAAGAATATTACTTGCTCCTGAAGAGCATAAATTATAATTTTCAATATTTCAAAAGAATAATGATATATTGCTCTTGAAGAACAATAATAAAATACAATGTGCTCCCGAAGTAGCACGTGTTTCGAAGAACATATTATTTTAAATTAGTGTTTATTCTCTGAAGGAAAACACGTAACTTATGTTGATATTACTTAATTAACTATTATGCATTCTTCGAAACTAATTGTATTTTTACTTACTTTATTGTGTAGTTAATCAAATGGCAAACATCACAAAACTTGAGTTTGCTGCACTTGACATATCTGGCAAAAATTATCTGTCATGGGTGCTCGATACTGATATCCACCTTGTCTCAAAAGGTTTGGGAGAAACAATAAAAGAAGGAAAAAGAGTACAGCTACTCCCCCTAATATTGATCACTAAAAATTTTTGAGTTAACGCATTCCAATCCCATGGACTAACTTCTTGAATGTAGATGTTGGCAGTGCTTTTGTGAATAAATCGGCCAAATTGTCACTTGAGCGAATTTGCTGAACATCGATGTCGCCATTCTTCTGAAGCTCGTGTGTATGAAAGAATTTTGGATAAATATGCTTCGTCCTATCGCCTTTGATATAGCCTCCTTTGAGTTGTGCAATACAAGCTGCATTGTCTTCATACAAAATTGTTGGACTATCTTTTGTTGAAGTTAACCCACATGATGCTTGGATATGATGGGTCATGTTCCTCAACCATACACATTCTCGCCCTACTTCATGGATTGCAATAATTTCAGAATGATTTGAGGATGTTGCTGTCAAGGATTGCTTCACAGATCTCCATGATATAGCTGTTCCTCCCCTTGTAAACACATATCCTGTTTGTGATTTAGCTTTATGTGGGTCAGATAGGTAACCTGCATCTGCATATCCCACTAAAGTAGATCCCGACTTTTGGGAGTAAAATAATCCCAAATCAATCGTACCCTTTAGGTAACGAAAAATGTGTTTAACACCATTCCAATGTCTTTGACTTGGTGTAGAGCTATATCTTGCAAGGAGATTTACAGAAAAAGCTATATCGGGTCGATTGCAAGATATGTTAATGCTCCAATTGCACTAAGATATGGTATTTCAGGACCAAGAACCTTTTCTCCATCTTCAAGTGGGCGAAATCGGTCTTTTTTCACATCAAGTGATCGAACAATCATAGGTGATGCCAATGGATGTGCATTATCCATATAAAATCGTTTTAAAACTTTTTCTGTATATGTAGATTGATGAACAAACAATCCTTCTGGGAAGTGTTCGATTTGCAACCCGAGATAAAATTTGGTTTTTCCTAAATCCTTCATCTCAAATTCATTTTTCAAATAATTAGCAGTTTTGTTGAGCTCTTCAGGAGTTCCAATTAAGTTTAGATCATCAACATAAACTGCAACAATTGCAAATCCAATATTTATTTTCTTTATGAAAACACATGGGCAGACATCGTTATTTTTATAACCCTCCTTCAACAAATATTCGCTAAGACGATTATACCACATGCGTCCGGATTGTTTCAATCCATATAATGATCTTTGCAATTTAATTGAGAACATGGTTCTCGGACATGTATTGTTTGTTTCTGGCACTTTAAGTCCGTCAGGGACTTTCATATATATGTCACTATCAAGTGAACCATATAAGTATGCAGTTACTACATCCATAAGGCGCATATCAAGTTTTTGTGACACAGTTAAACTAATCAAAAATCTAAAAGTGATGGTGTCCATTACGGGAGAATATGTTTCCTCGTAGTCAATTCCTGGTCTTTGTGAGAAACCTTGAGCTACCAGTCGGGCTTTGTATCTTGTAATTTCATTATTTTCATTTTTCTTTCGTACAAAAACCCATTTGTATCCTACAGGAATTACATTTTCAGGTGTTCGAACTACAGGTCCAAACACTTTTCGTTTTTCTAAGGAATTCAATTCCGTCTGTATGGCTTCTTTCCATTTTGGCCAATCATTTCTATTTTGACAGTCTTTAACTGACTGTGGTTCAGGATCCTCATTTTGCATAATATCAAGAGCCACATTAAAGGCGAAAATATTGTCTATAACAACATTTTTCCGTTCCCATAATTTATGAGATAACATATAATTTATTGAAATCTCATTATTTTCGGACACTTGTGATTTTTCAGGAACCATATTTTCAATATTTGATTGATCAATCTTTTCTAATGTTACTTCTTCCGAAATTTTTGGTTGATTTTTCTCTTGTACTTTTCTTTTTCGAGGTACAGAGTCTTTTGAACCAACTGGTCGACCACGCTTCTAGCGTATGTTAGATTCGTTTGCTACAGTAGATTGTCCTGCAAGGACATCAATTTTTGCTGGAATATTTTCTGCTGGTATATATGATTTTGTCACTCTTTTCGTATCAACAAATACATCGGGTAATTGATTTGCAACTCTTTGCAAATGAATGATTTTTTCAATCTCTTGCTCACATTGATTACTGCGGGGATCAAAGTGAGAGAGAGTTATTTCATTCCAAGAAATTTTACCTTGTTTTTCAGAATGTAATTTTTCCCCTCCCAAAGTTGGGAAAGTCATTTCATCAAAATGACAGTCTGCAAAACGTGCAGTAAATAAATCACCCGTTAAAGGTTCCAGATACCTAATAATGGATGGTGAATCAAAACCCACATAAATCCCAAGTCTTCGTTGGGGACCCATTTTAGTACGTTGTGGGGGTGAAATAGGGACTTGGACAGAACAACAAAAAACCCTTAGGTGAGAAATATCAGGTTCATGACCAAATGCAAGTTGTAAGGGTGAATATTGATAATAGGCAGTTGGTCTAACACGAACCAATGATGCAGCATGTAATATGGCATGTCCCCAAACAGAAGCTGGTAGCTTTGTTTTCATAAGTAATGGTCTAGTAATAAGTTGTAAGCGTTTAAGAAACGACTCTGCCAAACCATTTTGTGCATGGACATACGCAACTGAATGCTCAATTACAATCCCAATTGACATACAATAATCGTCGAATGCTTGTGATCTAAATTCACCAGCATTGTCAAGACGAATAGTCTTGATTGAATAATCAGGGAATTGTGCTCGTAATTTTATGATTTGAGCAAATAGTCTAGCAAATGCTACATTCCTAGTGGAAAGTAGGCAAACATGTGACCATCTGGTAGAAGAATCAATTAATACCATAAAATAACGAAATGGTCCACATGGTGGGTGTATTGGCCCACATATATCTCCATGAATTCTTTCCAAGAAAGTTGGAGATTCAATATTGACCTTTGTAGTCGAAGGTCTAATGACTAACTTGCCTTGTGAGCAAGCTACACATGGATAATCATTAGGTAAAAGAATCTTCTGGTTCTTTAAAGGATGTCCATGTGAGTTGTTTATTATTCGACGCATCATTATAGCTCCTGGATGTCCAAGTCTATCATGCCAAAGTATGAAACTTTTTGGGTCAACGAACTTCTGGTTCGTGACATTATTTGATTCAACCATTTTTATAAATGTATAGTACATGCCAGATGGGAGTGCATGAAATTTTTCTTTTATCTGCTTCTTGCCAGATACAAAAGAAATTATGCAAAGATATTCAACACTATTTTCTTACATCGTCTCAATGTGATATCCATTGCAGCGGATATCTTTAAAACTAAGCAAATTTCTTCTGGATTTGTTAGAGTAAAGTGCATCGTCAATATATAATTTAGTATTATTTGGTAAAATAATACAAGCTCTTCCGGAGCTTTCAACGATATTCGATGCACCAGATATTGTATTAACATTATTTTTTGTTAATGTTAAGTCCAAAAAATATTTTTTGTCTTGAAAAATTGTATGTGTAGTTGCACTATCTATCAAACAAGTATCTTGACAATCCATCATCAATCTATAAATACAATAAAATACACATGTTTTAATAAAGATTTGAATTTATAAATTTAAAGAAGTAAACATGATTCAATAATATAAAATTGACGATACATAATAAAGTTTTCCCCTTTTTTTTTGTAAAAAATAAAAACATATTTCTAACTAAATTTCTAAAATAAAGTGAAATACTAGAAGTATAGAAAATAAATTAATCTATATCTTCCATCACACCACCCCCAATCAAGTGGTCAATATTTCCATTTGGATCGGCAAAGAAGTCAGAGACATCCAAATGAGTCACATCAATCGGACCATCATAATTAGCGAAATTTGTCTCAACTTTTCCTTTTCCCTTGATTGATTTTTGATAAAGATCCACAAGGTGTTTTGCCGTACGACAGGTACGTGTCCAATGCCCTTTCATTCCACATCTAAAACAATTTTCTTCATGCACCTTTTTGGGTGTGCTACTTTCGTTTGCTTTGTGCCTTTTGAAATTGTTGCCTTGCTGATGATAACTTTGTTGATTATTTCGTCCATAATTTATTCCACGTGCACGTCCATGTCCACGTCCACGTCCACGTCCAAATCCGTGTCCACGTCCACGTCCATGTCTTGATATTGCATTTGCTTTAGGAAATGCAGTACCATTTGCTTCAGGCAATGGTATAGAACCAGTTGGACGTAACCCATGATTTTTCATTAGAAGTTCATTATTTTGTTCAACAATAAGCAAACAAGATATAGGTTCTGAGTACTTTTCGAAACCACGCTCACGATATTGCTGCTGCAGGAGCACATTTGAGGCGTGAAAGGTGGAGAAAGTTTTCTCTAACATATCTCCATCAGTTATTTTTTCTCCACACGAGATCAATTTTGAAGATATTCTAAAGAGTTCAGAATTGTACTCACTTACAGTTTTGAAATCTTGCAAACGAATGTGCATCCACTCATAACGGGCTTTAGGGAGGACTATAGTCCTCTGATGATCAAATCTTTCAGTCAATTTTTTCCAAAGAGCATGTGGATCTTTCTCGGTGAGATATTCAATTTTCAACCCATCGTGAAGATGATGGCGAAGGAAGATGAGTGCTTTTGCACGATCTTGTAGGGATTCTTTGTTAGCTGTACTCTTTTTCCTTGGCATAGGTTTTATCCCACTGGATTTTCCTAGCAAGGTTTTAATGAGGCAGCATTTATTTTTAATACTCCAAAATAACTGTACTCTTTTTCCTTCGTTTGATTTTTTTGTCCTATTAGGTTTTTATCAAACAAGGTTTTAACGAGGCAGATATTTTGTAATGGGTCATTCAAGGGGGAGTGTTGTAAAAGGAAAGTTTATTAGGGTTTGTAGTGAATGACAATTATACCCCTGTAGCCCTAGAAATTATTACCATTGTATCCCTGATTCTTACCTATAAATATAGGGCTTGGTCATCAATAAAATACACACAAAGGTATTGACTCTAACTCTCTCTTCTTCTTCTTCTCTATTTTATAACAGTAACGTAATAATCAAATAATAAAAAATAACAAGAAAAGAAAAGAAAATTCGATGACATGTAACGTAGGTAGAATCGAAAGGCAGGTTGAGACGAGAAAATTTATGAGAAAATGCAGTCCAACGGTAGTAGGATCGAGGGCAATATCAGTGTACAGAAATGATTATTGGGATATTGGCCCCCAAGTGTCTTCATCCCTTTCAATCCACCCCAATTGGGACGCTTTTATTCATATAATGCTAATTGCGTGAGGTGGTTTACACTAAGATAACATGTGATAGTAAAATATGAACAAGAAAGAACACTTGGTAAGATTAGTTTATTTCTGATACATTAGTTTTGATAAACTAGGAAGTGATGTACTTGAAAAAGAAAAAGTACGCATTATGAATCTTTTTTTTTTTTAATTGTTTGACTCTATATATATATATATATATATATATATATATATATCAAGTCCTTATTTGATGGAGATTAAAGTTAGATTTTGACAAAAGTTGATAAAATATATGATTAAATAGTCGTGAGACTCATTAAATATGTAGTTAAAAATCATTGTCAATTTTGACTTAAATTAAAATTTTAATTTTAATCCATACCAAATAGTCTTGTAACATATTTGGACCTCAAGAGATGTTACATGTACATGGAAAAATGTCAAACAGATTTACGTAATGCCAACTGGTATAATTTCATTGGACTTTACACAAAAATAAATTTTAAAAAGCCAATCAAAATTCATCACATTAACACGTGTGATGTGAAGCTTTCTAGCAATTTTTCTGGTACAAACAACTTAACTCTTTAGCTCTTGTTTGAGTTTCATTTTATCCAAAATACATTTTTTTTCTCATTTTTTGTCACACATTATTCAATAAAAATAATATTATATGTAAACTTAAACCTATTACTTCTATTTTAACTATATATTTTTCAAAAAATCACTATTTCAAAATAAATTTTCCTCAAAAACACATTTTAATGGAGAACAAACAGGGGCTTGATAAGTAAATTAACAATATATAAGCCCTTGCTTGGTCTCTATTATTTTCAAAATACATTTTTCTTTATCTTATTTTCAATTATACGTTCTTCAATAAAACAATATTATACGTTAACTCAATTTTTTTTTTCTTGACCACATGTTCTCTATCAAAATATTATTCAAAAATGCATTATTTCAAAAAATATGTGGCTCGAACATGCTCAAGTCTCTCTTCGGTATATACATTTTAAAACTAACTTTTTCTCAAACTCATTTTAACTACAATCTTCCTATAAAATAATATTGTGCGTGGATCTATAACTTTCTCAATTCTTTTAAACGCACATTCTTAAATATTTATCACACGATCTATATAAAAAATACGTACTTTAAATTTTTAAGTAGGAGCAAAACCTAACTTTGAAGCCCCCGTTTGAAATAAGAATTTTTTTTTTTGAATTTACGTATAAAATTATTTTATTGGATAACGTATTATTGAAAATGAATTTTTGGAAAAGTTGAACCCAAACAATGACAAAATGTAGTGTGCAAGGAAAATGTAATAATTTAATAAAGATTTAGACAATTTTCATGAATCAATTATTTGATATATAACAACAAATGTAGTGAATACTTACTTCATTTAGTAACTTGTTACTACAATAATAAATTGAAGATAAAAAAAAAATGTAATTTTCCTAATAGACTATTATCACTCTAGTAAAAATTTATGCTATGATGACAATGTGCCAAGTATAATTAGTCATGTTTGGCTTATTTTTTAAAATTCATTTAATCGCCTATTTTATGAAAAATATAATTTTTTTATCAATTTTTAATCACACGTTTTATTAATTTTTGTTAAAATTTATTAAAGATTTGGGGTTTATCATCTTAACCAAATAGAGGGCTTAGCCCGTTAATTTCATGTTTATATCTCCTATTTTCAATTACACAATCTGTCATAAAATAATATTACATGTAATTCGAAAATTTTTCCTTTTTTTTTATTCACTTATTTTTTAAAAATATATTATTCCATCCATTTTCATTTTTTGCAAAAGATTTGCGTGTAGAGCTTTTCAAATCAAAACAACCAAACCTAAACATAGAATACCTATTACCTACCCCCGGAGTATAGTTCAGTGGTGCAAAGGATATAAGTAAGTTAGTCTCAACTAAGTTGGCAGCCACAGTGTGAGAGTTCAATTTCTGCCACTTACAAGGTTTGAAATTTGACTTTTTGTGGGCACCAGTATGATAACTCTTGTACTCTGACCTGCTGAGGCACATCCCGCGATTTACCTTCTTTGCGATGCTTTAGGGGCGGGGCTGATGAGATCCTCGGTGGGGGAATCTCATGTAACTCGCGGAATGATTTCGAAAGCGCCGGAAAAATCCAAATTCAGGTTATAGATGATAGAATCTCGACCCAGAGATTATTGAACCAAGCAACTAAGTAAGAACGGAAATTGAAAGACATCTTGATTACTAAATCAATAAATCCTAAGAAATATGGAAAATACGAAATCAAGAGTCCTAAAATAACAAACTTGCCAAAAATAAGATTTCTAGTAAAAAAAATCGCTCAAAAACAGGCCGTATCGGGTGACCCTTCTGGAAGTCTCGTAAGTGCGTCCGGATGCACAGAGATTTTTACCGGACGTCCGATAAGACGCGTCCAGTAGGGCAGTTGCTCGTCCCGTTGAGCAAAAAGTCTTTGACTAGTTTTATCAGGTGGATTCAAGTTTTTTCGATTTTCGACCTCAACATAAAATTTGTTCATTGACTTGTTGTCTTCAACCTCATGTGCCCCATTTTTCGAGTATGCATTTGTATGGCTTTGTACGACGTTATTAGTTACGTTATCGGTCCTAAATACTTTTGAACGAATTCTCAACTTCTTTTCAATGAACATTGCACTTTTGATCGTCCGGAACTTATCCTGAATCATATCAAGGGCGATGAAAATCCTCAAAATTGGGTTAAACCTGTGGAATACATGTCACCTTTAATTGTCAATTTGGACCCTGGCACGCTGTGATTGCAATTCTCTCTTTTCACTTTTCTCTGTTAATTTTGAACCGTTGATGTGTCCTTTAAGGCACGCATGTCTAGGCCGAAAATGACAAGGTTTTTGCGCAGAGATCAGATGATTAATGTTAAGGCAGATTTGAATTCATAGTTTGAACTACTTGAAATTTCTTAAAAATAAGAAAATATTATGTCCCTATCTGATTTAGCCTAAAATTTAATTTTAATAGATTTTAATAAATGTCAATTAAATGTGTGATTGAAAATTGATAAATTTTTGGGTTTCAAAAAAAAAATATATGATTGAAAAAAAAAAAAAAAAGTTTGAAAATGGGACCTAACAGATACAAAGATTAATTTTTTTATAAGAATTGATGAAATGAGCAATTGAAAGTTGATATAAAAAATTGTGAGTTCCATGAATTATATAGTTAAAAATGAATTTTAAAGATTTTTTTTTTTTTTTTTTAAAATGGGACCAAACAAATGCTATATGCATATATCATTCGAGGGACGTGAAGCCAAACAATACTCGTCGTTGGAACTAGAACAGTAGCAATGGAGGCAAATCAAGCACAAACAAGGACAATGAGAGGGTAGTGATTAGTGGGGACAAGAGCGAGAATAAGGGCATGCCGGCTAGGAATGGCAACGAGCCGGGTTGGCTCGGCTCGCGGGTCAAAATTCTAGGCTCGGGCTCGGAGGACCCCGGGCTTTTTCCGGACCCGAGCCGAGCCGAGCCCAATCTCGGTGAAATTTTTGGGACTCGGCCCGGGCTAGCCTAGAATTTTGGCCCGCGAGCCGGGCCGGCCCGACTCGTTGCCATCCCTACCCCTAATGCCGACTAATCACTTGCTATAAAATTAAACAAATATTGATGATTTTTTGTTAAAATTTTAGAAAGGGGATGGAACTTGTTACATTTCTCGAAAGTTTGAGTTGTTAGATATTTTTTTCTAAATTAAAAAAAATTATTATTATTATTATTATTATAATATATATATATATATATATATATATATATATATATAGTTTTGTAGAGATTAGCGTATGAAATGTGCCTTAATTCTATATTTATTTAAATTTTTAAAATTACGATGAACACGACTGATGAGACTCATACAAATTTAGGATTTCAATCCTCTTCCTTCTAATAAAAAATAAAGCTAACTAATGTTAGCTTGCTTTTCAAATTTAAAATGTTGATAAGAGAATTAATGTTTGGTGGGGATTAAAATTAGATTTTTTTTAGTAGATTATGATAGAAATTTTTGAAATGTGTGGTTAAAAAGTCGCTGGACGCATAAAAGATGTGATTAATATTGATTGTTTGACTTTGATTTAGATTAAAATCAAATTTTAATCCAAACCAAACAAGCAATAATGGGATTGATGCATTGAAACCTTGCAAGGGCATAGCAATACTTCCTTAGCAATTAGAGGGGCAAAGCATCAAGAAGTGAAACTTGAGGGGGGCAAATTGCATTTTGACAAAGCACACATCATTGCGTACCTGGTTTAATAATCAAATGTCCTCAAATAAATATTTTACAACCTTTGGATTTAATCTTTAATTCTTCATCTTAAGGTTAAAATTTTGTTGTCATCAATGAAATCATGAAAAGGGTTAATCTAAGGCTACGTTTGAGCCACATTTTTTCAAAAAAATATATTTTTAAAGAGTGAGTTAGCCCCCATTTAGTTCTCATTTTTTCATCATAAAAATGAAAAATATGACCGTTATCCATCACATCCAACCACCATATTTGACTTTACATCTCTTGTGTGGGGTCAATAACGGCTATATTTTTCATTTTCATTTTACAAAAAATGTGTATCAAACGGGGCCTTAATATCATTTCAATTATACATTCTACAATAAAATAATATTACAAATAAATTCAAAAAAAATTCTCATTTTTTAAAAATATTTTTTATTAATCTACTATTTTAAAATTAATTCTTTCAAAAATAATATGACCCAATATTATATAAAATAAATTACTAACTCGTCAAGTGACGATGCGGACGTACACCCTTAATTACTTGTATCATGATCCTCATGAAAATTAGTAGGACCCACCTAACCACGGAGAAGTACAGGCTTCTGTATTGTATTTGGTAGTCACAACTCCCAATCCCTTGTATACAAAAGTACCTGTCCTTTTTACTCCTCTACGGTTCTATACTATACAAAAACTCCTTTTTACCTTTAAACCCACCTTTGTGTACACTCATTTTCTTATAAAAGTACAGTCCCTCCCATCCTTCTTCTCATTACATTTCAGTGCAGAGTCGCATTACATTTTAGTAATGGGTACAAAACAAGCTGTATTGATCGCCTTTATCTGCGTCGTCGTCGCCGTCGTCGGTGGCCAAGCTCCTGGAGCTTCTCCGACAACCACACCGTCTCCTCCAACTCAAACTACACCGGCGCCGTCAACTCCAACTACACCCACTGCTAGTCCGCCAACTACTACGGCTACTCCACCTCCTACCTCTACCTCCACACCACCGCCAGTAGCTACTACACCTCCACCCACGTCATCACCACCTCCAGCTACTTCTCCCAGGTCAACACGTGCTTCACCTCCACCAGTGAGCTCGCCTCCTCCTGCTACACCTCCAGTGAGCTCGCAGCCACCTGCTACTCCTCCTCCAGTGAGCTCGCAGCCACCGGCTACTCCACCTCCGGTGAGCTCTCCGCCACCTGTTCCTCCTCCACCACATTCTGTTCCCACACCAGCACCACTCGCTTCTCCTCCAGCTACGGTACCAGCTTCGGCTACATCTCCAGCACTATCTCCGTCCTTGACGAGCCCTCCGTCTCCTCCGACTGGATCTCCTGGGCCGAGTATTCCGGCTCCTGCTCCATCAGCCACGGATCAGGTACACTCCGTCACACACAACTATATTACTCACACCGTTTATTTTAATGACTATTGTGCGCCGATCGTGCAATGTACACACTTGATCTGTGACATTTTACATATTTCCGGCATTCTCATAAATCACGGAACTAATGTACCTAGGTTTAGTCAAGCTCTACTCGAGATGCAGATACATAGGGGCGCGTGTTGTTCAAGGTTCACGTTCCGATGTTCCCCCTTTAGGGGTTCTTATATAGAAAAAGGGCTTAGAAAACTTTTCCTTTTGTTTATTTGGTTCAATAAACGACGCAACCTGCCCTGGATTTGTAAAAAAATTAAATAATAATAAGATAGTCCATAATTGAAGTTTAGATCATGTTTGGCTAAGCTTAATTTCTAGCAACTTTTAGCGAATTAAGACTCATGTTAAGACTTAAATCACACAGCACAGCCTGAGACACCATGTTGAGGAACATAGCATACTTTTGAATAATCAATTAATGTTGAGAAACCAAATGTGCTTGTTACATTTCGCCCCTGTTTGGTTGTCATTTTTGGGGGAGAAAATACATTTTTGAATAGAATGTGTGATTAAAAATTAAGGAAAAGTTTTGAGTTTGAATGTAATATTATTTGATTGAAGAATACGTGGTTGAAAAGAAGAGAAAAAAAATGTATTTTGGGAAAAATTGCTACCAAACAGGGGTTTAGTATTAAAATTTTACACACTCCCTCTATATCATGACGTTAAAACCATCTCCAACCCGTGGTACCAAATTGGTGCAACTCACACACTATTTTGCAAAGTCGTCTCTAATCCATTACTCCAAATAAAGTATGTTTCCCTTTTCTTTTTTTTTTTTCTTTTTTTTAATTCTAAACAATAATTTATCTCAATTTTTTTTTTTAAAATTTAAATCATATTATTAATAAAATTATTGAATTAAAAATTAAGTTTCATTAACTAAAACTTGTATTTATTAATAATTTTTAAAATATTACATTCAGTACACAAAAAAAATTACATTTAATACACAAAACCGAAAGAATTACATATAATAAAAAAAATTCACAAAAGAAACATAAATCACAACTAATTTTTCATATTTAGTTATTAAATTTGTAACTTCTTAATTTTAATTAGAAATTTTAGTTTCATGTATTCTATATTTATCATTATTTATTACTTGATTACAATTTATTATAATAATAACTTGAATACAGTTTATCATAAATGTTAATAAAAATAATAATCAAATTAAAACAAACAATATATTAAGTCAAATCATTAAATAATAAAAGGATGTAATAGAAATTCAAATTTATTGTGATGTAAAATGAAGGTGAATGAAAACTGTAAAAATCACACATTCTCACCACAATGGTTGATACGAGGAACTTGACTGCAAGTCGTTAGATAATGAGTTATTCTACTTGTACAACCAGGTTGTACAATCCGATTGTACAACCACTCACATGAGGAGGGCCCACGATGAATAAAAAAATTGTGGGACCCCCTCCATGTGAGTGATTGTACAACCGGATTGTAAAATGTGTGGTTGAAAAGTTGTGTGTCATATGAAAGATGTGGTTAATATTGATTGTGTTTGCAGAGTGAAGCAGGTTCGACATTGCAGAAGATTTCTGGGAGCTTTGTTGTCGGAATTGCTTCTCTCTACTTACTCTTGTAGATCTTCTTTTCTCTTCATAATTACTTATGAGTCCTGCCTCTGTCTCATTATTATTGACGTTTTTTTTTTGCATTCGATGTGGTACATTGATTTGGATTCTTTTGTTGGGGCTTTTGTAATGAGAGGAGGAATTATTAGCTTGCTCAGTTTCACCTAACCTGGAGTTGTGACTCGATATTCTTTCCTTTCCTTTCTTTTCTTATCTTTTCGTTATGTGCCTATTCGATTCGATAATACAATAGTAAAAAAAAAAATTTACTCCAAAATTAAATGTGGAATAGAGCTAAAATCGCGATGAGTTCTGGGAAAAATTGAATTATATGCCTTCAATTTATTTTATTGTACTAGTAGGGATATGTTCTTTGATTTAAAAAAAAAAAAAGGAAATAGTAGTAGTGGTTCCAAAACTTTTAGGGTCCGTTTGATAGAAAGATAAAATTTAGGTGGAAAGAAAATGAATTAAGGAGAATTGAATTGCCTAAATTTGTTTTATTGAGAATTGTAATTAAATGTGTTTGATTAGTATAATTTATCACCTGAAAAATATAATATTTTTGGTGTTCGTTTGACTTTGCTTTTCATGAAAATTATCATCTTATCATTGGTGACAAAATTTGTTTAAATTGTCAAAAATAAAAAATTGAAAATTTTTTAGTGTTCGTTTGAATTTATTTTTACATGGAACTTATCAATTAAAGGGATAATTTTTTTTTACATTTCATCTTAAAATTTGTTTCTATTGTTTAAAAAAAAAGGTGGAATTTGAATTCTCGTCAAAGTGGTTGGAAAAGGAATTCCTAAAGTTAGAAAACGATTTTCATGGAAAATTTGGTCAATCAAACAAGTCAAAAGTGAAAGTTGGAATTCGAATTTCAAGTTTCAGGGAAAATCTGGTGTATCAAACGGGAATTCAAATTCTATTTTAGTTGTTTGATAGGAAAGTGGAAATGAAGTTCAAATTTCAAGGTACAATTATTTTAAACTTGTTTTCAACTAATTTTATGGAAAATGATTTTCTATGGTTTATGTGGTTTTTTATTTTCCAACTTTCATGAAATTGGTTTATCTTTTTACTTTTGTCAATCAAATTGTTGTTTGATACAAATTTTTTTTTATAGGGAATTGGAATTCCATCCACACCCTCCATGCGCCTCTATTCCATGAAACCGAGGAAAAGTTTTTCCCACCATTTTGGTGGAAAAAGTAATTTCCTGTCATTTTATTTTTTTGCAATGAAAAAAATTCTAGATTCAATGGATTCATTTAATTCTCAATTTGTATGAAAAACAAAGTTAAGCGAAAGATATTCGATATGGTCAATTTTTATTTTTTTTGTAATTGAAATAAATTTTAGACCCAATTGTGAAAAAAATTTATCACTTTAATAGATAATTTTTATAAAAAAAAAAAAAAAAAAAAAAAAAAAAAGTCAAACGAATACTAAAATATTCAAAATTTTAAAAAAAAAATCGGGAGAAAAATTATATCAATCAATCCACAATTCTCGGTAAAATTAATTTTAGAAAATTCAATTCCCTGTAATTCATTTTCTTTCTACCCAAATTTTACATTTGCAATCAAACTGACTCTTAGGTTTCGCGGATTAATTACAGTAGGTCCCTAATTTTATTATTATTATTGCAGACTTTACTCTAATCTTCATTTTATGTCAATAAAAGTCTCTAACATTTTATAAATATGCATTTGGATTTCATCTGGACGGAATCCGTCTACTTTTTCATTAGTTGACCAAAAAATAAAAAAAATTGATCAATTTTTACCAAATTAAATAGGGGCATTTTTGTCAATCCTATATCAATGCTTACATTACTTCATTTAAAACAAAAAAAAAAAATAGAAAACTACCCAAATTCTTTATCTTCTCCACCTCACCTCCATCCTTAGCCACCCAACCAAATCCTTCATCTTTGTCACCATTTTCCACCACCATCAACGTCGCTATTATCACTGCCACCACTCCAGTCTAACCCACCAAACCATAATGAAAAAAATCGAAGAAAAACTTTTGCACTAAATTATAGTATTCGAATTTGAAAATTACAGCAACCATATTTGAAAATGGTGAAACTGAAAGGAACTTGTGGCACAATGATGCAATAACCCGTGGCTGGATCTATCTAAGTTGACCAGTTGACTGCTTTTATAAAATGTTGCAGAGTTGTGCTTTGAATTAAAAAGGGAAAGCCGTGTTTTGCCTGACCCTTTGATGGGCCAAGATCGTTGGATGCAGACCTTTGATGGGCCAAGCCGTTTCAAGCTCCACGATCGTTGGATGCAGACCTTTGAGTGACTCTTATAAAACGCTACCTAGGGTTTGTAAAGTACATTGGCTTCTCATTTTCTTCTTTCTCGTTTCTGCGCCGTTCGAGACTTCTCTCTTTCTTTTGTAGAAATCAAATATTCTCATTTGATTTCTGGTTTTCTCTCAATAGTGTGCAATTTTGAGTGATTTGCTTGTATTGAGTGTTGGTTCTTGTATGAACCGTGTTGTATTCTTGAAAGAGATGTCTCATTTGTGATATAAAGGGTTTTGTCTGAGTGTCATCCTTTGTATTCTTACTATTAGGTATTGATTCAAGCATAACGGTGGTTTATTCTTGAGGTTGAAGCACAAATTGTGAAGTTTGGCCTGAGGGCTTAATGAATAAGATACGGTTATTTCTTTGTAGTTTATCGTTGTTATTATTTCAGTTACTCGTCTTCATGTTAGTGTAGATTTTCGCACTTATTATTGTTGATTTGTGAGCTTATCATTGTGAACTCCTCTCAACAGTGGTATCAGAGCTAAAGGAGAGAGTTCTTGATACTGTCTGCACTCGATCTTGACACTGTAACCTTTTCTTGAGTTTCTCTGCGTGGTTTCTTGAAACTCTTATATTAAGGGATTTGGTGAAATCTTTTCAGCTTTAAGGATTTCAAGTTTATATCAGCTTGGATACTCGTTTGGGTTTTACTGCCTTGTTTAGATTTTCTGCTTTGTTTGGTTTTTTTTTCTGCCTCGTTTGGGTTTCTGCCTCGTGTAGTTTTTTGACTTGTGTTTTTGAAAAAAACTGATTCTTGGCTCCTTGTAATTCCTTTGTCCAGAAACCAAGAGTTGTATGGAATTTGAGGATTACTTGGATCACAGTCAAGATTCTTGATAATCTTGATTTCTGAAAATCATTCTTGTAGTATTACTCAAGCTTGATTGATTACTGTATATAATTTACCTTGACACAATATTGTGATTGTATTGGTGTGGATAAAATTGTATTCATTGTGATATAATCTTGAAGTGCGTGCTCTCTGTATTTGCAACTTGTATACTTTATTGTGTCCCTTGTGTGGTGATACTTGTTCAGATTCTTGATTGCAAATTACTACTTGGTGTTTGATTGATCTGCATACATCCATTTCATTCAAATTTTCTTTTAAAATGACTAGTTCAAATTTTGAATTGGAAGTTTTTAATGGTAAAGGAGACTTCAGTCTATGGCACCAGAAAATGAAAGCTCTTTTACTTCAACAAAAATGTGCTAAGACTATTGATGAGACATGGCCAGATGATCTAGACAAAACTAAGAAAATTGAACAAGATGAAACTGCATGGAGTACTGTTTTCTTGCATTTGTCTGACAATGTGATTAGGGGAATTGGTGAGACTAAGACTGCTGCGGAATTGTGGAAAAAACTAGAAGATACATATTTGAACAAAACAATTCCAAATTCTCGTGACCTTGTCAATTGTGATGAAAAACTCTCAAAAGATCAGCTGGCTGTGGTTTTACTAAATTCAATTGGTGATAAATATAAAGATGTTAAAAATGCAATTGAATATTGGGATTGCGCTTTCAATCAAATGCAATTAAATCGATTTATTTATAGGGTTTGTTGATTTCAACAATTTTTGTGTTCTGGTGGCGTTTTGTGTTTCAATTTTTGCGTTCGAGAAATTCTATTATGACGACGGTGGCATTCGATGTTCTGGTTACGATGGATAAGAGGATGTGGGTTGACCAGAACTATCGATTAGAGCTCTTAGCCTGCAACTATTGGCCAAAATATTGGGTCACTTGGTTTGTTGTGGGCATTTCTCGGGGTTATTTATTTTTATTTTTATTTCAATGGAGGGTATCGACACTAGTAATAGGGTGGTGGTGAGCGGAGTTGTGGTGACAATGGTGGCTAGGCGGTGGTGTTTTGCCGAAGGGTTTCGGTTTCAAGGTGGGGGTAGGGGTGTATATATTATTTGTTTTTTAATTTACTTAAATAACTTATTTAATATTAGAAAAAATGTAAAGTACCAATTTCCGTAATTATTAATTTGGTCAAAATTGATCAATTTTTTTTTGGTCAATTAATGAAAAAGTTGACGATTTTCATCTAGATGGACCCTAACTGCATATTTCACTGGCACAAAATAAAGATTAAGGTAAAATTTGTAAAAATTGAAAGATTAAGAACCACTATTGCACTTTTCCTTTCGGTTTTGTAGTGATGACTTGTTTGAGCCCTATTTTGAGATTTTTTTTTTGAATAATGATTTTTTGATAATGTGTAAAAAATAAAAATTATTATGATTCACGTATTATATTATTTTATTAAAAAATATGTAGTTAAAAATGAGTTTTGAAAAAGTAAGACTCAAACAAAGATTCAGTGAGCCAAATTGTATCAAATCCTGACACAAATTAACTACATATACTAACAAGAAAAATGCTATTTGTACAGTCTTTTGTGTACAATTTTGTACACAGTCCCCTCACATGAGGATGAGGCTCGAGCTGATTTAATGTTATTTTAAATTCAGGCCCACGCCATGTTGTGAGAGGAATGTGTATCGAGTTGTGTAAAAAATTGTACACACAGCTCGATTCTATTAACAATACCTTTCGAAATTATAAGACGGTGGATTTCATAAATGTATCATTAAAAAACAATAAAAATTAAAAGTTCGATAAATATATGTGACTAAAAATAAAAATTGATAAAATCAAATTTTTTTTAACTCTCGGACTTGGTGTTGGTTTATAATTCGGCTGAAAGCGTCCCCTCCTGCATTATCTGGAAATTTGAAAATATTTTACATGGAAAACCGCCTTAAGATTAATTTGGGACACTTGTGCACATTAAAATCTTAGGGACTAAAATGACTTTTAAAAAATTCGCCCATTTGGCCTTCATTATTTCATGTTATAATGAAAAGAATAATTTTTTTTTTTTGGAGAATATATGATTAAAAAAAAATTAAATTTATGTGTAATATTATTAAAGAATATATAGTTGATAAGTGGAGGGAGAAAAATAAATTAAATAATGGGGGCCAAACGGATTTGTCCTTTTGATATTGGAAGCAAAGCCCAATCCTACGACTGTCAGAAAGTCGAATAGAGAAACAAATTCCTCTTCGTCCATAAAAAATCTAAACCCTAAATCAGAATTTAGCCCCAAATCTCTTCTAACTTTATATTCAGAACTCAATTGAATCAATTCTGAGCTCATCCATCTGTTTTTCGTCTCCTCCCATACTAACTCTAGTTGACAGCGAACGGAATCAGGGCATAACACTTTCCGTTCTATTCGAAACAAATTTGGATATCATCTGATCTTGCTTCTACCACCTTATTTACTCCCAATCAATCAGGTAAATATACCACATGCCTCAATTATTATATTATCTTTCATTTTTTTAAAAGTTTTTATTTAGATTCTTTAAAGTTATTATTAAAGATGATTACGAAGTATGAACTATCAATTTTCCTATTTTCCAGGAATCTAGACTGTCATCCTCTAATCATATTCAATAATCACTTTGTTTCAATCTCAAGCTCAACCTACAAAAGTATCCAATTATCAGATGTAATGATTTTTTAAATATCTTTTAGATGGACTGCGATTTTAGCTAAATTGTTTTTCAGATTTATCCAATTTTCAAAAATTTATATACGAATGCGGGAAACAAAATTTGTTTGTTTAATAGTATTGTTCATTAACCAGAGGAAATGGGAATATAAAATAAGATGTAATTTGTTGGCTGAATGCTTGTTCTTTTTAGAGTGTTTTTTTTATTGTAGTTTGTAATTGAATGTGTTAGTATCGTTAGCTCCATACCTTTATGAGTTGTGATGTTACTTTTTGTAAAGCTTTTTGAGTTTGAGTTTTTACCAACTTATTTGAAACTACTTCTCAATAGCTACTTTTTTTGCTCTCCTTTTGTGAGAGCTTTGGAGAATCTCACCTTGTTGGTGCAAGATTTACATATTGATACTTGGAGCTAATTTTTTGGAAATATTCGTTTTGTCTGTATTTCTCATTATCATTAGATGTTGGTAATCATGTTATTGTATCTCGAATTTAACATTTTTCGTAGTTTTTACCGGTTAATGTCATATTTTTATTAATTTCTTGGTTACATGATATTATTGACTGTCGGTAAGAACCTTTTTGTTCTTTTTATTTTTTTATCTGTTCTTCAAAATTCAGGATAATCTTACGCCCCCCCCCCCCCCCCCCCCCCCCACAATCAGGATACATCAGTGTAGCTTCTTCTTCCTTATTTACTGCAGATATGTGATTGCTGATTTTTTTCACCAAGGCCTTTTCTTTTTATTTTTTTGGGTGATTTTGCTGTTTTAATATGTTCTAATTGAGATCTCTCTGCTTCCTACAAATTTTTGCTGTTTGAGATATAAATTTTACTAGATACTGAATCTTGCAAATTAAGTGAAATTGAATTGTTGCTTTTTTGAACACTATTCCTGGACCATTGTTTTTTAAACTAGCAGTAGTCAGTTTTAAGAAGGCATCGCTGTATATGTTGACCTCCTTTTAATTGATATTTCTAAACACCGTCTTCCTCACCCATTCCCACCAGTACTTCAGATCTAATTAGGTTTTCACCCCGACAGAAAAATCTGACGGGAATAGAAATTTTTTGATGCTGCAGATTGAATAGCCTATTAATATGTTTAAATATCTTTTGATAAATTGACAACAATCAAAGAGTCATGAACAAGATTAGCCAATCTCCTTGCTATAGAAATACCATACTTGTTTCTTAGCAGACAGGGCGTCTTGTGGGTTCCTTATAGGGAGTTTCCGGAGCTCACAGTTGGGGTGAGGGTCCAGAACACTGGTGGGGATTGGAGAAGGAGGTAGTACTACCATTTCTGTAGAGAAGAAGCTAAAGGCACAGAAGTAGTAGAAGACCTTGTCTTAGAAGCGATTAAATTGACTTTTTGACCATGCTTTTGATAAACAGTCTGAAGGAAGGCTTATTTCAGTGACTATGAAAAAAGGGCACTTTAAGAAAATGTCCGTGCTGTTGCATTACACTTGCAGAAATCTGCAGCGATTATTATGTTTTCATTCTAGAAAATATTCAGCTGGAGTTATTGTTTTCTTATTCTTGTTTTAATTTTTGCAGACTAAGCGTGAGGAGAGGGCGATGGCGGCATTAAAGGAACTTCTTCCACCAGTAAAATCGTCAGGGACTACACATTATGACCACTCTAATGATCCTTGGTTCAAACAAAGGTACAGCTCATCTGAGGATGAAATATCCGAGATGGTCAAGCCTAAGCCGGTGCCGCCATACTTGAAACGGGTTGGATTTAAACCTTCGAAGCCTGAGGACTTTGGCGATGGAGGAGCATTTCCAGAAATCCACTATGCACAGTACCCACTTGGTATGGGAAGGAGTAAGTCTCAGAATGCCGGTTCAAAGACTTTGCCTGTTACAGTGGATGAGCATGGCAATGTGAGATATGATGCGATCGTGAGGCAAAATGAGAATGCAAAGAAGATTGTGCATTCACAGCATAGGGATTTGGTCCCGAAGGTTTTGAAAGATGATGAGAAAGAGGATGAGATAGATGTTGACGAGATGCAGAAAGTGATTGATGAGACGACGCTGGAGACTAAGGCTGCACTTGAGAAGATTGTGAATGTGAGGTTGAGTGCTGCGCAACCAAAAAATGTTCCAACACAGTCTTCGGATTCTAAGTTTATTAAGTACAAGCCATCACAACAGTCAGCAGCCTTTAATTCAGGAGCCAAGGAAAGAATTATCCGAATGGTTGAAATGCCAGTTGACCCCTTGGATCCACCTAAGTTCAAACATAAGAGGGTCCCAAAGGCATCTGGATCTCCCCCAGTGCCGGTTATGCATTCTCCACCTCGTCCCGTGACTGTGAAGGATCAGCAGGACTGGAAGATTCCACCATGTATTTCCAACTGGAAGAACCCTAAGGGGTATACAATACCGCTTGACAAACGTCTGGCTGCTGATGGTCGGGGGCTTCAGGATGTTCAGATTAATGACAATTTTGCTAAGTTGTCAGAGGCTTTATATGTTGCAGAACAGAAGGCAAGAGAGGCTGTTGCAATGCGATCAAAGGTTCAGAAGGAGATGATGATGAAAGAAAAGGAGAAGAAAGAGATGGAGCTGCGGGAGTTGGCCAGGAAGGCGAGATCTGAGAGAACTGGTGTTGCTCCCGCTGCTGCAGCACAAATGCCTTCTGAGAGGGGTGCAATCAACAGTGATGACATGAGTGTTGATTATGAGCGTGTGAGAGATGCCCCCAAGGAGTCAAAGGAGGAAAGAGAGGAGAGGTTGCAGAGGGAGAAAATTCGTGAGGAGAGGCGTCGCGAGAGGGAGAGGGAGAGAAGACTGGAGGCAAAAGATGCTGCAATGGGGAAGAAAAGCAAAATTACGAGGGATAGAGATCGTGATATCAGTGAGAAAGTCGCTCTTGGAATGGCCTCAGCTGGAGCTGGAAGAGGGGGTGAAGTTATGTATGACCAGAGATTGTTTAACCAGGAGAAAGGGATGGACTCTGGTTTTGCTACTGATGATGCTTACAACATATACGATAAGGGCCTATTTACTGCTCAATCTACTATGAATACTCTGTACAGACCAAAGAAGGATGCAGATGACGAGATGTATGGAGGTGCGGATGAACAGCTGGACAAGTTGATGAAAACCGATCGTTTTAAGCCTGACAAGTCATTTACAGGAACATCTGAAAGAACCGGTCAAAGAGATAGGCCAGTTGAGTTTGAAAGAGAAGCTGAAGAAGCTGATCCATTTGGTTTGGATCAGTTTTTAACGGAGGTGAAGAAAGGGAAGAAGGCCATGGATAAAGTTGGTACTGGAGGAACCTTGAAGGCCGGTGCAGGCTCTATGCGTGATGGTTTTGAAACATCTGGTAGATCGCGCATTAATTTTGAAAAGGGCCGATAAATCTGTTTGAGAAGTGGCAGAAAAGATCCTTGGTTCGTTTTCCTCACATAATTTAGTTCCTTGTTATGGCTACTGTTTCCAGTGTATGAGTGTTTTGTTAGATTGGATTTTATTCTTGGATTAGCTTGCTCTTATAATTCTGTAATATTTGAATATGATTGCCTACTTTGGTTCTTGTTCGTCGTCCTGCTTTGCTGTTCCTCGTGTTTTGATCTGTATTAGATCTCTCTCTCTCTCTCTCTCTCATAAGCATTGCTTTAATTACTGCTCGAAGTTTGATTAAGCTTGCTTATCAATCTCGTGTATATTTTGGAGTATTCATTCAGCTGCGTGTTGCCTGGTGATGTTGAGTAATTACTCTGGTGTGTTAACTAGCTCGGGAGGAAAAGTTGGTGGTCCCTGGTTTATGAGTTAAATGACTATCTTCTTTATATGTCATAGACATTCATCCTTTTAGAGAATAGAATGCTTGATCTTTCAAGGATGTTCCAAACTAGAACTGACTGGTGTGATCGGAGTGATTTTGTTTGGTTATAAACAAAGTACATTGGTTCTACGTGATGGGAACAATGTACAACTCCATTCGTGTTAGTGTTTATCGATTCTTGTACTTGGCCAAATTTGTACAACTAGAGTAAGAATGAAAGAATGTTTCATGAGCTCAGGTACCACTAAAGTTGTGATCTTTCTCTATTGTGGATACTGCGTCTAAAATTTAAACTTGAAAAGTGGGATATACTTATTTATATACGTTTAGTTGTGCTTTGCTTGAAAGTTGTGTTGTAGTTGTAGAATAGCCACAACATGGTCCTCTGTCAGCATTCCACCCTCATGGCAAATTTCACAAAATTTTGCTATTATTCTTGGAAAATATTGCCGTTCACTGCCAGTAATGATATCTCAAATTCTTTTTCTTGTGATAAAAACGAAAGTATTAACAATCCTTTATCCAGAGTGTGACAATTTTAGTGTACTAGCAGGTTAATCTTTAGGCATCGAGTGACCATCACAAAGTACAATTATCAACGCCCTGGGCGGTTAACTTAGTGAACGTTGATTGTATGCATACACATGTTCAAGATAGAAGAAAAGATTTGAGCTCGATGGCAAAAACTATATTGGTTCTTTGTTAAATTGAACTCGCTCTGCATTGTAAATTTTTACTCCTCTAAAATATTCCATAGTCTCGTTATTAAATTATGTCATTAAGGTCAAAATTTATTAAAAAGAAAAAAAAAAAACTCAGTTTAATATTTACAGAAAATAGAGATTATAAATTAAAAAAAAAAGGAAAAATTACCTAGAAACTAATTTTCATAAATAAGAGATTAGTTTTAATTTCATAAATCATGTGCTAATTAAAAATTATTAATTTATTAATTACAGATTTATTATAATAAACCTACCCACACCCAAATTTCAATCCCACTCCTGGAATACACCCCCAAATTTCATCTCTCTCTCTCTCTCTCTCTCTCTCTCTCTCTCTCTCTCTCTCTCACACACACACACACACACCTCTTCACTCTCTACCATCTCTCTACATCGCGCTACCTAGTACTTCGACGGCGACCTCCTCCACGCCGCATCGTCGGCATCTTCCACAGCGTTTGCTTTCACCCTTGAGAAGACTCCGATGAGAGGCAGCGTTTTGCGGCCCTTGCCAGGATTTTCTTAGTCATCGGAGTTTGATGAAGGATCAGAAACTAATAATACCGATTTATACAGGTAGCAAGATCTAAACTTGGGGTTTGATTTATCACAAGAGGACGGTAAGAAACGTTATCTTCAAATGGAAACGCATATAATACCAACACGTGCCGTTTTACAATAATATGAAACTAGTTCTACATCAGCAGCATAATTGAAAAAATATATAAAAAATTCAATCAATCAATCAATCCGTGGATAAGCTTATAATTGAAATGCAGAAGAGAAACATACATTTATGAATATAGAAGATGCACAGAGAGAGGATCAGAAGAAGTATTTCGTCGGAGGGAGTAACTATCGGCGGTGAAGCAATGAGTTGAGAGGTTATAATTATAGAAATTTTAGACAAGCATCGAGCTATTGTGTGTGAATTGGACAATCAATTTAACTAGTTGCTCCAGCTGGGTCTTGTATACCGCATTCTCTGACTTTAATAAATGAGTATTTATTATTCTTGTACTTCCTTAATTCCATTCATACTTACCCACTTTCCTTCTTTTTTTTTTTTTTTGGTACCAATTATATAATCATGTAATCATTTGTATGTTAATTGTAACTTTCTGTGATCAAGTCTGTATTTATTGTGATTGTCTGTGATCAAGTTTATTTTCATTGTAACTGTCTATGACCAAATTCATCTTAATTGTGACTGCCTGTTACAAAATTATCTTAATTGTGATCAAGTCATTGAATGTGATCAAATTAACTGTGACTTGGTCACATAGAGTCACAAATTAGACTGAATTGGTCATAAGCAGTCACATTTGATACAAATTTGATCACAATTAGTCACAGATAACATAGATATGATCATAAACAATAACAACTTATACAGTACCCAAAACACTGCTACCATCTCATCACCACCACACAAGTGATCAAGTTTATTATCATTGCGACTGTTTGTGACCAAAATTTATCTTAATTGTGACTGTCTGTTATCAAATTCATCTTAATTGTGATTGTTTATGATCAAATTTATCTTAATTGTGACTGATTGTGGTCAAGTCATTGTACGTGACCAAATTAACTGTGATTTGGTCACATACAGTCATAAATTAGACTGACTTTGTCACAAACAATCACATTGGATACAAATTTGATCACATATAACATAGATATGATCATAAATAATAACAACTTATACAATACCCAAAACATTGCTACCATCTCACCACCACCACCACACAAATGAACTCCAATGCACTATCATCATGTGCAATGCACTATTACCATCACCACGCAAAACTATTTTCTAAACGCAGTTGCTACCTCACGACCACAACTATCACCACGCATATAAACTCTAACGTTTCAAAATATCCTACAATGCACAGCAATTATCAATGTACCACTACCTCTTCATAAGGGATCTTAATATGATTGATTTCATTTTTTGTTTATATATATTACAAGTTATATTTCATATGTCACAATGTGCAAGGTTACAAATCCAATAGAACTAATCACGTGTCATTGGTTAAAAAAACAGTCGTCGGAGCGATCGTCGAAACAACTGCCGAAGCGATCGCCGGAGTTGATGGAGAGGAGAATGAAATGTGGTGTAGTGGGGTGATAAAATGAGGTGCGTGAGATGAAAATAATTAATGTATATTATATTATAATGTAATATTTAATAATTTTGTTTACCATCTGATTTTTGAAATAATTTGATAACTTTGTTAGTTTTGAAAAGTAATTGTTATATGTAGGTCTTATGTGATGTTCTCTAAAAAATATTAAAGTGTGTTTGATTGACATGAAAAATATCACATAGAAAAGAAAATATTTTCCTTGTTTTGAAGAAAACAAAAAACTACTCACCCTAAAGAAAATATTTTCCTTAAAAATAAGGAAAATTAGACATATTTTCAAAGGAAAAAAATAACAATCAAATATCCAAAGTAGGAATTTGGGTGAAAAATTGATATTTTTCATGAAAAATAAATACAATCAAACACACCATATTTCTTGGGGAAGAATTCAAAAGTAAGACATTAACTACGCACACTTCAATTTTCATGTTTCAAGTTGTCTAAATACAAAAATCAGGTTTTTATTTTTTAATTAAAAATATTTTATTAATTAATTATAATAAAGTCAAAACTATACAATTAATGGTCACAATTACATAATTATAGGTCACAGATTATTTTTAAGTCACAAATCAAAAAAAATTTACGTCATAAATTATTTCGAGGTCACGAATTATGTCAAGGTCACAAATTAACAATTTTATAAGTCACAGTTTATCGATTGGTCACATATTTTCAAATTTGTTGGTCACGAATTATTTTTTTAGTCATATATTATAGAATTTTATGGTCACAATTTAATAGTTAGTCACATTCACCAAACCCCGACCCCAATCTCAATCCAATACTTGGTCACAAATCAAAAAAATTAAAGATCACATTTAACTTCATTGGTTACAAATTTAAAAAAAAATTGGTCACAGTTTATTATATTGGTTACATATTTTCTAATTTGTTTGTCACAAATTATTTTTTAGTCACATATTATAGAATTTTATGGTCACAGACCCCACCCCACCACCATCACCACACATGAAACCATCACGGTAAATACCTCACCCCCGGCCAGTTCCGCCACCACCAAGTGATCAACCACCGCACATCATTGCCGCCAGATCCACCGCCATCATCAAAACCATCTCACCAGAACCGCTAACACCAACAAACAGATCCAAAATAGCCCAACACCCCCACAACCGCCATTGCATATTTTCATCTCTGCTCCTCCGTCGTCACATGGCAGTAGAAGCCTAACCTTCTTATCCACTGGTAGCAACCGCCGCCATCTGCACCCAGTTTCTCAACCATTGACGGGAAAAAATCTTCAAATACAACCTCTCCTTTCGTCGCTATTACAGAAACTGAAACTCTTCAGAAACTCACGAGATATGAAGGGAAAATCCTGATTCTACAAATAGGAAGAGGAAAATAAAATATTGAAAAAATGACTGGTGAGCTGGAGAAATGAAGCCCAAAAGTCGGTCATGAATCCTATTTTTTCATTCTTCATTCATATCAGATGACAATTTGGAATTTTCTCATACTAAACACCAAAATAATGGAGCCCAAGAAGACCCTATTTTCTGTCAAAATCCCACCCTGTCCAAACACTAGTGTCGTGGTAAATTCCCTTTCAGAGATTGATGAATGCGTCAACTACAATGGACGCTGCTGCAAATCGCACCAGGGGGAGGGGGAGGGAGGAGTAGGGCGGTGGTGGTGCCAGCAGCGCGACGTTGCTGTGATTCGTACCAGGGGGAGGGAGGAGTAGGGCGGCTGGAGGTGGTGGTGGTAGGAGGCGGCGGGCGGTTGTGGTGGGAGGAGAAATGGAGTGCGAGAGTGAGAAGAGAGGGAGATGAAGAGCTGGAGTGCGAGAGTGAAAAATGAATTTATTAGGGTTGGTCCGATTTGTGATTAATTAAACTTGGTACCTCATTTTTTAAAAGTGATGTTTAGATAGCTGGTTTTATGTAATTTCCACTATTTCTTGACCCACTAGATGGGCTTCGATCCACAAACGAGAGCCCGGTTACTGACGGACCAGGCTTAACACGAAGCCCGTTTTTCCTTTTAAAACAAAACCACATGAAATGGAATGGAGAAAAACTCTCATTTTAAAATTCCAAATTTTCTCAAAATCGCTGAATAAAAATTCGATACGTTTCCAGCAATTTACCATGGATAATTCGAAAGTTCAAGAGGTAACTTAAAAAAAATGTTGATTAATGATTAAATTACGTTGATTTACTTACGTATATAGAAAATTTGGTTCGTTTGTAATTAATAATTGTAAAAATGCAGATATTGGAGAAGCAATTATTGACTGTGGCGAAGGCTGTGGAAGACAAGATAGATGATGAGATATCGGCTATAGATCGGCTAGAATCTGACGATTTGGAGGCGTTGAGGGAGCGGCGATTGCAACAGATGAAGAAAATGGCGGAGAAACGTAGAAGCTGGATCGCCCTTGGCCACGGCGATTACTCTGAGATCCCCAACGAAAAAGATTTTTCTCTGTTGTCAAAGCCAGTGAACGCGTTGTGTGCCATTTTTACCGTGAAAATTGGCCTTGTAAGGTGCATATACATAGGCGTAATACATTTATTTATTTACATGTCTGAGTATGTTAGCTTTTGTAGATTCGCATTTGTGATAATTAGTGAAAATGGCTAATTTTTAGCTTATAAACTCTTTAATAAGTGATATTAGCTGATTGTTAGATTTTAGTGCAAAATGGATTCTTAATCAGGTGGAGTTTGCATAGAAACTGTTTTATGTAAGTTTATGCATAGTAACTTGAGATTAGACTGTAAATGGTTATATACTGATCTTTATAATTGAATGATGTTTTCTGTAGGATTAGAACAACACCATAGCAGGGTCTTTTGAAAAAAAATTATTCAATTGGGATTCAAGACTGTAGTTATTGACTGTTGAGATAATTTTTACTTTTTAAAAAAATTTCCTGATTGAGCAAGGGTAACAGTAATTTTTTTTTTTTTGGTGGGGGTTGGTTGGGGGTGGGGAGGGGGGTGTTATTAATGGTGGCAATAAGATTTATTGCCAAAGAGAGCTTTTTATTTTGACTTTGTCATGTTGAGATTCTTAGATGCTTGATTTCATGTGAAGATCAGAAGAGCATTTGTGGCTAATATCAAGTGTGAGTGGTAAAAAGTGCAAAGCATTGATCTGGAAGTCTAGAAGTAGAATTGAAGGTTTTGTAGTTTAGAGGGCATTCTCTTCGTGTTTCAGTTTTGTATTTTGAGTTTTAAATTCGTTTTGTGTTTTGTGTTTTGGGTGTCTATTTTTAGATTGTTGAAAACTCGTTATTTTTGTCGTTTTGAAAAAATATTTCACAACCCGTGTTTTTTAAGTTTTGACAGATTTATGAAAAAAACAGCCAAAACGTAAAAAAATTGTTTTCTGTTTTCTTCACAAAATTTTCAGTCGTTTTCAAAAACTCGTTTTCAATGTTTTGGAAAATCGAAAACAGAAAACGGCTCGAAAACAGCAAAGAGAACGCCCCCTTAGTTTCTTGGATAATTGATGGTTCGACAATCTAGTTAATGGGAAGTAGAGGATGGAATTAAAGTTATCCAAGAACTAATTTTTTATTTTTATTTTTTTACTTGGCATGAGACATAATGATTCATGTTGCAACGCCATTGTGAATTTCATTTTGATATATGTTCGGCTTAATTGTTTGTGAGATGGCCTTTTCTTTTCCCTCCAATATTTACTGATGCAACGTCTCTGTATTTGATGTGTTCGTAGCTCTTTGAGGAACTACTTCGATCCCCTTTCTTATTGGGTTTTCTGAATTGAGAAAGAGTTGATCTATTGTCAGTTTGATGTTGGGAGATATAAATGTTGTAACAATAAACATGGGGAAATAAAGTTCGAACATTAGAACCTAGTATTACAACAGAAACTGAATGTTTTGCAACATTAGACACTCAAAGTTAACTGTAAGTTAGAATGTCGTTATATTGCTTTGCCTGTAAATTTCCAAGTATTGAACTTCATCCCGACTTCTTGTAGAGGTTAATTTTGAGAAAGAAATAGATCAATGTAGCTCAATTGCAGGTCATGGACAAGCATCTGAGTATATTGGCAAAGCAGCACATTGAGACGCGCTTTGTGAAAATCAATGCTGAGAAAAGTCTTTACTTGGCCGAGAAGCTCAAAATTGTAGTTCTTCCTACCCTTGCCCTCATAAAAATTACTAAAGTGGATGATTATGTGGTATGCAAATGATTTACCTTTATTATTAATCTCTTGGGTTCACATTTGATCTTGTGAAGCTTTATCATAGCTGAAATGCAAATTAGGTTGGATTCGATGAGCTTGGTGGAACAGATGAGTTCAGCACTGAGGAACTTGAGGAGAGGTTAGCAAAATCCCAGGTTATTGTTTACGAGGGTGAATCATCGCTCAATGCATCCAAATCTAAAGGCAAAACCAAGAGCGTCCGTCAAAGCTCATACTCATCAGACTCTGAATAGACATAAGAGTGTGATCTGTTGTAATGTTACTGTGTCATTTTGTGGAAGCATTTGGCAATATTTTCTATATCATATAGAATCTAGCGATCTATTTTGAATTTGAAGGGTGAAAATTTCCCCTGCATTGGTTTGCCCATCTTTTAGGGGTAATTTCATACCATTTTTATGTGTTTTTTCAAATACGAAGATCTGGAAGGTTGAAGATGGAATTGTACTTTTAGTTTGTTCCAATTGGATTCATTTTCTCAAAATTCGATCTTTCTCCCACCGCATCATGTACGCCTGCACGTACTGGGCAAAAATTGAAGGGAAAAGGGAACTTGCGTTGAAAATACACACCTACCTCTTTATATTTAGGCGTTTTCAAAATGCCCGGGACAGTCAATGCATCTATGCTTAAATCATTAACTAACACATTCAACATAACTGTACAGCTATACAAAATGTAAGCAAAACAAAGGTGTTTTGGAATTTGTTCACTTAAAATCATGCAAGTTTCTTGTTTCTACAGGTATGAATTAGCCAGTTTTGGTTCTGCATATTATTCTACAGGGGAAAAAATCATTTTGTTACATGTGCAAATTAACATAGTTATTGTTTTGGATAACAGCAAATATGTATATACACATATGTAACTGACTGTTGTTAACTAACTTGTTCACTCTTCAGTACTACCATTCTCTTCCACACAAGGTAAGGACAGAAGTTCCATAAGCTCCAACCGATATTCTAGACCTCTAAGGTAGTGTCCCAGCAACATGCACCTTCACCAAATAAAATGAAAAATGTGAATCCCGGAACATAAAATCTACAATAAAGTGTTCACATATTACAAAATGCTAAAAGAATGTGGTGGAGCGCTTTAATTCCAGATCTCATCGGCCCCAGGTTGGCTATGAAGAAAAACCTGCAGAGATTATATCATGAAAACGATGTCTAAAGGAGAAAAAATTAAGTGTTCTCTTTATGTTTCAGTTTTGTGTTTTGAATTTTAAATTTATTTTGAGTTTTGTGTTTTGAGTGTCATTTTGAGATTGTTGAAAACGCGTTCTTTTGCAATTTTGAAAAATTGTTTTCAAAAATGGAAATATCCAAAACTCGTTCTTTCTCTCCTCACTGTCTCTCACTCTACTCTACTCTCTCTCTCTCTCTCTCTTCATCCCCTCTTCTGTAACCTGTCGGAATTCCAACCCCTGACCACCGTCGTGATCACGGACCATTACCGGTCGACTGCCCATCTCTAAACGACTCAGAAACAGGCCTCAATTTAGTCCAAATAAGAGTTAAGTCATCCGTTCAACCCACCTCTACCCAGTTCGAAGAATTTAGATTCCGGCGACCAACGTTCAACCTATGGTCGTGAACTACATAGGTGACCTTCCTCTCCCTCTAGCGCACCTAACCCAACCATGGGTCAAGCCCAATTTCAACCATAGCTCGCTAATTTTGTGGTGCTTCCAACATGGTGATGGCAGTGTTGTGTAGTGGTGGTGGTTTTGGAGATTGTGGTGATGTTGTGGCTGTGGTGGTGGTTGGGGTAATGTTGGGGCGGCGGCGGCGGCGGTTGGTGATGTTTTGCAGGCGGCAATGGTGGTGGTTGGGGGTGATGTAACTGAAAACAACGAAAACAAGTTTTGCAAAATTTGGCTAAGTTATAACTGAAAACACCTAAAACGACAAATTTGTCATTTTGGGTTTTATTTGTAAATTTGAGGCTCGTTTTCAAAAACGTGTTTTTGAAAATAGGAAAAAGAACGCGTTTTTGCTGTTTTCAAAAATCGAAAACAGAAAACGGTTTGAAAATGACAAAGAGAACAGACCCATAGTGATTCTTGGACGTTCACTTAATTTCCAAGAAGGTACATGCATGTGATTTTAACGCTCTCTCAATTTCAGTACACTGTAAAATCTCTGTTTTAGGGAATTATTTCCAGCAAAAAAGGTAGTTCACCATATTGTCTCCTGACAGAAACCAAGTTTATTATCCCAGCCTGAAGATCAATGATGCAGTTTATAAAGCCTGTTCCTTATGAAAACAATGAACAGGTAAAATCTAGCCAACTATTCTAACATATAGAGAAACAGGTAAAAATATGGGCTAGGGATTCTTATGTCTCTAATTCCACACAAATATGGCCTCTTAGACTGACTGAAGGTGTTCAAAATTCGGAGCCGAAGAGAATCCTCCACTGTTAGATTTCATGATCCTTGCTGTAAGCCAATAGAAGAGGGATAACCTAACATTTCTACATATTGAAGAAAAAAAACCCAAAGAAAAAAAGAAAAATAAAGAAAACAAAAAATTCCATTTTATGACTTGAGAAAGTTAGTATAAAATGGATAAATATTTTATATATCTGGACAAGCATACTCTTGACAAAGTAAGTAAATAGAGAGGATATATGATCTAACCAGAACAGTAGGCGAGCCAGATAATCACGTGTCAAACAAATAAGGGGCTGGAATTGAAGGGAAGTGTTTTCAACAAGATCAATGCAGTCTTCTGCTGTTTCAATTATTATGGTTCCTATAGCTGGCTCATCAGAGAGATCAGGTGCTTTTGAATGCATCTTAGGAGAAAGGGTAGCCAAGAGACCATGTACTACTGAATGAATGGCATCCTTCAACTCAGGAGATGTCGGTTCTGAAAGCTCCGATACCTGTTCAATTGAAGGAGCAGTATCCATCACACGAATGAAGAAAACAAAAGGATGGACAGTAAAGCTGAGTTGATAGAAGTGTAACTGCCACTTAAAGCTAGTTGTCCTACCTAAAGAAAAATGAAGAAATTGATTAATGCCTTGTGAGCCAGATGAAGTGCACACCCCCCCCCCCCCTCCCCCTTCTCCCTCCTTGAAGTGGTGCAGATTATACTCTCAAAAGTAGAGTAGAAATTGTCCACAAATAAAGTGTGCATCAAAGAAATGGAAGGATTACTACCCATTGAAATTACAGATAAGTGATAGATATCCCCAGTTTAATATGACCTTTTCTCACCTCCCTTGTGCAAGATAGTACATTTAGTGCAATTAATCCTAGTTATACTAGGAGGTGATGACAACTTCATGAGCATTCCTTTGCAGATTTTTATGTTAGGAAGTTAAAAATAGCACTTGGCTCTACACCAATGATAAACTGGACAAATCCTAAACATGCAGCAGTGTTGTGATATTTGAATTCCTATTCCAAAATGGATCCTCATGAAAGAAAAAGGAAATTTTAATCAGAAACAATTATAGAAAACGTAATCTCTATTCAATTGGAGAGGTTTTGCAGACACTGAAAATGAAATTTAGCACAGAAAAAACACATTTTCTGTCTAATGTCAATTGCTTGCAAACTGAAATTATTACAGCAACAATCGCTTTCATTTGATTCTCAAATCATTAGTTTATCGCAATATCATCCATAAAGATCACTCTCCTTACATGCTCACTAGCACTTTTACATACTTACATACCTTTTCTGGTTGCAAAGATCTTAAATAATCTAACAAGTCATTCTGTTCTTCCCCCACAAACTGTTGCATCTGAAGGGCTGCAGATTTCCTCTTAGCTTCGTGTAGCTCCTTAATTAGGCAGAATTAATAAACAACAATAGAATGTCATATAACATTTGTCTAAATTGGAGAAATAAATAAGGATTAAAAATCAACACGTGACAATAAAACCATCTATGAGCAGCACCAAGCATACACATGCAAAACAATAAAAAGGAAAGGGATATTCAAAAAAGAACTCACTAGACTACCACTAATATAATAAGATAACCAAGAAGAACTAATCAATCCGCAAAAAATGTAAACTCAGTTAGATGGTAATCTACCACCTAAATCATGGGAATTGTATTTACCATGATACTCCACACAACAATCAAACTTATGTGGAAAACACCCAGTACATCCAATTTATGGAATATTGCTCCACAAAATGGCAGCTTCCATATTTCAGCCACAAATTTAATACTGGTAATTGATTTTAGTTCTCTTATTATAAGGTAGATCAAGAGATGGTCTATTGGCCCCAGCCTCCAGGCCCTAAGTCATACTATCTCATGGAAAAATAATCATTTGGTGGTGACACTTGAACAAGTGATATTAGTTTACTCCCAAACCATATTTGAACATGAAATTACTGTTTTTAGATAAGATGGCTAATTACAAAATGTTGACAATGCATAGCAAAGCCAATGTTGGAAAAAAATTAATACGTTGATGAATAAGAAATCCAAGATACCCATGAAGTACACACCTTTCTGACAGAAGATAAATGAGATTGCAATCTCAAAATATATTCTTGAGCTTCAATAGACATTTCCCCAAGATCTGGAATCTTTGATGTAATTTCACCGGTTGTCTCTGATACTGGCAAGTTGTCTTGTCTGAAAATTATGCTCACTCCATCGTCATTGAGCAACAATGCTTCACCTTCAAGTTTAGAATCTTCATTTTTTTGTTTATCAATATGTCCTTCATAGATTTCAAGATTTTTCTCAAAGCAAAGCCTATGTTCCGCGTTCCGCAATGTATACCTGCAATAAAATAGGATACCATAAAGTGATCTACTATGCACCAGCGAAAATTCACAACATAGTTCACTAATGATTACAGAGTCATGCAAGAACAGCTCATGATATTGGACTAGAAAGTAAGCTTAGAATCAAAGAAGAGTCAAGATAGAATCATTAATTTTTTCAGATGACTTGCACAAGTAATAATAAAAAAATAAAGGATATATAAACTAACATTTAGGCTGAATGGAGACACTGCACACGAGAGAATGTTACATGAAGTAACTCAGTAGTAAAATGTAGCAGCTTGAGGGTTATAATAACAGTCATGCTAACAACTCTAGATAACAAATAAAATTTCTCTGATATAGAACACTTGCATATGTATGAGACACCACTAATATCATTTATACATGAACTTCTCGTCTAAGGGTATTATCAGATGTTAGAGAACCTATAAACCACAGATGTTGACAGTTTCAAAAAGACAATTGCGACTTGCGAGGTTAATAAACTTATATTCCACCACAATGAATAAAAATAAAAACATATTAGTAATTTAGTATAATCTAGCCTAGAACTACACCAAAAGATATACATACTATACCCTAGCTGAGAGCTTATTCAGACTCAGCACGCATCAGGCACGGGACCCTCCGCCAAAGGCAAGCACCATCCTGGGCTGGTATGACCATACAAATTTACGTCATGATTTGAGAAAATAATGAAATGTCATGGCACTAAGAATCCAAAATATCCCACCCAAGGGTTCCAAACAACAATGCTGAACCTCAGAACAATCAATTGATTCACTTCTAAGTTCAATTTATGAATTTTAGAGTCCTACCACATCCAGTTAAATTGTTCTTTAAACAAGAGCCCACATGTTTGTCTTACAATCTCCATTGCAGGTACCTTTGAGCCGTCTTAAGCACAAAAATCGACATCAGTAGATAAATTAGTGTTAAGTCACTAAGTTAAAGATTGGGTAGCTTCTTGAACAAGATATCTGAGAGAATGACTCCCTGATTCACGAGATTACACAATCTATTCTCTAATTTATTTACTTCTAGTAAATTAGTATGAATCAAATGCACATGGCAACAAACCTATTGCTTTTGTGTGGGTATTCATGAATTATAAACAAACCGACAACACCATAGGATAAAGCTAATTATTATATTAGACATTGTTAGCACTCACTTCCAACAATATTTACGTACCTTCATTAAGCTTCTCATTATCTTTGTTTTTTTTTGTGCCCAACAAAACTGTGTAGTATGCATCAAGAAACGTCAACCTACCCGGTCATCATTGAAGAAATCAACAGCTTGGAGAGTGGTTCCCATAACGCATCAATCATCACCTGAAAATTGGTCAGATGGAAGCAAGCCCAACATTCCCGAAAATGGTCCTTTTCATGGCATCTATAGTCGTAGGTGGTACGTCTTTATGAATAAGGCTCACATCCAAAGGCTCTATCTCATGTATCAAATTTGAGAGAACCGATTTCTGGAAAATATAATATTATGTCAAGGTATTAATATTGCATTTTCAGTTCCTGGCAGACGTACTACGTCTTTGCCTTCCTTTACAATCTATATTATTTGCAAAATTTTAATCCCACCTCTCTCCCAGTCATTTGCAGCAAATCAAATAAGCTAGCCATTATAAATACTATGTAGCTTTCATTCCGCTCCAAGAAAGTCGATTAGCCATTGCAACTTACGTTTGAAATTTAATTTCCGACATTTTACTAAGCCACGATGAGTTAATTTTCTGTTGACAATCAAAGAATTTTCATCGTGTTCCTTCTCTAGTGTAATTCCCAACCAAAGTTAGCTATTTTAAGAATTCCCCAAACCAGCAAGATTTAAACAATCTAAACAGATAAAAATCAAAACTGCCGAATTTAGTAAACAGAAAATATAATTCAATCATATAACCCTCACCTTCGACCGTGAATTCCCATCGCCAGCAATAAATTCCCCACCGGTAGAAGAAGCTAAAACTAGGGTTCTTAAACTTCGAGATTTGTTTAAATACCTAGTGGGATAATAAACAGAGAAGGGACGAGCAGGTGAAATCCCGCAACGACGTCGTATGGTAGGAAGAGGAAGGGGAGAACATGAGAGAAAGGAGGCGAAGGTTGCCATTAACAACCACTACCTTCTCCTTTTCTGTTCTCTTCCCCGATGGGCCCTTTTCTCTCTTCTCTTCCCCGATTTTCTAAATTACTCGTGCCCTATTTTCAAAATTCAATTTTATAAATGAAGGGTGTTTGGGAGTGAATTTTGAAAAAAAATTTAATTTTTAAATAGTGATATGATGAAAAATGTGTGGTTGAAAAAAAATGAGAAGTTATTGATGTGATGAAAAATATTATTTTATTGAAAAATGTGTTTTTGAAATTGAGAATTGATTTTGAAAATCTGTACCGAACAAATTCATAGATACTGTCCCATTTGATTATCATTATTTGTAGAACGAGAATGAAAATTATAGTAATTATGAGGTCTACATAAGAGATGAAAAGTTAAATATGATAGTTGAATGTGATTGATAATAATCATATTTTTCATTTTTATGGATAATTAATGAGAAACAAATGGGGTCACAAAATTTAGTTAGGTCCTATTTGATACACGTTATTTGTAAAATAAGAATGAAAAATATAATTATTATAGGTCTCATACAAAAAATGTAGTCCTTGTTTAACATACATTAATTTGGAAAAAATGCATTTTTTTGATGTGATGGATGATGAATATGTGATTGAAAATTACAAAATGGTTATTGAAGTTTAAATTTGCAGAAACGGTCACTGAAATTTCGTTTTAACAAACGGTCACTGAAATTTAAATTTCTTTCACAAACGATCATTGAAGGACAACTTTGAATTTAATTCAAATTTAAATGACTAAAACATGTGAACACAGAACTTTGAGCACCTCGGTACAAATTTCATCTAAAACATTCCTACAAAATCATTTACAACCGCCACTTTGAGACTAAATTACACCACTTTTCGGCCACCAAAACTGCCAGACCAACACACCAACTTGAAAACCCTCGTTGCCTTCTACACAACTCATTCAAGAATCGCCCCTAACTTCGATGGATTTGGTTAAAATTTCGTCCTAAAGTGGGTCGCTTGCACAACATAAAACTATCAATGTGGTGGCGTACTTCTCCACGATGGTGTGGTGAAGAGAGAGACAGGAGATCGACGATGGTGTGGTTGCATCACCTGCACCGCCTCGTGCCTGACTCTCAATGCTAACTAGAAAATAGAAAGATGGTGGGAGAAGAGAGAAAGAAGTGAGAGTCGGCTATATAGATAGAGAAATAAGAAATTAGGAAATAATTAGGATTTGTGAGGGTAGATATATGTAAAATAATTTTTATAATATTATATTAATATTTAGAATTTTAATTATATCTGATTTTTTTTAAGATAAAAACTAGTCACTCTCGCTCCATGTACTCCACGGATTCAGACCAATATTTCCAGGCCCATCAGACTCTGGACTCATCACCTTTTCTTGCACACCCAGCGCACAAATCACGATAGAGGTTTCGGGATATAAAGGCGCCTCTCACCCCGTCTTCCCAACGCTTGTACAGTTGTACGTTGAGCACCGCCTGATTTAGAGGGTCACACACACACACACTAAATCGAGAGCGCATTTCTCATTTTATTGGCGATGAGGAGAATCCTCGATATCACAAATAACCTCACCCTTTCACTTTCCTTTGCGCTCGTTTCATTTCAGCTCTGAGTAAAATAATTAAGGTAAATTAAAAAAGCCCTAACTTTCTACCGACTTCTACTCGTGATCTGAGACCACAGGTACATAGATATATGCGTGTCTATACACACTTATGTTTTGCTTTACTTTGCTGAATAATGTTGTAATTTGTTTCTAAATTTTTATTTTTAGAAATTAATAGCTGAAAATTTTCATGAAAAGATGTGTAATATAATTTTTTCTGCGTGAGAGAATTTCAGATCAATGAGGGTGAATTGAAATGAAAATTGTGGTTTTTGGCTGAAGATTTGATTCAGTTGAGGATTTTGGTTTAGTAAGTGATACTGGGGGGAATTTTGTTTTTAGAGTTGGTCTTTTTAGTGTTTGTATGTCTGGTGCGGTGAATATGGATGTACATGGACAACAAGAGAATTGTGAGACTAATAGAGCTGCAAGCCCTAAGCAACTTGCTGCTGAGGGGAAAGAAGAGCTTCATTTTACTGACTTATTGGGTCAGAATTGTCACGAGGTTGACAATGTACAGAAGGGGTCGTCAGACGTAGGGATTCAAGAATCTGAACTGAAAATCTCCGAAGTTCTGGATCAGGATTCTAAGTTCGAGACTGAAGGAGCTGCAAGCCGTAAACAACCTACAGTTGAAGGAAGGGAAGAGCTTCATTTTACTGCCATTGGCTATGATTTATTTCAAAATGTACAAAAGGGATCGAAAGACGAAGAGACTCAAGTATCCCAGTATAACGGGCCAGAAAGATTGGAAATTTCTGAAGTTCTGTACCAGAATTCTTGTATTGAACCCCAGACACCGAAGGACTGTAAATTGGACTGTAGGACAGTGGTTACTAAGCTAATAGAGCAGAAAGAGGTGGTTGGAGCTGAGAACATTAAAAATAAAATAGCTTTAATGGAAGAGACCACTACTGGATTTAAAGAAGTGGGACCAACTCCTGGAGATGTTACCCAGTATATCAGCGCAGAGCAAAAAGGACCGCTATTAGAAAATATGACGACATCGGCTGTCATTGAAAACTTGGAAGTACCTTCTGAAAACAAGGCAATAACTGTTGTTCTTGCTCTTGGCTATTTTGTGACACCATGTGGCCGCGCCTCTGTGAATGCTCTTTCTGGACAAGCAGGAGCAATGGAGAAAGATCTAAATAATGATCCTAGTCTCTTGAAGGCTGAAGAAGAAGGAACTCCTGTGCAGTTGAGAATGTCGAAGAGTTCAGCGAATAATAAGTGGGTTCTGCGTTCAAAATCACAAGAGAAACCTAAAGCTTCTGATCCTAAAGACACTGTGGCGGAAGACAATGCTAATGGAGAAAAGAAAAGGAGGGGGAGAAAAAAGAAGGAAATGAATAAAGGTCCAGCGAATGAGTTCTCTAGAACAAGGACCCATCTTAGATATCTATTGCACCGGATAAGATATGAGCAAAACTTGATTGACGCATATTCTGCAGAAGGATGGAAAAGACAAAGGTTTGTATGGTCTGCAAAAATCTCTGCATACTTGCTGTAGGATTTCTGTTTTTTATTTCAGGCATATTGACGTTGTTGATTAAGTGGTAGATTGAAATAGTATATGGTAATAAATGTGGCCCTCTGCTTATATGCATCTATAACAGTGTCAATTTATTTAAGAAAAATGAGGAAAACGTTAGAAATATGTAAAATATTTTCCAGAGAGAATTATCTAAAATGCCCCCATCTAAAAAAATTTAAGAAATGCTCAAGTGGGCAATTTCGGTAATTCAAATATAAAAAAAATATTTATGCTTCATTTTGTCAACAATTGCGGCGGTTGCATTGGTTTCTTCCTACATACACGTTATAACGGTCGGAAAATCAATAAAAATCCGGCATGAAGCGCTACCAGACAAGCACTTAATTTCACATTTCTCATTATTTTCAACTCAATTTGGACAGTTTCAATTTGCCCAAAGAACATTAATGGAGCTTGTTGTAGTCCGCCTCTTAACTAGGGTTAGTGTAGGTTTTGGACAGCATGAGAAAACCAAACGTCTTGTCTTAGTTTTCATCGTTGTTGCACTCACTCATCCTTTCAAGTCGTCTTGAATGCGACGATGTAATTTGAGCATAGATGGAATGAATATAAAAGCTAAGCAACCCTAGTTAATGGTAATTAAATCATAATGTTCGGTGCTCAATCAATTTATTCTTGCTTTTAACCAATTTTGTATTGTATTTAAGGATTTGGCTGATTTATCTTGGTTTGTTCTTAATCAGCATGGTTTATTATTATTTTACTTCTTGCAGCTTGGAAAAATTAAAGCCAGAGAAAGAGCTTCAGCGTGCGAAATCTCATATCTTAGATTACAAATTGAGAATAAGAGAGTTATTTCAACGCCTTGATCTGTCACTTGCTGTGGGAAAGCTTCCAGCATCTTTGTTCGACTCTGCAGGAGAGATCGACAGTGAAGATGTATGGAGTTACCTTTTGTTCAGTTGCTCTATTTTCTTCTATTCTATATCACGTGCATTATATTAAGTGTTCGGATGACATCCCTTCATTTAATTCAGTCTTGCACTCCACATGTGGCACGTGGAGTTGCACTGATGCCTGGATCCATCAGTTCTGTTGCTCTTGATCAATGTTTTAAAAGGCATTTTAACACCTGGAGTTAGGATGGGAGAAAAGACTTCTCTTTGTTGCTATCTTACGTGGCTTTTTTTTTCCTTTTTATTCTTATTTATTTGAAATTTTGTTATCCTTTTTCCAAAATCAGGATTGTGATATTAAATGGCAATCAATATAATCCTTTCGGTTTATATATATGTCATTTCTCATGTAACATGTCCAAATGCTATTAGGCGCTTCCAATGTATTCATTTTCTCTTCCACGACCAATTATATTATCTGTGATACTATGCATTGCTAAATCATCAGGTGTTACCTGTTTGTTTAGATTCTTCCTTCTGTTTCCGTGAACTGGACAATTTTTTTAAGCTTTATTTCATACTTATTTGCTTGAATATTTATTCCAGAAAGCTTTCAGATCCTGCATGTGGCTTAAATTTTATAAATTTGTGCATAATTAAATAATATGATATGAATCATAGCTGTTGAGAGAATCTTGGTTGACTGAAAAATGTCAAATTATTAAGCCCCTGTTTGATGGCCATTATTTTGAAAAAATGATGTTTTGAATAGTGATTTTTTTTTGGAGAATGTGTGGTTGAAAAGTAGGAAAATGTTTTGAGTTTACGTGTAAAATATTTTATTGTGTGAATTTGTGGTTGAAAATGAGTATGAGAATTAAAAAGTTTTTTGTTTTAAAGAGAGACAAACAGGGCTAAATCTGAAACTGGTGAGCCCCATGCATAGGAGCTTCCGGGTTCCTTGGACAATATTACTCTTCGCTTTTGCCTTTTATAACACTGCTTGCAAGATTTGTACACAACACGACTTAGTTTTGTGTGTATAATTTCAGAATTGGTTTGGGAATGTTTAAGCAGATATTTTTATTGCAGATTTTCTGCTCGAAATGTGGCTCTAAGGATATAACAGCTGGCAATGATATTATTCTTTGTGATGGTGCATGTGAACGTGGGTTTCACCAGTTTTGTTTGGAACCACCTCTGCTAAAACAAGACAGTAATTCCATACATTCAGTTGACATAGCCTGCTTTTGTTTTTCATGTCCTTAATGTCTTCTTACTTTTATTTCTTGGTTTAATATTATTCCCTTTTTGGGCGTATATACAGTTCCTCCAGATGATGAAAGCTGGCTTTGCCCTGGATGTGATTGTAAAGTTGATTGCATTGGTTATCTTAATGATTTCCAAGGAACAAATCTTTCTGTCATTGACAGTTGGGAGGTCTCGTCTTAAACTTTTTGTGGATGGATAGTGTTTAAATGTTGATACTTTGCTGCTCATTATGCCCTACTCTCATTTACAGAAGATCTTTCCTGAGGCTGCTGCATCTGCATCGGGAAAGAAGCTTGATGATGGTTCTGGGTCTTCGTCGGATGATTCTGAGGATGATGATTATGACCCTGATAAGCCAGATACAGTCTTGAAGGTTTCAGGAGATGAATTAAATAATGACGAATCTGGAGACCAATCAAGTTCTGATGATTCTGATTACTTATTTGCATCTGATGATTTGGTGGCTTCTCCTAATACCAAACAGTATTTGGGACTTCCTTCTGATGATTCAGAAGATGATGATTTTGATCCCGCTGCTCCAGTTCAAGATGAGGAGGTGAAGCAGGATAGTTCAAGTTCTGATTTCACATCTGACTCAGAGGATCTTGGCGCTCTTCTTGATGATGCCGCTGCACCTGAAATTTCTCCAGTTTTAGGTGCTGATGAAGAAAAATCTAAAGCAGGTAAAGTGAAGAGTCAATCACTAAGAGGCGAGCTCTCGTACCTTTTGGAGACCGGTGATGCACCCTTGTGTGGGAAAAGACACGTAGAACGGTTGGACTATAAAAAATTGAATGATGTGAGTTTCGTTTACATTTTCACACTATATTTTTGTTCTATTTATCCATTGTAATATTTTTATCATGTTAAAGTCGGTTCACCATGCATCTGGATTTGTTATGGCAATCTTGATTTTTTTCTGCGTGACATCTAAAGTTGGAATCTTGTAAAACCAGCCTGTCCACAAGAAAGCACAACTTTCACTAAATCCATCTACATTGCTAATTAGAGTTTTGGTCCATTTGACATATTTTGAAGATCTTTGGGATTAAACTAAATGTTAGATTCATCTCGTTTGTAATATACGCTGTACTGAATGCTGTTACAAACACAATCAATAGGTGGAGCAGATTGTCAGCTGTTTATTTTGTGTTTGCTTCACAAGGTCTTTTGTCGGGAGTTGACTGTTTCATGTGTACCATGCTTAATAGGGAATTTAAAGTCTTCTTAATTTCGATGCATCTACTTGATAGGTCACTTTTTTTTACCAACTGTGGCCATGATTTCAGTCACTGCAATAGAGGTACTTTATTTTTTGTAAGTTACGTGCTATATGCAATCAATTTGAAGCTGAAGACATTACGAAAACATGTGGTCTGTTAATCACACAAAAAAAGTTGCAAGTGGTTCTCAAAATTTCAGTGAAGGAGTTGGTTATCATTGAGGATTATAATTGCGAAGGTTCTTTGCATCAGTATTTCTCTCATCAATCAGTATTAATTTTGGTTTGGATATTCAAGACATTATTTAGCTTAACACGTCTCTCAAAAAAGTTGCAAGTGGTTCTCAAAATTTTAGTGAAGGAGTTGGTTATCATTGAGGATTATAATTGCGAAGGTTCTTTGCATCAGTATTTCTCTCATCAATCAGTATTAATTTTGGTTTGGATATTCAAGACATTATTTAGCTTAACACGTCTCTCTTCCCTGCTCTTATTTTTGCTTTGTTTCTTGCTGCATTTTTCTTTCTTGACGCTGTTTCTTTAGTACAGCAGTTTGTTACTTCTCTCTCTCTCTCTCACTCTCTCTTTCTTTGCTCCCTTGGTTTGCTTATGTTTGTGATATTTCTTTTAAAGGAAACATATGGGAATTCTTCTTCTGAATCAAGTGATGAAGATTTTGAAGATATTCCTTCTCAAAAGAGAAGGAAGACTAACCGTGAAAAGGCAGACATAGTGTCTCCTGACAATACTCCATTAGCAGGAAATGAAATGGATTCCAAGGATGAAAACCCGAAAGAGAGTGAGCATGGGTCTGAAAGAACTAGCGAAAATGTAATTGATAAGGGCACAATCAATGCATCTGCTGAAACAGGTTCTGTGCGTGCAAATGTTAATAGATCAGCACCTAAAAGGCTTGGAGAAGATGTAACACAGGTACTAGTCATAAATACATTTCCTTAAATAGTTTTAGAATCCTATTGGGAATTATCTTCGATGACCATTTCTTTATAGGTGGTTCTCAAAATATGACCACTCAATCTGCATGCAAGGATTTTGTTCCCACTGGTGCGTGCGTGTGTGCGCTTGTATTACATGTATTCTTTGAAATTATAGATACAAAGCGACTGCAGCATCTTCTCAAAGCTGCACTCTCATAACAATTTAGAATGCGTTATTACATGTATTGTTTTGTTCCTCCGTGGGCAATATTATAGCTTTCCAACATTCCTTCTGTTGAATATCTGATGATGGTTGCTGTGTTGGTGTAGAGACTCCTTGAGTCTTTCAGACAAAATCAATACCCTGAACGAGCTGTGAAAGAGAATTTGGCAAAGGAATTAAAGCTCACAATCCAGCAGGTGAATACATTTATCTTGCCCTGCCGTTCCTCTTTTGCAATTTGAAATATTTGTATTTCATCGTACATTTGTCGTACAGGTTACCAAATGGTTTGAGAATACCCGTTGGAGCTTTAACCATAGACCACAAATGGAATTGAAGAAAACTGAAACGGATTCGAAACAAGGAACTTCCTTGAATCAAGACAACGAGAAACTACCTGAACTGGAATCAGAAAGTGTCGCCAATGATAACTCTCTGATTGGGGTTGTAAACTTGGCTACTGAGGCTGCCAGTGGATACAAGTCTGGAATGCCAAAATCGAGAAAGAGGGAAAGTAAGACAGATCAATCACCAGATGCTCAAATCCAGGAGCAGAATATGTTAGTTGATGCCCCATCTTCAGAGGTTCGTAGAAGTAGTAGACTAGAGACTAGAAACAGTGAATCTGTTTAGTGATGATGTAAAATTTGATGCATTTGGGAGAAGCTTATTGATAATCAACTGCATAACTAATTGAGAAGAAACCAGGGTACTGGACTATAGCAAGCCATTGCTGAATATTGATTTGGAGCTGTCTAATTTACATTTGGTCCTGATCGACTAAACTTGTTTTCTACTGGGGCATGAAAATCGACATACAGAATCTCTGTTATTCTACTGGATTTGTCAATCCCTGGGGAACGAGTGACCTGAAACTTTTATTTGCATTCTGAAATATACAGGTTGTACCATTGGAGCTAGTAAGAGCTATCAAGACACCCGTTGAGTTTGAGGTTATCTTCAAATTGTCTGTACGTTTATTTGGAAACTGATGGATGTTAGTTTAGACTTTTAAGTAAAGGACAAATTTGTCCAAATTTGGATACACTCACACTACTGCATTAGTCGAGATTCAGTCGTGTTTTTATATTTATTAAAATATTCAATGCAATTAGATCCTTCCCTTATAGATAGGGTTGTTACAGTAGGGAAACAGTTTGATTCGATCAATCTCAATCTTACTCGAGAGAAATTTTGGTAAATGACTAATTTCTTTCCTTCGGTTAAGGGAAATATAGATGGGAAAACATATCTTCAACGTAAAATATGGGAAGAATTATAAATGATATAGGCTCTGTTTGATACACATTATTTGTAAAATGAGAATGAAAAATATAGTCGCTATGGGTTTCATATAATAGATGTAAAGTCAAAAATGGTGGTTGGATGTGATGGATAACGGTCATATTTTTTATTTTTATGGAAGAAAAATGAGAACCAAAAATAAAAATGCGTTCTGAAAATTCGTTGAAATGTGTAATTGAAAATGAAATTTGACAATTCATATATGATTTATTTTGATTATTGGTTTATTTATATTCGAATTACTTATTTTTAAGTTTCAGAAATGAAATATATTTTAGCCAACTGTACACAAATTTTGACAATTGATATTTTATAGGGACAATACTTAAGTCTCTACTTGTAGCAATTATTATTATGCGAAGGGTAAAATATTTTTATTCTAATTCATTGAATAATGATCAAAGTTATTTCTTCTTTTTCTCTTCTTGTTAGTCGGATTTTGGATTAATCTCATTTCCATTTAAAAAAATAAAAATAAAAATCTGAATTTGAAAAATTTAAATGAAATATAATTATTTGTGTAGAAAGAGGGAAAGAAACAAACTTTTTTTAAGCTAAAAATATTATTGCTGTAAAGAACAAACATAATTTCAAATCTATTTTTTAAAAATTATTTTTTAAATGACTACATGGGACATATACTTTTTCCTACTTTTTAATTACAAAATTTTTTTCTTTAAAAAAAATCATTTTTTCTCTTGAAAAAAATCTCTCCTAAAAATAAAAGCAAAATGAGAAATAAATGTTTGTAATTTTTTGTAAGAGCGGATGGCGGCGGGGCAGATTGGTCTGCTAAAAATTTCCATTTACCATCTCTTTTTATTAGTTAATTATTTAATACTATTAAATTGAAAAACATAAAAACATTTTCAAAATGATTTCAAAGAATTCGAGACGAGGATTCCTGCCTCATTTAGGATGGAGGGTTTTCCCATCCCTTTATCTTTTTAGAGCTTTGCAATTTGTAATTTGCCAGCCCTTATTTGCTTCAGATAAAAATAAGATTTTTAAGAGATTTTGATTAAAGGCGATGGAATATGTGGTTAAGTTAAAAAATTGTGAATTCAATGGTTAAAATTAATTAATCACTTTGATTTTTTAATCCAATTTTTAGTTGGAACCAAACATTGAAAACCAGAATTTTCATTTTCTTTGGCGGTAAATTAAGGTTTTGAAATTGTGAAAATGGCGGCATTGACATCACCTCCTCCCCTCCCCACTCCCCAATCCTGACCAAAGAAGATCAAATTATAGATGCATGTTCATTTCATCTCTCAACAATTTGCTCTCTCAACCGCACACAAAGTGACACGAGAAGTTAATTTCTTCACCTGCTAAAACCCTTTCCCATTTCCAGAAACCATAAAACAGGGCTTTAATGGATGACCAAGAAAACCGGATAACCACCAGAAGAAGGGAATCCAAGAAAAGACTCAATGAATCCGTGGAAGGGATTTCCATGTCAAAGAAGCGGGTTGTGCTGGGTGAGCTCACCAACACTTCGTCCAACGCCGCCGGGTTGAAAATAAAATCCGTTTCGGGCAAGTCTCGGAAACCCATATCCGTGCCTGAACCCCAAGATAAGGTCGGCGAGTTGGTTGATGAAACAGTGAATACTGTTATTGATGTGATTGTTGATTTCCACGTTATCCCTGAAATTGATGAATCGCAAAAATTTGGACTCACTCCTATAATTTATCGGCATATTCACTCACTGGAGGTTATTTTTGCTGCCCTCCGAATATAACATGACATACATTAGCTTCCATTGTTGTGATATTCCTGCTGTTTAATACTTGAACTTTTGATTTTGACGCTATGGGAATTCAGTTTTGGACTTAAAACTGTAGCTTATTTATCTATATTAGGAGTACATGATTGTTTTCCTTTCATTGTTTTCATATACATGTTTCTGATGTTAGGAGTCTGTGAATGCCCATGTGTGTTCTCCAATTCAGAATTTTATATTAATATTTTTGCTAATCTAGGATTTTCGTGTTTAATTTTTTGCTTTGCAATCATTAGTGCCTAGCAGTAGTAGTTATTTGAACCCTTTTATCAAAAGTATTAATGTCACTCAATGACTCTGATATAGGTTTTTTTTTGCATAAACTACGTTTTCCCATTGTTTCTTTTTCTTGGACTACGTTTTGCACACTGGTTGACTGTATAAGGAACTAAAGTATAAAATTAGAGTAGATAAACTATTTCGATAGTATTAGGTTGGATCAAGATGGATAGTATTTTTTAAGTTTCTGAAATATACAGGATGTTTTTTGCACTATCTTTCTTAAGCTAATTGAATAACATAATACAAAGTGAAATACTATCTTTGTTTTAAAGAATGTTTTTTGCACTATCTTTCTTAGGCTGGATAAGAAAGTGCAAATGGTATTCTTTTGAATGAAAAAAATTATAAATACTATCCATTTTAATCCACCCGAAAACTCTCTACCTAATACTACCTCCTCTAATTTTATGCAAATTTTCTTGTACAGAGTAATCATGTGTGCCAAGCATAGCCTTGTTGTGCATTCACTTAGCTAATCTCGAAAATTGAAGCTGGTCAACAAGATTATAATATGCATGTGTTCTAGTTTGAGGTTGCAAATGATTTAATGTACGACAGTTGTCTGATAAAGGTTTGTAATATTAGGTAGAGGCAAAGAGAAGACCTTTGTCTAATTACATGGAGAAGGTTCAGAAGGATATAACACCAGCTATGCGAGAGATTCTGGTTGATTGGTTGGTTGAGGTTGCAGAGGAATTCAAACTTCTTTCGGACACCCTTTATCTCACCATAAATTATATTGACAGATATCTGTCTGCTCATGACTTAAGTAGGAATAAGCTTCAGCTTCTTGGTGTATCTTGCATGCTTGTTGCAGCGTAAGCTTACAATCCCCTTATTTATTTTGTGCGTGTTTTGTACATAGTATTTGAAAGGACAATATTTAAAAAAAAAAAAAAAAAAAAATAGTTTCAGTATTTTTCTTAGTATTGTTCCATACTATCTAATCATTCCTACCAAACACACCAGTAGTGTATTTTCCACAATTTCCTTCTCACAGTCACTAAAAACTGCAGAAAATATGAAGAAATCAGTCCACCTCACGTTGAAGAATTTTGCTACATGACAGACAACTCGTACTCAAAAGAAGAGGTGAGTTGTGTTTCTTCAGGGCTGTTTGCCTTGGGTTGAAAGCATATTTCATTGGTTGTAAATCTCTCTTTTTGCTAAACTTGTTGGAATTAGTCGACTGACACTTTTGTTGTCACCTAGCTATTGTATTTTGGTTACAATTAGTCACATGCTCTTTTTATTAAGTCTAACTTTATGTAATGATGAAAGCTAGACTAGTTTTTAAGCTATTGCAAGTTAAGCTTTTGTCAATTTTTGTCTAGTATAGTAGTTAGTATGGTAGAAAGTACTTTTATAATTATGTGTAAGTTTGGCTATATATAGAGTCATGTATCTTCATCTTTAGTAGTAAAAATAGAGTAAATTGATATATTTTCTCTCATTTCTTTGTATTATATCGTTTTGTTGAGTATCAAACAAAACTTGTGAGTTAAAATCAATTTCTGGTGAGTAAACACTTAAATCCGATAAGTATTCCTCACCAAAAAAAAAAAAAAAAAATCCTGTAAGTCAGTGCATATACGGTAAGTTAAGAGCAAATACGGTATGCAAAGTGTAAATCCAGCAAATACGGTATCCAAACTTGAGTGAAATCCAGTAAGAGCAAATATGGTATTGAAACTAGAGTGAAATCCGGTAAGAGTAAAATCTGGTATTCAATCTAGTGCCATATACGGTAAGCTACTAAGCTTCCTCCATATACGGTAAGTGCTTAAAAATCGGTATTTCAATATCCGGTAAGTTCTGTTTCTTCCTCAATCCTCTTTGAATCAAAAATCCAACAAAACTGCAGGTTGTACACATGGAGAGAGAGGTGCTAAAGTGTTTAAACTTTGAGATGGGTGATCCAACAACAAAAACCGTTCTCAGGTAACTTTTCTGCTATTTTATTGCACGTTTTTTTTCAATATCAATGGGTTACATATATATCTTCTCGTTGCTAATGACATGCTTTTATGTTGATTTTGTAGAATTTTTATCAAGGCCGCTCAAGAAAAACCTCTGGTGGGCTGAATCTCCGACAATCCTTAACATTATTATGCTTTTAATTTTCTGGTTTCTCACTTTATTCTTACTCAGCATTAACCATGTTATATTGTCTCATTCAGTTCTCAAGAATGCAATTTGACTTGCTGTGTTGTTATATTGCTGAACTAAGTTTACTGGATTATTATTGTGTCCGGTTCATACCATCAAACATTGCTGCCTCAGCCATCTTTCTTTCAAGGTTGATAATCAAGCCAAAATTTCATCCATGGGTAAGACCAATTCCCTTTTTTCTGTACACAGCGAAAGGAAAACCCCATCGTATGTCAAGTTTTCTATTTCACCAATTTTCAATATATTTTGATCCTATTTTGAATTGAATTGTTCTTGCAGAACTTGGCCTTGCAAAAATATACAGGTTTAAAACCATCTGAATTGAAGGAGTGTGTGCTATCACTTCATAATTTGCAATTAAGAATGGGAACAAGTGCACGTGCTGTAAGAGAGAAATATATGGACCACAAGGTATCTCATATTTCCTTTTAGCACTAATTCTGCAATATGTCACACCACAATGAAGCCGCCATAAAAACCTGCTTTAACTGGAATTTTGTGTTCTCTGGCAACAATCTAATATACGCTCTATTGTTTACTTGGCACAGTTCAAATGCGTAGCATCATTGTGTCCACCCTCAGAAATTCCTGCTAGTTATTTTGAGGAAGGATATGAAGAAAATTGTTGATGTTTTCAGGTAGTCGACTATCGAAAAGTTCTTGAAGAGTGTCACCCTACAAATTACTCTGCAATTTATTCACAATTAACTGGAACTCATTACATTTGAAGGTGTTGGTTCAAGTGCTAAAGTTTGTTGGATTTCCTTGCAATGCAGGATAATTTTCCGTTTGACTTGGTTTGAAACTTTTGTAAAGGCTGGTAATAAAAGAACCATTTATGTTTCTTTTAAGGGAAAACCAATGATTCATCCAATAGTTTGACTAATATTGTGCAGATTCTAATATAGGTTGTGGTAATTCTGCAGTGGAACGCTTTGTACATCTTTATGGTCAACAAAGCATTATGATTTTCAATACTAGTTCTTTTTATGTATTTATTCTGGATTCATGCATTATGCATATGCTCCTTTAAGTAAATGCAAACTCGGTTTCTGTTCCTTTTGATTGTTTTTTCTTAAACTGATCAAAGCTTGTGTCGAAGATTCTAACAACATTTTGACTTGTCAATTCAAATAAATAAAATGGTTAAGGATTCAACTGTTATAAAAATGAAATGTTGAAGACGTAAGTGGATATTTTTAAAGTTGAGGATCAAAGTACAATACACGTCAAAGGTTTAACACCTCTGCAGCTATTTTTGCAACAATTCCGTGTAGAATTCTTTCAGTTTGGCTAAGCTTACAAGCATTGATTTAGCTTATTTCAGCTGCGAGTATGCCCTTACTGTTGGTAAATAAGCAGCTTATATATGTTGTCGTTTGGTTATTAACTTGGAGTTGCTTGTTCACTTCCTATCACTATTCCACCTTTTCGGGTGTTGGATAGTAGCTTGTGGTGAATTTTATGGTGGTTGCTTACATCAGTTGGTTTACTCCTTCCTCGGCAATTGTTGATTGGTGACATGGGAAAGGGGCGTTCAATCACTGGCAAAGATGTCAGTGCAACTCATTATGCATGAAATAAAAGGTAGAGGGGTTGCCTGATTCACCAGTCTTTCCTCCATGCAACTCATTGGTAGGGTGATGCTATACTATCTTCTAAGAGTGGATATTATTACATAGGCTTGGGGCTCCGATGCTTTCGCACAGGAGATTTTTCAGTTTGTTGGCTCTTATTCTCAGTACATAGGGGGATTCCCCATCCATTTATCTTTCCATTCCTTCCCCTAATTCCAATATTGGGGGCGTATTCCCATGGTACCTAAGCCAAAATGCTGAAAGAGTGATTCAGCGTATGTAATTTGCCAGGAAATTTATGATTGGTTATCAATTTTAATTTTGTAAGACTGTCAAGTTAGGTTCACCTTGTGCGCTGCTTAAAGATGGCCCGTGTGCTTTAATTTGTACGACTTTGTAGTCTGCAATTAGCATTAAGAGAATTTTGGTTAAAAGGTAAATGGAGAGATAGTTCTTTATCACTAATCAAAGATGGAAGAACCATGCTACATGTACACTCTTGTGTCCACTTTCCCTTACACTCTGTGGGCACCATCATCCCCTTTGATTAATTTCCTCAACAATCTTTTTCCTTCCTGCCCAGATTATGTCACATAAGGTTGAGAGTAAGGAAAATGTACACGGGAATGCACATCTAACATAATTGGAGATGGAATGGGAGAGCTGAGGATAGTGGCCCCACTGGAGCCTCTAGATGGCGGCCACCTTGGACTTTGCATCTGAAGTTAAACAGTAAATCTTCTTGCTTAAGTTTTTAGTCATTTTAACAGTAATCCAAGCATTGAAAGGCTCTCCCAATTGTAATGTACAGGACTTAAAAGCATACGATTACATGAATCTTTTAGGCTGTAATATATTGTTGAGATTATTTCTAGCTGAACAAACCACTGCCAATCTTCTTGGGGGAAAATAGTTATTTATAGTGTGAATTCTGAATATTATTTTACAATTCAAGAAATCATAACCATTCTGTATGATAGAATGGATGGAGATCACTCATAACAGTTATTCCTAGGAATAAACTATTTCTACACTCTTTACTTACCCTCTCCCTTATCCGACCCCACTTGCCCCTCACATGAGGGGTGAAAAATATTAAATTTAATGGAGTGGGACCCGACCTCCATGTGAGTGCTTGGGTGGGGCCGAGTCAACCAAAAGCTAAGCCGAAGTGTACATGTAGCATGATTGTTATTCCTAACACTTTACCCTTAGAATGTGCAGTTCATCATAGCCTATTGTTTAATGAACATATTGAGTGAATCATAAGCCCTCAATCTATTCAGGTGTGTATTTGGGGGGATGATTTTAACAACCATTTTTCATTCTGATGGAGTTGGTGCCATGAATTATTTAGTAACCTGCCTTGTTACTTGAAATAATTCAGTCTAGTTCCTGTGTATGATTCGTGTATAAGTAGAGTGGAGATGCAAAGAATCGAACTGAAAGATGTATCCTGGTGGACAATTCTTTGTAAACGCCTTTTCTTTGTTCATTTCTATATAAGCAAAAACATGGTTGAAAAAAAGTATTCAGTAGTTTTATTCATGTGTTTAGGGATTAGAATCATCTAAACAGCAAGTAAATTTAGACCTTAGGCGCTACATCATAAGTGAAGAGCAGTAAATCTCTGTCAGACAAGAGGAGGAAATTCCGGATCTAGTCCTGCTTTATGACGGCACAGCTCTCTTGGATTTATGTGCCTAGTGATACCCTTTAAATAGTGACTTATAACGAATAATTTCAATCGAGTAATATGCATAGGCTAATTACAGTTTGAGATTCAGGTCAAGCTTGTTTGGATTCTGTGACTTCTGCTTCGGTTGGTGTGAATTTAAACGAAAACTTCCTGGCCAAATCAAATCTACAGCTTCCTCCGGGTGATTGGGCTGATGTTGTGTATTATCCTCAATAAATCTTCCTCCAAGTGGTAGAGCCCTGCCTGGCTTGTGCACAAGCAAGTGAGGTCGAACGCCCAGTGATCTTATCATGGAAGTACGAATAGGTAGAGCCATCATTGTCATCTTGTGCCACTGGTAATTTCTCACTGCACCTCTTTCTCTTCTGTGAGCATTTTGATGACCCCCCAATGCTTGTGAGCTGTAGAACTTCCTCAAGCAGAAGTTACATGAGAAAACTTTTTTAGAAGTAGGTCTTGATTGTGACTCTGAATCTGTAAACGTTTGAGATGGATCCCTTCCAAGGCTTAAATTCAACCATTCTCCTCGATCGCTATTCTTTTCAGTTTCCATCTTTTTGTGGTAGTTGCAGGTTTCTTTTGTCTGATAAACTTTCTATCCTTGATTCTTAGTGGTAGAATTACAGTGAATGTATGAAGAGACTACATTGAATCCTACTTTCTTGACTCTTAAATTGGTTCCACATGAAAGAGAGGGAATAAACTGAGACTGACATGAGGAGGAAGTGATATTGGACATCTTGAACTTATCATATGTTTGTTCACTGTCCCCACCAAGTAACGCTTAGCTGTTTAAAAAGAAAAGATCGTCTTCTTTCAGTTTTACCTTTGTCAAGCTTTAGATTCCCCACTTCTCAATTTCCTCTTTATATCTCTTTAAAACAACATCAACTTTAAAGTCTTTTTATCGGATTAGTTTAAAGTAAACAAGGTCAGACGACAAATCCCATTTCCTGTCTTACAACTTGCTTGGATTGTCTGCCATGAAACTACTATCTTAGGTTATGTTTGATATTCTCTTTTTTGGCAAAGAGTTTTGGTCAGTTTATCTTTGTTTTTATATTTACTTCGCTTGTTCATGAATGAATATATGCTCTTAATTCTTTATCTAACATTTCTACTTTTTATGATTTACCTTTTTCTCTCTATTTTGGTTCTTTATGAGGTAGGTATGAAATATAAAGAGGATGGAACCCACCAAGAAAGTTCATACATTATAAGAAAAATGTGAGTGATTGATAAGCTCTGATAAAGAATATAAATGTTGCAGGGAGCGGTGGCAGAATTATATCATATTGGGTGTGTAATATGATTCTTATGTGGTGGGGTATATAGACTTGGCAATAATGGTGATAAAAAGTAGGAAAAAAAAAGATTTGGGGTATCCTGACTTTTCCATAGTTTTTTTCTGGGAACATCAGTATCTACATGGGTGTCTTCATGTTGGGGCATCTTTTGGAGTCTTTCTGGCATGTAGTGAGCATTTTGTGGGTACTGTGGAAGTGCATTAAACGGTTTTGTACTTGAATCCTAGTCTTCTCATATGATGAGCAAAAATAAGAAGAGCAGTCAAGTTGCCTACAAGTATCTGTCACAATAAAGAGATCCCACTTTGTTCTTAGCTAATTTTCACACACACTGGTTTGTTTGGTAGGTTGAACTATAAACATTGGTCGTTGATCTCCTGTTCAACCTCTAATAGTGCAGCAGACGATTCATTTATTGAATTTAAACAACTATCGACGCGAGGTGTAAACAATGAATTACTCGTCTCTTTTTATGAAAAGTAATTAACACAAAACGTCCATATCTTTCAATGATGTTATTGTGCTAAACACACTTTTCATTTTTTTGACATTTTCACCCCTTTTTCATATTTCATTGCGGAAAAGGTCATTTTCTCAATAATAAAAAAATGTAAAATGACAAATATACCCTCCTATTTAAATATAAAAAAAATAAAAAATTAAAGAACAAATTGTAATTATATTCTCAAAAAATTTTAAAAATTTTCTTTCTTTTTAAATATTTATTTGAAATTTATTTATACGTTTTTGAAAAATTTGAAAGTATAGTTGCAATTTGTTCTTTACTCTATTTTCTTTATTTTTGTTTTATTTAAATAAGATGGTATATTAATCATTTTACAACTTTTAATTGAGAAAATGAATTAAAATGATAATTTTCGCAATGTAACCTGAAAATAATGGTGAAAATGTCAAAAAATGAAAGTTTTGGATGTTTTGCACAATAATATTGAAAGATATGGGCTTTTTATGCTAATTACCCTTTTAATAATTTATTTGGACTCATTTGTAGTTTTTTAAAAAGTTTAGGAGTATAATTACAATTTGTTCTTTAATTTTTCTTTTTCTTTTTATTTAATTAGGAGGATATGTTTATTATTTTATATTTTTATTGAGAAAGCGACATTTCCAACAATAAAATGTGAAAATAGGGGTGAAAGTACAAAAAATGAAAGATATGAACGTTTTGTACGAAAAGTCATTTTGTGCTAATTACCCATTCATGAAATATTTTAGGACTGGATATTTTCAGAGTGCATGTTATTCTCATGCTAGTAATGGCAGTTTATGTGCCTTTGGATTCTTGTATAGTTGATGTTTATTACAAGCATAGGATATCATGCCTGTTGTAGGCAACCCCAAAACATAGCATTAAATTCATGGATTAAACTACTTTTTGTCAGAATAATTGACATCTTCTCACATGCGCATGGATCCGTAAATCAAAAAGTCCAAAAAAGAATTGGACCCACCATTGTCAGTGTCGATCAGTCATTCTGTCCAAAGAAATTCAAGCAGCATACTATAGTCCTAAATTCATTGTTCATTGCCTCTGCTTGAGTCAGTTTATTTATTGCACATGAAATAATAATCGCATGTGTGGTTATAAATTTTGGTGAAAGGACTATAAATTTGCCGTAGAAAGAACCATCGATTTGCCTTAACTTGATATTGAATGGTTCTCCACACCTTGAGCTTGCAAACTTTCCAAGAACTGAGTTTAGGCTTAAAAGCCAGAGACGGGACCATACTTTAAGATAGACCAATGAGAACAATAATCTGTTTTGCCACCATAAAACTAGAATACAATGCAGTGTATCCATCATCAGATACCTTCCACGAGACCTTTTGCTTGTATAATCTTTCTCTGTACGATGGATGGGCATATCCTTCGACTTGAGGATTGTTTCGAAACGAGACCTATGTGATTTTTTCTGGCCAAATGCCATTTTTTTCCTATACCCTAAATGACAGTTCTTACAGAGGACAAATGATATCAACATTTCAATTCTAGAATTAATCATGGAATTTGGGCAGTGTTAGAATAAACACAATTTAATTGGATGTTCAAGACATCGTTTCAACGCTGCAAAAATCAATAAACTCCACCTACTACTAAGATCAACGCAGATCAAACTCCATATACAGATCAAGTATTAAGGTAAAAATGTAGCTATAAAAAATGGCTCAAATATGAGAACGATTTCAAGTCTAGTCTATGATAATATAAATAATGCATTATTACATTTTTCCTGTCCGAACAGGATGTACCCATCGAATAGACCTACATGCAGAGACCTCACATCTTCAGACGCCTGGTGGTGCTGGTCCATCGATATGTTCAAGTACCTGCCACGACATGATATTTGCATTAATGTATTAGCAAAAGAAGCTAATGACGTCAATGACAGATATGGAGAAAACTATAAACCACATATTTAAAAGGTGAAATGAGTCACTTAAATATGCTTGGTACGTTGTCAATCAGTTGAAATAGCACCAACATGTTTCTTAAGCAGGACATGCACACCAAAAACAACTTACTCCCCAAAAAGAACCACACGTTCACAAAGAAAAGTGTTGATAAAAGAAATATTACAATGGGGTCCTTGAAACCTAAGAAACAAGGTCACCCTTAAGAAGGTTAATTATTTATGTTTGGATGAGTCGAACGCCTTCGCCAAAAAGACAATCACACACACAACTAACACTTCTTTGACCCCGTTCAAAATAAAAAGATACAAATCTCAATTTTTGACAAATGTTGAAAAATATTTGACGGTCAAACTACATGATATAGAGTAAGAGATGTATAGAATTCGGGTAAGATAAGATGCAAGTGCATTGTGTTTTGATGCAAAACCACGCAGCATTCATTTGAACAGAGAATTAAAACCTAACCTCATCTGTATGAAAAGTCTATGTGCATGTGTGTTGCAGACATAAATAAACACAACACAATTCATTTCATCCGCTTGTTTAGTCAATTCACAGAGCTTGACAACTTAAAGATGAGTGCCAAAATCTGAATTCAATAGCTTGAAAGCTTTTCTCTCTCGCAAATAATTTGAGTTTTTGTATGCACTGTTTGAAATATTGAAATCGTAAAATAATGTGATAGAACAATAGTTCAGCAAAATTATTCTAATCTTCATCCCAAACCAGAGATACAATCGTGCACACATCCTAATGCTATTGCCCTCATCGATGTTCAAGCTGAAATATAAGCCACTCGAAATATTGTACTTAAATGGCAAAGTCACTGCATTCGAGCACTCACTATATCAAAGGAAAATCCAATGATTCACCAGTTTCAAATATCTAAATAAAGAAAATTATTTCATGTAACCTCTTATATACATATAATTTTAATTAGATACATGTTGATAAAGAACATCATATGAACTTCATGGAAATATTTACATATTTGTTCACGAAACAGAGTAAAATAAGATCAGGGATCAATGTATTCGTGCTGTTGTACATACAAGCAAAATAATATAACAAACTAATCCAAGTACTTGAGGGGCAGGAAAGTACAAGCAATCTACGACATGTTACAGGCACTTCTACCGTGTACCTAAATGCTGTTAAAGTTTCAGCTCATAGCAATATTTTTGGAAAAAGCATGTTCATGCATTAGAAAGGTAAATTATAATTATGAGAAACATAGGAAACAAGGGTACAAAAAGCACAGGACAGATAAATTTTCAGGTCTAATAAAACAAAGTGAACAATTATTTGTATTGGCCTGCAATTGTATAACCTTCCAATTTCCTGCCCATGATTTTCTCCATATTTCAAGCTGGAGGAGAAGATAAGGAAACAGTCCGTATATTTTCAATTTATCCCTTGTATTTGATTAAATTTTCATTGAATTGTATCGATACTACTCATCGAGATGGGCAAACAAAAATTAATAGGAAGACATAGTCTCAAGCACAAAATGTTCAATTTACATCAGTGAGAACAATAGTTTTGCTTTTCATATACATATTCAAAAATATAAATGTATGCTATGCCATTAAATAAGACATTCTGAAAAAATGAAAATGAAATAAGAATATAAAGCTGTTCTAATTTATAAATTATTTATTCAGTACTTTCATTAATATCCTGTACCCGAAAGATTATACTAGATCAAACTGCAGAAAAAAGGACAAAAAATCAACCTACAATGTGGCATCAGGTCCTGCATTTGAGTGTTGGGAAGCGCTGCTGACATCACCCATCTTTCCCCGTCCTCCCTATAAATCCCAATAATCCCAACTCTTTCTTATCAACAGATTTTCACAAGCTAATAAATAATTCAATTACTTCACCCCTCGACTCATGAACAATATCGCAGAAATAGCCAGACTCAACTCATCCACATAATTCATTGATAACTACGGAGATAAAATCAATGAGCTTCTGCTAAAAAACACAATATGAAATTTTAAGTTTCTCTCTTCATGGGCATTAGTTGACTCCTAGTAACAACAGTTTAAGACTCACAAAGAAACTACTAGCGATCCTGACAAGAACGGCAGAAGGTACCATGGGACAGCTCGCAGCAGGCTCGAACATTGGTTGCCAAGTGAGATGTCAGCCTAACTCCAGCCATGTTGTGCAGAGGCAACAGTGACTGCACGCATCCCAGCTCCCCCAAGGTCCTACATTCACAAGCAAAAACATCTGTTTGTGAGAAGAGAGAAATATAAAACTATTTCGACATGGGCTTCAAAATATTATTCAAAACTAGCGAAAATCGAATAATTTGTAAGACTTCGTAAATTTTCATTTCAGAACCCAATCTTTGAAACCCGAAAGATACGAAAGAGGGTTAAAAGATGTTCTATTTTCTAAGATTTTGAATCTTCACTTTTAACAGATAAAATAAATAAAACGTTAACGCTAACTTAGAAAAATGCTTGATAAATGATCCGATGAAAGAGAAGAAAAAAAGGGACATTAAAACTGAGATCCGGGACCTGGGATTGGAGAAGGAAAAACGGCGAGGGAAGGATACAGGGGGAGGACGGAGACGGCGGGCAGCGAGTGGCGGAGAAGAGCGGAAGGTCGAAGCCCTTGCGGTGGACATGAGAGATCTGGAAAGCGAACCACGCCAAGCCATTTTCCTGTTGTTGCCGTTGGTGTCGTCTACAAATTTGGGAGAATTTAGGGTTTTGGGGATAAATCCTTTTTTGAAGTCCAAGGTTAACCTTTTTTGGTCAATTTTAATTTTCCCATAATTATTTGAGTACTACGTAAATAGTTTTATTTAAAACTAAAAATAAAATAAAATTGAAACAGGCCCATAATTTTCTAAAATAGAAAATGTTATTAACTTTTGGAGATTTTTGAGAATAGATGAAAATAACAAGTATTAAGTCCCTGTTTGACTCTCATTTTTTAAAATTCGTTTTTCTGCAAATTCGCTATTAACTACATATTTCATAAAATTAATAACTTTATCAATCATACATTTTATCAAATTTACAAAAAAATACGATTTTTAGCTAAACCAATCAGGGGCTAAAATTCATCTAGAAGGACGTTTTCCTTTAATTTTTAAATCAATATTTCTACGTGTATATTTGATCATATCAATATCAATCTTCACGAAGAGGTCATTGTTATTGATCACCAGACGATAATTTGTATCATATGAATTACCATATTTACAAGTTAGTAGTCCTAGGGTAGATTCTCGTCAGATAAAAATGTGGTAAATATTGGACACAAAATACATAAATATTGTAACAAGAAGTGTTCCCTGTAGATTTTGGACATCTTGTCCTCTTTGAGAACTTATTCGTGAATCTATTTTCTGAGGCAAATGCAATCAATACAGAGGCCGAGACTTCACAAATTTTAATTGCTTATCAAAAGTGTAAACTATGGCAGCTGATAATTTTGCTGTTGCAGTAATTCCTTTATAGTGTAAACTCTTGACAGCATTTTGATTTTTTGACCAAACCCCAACTTCATCAAGTTCTCCTTCAATCCAGCAAATGCTAACTGTAACACCGCCCCGTGCTTTCAAGCCTTTAACGCAACCATTAGCCCATTTATCCTGTGGAAGAGCAGGGAGCAGGTACAAGTCTTTCACCGTGCTCTGAACTAGCATTTCTGCAACTGCTGCAGAAAATCTGGTACGATAGATGGCAAATTAGAACCTTTGTTTCATCACTTATCATATCGGGAATGAAATTATGACAGATCCTGTCCCCAGACTGTATTGAAGTTCAATGTCAAATTAATATCCATGGAGACATACTTACCCGAAGTTGGCATCAATCTGGAACGGGGGATGTGCAGTAAATAGGTTACTATAAAGCCCTCCTTCAAAATCACCTTCACGATCAGGATCCACCAAATCGAACAAATGCTTGATCATCTGATATGCATTATTGCTATCACCAAGACGTGCCCTCAATGCAGCTTTCCACACAGTCGACCACCCTGGACCGTCTTCTCCTGTTTCATTCAAAAAAAGTAAAATCCAAGACACTGAAAATTTGCAAGAAATCTACACACCTTTGCTTAGCAAAACTGAGGATAACTTCTATCTCATTTAAAATATGAACCTCTTTTATATAGTGTATAGTTCGCAGCTTTACATAGATCCGGAGTTTTTTCGAGAGTAATTGTGTGTCCCGGGAATAGGCCAAATAGGTGTGATACATGTCTATGATGCACATCCGGATCCTCAAAGTCTTGTGCCTGTCATGACAAAGAGGATAAGGGGTATTTAATTTCTCAATGCAATGTAAAACCTTCCAGCTTGAGAGGGAGAGAGAGGGAGGGAGAAGAAGAAGAAACAATTGAAAGTTTTAAACCCACCCACTCCATGATGGAACCATCTCTTGCTATTTTGGTTGGAGAAAGACGTGGTTGAGCTTTGCGAACTCTTGCAATCAGAGCTTCTTCATGTTTCCCCAAAATCTATATTTAATTCAACATTAAATTAACATGCAACAAATTAAGAAGAATAAAATCGATATAATTTCAATAATTCAGGTGATAGATCTACCTCAGCAGCAGAAACAATGGAAGAGAGAACTTCATTAATGATTGCCATGTCCATGGTCGATGAGTAGCTCACGCTTGCAGGCTTACCATCAGGAGCAGTAAAAATATGCTCCGGGGAGGTTGAGGGATTCGTTTCGAGAATTCCTTCGCGGCCTTCAATCAACCAGTCCAACAGAAATGAAGCACAGCTTTCCATCAAGGAATATGCTTTATTTCTTAGAAAATCCTATATATGTATAAGATAGCAAAAAATAAAACCAACAATTTACATAATTGCAGCATGCTTAGGATAATTTCTTAGTTCACACAAGAGTACACTCATATAAAGAAGGCATTAATGAGTCCATTTAAATTCGAGTATGGAAGTTCATGCATTACAGACAAGAAAAGATAAATTGTTGCATTAGAATGAATGATAAAAGTATCCTATCAACTCAACATCAATAAAGACTATATTAAAGTTACACAGTCCGTAAGGACAAAATGATTTTAAGAATAATTTTAGGATTATCTTTAGGCTCTTTTTGTAAACTTTAAGAATATTGTCGTATATAATCTAATCCAACTGCACCTATCTGTTTAGAAGTAATAAGATTTTTGTCCAACGGGTTTTCAGTTAATCGAATCTTGGTTTAGTTCATTAATCAATGTTGAACAGTTTTTTTTTTTTTTGCCCATTTATTGACAGAAATTTTAGTTTCTTACCTGGTTCATTGTATAGGTGTAATGCTCCCATAAATGTGTACAGAGCCATGCTCCACCCATCTGCCATAAAGCCCATACGGCCTGACCACTATCCGGGGAAGTTTTTGCCCATATATCAGACACTTGATGTGCAACCCAGCCGCTTGCATTATAGTTCACCTGTAACATATTGCAACTAAAAACATGAAGGCTGTACATGAACGTCAGCATATTTGATAAGCTCGATCGGTCAGCACTATAAGGATTAAGAAAGAAAAAATTTAGTTCTGTTGTCATGTGCATCGATGTCCTCTACTGCATGCATGCTAAACATGTCAATTGACTTTTCTACTGAGTAAATTGTTTCTAGAAAAAAAAATAAAAATAAAAAATAAAAAAATTGCATACCTGTTTTACAAAGCTTAACCACCATAAATTATTACAAATTAAAAATCACATCACCTAAAAATGTAATCAACTGACTTGGGAAAAAGCCTCTTTCATCCGTCAATCTGCTAGTTCTCATCGGTAACATCATTGACATAGTACCCATTGAGTAACCATCCAAAATGTGGATGCCTCAGTATTATTTGATGTAGTGAAAAATCTGAGAGAAATGTATCAGTAATCATTTATTTTGCTTGATTACATGTGTAAGTTAACATATTGAGGTTGGTAGAAGGTAGAAGGACAACAATTCTCTGTTTCACATAAAATCTTCCAAAATTACCTATAAGAATAAATTAATTTCCTGCATTGGTACTGAATCTTGATTTTATGATCTACATGTGTACAACTCATGGTTTACTTGTGCTATGATTAGGGATTCCTTTTTTATTGTTCGTGTCTATATTAAAACTCTAGAGATATAAAGATTTAAGATGAATACGTGCGAAAACAGAAAGGAAGTCTTTACCTCTGCAGTTCCCTTTCCATTAATTGACAGAGACGAGATATAGTCAAACAAAGGCTCTTGGCATTCATGAAGATTGCAAGGGAGAGAAGGCCAATAGTTCATTTGAAGATTGATATTTAAGTGTTGAGCACCACTGCAGATGGGAGAAAACAGAAGGTCAAATTTATAAGCATCAAAGAAAATTTCAACAAACATGGATAAAAAATGAAAAACAGAAAAGATTTGCAATAAATTTTAGAGGAAATGACAGAAGAAAAACATACTCCCATGGTGGCTGTATATCCTTGTTCCAGATCCCCTGCAGATTTGCCACCTGAGTCCCAGGACGTGAACAAGCAATTAGCAGATATCGACCATACTGGAACAGAAGCTCAACCAAAGAGGGGTCTTCATTGGTTTTAAAAGACTTGACTCTCTGTGCAGTGGAAATGGTCTCATCTGTGTTTTCGCTTAAAGGATTCACGGTAATGTTCTTGGAGCTCTTTGAAAGCTGCAGTGAGACGCGATGGAAAAGTGCTTGGTAGTCATCAACGTGACGTGCATAAAGATCAGCATATGAAAATCTTTTAACTGAATCCATTTTACTTATTGAAGAAGATTTTGGATCCCTTTTTGAATCCACGGGTTTGGTAAAAGGCCCATCAAATGATGATGATGCAACAAGAAGGACAATTGCTGAGTTGCAACCCTCAACCTGAAGCTTTTGGCCATCAAGAACACGCACTGCACCTACACCATCACTAATCTGCAAATCCAGAACTGCTGAATATTGAACTCCTTGAGGATTGCTGCTTACATTATATGGTGTATTCCTTATGCCCGGACAACTTCCGTCCATAATAATTTGATTTTTATCATTTACATAAGAATGGTGATGCAATTTGCTGTCTAAATATACACTAAAATTTAGATGTGCTGGTTTATTTCCAGAAATCTTTATCGCGATCACTTGATCTGGATTCGAGGCAAAATATTCCCTCACATATTCTACTCCATTAGCAGAATACTCAACTTTTACTGTTGCAGTGTCTAAATCCAGCACTCTCTTATAAGTTCCTTCATCATATGTGGCGTTAGAATCATCGAACTCTAGCTTCATATCACCCAGGAGCTGGTAAACCTTTATTTCAATGAAAACTATCAACAATTAATGATACTGCTTGAACTTTTTGTCCATACGGAATATTCCCTCTCATTTTAATTATCAAAGAAGTTCAATACAGAATCAAGAATGCAGTCCAAGTCATTTAATCACATCTTCTGGCTAATTAAACATGGTTAGTGTCCTATTTCATTTTGATTTAATATTAAATAAACAGAATTATAAAACAACATAATTTAAAGTATTGATTCTAGTTAATAATGCCTAAACCATAAACTGTTGGATTATATTGTTAACACAAGATTAGATCACATAAATCCAGGCAAAAGCATCAAAACACTATCAAACGTTATCAGCTTTCACCTTGCACACTTCCAGGGAGGAAGTTTTCTTAACACAGACCGACTAAATATTTTTTCATTCATTTTATTTTTATTGGTCGAGACTAACTATTGTTCAAGAATGCAATTTTGAGACGTTGCAACCCAAAATTTCTCTTTACAAATTTAGAGGGCGTCTTCGATTTATAAACAGACTGATTAGTTTTTTGCATTGACCATTTCAAAGAGAAGTTTTCATGGAGCTCAGTCTTAATAGACATAAAGCCCTAATATGCGTAAAGAAAAAAAATCCACATCCATCCGAAATTCTGAAACTAATATACCTAGTAGGAAAGTAACCAAGAAGCTTACATTAGATGGTTCCCCTGACAAGTTGAGCGCTGCTGTGGTAGCTGCTGCATATTGTCCTTCATCAACAAGTTTCCTAACCTCAGATAGTATGGGGGGAACACCAGGGTTAGTATAATTACCAGGAGTTCCAGTCCAAAGTGTGTCCTCTGTTCCAAAGAGAAAAGGAGAAGCCTTAACTGAGACTTAACTGAGATTATTCAAACCCTTGTCCTATACAAATCTTAGTTCAGTTGCAAACTTCAGCAATCAATTTTGCATCCCAATGAAATCTTGAAATTTGAGTACAAATTATTATACTCATGTCTGGTTAATATGAAAACAAGATGCAAGAACAATTACAAAATCTTGAAATTCTGTTCTCTATTGGGACCTCTAGCTCTTTAAAATTCTCTATTCACCAATACTGAAAGATTATTACAAGTTAAAAGATTCATCATTAACTCTTCAATTTCACCAATTTCATAATATAGCTGACTTTATTGAATGAGAAACTAAAATCAGCCAGTAACAAGAACAATTCTAATCGAAGAAATTACACAATCCGAAACTACAATGCTACGTGACTGACCACCAAGAACGCAGGTAAAGCAGGAATCATAAAAACTTGCAATTTCTTGCAGTCTCTATAATCCCACTCTTGATTCCCAAGAAACAAACAGTAGGCCTTAAAATAAACCAATCCCATCTTTTCTCTAAGAACATTTTTGGCAGATTTGGTAATATAACTTAAAACGTACTCGTACTCAACAATATTAAGGAAGTAAAAGAATACAATCTAATACCAGTACTAAACATACACTTTATGCAATGGTATATCAATAAGTGAATTTTACCATTGAGATTGAGAGTTTCATTGGCAACACCCCCCCAAACCATAGCGCCAAGGCGGCCATTGCCGATGGGGAAAGCATCAGTCCAGTGATTTGCTGGTTCGTTAAACCTAACCTCAAGAGGCCTCGAATTCTCTGCTCTCTCTAATCTCGAGCTCCATACATCCCTATCTATAAAGGGCTTTTTCACACACTCCCTATCTCCCATTGCAACCCCATTAAAAAACTCTGAACAAAAATCCCGAATGCACAACTACAAATAAGAAGAGTAAGACATCAATTCTTTTCAGTATCATTAAAACTACTTACTAAACTACACTCAAAATCTTATTTTTTTAAGCTAAAGATGCAATCTTTTTAATAAACTCTCTCTCTTTATGAACAGAAAAAAAAAATGTAATAATGCAAGTACTCAACAACCACCCTTGAAAAAAGGGCGGCTGGTGTAGTGGACAAAAAAATGAAATGGAAGTTTTTCGTGAAAGATGACCAAAAAAAAAAAGCATTTGTAAAAATTCTCTGAAGTTTCCGTACGCTTAGAATTATTCATTGCATGCCTCACATAATTCCTCCATACGCTCACGTGGTGGATCCCATGTTGTAATAACAAAATGAAAAAAACTTCTTGTACATTAATGGTGCACATCATTGTACACACTCCTCTCACATGAGAGGGGGTCCATGGTGACTAAAAATATACCTAAAAATCACCCATCCCTCTACTGTAAGTACTGTGTGACATTTCTGTGAATCAAATTTTCGGAGCATTGTTCCATTGCGTTTTACATGCTTTATTGAGGTTGTCCTAATATTTTATGTCTGATTTCGTGATGTGCAGCTCTGTCGATTGTACATTTTTCGCATGTGATGTGCTGTGGTCCGTGGGAATGGAATTGATGAAAGAATCTTGAATTTTCTATAAACAAGTTGAACATGTGAGGGATGGGGTACCAACCCGGCAACCCAAATTATCAGAGATTTTGCATTTTTCTTAAACAGACAAGGCTGACCCACTTTTGCTTGTATTAATGTTGATCAATGCCGTTGTTGATATCAGGATATTTGTAGATCCAATGAGTATTTTTCCTTAAAATATAATGGGATAATTGCATCAAAAACTTCAAATCTTTGAAATATCAACTGATTTTTTTCAAACTTTTGATTTGTTGCAACTGTCACCTCTAATCTTTCCAAATGTTGCAGGTAAAGTCATTTTGGATCATTTTCATCCACAATTCCATCATTTGATGAAAAGAATTTAACTTTGACCATATTTTTAATATTTCAAAAATGGGTAAAAGAGTAACTTTCTATTTATCACATTAAATAATTAAATAAAAAAATAAAAACATACAATCATCTTTTTCCTCTCACCTCTCACCTACGCCCACGCCCACGCCCACGCCCACGTCCACGCCCACGCCCACCTCAAACCCAAAATCCACCTGAACACCTCCACCTGCACCTCCACGTGTACCAACCACCATCATCCACCCTATCACAATTGACACCCAACAACCTCCACCACCCAACCCCAAAAATGCATAAATTTACTATCATATGGAGAGTCAGGACTTAGAATTGTACATCTCCTCCAAATTTCCCGCTGAAATGAGCTAATATATATTAATGGAAAAGAAGAAAGACTTGGAATGCAATAAACTCACAGTTATATGTGCATGAGCCTGAAGAGGCTGGAAATTCGTATTCTCTACTAACCAGTAAAGAGCCCTGATGCTATAAAAATCGTACCTGGACAATTCCAAGCTTGACGACTGATAACGAGCACGAACGTGATCTTTCAGTACCCGAAACAAAGGCATCGAGTTGTGTCCTCGTTGTCCCTTCGATACTTAAGATAGAGAGAGAATATATGTGAAAGGCTATAAACTGAAAATAATGTATATTGTGTACCTGAATAATGTGTTGGGTGGTTCAGTCCTAATAGGATTGAACCATTAGAGAATCCTTATCTCAAAGAGTCCTTCCAGAGGTGGATGTTTGACATGTACAAGAAGTCTGAGATCACTTATAATTCCAATAGTGAAAAACTCCTTCTGCGTTTAGAAGTCTAGTATGATACTAAGCGAAACACATCACTGTTCACAGGAAGAGGAGGCTTCGTTTAAGTGAAAGGCTTGAGGACGTCAATTCGGAGGAGTGGGATACCCGAGGATACCTGAATGCAAATGGAGGAATCGAGCATGGAGTGATCGGGCATGACTCCCATCTACTCGAGGACCGTGAACCTGAGGTCAAAGTTGTGGGAGGCAGAGGTTTGTAGCCTTCGAGAAAGATGAGATCGAGGTACATAGATTGAGCATATCAAGCCCATTTCAAATTACTAAACTTTCAACCTTGTCAATCACCATGCGTGCTTTCTTCTGTTGTTTGTACTATAAATTTCACGTAGCTACATATCCTTGCAAGCTTCTTTAGTGTTCATAGCACTTGTGGTATTTGGAGTTCTAATTTTCAACAATGGTAATTGTTCTCTCCCATTAAAGTGATTTTTCTTAACAGTTCACACAATTATTCACAAATTTGTTCTATATATCTTGACTGCAAATCATTTTATTACTGAACATTAGACTATAGGTGAGCCCAAAGGGTTTAGTGCTCGGAAATGTTGATATCCTCGCCTTACTGAAATTTGTTAAATTGAATCGCTGGATTAAGCAATTCGGAAATTTAGATTCATTTGGAAGCGCTGACCAAGGATTTTGAACTGTGAATTGTAGTTGAGCAGATACAGAAATTTCTTATGGATAGAATGTGAGTGACCGAGCCAATGGAAACTTCCGTAATGTCTAGTGCTTATATCACTCGCTTTTATCAAGATCTACTAGAGGAGAAGATAGAAATCTGGAAGAAACTATACAAGTCTTTGCAGGTTAGGGAAAATAGGAATGGTGAGAAGAGCCATCAGTCAACTATTTCTATACTTCTCCTTTCTTGTTTCTGGACCTAATAGAATTACTCAAAGCTGACGTTCTTTGTACCCTGGGAGGGTTTCAAACTCTCGGTAATGCCATTATACATTGTAAAAGTTTTGCGATTCCAAGCTACCCTTTCTTCGTTAGCTTTGTGTAATGGAGTAATTTTCCACCTTGTCATTTTCTAGTGTGGGAAAGAGTGCTCTTGAGATTTGGGGTTGGGTTGTGGAGGTTGTGATGGTGTGGATGATGGTGGCCGATAGAGGTAGAGGTAGAGGTGGAGGTGGAGGTAGTCAGGTCGATTTTGGGTTTGAGGTGAGGGTGAGTGAAGGGTGAGAGGAAGAAGATTATTGTGTGTTTTTTTATTTTTTATTTTTTTATTTAATTATTTAATGTGATAAATAGAAATATATTCTTTTGCCACTTTAAAATATTAAAAATGTGGTCAAAATTAAATTTTTGGTCAACTAACGAAATTATGGAAGGAAGCTGTCCAAAATGGCTTCACTTGCAACGTTTGAAAATATTGGGGGTGACAACTGCAACAAATCAAAGATTTGAGGAAAGTTTACTAGTATTTCAAAAGTTTGAATTTTTTACTACAATTATCCCAAAAATAATCGGTGTTCGATTAATGTCGAGAGCAAAACCGCAACATGACGATATCAACAACGAAGTCAAGAAAGGATTTTATGAATTAAGAGGGTATATTCAGTTGGGACTTGTAAAGATTTTTATAGACTTTTCTAAGTAGTTGACTTTTATGGATTTAAAGGACTTTTAAGTGCCTTCTATGAATTTGTTAAGAACAAATAAAAATCTTTCTTGGATTTCTGTAAACTTTGACTAAAAATTTTTAAAAACTTTTAAAGACTTTTCATTTTGCAAATTCATTATAAACTTGAAAAATTACAATATTTCTTATTACCTAATTAACATTTTCGAGAACCATGATGTCCATAAAAATTTATTGGGTAAATAGTCAAGGCTCAATCATTCAATTTTGAAGCAAGTAAAATAATAAAAACTTTTACATCAATTTCTAAGAACATAACCAAATTTTTTTCACGAAATTAACATAATTTCTAAGAACGCAAATTATTCTTAACAAAAAAAATAATAATAATAATATCGATTTCATGGAATTCTATGTTTTGAAACAATTGCATATAATTTCAATTTAAAAGTAATTGTGTGTATATACAATAATCATAAATTGATTACAACAAATAAATTTGAAGAGATACGAGAAAATCCTAAAATTGAAAGAAAAAAGTTCATTTTTTTGGATTTCGAAATCCTCACATATCTAAGAGTATATGAGATAATTTCTTTAAAATTTGCTATTTATATTTTCCACCAAAAAGTTTTTAAGAAGTCCAGTAAATAGAGAATTCTTTAAAAGTTACTATCTATTTGAATACCTAGTGATTTATAAAGACTTCTAAATTTTTTTAATTGAATACCCCGTAACTTTTAAAGACTTTTAAAAAGTCTATTAAAGTTCCAATTGAATACACCTAAATTTTTAGAGTGTCTTTAAAAAATCTCAATTGAATACACCTAAACTTTTTAAATCTTCGAAAGTCTTTAAAAATTCCCAATGAATGCACCCCTAAGTGTTTAGCCCGGGTTTGAGTTCCATTTTTTAATAGCTCATTTTTTTCTCAAATCAATTTTCAATTACATATTCAATAAAATAATTTTACACGTAAATCCAAAATATTTTCTCACTTTTTAATCACGAGTAATGCAATTCAAAATGAATATTACCAATAGTAGGCCCTATGTGATATATATATATATATATATATATATATATATATATATATATATATATATATGACAGTTTGTAATTTGATGTAAGAGTAAATAAAAGACAATCAAGCTACATGTAACTCTCCTCTTTACCCTCTCCATTATCCGACCCCACCCGCCCCTCTCACATTTGGGGTGAGTGGGACACATTTGTTGGAAGTGAGTCCCTACCTCATGTGAGAGTATCGTGGGGTCGGATAACCCAAAGGGTAAGCCATAGTGTACAAATGGTTTAATCCAATAAAAAATTACCATAATAATACATCAAATCATAAACCGTCACATGTATGTCACATATGTCAACTATCGATAATTTTCACTATAAATGTCATTACTCTTTGATCATACACTCTCGAAAAATAATTATTATAAAATTTATTTTCCCAAAAAATTAGCTCAAACAAACCCTTAATATTTAAGAGCGCATAGACATGACCAATTATATAATTCTTTCTTAGGCACCCCTAGGGATAAGATACAAGTTCAAAGTCAGTAATTTGATACTGAACCGTTGTGTTTACATGTAGATTTTACCTCATAGTTTGTTGTGAAAATTATACTCTTCCATACTTTAAGAATTCACCATTCTAAAATCAGGTGGGAAGTTTCATAATTCAAAAATCAGATGTTTTATTTTAATTAATCTTTTTATAAAATAAATATTTTACTAAATATTTCAATATACACTACGAACCCTAATTAATTCTCACTCCATATTTCTCCAAACCCAGCGTCTCCTCCACACACACTCTCTCTCTTAACGAAATCGCCCTCTTCGGCATCTGATCTCGTCACCGCCCACCGTCGTCTCCCAGCCCCATCACCCACCGTCGTCTCCCAGCCCCAAACCTACTGTCAATTCATTTCACCCCCAGATTGCGTGACGACAGAGATCTATTCACCCCACACTGCGCAAGTCGATAGAGATCCACTGTCAATTATCCGGTGTTATTGATTGCAGCGCCGCTTGTGGAGGTTTCTATAGTATTTTGCAACATTGCGCGGTGGTTTTTGTGGTGATTTTTTGACTTTTTTTTTTTGCGATTTTTGAGGTGGTGGTGGAGTGTGTTGTGGTTATGGTGGCGGCTGGTTTGTGGATTCTTTGGTGGGGATGGTGATGGGTGTGGTGTAAATGGAGATAGAGGAGATGGTGGTGATGTATTGTGGGTGGTGAAGTGTGCGGTGGTGGTTTGTTGTGGGCGTGGTGGTGGTGGCGTTGCGAGTACTGTGGTGAGGTAATGGTGGCACTGGAGTTGGTTGTGCTCGTGATGGTGGCAGGAGGCGGTGCTCACAATGGTTTTGCTGCTTGAAGGTGGTGGCGGTGGGTTTGGCCACTGTGGATTCGGCGGCCACGCTGTTGGTAGCGTGGTTCGGTGGTGGTCACAAGGGTTCGGGGGTGGAAACAGATTATTTGGTTAACTGTGACCACTAAATTGGTTAATATATGATCAATAAAAAATATGTGACTAATGAAAAATATAAACTGTGATTAAGAAATATCGTGTGACCTAATCTGTGACCAGTAAACAATATGTGACTAATAAAAAATATGAACTGTGACTAAAAAATAACGTGTGACATAAAAATTTGTGACAGATTATAAGTTGTGACTTATAATGTTTGTGATCTGTGACCTATAAAGAAATTGTGACTTATAAATTTTTCACATGTGATCAATGAAAAAATTGTGACCTTTAAAATTTTTTGAATTGTAACCTAAAAAAATTCGTGACATTTAAAAATTTTGATTTGTGACCGAAAAATAATATATGACTAATTAAATTGTGAATTTGTGACCGATGAACAAATTGTGACCTATAAAATTTTTGAATTGTGACGTAAAATAATTTTTGACATTTAAAATTTCTGATTTGTGACCGAAAATAATATATGACTAACTAAATTGTGAATCTGTGATCAAATTATATAAATCTGTGATCTTAATATATTTAATTAATTAAATTATAAATAAAAATTAACAAAAATCTAATTTTTGAAAGTTAAAATTTATTTTTTTATTATTGAATTGGATCAAAGTTATACTCTTACTTATGAAAATTTTCCTAATTTGTTTTACTTAAAAATGGTTTTGACTTTTGAGCCAAATGGGCCTCCAGAAAAATGGATGTCTAGATGAGGACCAGAAAAAAAATCCACAGCTTTAATTGCATTCCCTTTTGTTCAACTTTACCTGCCACTTGCGGCCTCCCCACATTTGATTGGGTTGCATGACAATCGTCCCTTGGGAACATAAATTAGTCTTTCCGTTCACATCAATGTTATCTATCACTTAGGATGATTAGAACCAATCTAAATATCAGCGAGACCTTCATTGAAGTTAGGATATATTATGGGACAATATGACAATAATATCGATGTCACATTAATTTGTGCTAATCACGATGATGGTATGTAACATTACTCTTCCAGTCGCCCACCATATAAAATCAAGAATGATAGCATTTTCATGCATGCAGTGTTGAACAATATTTTCAAGTTGTTTGCTGACATGGTGCCCCCAAGAAATTTTTTATATCAACATTTTATGTTGAGTCCGACGTCAATACATCAATTTTACTGAGTTGAACGAATAATCTACACTTTTTGAATATGAACGCATGTAAATTTTAGACTAATCCCTGTTTGAGCCCCATTTTGATAAAAAAATGTATTTTGGAGTAGTAATTTTTTAGAGAATGTGTGATTAAAAAGAAAGAAAAAATTTCGATTTACGTGTAAAATTATTTATGGTTGAATGTAATTGAAAATGAGTTTTGAAAAAATAGGAACTAAACATAGGCTAAATCTATCTAACACTAATGATATTAATACTAGTATAAGTAATATACATTGTCAAAGTCTCTCTTTCATTTTCAAAATCTTTGAAAAAGGTTCACTAATGTGAATGCGATAGTGGCTTTGGTGTCTTAGTGATGCTTTATTCCAAGTTCTGAACTGTTATAACTTCCCTTCATACTCAAGTCATACTTTAAAGCTTGCTACTAGTTGGGCTCAGAGATCGCACATGAATGCCACTAAATCGACTTCAAACTTTTGGCTTTCAACTGAATTAGATGACAGCTTCAATTAAAAAGTATATTTTTACATTTAATTCAACTTGTTATTTTATTGTCACATACGAGGATAGAAAGATTACTTAAATCTACATAACCTAATGAGCCATGATCCGATCTAGAGGTGGTAAATGGAAAGAGCCTCTCACTGGCTCGACTCTTCTCAATTCGTTTTATGGGTGACTCAGGCTCATATTGAGACGAGTCATGAGTCGAGCCAAGCTCAATTTTTTTCACAAGTTGATTCATTTTAATTTTTTTTGCTTGTTTTATTAATTTCTTTAAAAAAGTGAATCGACTCGTTGATAATTCGATTCAATCCACGAGGTCGACAAACCAAAAGATCAAACTGAGTCTACTTTGTGGACGACTCGGTTTAGTAAATTGCCACCATTCCAATCCATGGGCAGGAGTTGGGCTTTTGGACCTAGTAAACTCGATTTAGCTCAATTGGCCTAGTACAATTTCGCCTTCTTTGCTGAAAAAACGCTCAAAACGTCTCAGAATACAAAGCAAATTCGCCCTTAATTCAGTTGAAAATTGAATCTGATTTTATACTGAAATGCATAAAGCACTAAGAGCCTATGGGGAAGTTTTAAGGCTTGTGAGGCGGCTGCCGAAGGACACAAGACCTTACTATGCCAAATACGTCCGTGAAAACTTCGTTAACTACAGAGAGGTTGATCCGAACGACGCCAATGCTGTTCAAGAACTCCTCAATCGAACTTACACTCACTCCCTCTGGGTCCTCAATAAGGTTACCCGTGTATAGAAAACTGTTAATTATGAACTAATATATGTTATTTTCCGTGCATTTGCATTTTGTTTGTATTTATTGCTAGTTTTTGTGATGATACGCAGTATTCAGTTGATGAAGCTACGGCGAATAAGCTCAAGGAAATTTGCGGCAGTTGATGGTCAGCCTTGCACACAAGATGTTTGCTTTTATTCCCAGAAGACAAATACAGGCTCATTTCTTGTGTGTGGAATCTCGAGGAAATATCGACTTGTTTTTCCCCCTGATTTTATTTGCATGATATCGTGAGATGTTGTTGATCGAAGCTGAAGGATAATTGAGACAATTTTCAATTCAAAATAGAATATAAGTATTTTTGGCCACTTTATCGAATAATTATCAAATTAATTAACAAATTGTCTTAATTATGTCCGATCAAGAGCATCAATTTATTTATCTTCTCTGCAATGTTACTAGGAATTGGAAAATTTAGCTACGAACAATTTCCTATCGATTTTAATCTTCGTCCTTAGAATCCGACTTGACCTCGTTGCCATCCAGCAAATGTCCGGGGCCGAAAATGAAATGACAACAATTTCCCAGTAGTAAAGCTAGTGTAAATATGGTGATTAATAATTTGAATAATGTTGCTTATTGTCAAAAGTGATCACTAGTGTATGTGGTAGGTGATATGATATTAAATTATAAGACCAATTATATATATATATGAGCATGAGCATGAGATATACTTTAATGAGTTTATCATTTAATTTCACATCAGTATTCTAAAAACTTTTCGTAATCCACTAATATCTATGTTAGAATTTACAAAATTTTGAATAATTTGCTGAATATAACAATTTTGTGATTCAAATTTGAAATCCTTTTTTCATATATATATATATATATATATATATATATATATTTTTGACAAATCTTAAAGACCTAACAAGATTAATTATAGATGAATATGAGCACAAGATATACTTTAATGATTTCATCATTTAATGTCACGTCAGTATTCTAAAAACTTTTCCTAATCCAGCAAGATGACAAGATCTATGTTAGAATTTACAAAATTTTGGATAATTTGTTGAATATAACAATTTTGTTACTCAAATCCAAAATCCCTTTTTCGGGTTTTTTGCAAATCTTAAAGACCTAATGAGATTAATTATATATAAATATGAGCATGAGATATATTTTAATGATTTCATCATTTAACGTCACATCAATATTCTAAAAACTTATCATAATCCAATGAGATCTATGTTAGAATTTACAAAATTTTGAAAATAATTTGTCGAATATAACAATTTTGTTATTCAAATTTGAAATCCTTTTTTCATTTTTTTTTTTTTTTTTACAAATCTTAAAGACCTAACAAGATTAATTATAGATGAATATGAGCACAAGATATACTTTAATGATTTCATCATTTAATGTCACATCAGTATTCCAAAAACTTTTCCTAATCCAGCAAGATGACAAGATCTATGTTAGAATTTACAAAATTTTGGATAATTTGTTGAATATAACAATTTTGTTACTCAAATCCAAAATCCCTTTTTCGGGTTTTTTGCAAATCTTAAAGACCTAACGAGATTAATTATATATAAATATGAGCATGAGATATATTTTAATGATTTCATCATTTAACGTCACATCAGTATTCTAAAAACTTATTGTAGACACTAAAAAATTATTAATTAATGGATTGGGTCGATTTCAAATTATTAGCCCACCTAAGTCCATTAAAACTAATGTCTATTAAAGCCCACATAAAATAAGTCCATAAAAAGGTCCATCCTACTTTTAAAATTCAATAAATTAAATTAAATTAAATCAAAAAATAAATCATGGGTGGTTACCATTTTTTTCTATAAATAGGACCAAAGGTCCATGAAAAGAGGAGAGGTGGAAAAAGCTACAGAAAATTTCTCAAGTGCAGAAGAAATCCAAAGCCGGGGGAAGAAAACAAATTCTCTCAAGCCAAGTCCAGAAACACGAAGAAGATCAAAATCTTCTTCAAATTCAAAGAAATTCAAGAAGGTCCAAGTCTTCTTCAAATCAAATTCAAGTCCAAGTCCAAATTCAAGTCTCCAAATCCAAGTATCAAACAAGTCAAGTTCTCCATAAATCAAGTCTGCAACAAATTTTGAAGTCCAGGATCCAAGTCACGTGACCCCTCGTCTTCAAGAATCCAGATCATTAATCAGAGGATTTAGCAATATTTGCTGACACAAGAAGATCAATATTCACTGTATTTTCTTAAAAATACAATTTGTAACAATTTCTGTATTTTGATACACGAAATTTGTCGTACAAATTTCTTGGCACGCCCAGTGGGACCTTCTTGTCCTCTCATCTTTTGATCTCAAAATCTTCAAACTTCGAACAACTACATCAAAGATGGCAAGTGAAAAGGCAAAGGACAATGTCAACCGTCTTGAAGAAACACTTGCTGAACTCTTCCATCAAACCAGAGCCCAAACAAAATTTGGGAAAACTCAACTGGTTTCACCACTAAAAAAACTTCTCCAAAAAGGGCAAAATGAAAATTGCTTTCAAGAAGCCGGGCTCTCGTTCGACAGAAAAGACTAAGAGTCTAACGAAAAGCTATCATTCTGATTACGTGCCCGAAGGTAGATCCGTGTCCGGATCCTCTCATGCCACTCCTCCACGAAGATGGGGAGACTATACTTCATCTGAAGAATCATTCGAACCAGTGATGGTCACTGAAGCGACGTCGGGTTCTGATGACCGAATCCAACAAATGGTTTTAAACCATTGAAAAGTTAACAAATTCACTAAGTGACAAAGATGCACAGATTGTTTGCACTCATGCACAAACTAGAGTTGCAAACCCCGTTGGTAGAAGGCAATTTGGAAAATGCAGGGTCTTCAAAAACTAAAGACCCTCAGGTCCAAGAACACCAGCAAAAACAAGATATGCATGATCGAACGGTGGTGCAGAGTGTGTTGCGTGACAGCACTCAACTCTCTGTTGGCTCTCTATCCGTCCAACAACTTCAACATATGATTGCAGACACCATCCGTGCACAGTATGGTGGTTCACCGCAATCTTCATTGGTTTATGCAAAACCTTATAGTCGTAGAATTGACGAAATGAGGATGCCGCTCGGCTACCAACCTCCAAAGTTCCAATGTTTTGATGGAAAGGGCAACCCAAAGCAACATGTCGCTCATTTCATTGAAACATGTAATAATGCTGGCACTTACAATGATACCATGGTAAAACAGTTTGTGCGCTCTCTCAAAGGCGCTGCATTTGAATGGTATACAGACTTACCAGCGGGGACAATTGATAGTTGGGATCAACTCGAACGAGAATTTTTGACTCGTTTCTACAGCACCAGGCGAACGGTTAGCCTTCCAGAACTTGCTCGAACAAAGCAGAGCAAGGAAGAGCCAGTCGTAGAGTATATCGAACGCTGGAGAAATCTTGTGCTTAACTGCAAAGAACGGATTAGTGAAGCATCTTCCATCGACATGTGTGTACAAGGCATGCATTGGGGATTGCTCTATAATCTCCAAGCAAATATGCCCCATTCTTTTGAAGAGTTGGCCACACGTGCTCATGATTTAGAACTCCAAATTGTAAGGCATGGAAGTTACTTGTCGAATGATCCAAGAGAAAATAAAGAACCCAAGAGGGAAATAAAGAAGGACACCAAGATAGGTAAGTCCAAGGAAGCCATGACAATCTCTACTGCTCCTGTAAAGATAGCCTTCCAAAGGTCGAACTCAAATTTGAAGCCAAGGCCAAAGCCAGAGTTCAAACCTAACAGAGGACAAGTCCAAAGTAGGGATCGGCTGACTCTGAAAGAACTCGAAGAGAAGGAGTATCCATTCTTAGACTCTGAAGTCTCAGGGATCTTAGATCAACTCCTTGAGCAAAAGATAATCGAACTTCCAGTGTCAAAAAGACCAGAAGAAGTGGGTAAAACTGATCATCCAAAGTACTGTAAATTTCACAGGATTATTAGTCACCCAGTGGAGAGGTGTTTCGTCTTAAAAGATCTTATTGTTCGTTTGGACAAAGAAAATAAGATTAAACTTGAAATCGGAGAAAATCCAACAGTTACTTGCGCAATGGTTTCATTTGGATCATTTGATCCAATTCCCATCACAATGAGAGAAAATGTATTCCCTCTCACATGTAATGTTAGTGAGTCCTCGACTGAAGAGTTTGGACCTCAACTTCCAGAAAGAGCCATCCCAGTGGAATTTGAAGTAGATGGAGAAGTCACTATCAGCTACGTCTATCCAGGGATGGGAAGACCACGTTCAACCAATCGTCCGACCTTTTACGAAATTATGACAGATGACTTGGATATTTGGGATTCTGATTCTGAGTCTGAAGACGAGATCGGTGATGGCTGGTCCACCTTCATAAGCAAAAAAGAGAAATATCATAAAACAAGCGAAACAGGTAAAACTTTACCTTTTGTAACTCTTGCAGAACCAACATTGGGGGCATCAAATATGGAAGTCCAACCCAGTGAAGAAGAAACATCAGAAGAAAATCAGGAGGCATGGACTCTTGTGAAAATACGTCAAAGAAAAGCTCTACGACTTCCAAATTCCATCACACATGACGAAAAGTTGAAACCAAGAAAGAAGCTAAGAAACAACCAAAAGAGAAAGTCTAAATTCACGTCAATGACGTCTGTTAGATCAACAAAAGTAGAAACTCCTTTATGTGGTCATTCCAGACTGCCAACCCTGGGAGATTATTTTCCTAAAGATTTCTTTGACAAAGAATGTTTCACCTCTAATGCCATCCATGTGGAGGAGAAAAATGAGATGAAGAGTACATCGAGAGAAAGTTCAGAGAAGAAGAAAACTATTTTACGACTCAACAACATTCATTCTAATACAAGCCTGATGGAGTCTCTCAGTCTTCCTTTCGACGATCGAATGGCTTTAATTGCAGCACTGATCGACCCAGAAGCATATGAAGGTAAGGTCTTAACACAGATTGAGACAATAACTAAACAAGACTGTATGGCCACCATCACATTTGACGATGAAGATCTACAACTTGGTTCTCGTTTACATAATAGACCACTGTATGTTAGTGGTTATATTCGAGAATGCAGGATAAGCCGTATGATGATTGATTGTGGATCTGCCGTAAATATTATGCCAGTCAAGACGATGAAAAAGATTGGAATCAATGTTGGTGATTTATCTAAGAGCAAGATCATGATTCAAGGATTCAACCAGAAAGGCCAACGAGCCATTGGCATGATTCGTCTGAAACTGCAAATCGGAGAGTTGATTTCTTCAGCCCTCTTCCATGTTATTGACGCTAAAACATCCTATGAGTTACTTCTCGGACGTGTTTGGCTGCATGAAACTGGAGTGGTACCTTCGACTTGGCACCAATGCTTCAAATATAGCCGGGATGGAGAAGTCAAATGCGTGGTAGCTGAGTCCAAACCGTTCATCGAAGAAGAATCTCATTTTGCAGATGCCAAATTTTATACGGAAGACGAAGAATGTAATTCTGCAGGATTGACTATGTCCGGATTCCAAATTAAAAGAAATGTAGACGATGATGATACATCTAGTGTTACTCCACTTCGTCAGCTTATCAAAGGTAAAGCAAAATTGACACCAGAAGGATTCTCTATAGGCAAGAAACCTCATATGGAACCAACTGATATTGAGGTATTGAGAAAAGAGTTAACTCTTCCAATACCCAGTATTCCAAAATTGTTTCAGCCTCATCAACTCATGACAGCCTCAGGAGAACGTAAATCTACATTGGAAGCTTCGACATCTATTCCAAACATATCAAAACTCTGTATTTCTAGCTCATCCGAACAAGATAAGCCAAGTACTAAAGGAGCTGATGAATCAAAACAGACTTTCAAAGGATGTTATAATCCCCAAGTCAAAAAGTTGTTTGAAAATGCTGGATTTGGGAAAGGGGAGCCTCGCAAATTGGGTGATCTTGATGCTGTCCTTTCGGGTGGGCGTATCCCTTCTGATTCTTATGGATCCTTCATGTCACGGCCTAGGTATGGTTTAGGATATGATCCAAATCCACCAAGAAAGATAAAAAGTTAAAAAAGTTTCCTCAAACCCAATTATGATCCAAATTTATGAAATTACAGAAGAGAAATCAGAAGAACCAAAACCTTCAGTGTTCGATCGAATCGAAAATGAAAATGTTAGAGTTTCGGTGTTTAAAAGATTAAAAGGAGAACCTTCCACAGCAGTTAACATAGAAGGTAGACCTTCTGCCTTCCTGAGGTTAACCGAATATCCCCCTCTATCTGCTCAAATTGATAAAACGGTGCAAGTTCCTCCGATGTCATCTCGAAGACAATCTGCATTCTCTCGACTTGGAATTAAAACTACTAATCCAAGTCTAAAGCCTCAACAATCAAGAAGAAGACAAAAATATCAAAAGATGCACCCATCCCTAAAGAATAATAAAGATAAGGAAGAAGTCTCCGTCAATCACATAGCATTTGAAGAAGCTTCCAACTCAGAATTTGAGTCAGAAAACTCTGCCACGACAGATGAACTGGAACCAGCCCCGCCTGCATTCGAAGAAGGGGGACAAGCTACTGTGGACGACTTGAAACAGTTGAACTTGGGGACCGAAGAAGACCCGAGACCAGTGTTTGTAAGTACTCTTCTCAGTCAAAAAGAGGAATCCGAGTACATCAATTTGCTTCAGGAATACAAAGATGTGTTTGCATGGTCTTACAAAGAAATGCCGGGGTTAGATCCAAAGGTCGCATTGCATCACCTTGCAGTAAAACATGGAGTTCGGCCGATCAAGCAACCCCAAAGAAGATTTCGACCAGAACTCGTTCCTCAAATTGAAGTAGAAGTCAACAAACTTATTGAAGCTGGATTTATACGCGAAGTCAAGTACCCAACTTGGATCGCCAACATTGTTCCTGTCAAAAAGAAGAATGGGCAATTACGAGTTTGTGTTGACTTTCGGGATCTGAATCAAGCATGCCCAAAAGATGATTTTCCACTTCCAATAACGGAGTTGATGGTGGATGCGACAACTGGATATGAAGTCTTATCTTTCATGGATGGGTCTTCTGGATACAACCAAATACGAATGAATCCAAAAGATGAAGAACTCACATCATTTCGTACTCCTAAGGGCATATATTGTTATAAAGTTATGCCTTTTGGATTAAAAAATGCAGGGGCAACGTACCAGCGGGCAATGCAAAGGATCTTCGATGACATGCTGCATAAGAATGTGGAATGTTATGTGGATGATCTTGTTGTTAAAACAAAGAAACGTGACGATCATCTACAAGACTTGCAGGATGTTTTCAAAAGGCTTCGACGATATCAACTGAAGATGAATCCGCTGAAGTGTGCATTTGGCGTCACCTCTGGAAAATTCCTTGGCTTCATCGTTCGACATCGGGGCATCGAAATAGATCAATCAAAAATTGAGGCCATAATTGACATGCCAGAACCAAGAAATATACACGAGTTGAAGAGCCTTCAAGGAAAACTCGCATACATTCGAAGATTTATCTCTAACCTTGCCGGACGTTGTCACCCATTCAACAAATTGATAAAGAAAGATGTACCATTCAAGTGGGATGATGCTTGCCGAAATGCTTTCCAAAGTATTAAACAATACTTGTCACATCCACCAGTACTCACAGCTCCAACACCAGGGAAGCCACTGACTCTTTACGTTGCAGCACAAGAATATTCTCTAGGAGCACTTCTTGTCCAAGTCAACAATGAAGGAAAAGAAAATGCGCTCTATTACTTGAGTCGGACATTGGTAGGTGCTGAAATGAAGTATATACACCTATTGAAAAAATATGCCTTGCGTTGATCTTCGCGGCTAAAAAATTGAGGCATTATATGCTATCACACACGATCAGTCTTGTTTCAAAGATTGATCCATTGAAGTACATAATGTCCAGGCCGATTCTTTCTGGCAGGATTGGAAAATGGGCACTTCTATTGTCCGAGTTCGATATCAAATTCATTCCACAAAAGGCCATTAAAGGACAAGCTCTTGCAGATTTCCTCGCTGATCATCCAATTCCGGCGGAATGGGAACTTCAGGAAGACTTTCCGGATGAAGAAGTTTTATTCACTGAAGTTATACCATCATGGAGGCTATACTTCGATGGGGCAGCCCGAAGTTATGGTGCCGGAGCAGGAGTAGTCTTTGTCACTCCTCATGATCTTGTCATGCCTTACTCTTTTACCTTGACAGAGAAATGTTCAAACAACGTAGCGGAATACCAAGCTCTTATCCTTGGTTTGGAGACAGCGTTAGATATGGATGTTCTTCAGCTAGAAGTGTTTGGAGATTCTAAATTGATTATCAACCAGCTTTTAGGCGAGTACGAAGTCCGTAATTTAGACTTGAAGCCATATCATGAATACGCATCAATGCTCATGGAGCGGTTTGACTCAATGAAAATCAAATTTGTGCCTAGAAGTGAAAACAAAGAAGCTGATGCTTTGGCTAATTTAGCTGCTGTTTTAGCTAGATCAGACGAAGACTTTTCTCATCCTATATCAATTTCTCAAAGATGGGTACTCCCGTCATCATTGCCCGAGAATCTGGAGGAAAACAACAATGTTGAAGTCATTGATGTAGAAAAAGATGATTGGAGACAGCCAATAATCGATTTCCTTCAACATCAAAAGTTACCGGATAATCCACGACGAAAGACTGAAATAAGGAGACGTGCATCTCGCTTTGTCTTTTATAAGGACACACTTTATCGACGTTCATTTGATGGAGTTTTCCTTCGATGCTTAAGCAACGATGAAGCAATACATGTCGTAGAAGAAGCCCACTCTGGAATCTGTGGTGCTCATCAGTCCGGGCCCAAGCTCCATTTTCGAATAAAGAGAATGGGCTACTACTGGCCAACTATGGTACAAGACTCAATGGATTATGCAAAGAAATGTGAAGCTTGCCAAGTCCATGCAAATTTCATTCATCAACCTCCGGAACCATTACATCCGACAGTCGCTTCATGGCCATTCGATGCATGGGGCCTTGATGTAATTGGACCTATAACTCCAAAGTCTTCAGCTGGACATTCATACATCCTCGCCGGGACTGACTACTTCTCTAAGTGGGCTGAAGCCATACCATTGAGGGAAGTAAAGAAAGAAAATGTTGCAGATTTCATCCGTATCCAGATCATTTATCGATATGGGGTCCCGCGACACATTATCACTGATAATGGAAAACCCTTTTGCAATAGCCACATAAACAACTTATGTGCAAAGTTTGGATTCAAACAATACAACTCGTCCATGTACAATGCAGCAGCTAACGGTTTAGCAGAGGCGTTCAATAAAACTTTGTGCAGTTTGCTAAAAAAGGTTGTTTCCAAATCAAAAAGAGATTGGCATGAAAGAATTGGCGAAGCCCTGTGGGCTTATCGAACTACTTATCGAACTCCAACGCAAGCTACTCCTTACGCTTTGGTGTACGGAGTGGAAGCTGTACTCCCTTTGGAGTGTCAAATTCCGTCACTTCGAATTGCCATCCAAGAAGGTTTGACAACAGAAGAAAATGCCCATCTTCGACTCGAAGAGCTAGAAGCTTTAGATGAGAAGAGATTAGAGGCGCAGATGCACCTAGAATGTTATCAGGCTCGGATGGCCAAATCTTTCAACAAAAAGGTGCGACCAAGATCATTTCAAGTTGGAGATTTGGTACTTTCGGTACGCAGGCCAATCATAATCACAAGAAAAACAGGGGGCAAGTTTCAACCTAAATGGGATGGTCCATTTCTTGTTACTCATGCATTCACTAACGGAGCATACAAGATCGTCGACAAAGATGGACTACAAATCGGGCCTATCAACGGAAAATTCCTAAAGCGTTTTTACGCTTGAAGTTCTTTATTTTATCAATTTTTCGTTGTAATAAAATGTAACACTCCTGGCCCGCAAGAGGATAAACTGTGAACGGCCCACCCCAAAATAAACAAAAAAAAAAATTGTATTCTTATAACGAACTACGTTCGACTTGATCCCGTTTGGGTACGTAGGCAGCTTGGATAAATTATAAATTCAAGTTCAGTCAACAAAATCAATAAATTCATTCAATTTAATTGTCCATTTGATGCAATAAAAAGAACAGTATCCAATAAGCAAAAAAAAAAAAAAAAAAAAAAAAGAGGATGCTGAATGTTCAAAAGAAAATCACAAAAGTCTATGCTCTATCAAAATCAATCGTCATTGATCAGCTGCAGGAAACTATCTTCAAGGGTCTTCCTCTTCTGATCTATAGATGCGATGCTGGCGACATCTCTAGTATGAGATTCTTCTAATCTGACTTTCTCAGTTCCAATTCTACTCATTCGTTCCTGATTAGTTTGCAGCTCGTCGCGAAGTCTGTCCAATTCAGAAGATAGCTGACTGATTTTATCTTCCAATGAAGAATGTGTTGACGCCTCTGCTTCCATCTGGATGTTTAAAACTTTCAATTGTTTAACCTTTTCTTCAGCAGTTAAACACTCCATGTGTTGTTTTCGTTCAGATAAATAAATGTCAACTTCTTTCAGAAATACATCCACACGTTTCATCAAATTAGTTGGATCTGTGCGAAACGACTCGGTAATCACGTTTTGGAGAATTTGATTATTCTCCTCCCACCAAGATCGAATATTGGAAAAGCCATACTTCAAAACATCTTTGAAACATTTTTGAAGGTAATTAGTCATGGCTTCTTGCATAACAGCCTTTAAGTAAGAAGACTCTTGAGTTATCCCAGGAGGAGGACCTGACATGAAAGAACAAATTGGTGCAGCCCTATGATTGATTGTCCTTAAAGCGGGAGCAACAATCAAAGCTAATGAAGGTGGAACAGCTGGAGCTTCTTGATTGACCTCCGAAAGGTTAACTCTTGCGGTCTCAGAATTGACTTCATCTTCATTATTGCAATCATCTCCATTAAGCAACAAATTGTCTCTATTAATAGTTCTCGGGTCCTTGCAAAGATGGTCCTGGAGATTATAAGCACCATCTAGTCCCTGAAGTGCATCCATTCTCCCATCATTCTCGTCATACTGATCTCGTAAAAAGTTTGGACTCAATGAGAAATCTAGTCCTTCGGGAATATTTGGGAAACCTATAAATAAAAGTCAAAAATGAAGGGAGATTTCTTCTTTGAAAAGGAGGATAGACAAGAACAATGAAGAACATACCTGCATTTCGTGTTCTAGGAGACATGTCTAAAAGTCCACCATCTGAAGGCGTATTCGGGAGACTGATATTATTGACGTTGGAAGTTTCAAAAACACCTTCTGGAAGACTTGGAACAGTCGGAGGCTGCCTTGGTCTTACTGACCGCTTCCTTCGATGTAGTTGAGAAAGAGGGGCCTGAAATTGAAGTTAGATACATCAAATCAAATACAAGTAGTGCCAAAATATATATATATATAAAACTCATACATGATCTCCGGAGCTTTCATCTTCTAGAGTTAGAGTCTTTCCAGGAGCATGAGACGTTTGATCTCCAGGACTACTGTCATCTGGAATCGAGATTGCTTCAGCAAGCTTCATTGATGGAACTATAAATTTAATCTTTTTAATGGTTCCTTCACTTTGAAGATTTAATTCCCTCTTTTGAGAAGTCCCTTTAGAAATGACATTTTGAGGGTTTAACCTTTTGGTTATGTCCCTATTAGTCTGCTTCGAAACTGGGTCAAGGATAAAGTCACGACTCTCACTAGAAGATAAAACATGTACTGAAATCTTGGTCATGTTTGGCAATACTTGATTATTCCACCAATCTTGGTATTCTGCATCTACCTGTTGGCGTATACCCTTCGTATACTCTGGAATATGAAATGTCGACCCACTTATCCTCTGAGTCAAAGACAACCAAACGCGATATATGTCACCTGCACTGGTAGCAATATCCAACTTTCTTGGTGAACCGGGGAGTTTTTGCCTAAAACCAAGTTGTCTTGCAAATCGGTGAGGGTTATATGCCTCAAGAATGAAAGGGGAGTTGCCTCGACGATAAGAAACAAATCCAGATCGAATACTCATCATAAATTCTGAAGTCTCCACAGACCTTGGTTGGTCATCCACTCGTTTATCGGGATGAGACGATGAGGGAAAAGGATTCCAGCAAAAGTCATTGACGTCCATCATTCCACGAATAAGGTCTCGACAATCAAAAACATTTTTCTCCCAAGATTGGAAAGCATTCAAAGTGCCAGCGTATCTCCGGATTACAGGACGAGAGTAAACTCTGGTCCACATGAGCATAAATACCTCGAATGAAATAAGTTGCAGCCCAAGCATAAAGAAAATGTCCAGGAAACGAATGAGAAATTGAGCCAAGGTCCGGGTTCGACTGATGGGTTGACGTTCGTGTAAGTCCTCTATAAATGCTTGCTAATACAGGAGGAACTAAGCTGTAAGTGTACCTGCCCGCCATCCTAGAAGATGCTTTAAAAGTCCCAACTCTTATATATTCATCCCCAGACGGAAGAACAAAACGACAAAGCCACAGGGAGAGATAAGCTGCTATTTCTAATTCCTCTTCTTCTTCCATAGACAAAGATATCGGTAGGTCGCTCCAATGACTCCGATCCCTGCGGAAAATGTCTCTTGGCTTGTCTATTACCACGGGCCTACGGATTTCCTTTGAAGCCTTTTGATGACGCCTCTTGAATGGATTTAAATTCATAGCGTTCTTATAATTTTTATGTTGTCGAGGATTCTGAGCACAATTATTCTCGCGAAACCAAAAATTAATCCATTCTTCGTGGCTGACGCAATCAGATTCAGTTGCATTGGCAATCAATGCGAAAACATTAAAGAGGTACGTACAAGACTTGGGAAGGTGGTCCGTCAACTCTGAAAGGCTCGGGACTACTTCTTCATAGTAATGACCCATGATTGAAAGTCCGCTTATCTCACGGATGTCCCAAAGAGAGATGCTAATTTCACCACTTGAGGTCACAAAAGTGTTGGTTTCTGGACACCAAACCTCACAAAGAGCCCTGTAGATAGAGTTTGGACGATGATAATCTTTTGAAGCAGAGCTGACTGCAAAAGCCAACTCGCGAAGATTCCTCTTAAGTAGAAGTTTTTGGACCCATGAAGACCACTCCCAAAACTTTGGAAGAAATGAAACCTCTCCACGACTGACAAGCGCACCTCCCCATCGTATTTCTTTATTTTCGATCCTATCACAAATTACAGCCCGTGGGATGCACTCCATGCTTTGGGAATGATGAGGCGGAGGATACAAAAAAGGAAGATGGCTGCTAGAATTATTTGATTTAGCAATATCTAAATTCTCGTCACATCCACTTATGATGGGCATATGCAACTCTGACAAAGGTTCCAGGGGGTCAGGAGAAGGATCTGTCATTGGCTTATGGATGCTAAGTTTTAGTTCACCTCGTACGCCAGGCTGGGCACGGTACTTCACATCAGTATCTTTGAAACGGAGATAACTTTTGCCTTGATTTTTAAGCTCAATGAGCTCATGTATATCAGAATACGCTCTACCATTAGAACTTGTTCCAGCCATCCCTATTAAAAAAAAAAAAAAAAAAAAAAAAAAAAAAAAAAAAAAAAAAAAAAAAAAAAAAATTAGCAAAAAAAAAGGGAGGGGGCAGCAAATATTTTAAATTCATATACTGCTTGAAGTTACAAGTCTTCCAAACATGTAAATGGCTTTAGCTCAAAGTGTATCGGACGGTCGAAGGAGTCAGTCCTTGGTCCTAAACACAAAGTGTCTTGGACGGTTAAAGGAGTCGATCCTTGGTCCCAAACACAAAGTGCCTTGGACGGTCGAAGGAGCCGGTCCTTGGTCCCAAACACAAAGTGCCTTGGACGGTCGAAGGAGCCGGTCCTTGGTCCCAAACACAAAGTGCCTTGGACGATCGACACAAAGTGCCTTGGACGGTCGAAGGAGCCGGTCCTTGGTCCCAAACACAAAGTGCCTTGGACGGTCGAAGGAGCCGGTCCTTGGTCCCAAACACAAAGTGCCTTGGACGGTCGAAGGAGTCGGTCCTTGGTCTCAAACACATAGTGTCTTGGAAGGTCGAAGGAGTCGGTCCTTGGTCCTAAACACAGAGTGCCTTGGATGATTAAAGGAGTCATTCTTTGGTCCTCAACACAAAGTGCCTTGGATGATGAAAGGTGACAGTTGCACGAAAAGGTTTGCAATTTTAAGTTTGTTCATAAGCAAATATTTTCTAAACTCATAAGATAATTACAATACGAAAATTTAACCTCTGCACCAAAGAAATCTCGAACCTCAAAATGTCTGTCTTGCTTAAAAAGTTGAATCCCTAAAAAAAAAAAAAAAAAAAAAAAAAAAAAAAATTGACAAATGTTAGTCTCGATTTATTAAAACATCCATAAGAAAAAAATAATAATAATAATTTTGACAAGGAAACGAAACAAAAATAACACGTAAAAAAAAAAAAAAAAAAAAAAAAAAAAATGAGCAAGTGTGTGGGTTCCTGCCAATTCTTGGTTTCGGCAGAAACCAAGTAAAATCTAAATCAAAGAAAAAAAAAAAAAAAAAACAAAAGGGGGGTTATATATATATATATATATATATATATATATATATATATATTATATATAACTTGTTTTTTTGGTTTCTGTTGCCACTGAAAACCCAAACAAAAAAAAAAGGGGTGATGATTACGACATGCACAGTATATATAAAGATACCTTTCTGATGGACTTGTTGCCTTCCTCCACCAAAATTTTTTATTGAAGGCACGAAATCCCAAAATTGAAAAGTTTGCTAATTATTTGCTTTGTTGAAATCTTCAATACAAAGTCAAAGTATTCTTCAATTCTATTGTATCCTTGATCGATTAACAGTAAATAAATGTCAATAATGAAATTACTCGGTCACCTTTTGTACTTGAAGTAAACGAGAAATACAGTTCTAAATCTTTACCAACTCTAAACTAATAAAATTTATAAAATTCATATTTGAATAAAATTCCTTTGCCTATAAGGATAAATTTTAAAGGAGTCCAATTTTGAATAAAACTCTAAATATTTTTTAATTTTAAATTGCTCTATTCATCTTAAATTGATTGGAGTTGTTCGAAATCAAATAAACTCTTTTTTTCAAATTTCAAGGATAGAGCTCTATCTTAAATCAAAATTGTAACATTCCATTTAGTATGTATTTACTAATGAGTGTTCAAATTTCAAATCAAATTTCGAAAATCAAATTCAAGATTTATCTATTTATTTATTTTCATAATAAATAAATAAATCTTGAGGGGGCATTTGTAGACACTAAAAAATTATTAATTAATGGATTGGGTCGATTTCAAATTATTAGCCCACCTAAGTCCATTAAAACTAATGTCTATTAAAGCCCACATAAAATAAGTCCATAAAAAGGTCCATCCTACTTTTAAAATTCAATAAATTAAATTAAATTAAATCAAAAAATAAATCATGGGTGGTTACCATTTTTTTCTATAAATAGGACCAAAGGTCCATGAAAAGAGGAGAGGTGGAAAAAGCTACAGAAAATTTCTCAAGTGCAGAAGAAATCCAAAGCCGGGGGAAGAAAAAACAAATTCTCTCAAGCCAAGTCCAGAAACACGAAGAAGATCAAAATCTTCTTCAAATTCAAAGAAATTCAAGAAGGTCCAAGTCTTCTTCAAATCAAATTCAAGTCCAAGTCCAAATTCAAGTCTCCAAATCCAAGTATCAAACAAGTCAAGTTCTCCATAAATCAAGTCTGCAACAAATTTTGAAGTCCAGGATCCAAGTCACGTGACCCCTCGTCTTCAAGAATCCAGATCATTAATCAGAGGATTTAGCAATATTTGCTGACACAAGAAGATCAATATTCACTGTATTTTCTTAAAAATACAATTTGTAACAATTTCTGTATTTTGATACACGAAATTTGTCGTACACTTATCATAATCCAATGAGATCTATGTTAGAATTTACAAAATGTTGGATAATTTGCTGAATATAACAATTTTGTTATTCAATTTTGAAATCCATTTTTCAGATTTTTTACAAATCTTAAAGATCCCATAAATCTTGCTATAATTTTATGCATCAATCCATCAATTTATAAGGACGAAAAGTTTCATGAATCTTGAACAAATTAAAGACCACAGGTTCAAAATGGCTAAGTTATCAGATTCTCGTGTGTTTGGAATTGTTCTTTTATCGTTGATAATGTCTGGTATAATTTGACACACATTATTTAAAAAATTATAGTGTTTTGAATAATTTTTTTTCTTTTTTAGAATGTGTAGTTAAAAAGTAAAGAAAATTTATTAGTTTTGTGTAGAATATTTTATTATGTGAATGTGTGATGGATATAATTTTATTTCTATTTGTATAACTAGTTGAGATTGTGATGGATTCTTTTTTATTTTTTCTTCTACTACAGCACCACAAGGCCTTTTTGCAGTCAAATACATTGTCACAAACACCGTCCCGAACCACCCAGGCGGACGTCGGTTCAACCAGGAAATCGGGGTTCCATACACCCTACAACAAATGGCTGTTATCAATAAATTCATATGGAATCTTTTCGATCAACCTACTGATGCTCAGAGAAAAAAGGTGCCAGTTTTGAACGTATATATCACAGAGCTCAAGGACGGTGCAATGGCCGAAACAGGTGGTGACAACATTTACGTCAGTGCAACATCAGCCATACAATCCTTTCCACCAGGCAAGGCTAGAATCGGGTTCACATCATTAATGTACCACGAAATGACACACATATTCCAATGGTCCGGTAATGGTACCGCCCCCGGTGGATTAACCGAAGGGATGGCAGATTACGTGATGGTAAAATCGAAGATAAATTTCGAGACGAGTCCTAGTCCAGGTGTAGGTAAAAGTTGGGACGAGGGCTATGGTGTCACGGAAAGATTTCTAGAATATTGTGACAGTTTAAGAGCCGGGTTTACTGCTTCCTTGAACAATAAAATGAGATATGTGTATAGAGATGATTATTTCCTTGAGTTGTTGGGAAAACCTTTGGATAAGTTGTGGACGGAGTACAAGGCCAAGTATGGTAATATTCCAGCCTCAGATTCTTTGCTCAGAATATGAAATAAAATTTTAGAGAAATAAGAAAGATCTTTGAGATTTTTATACATAATCACTACTCTCTTAAAAGAGGCTTTTGGATTCCTATTCATTTGTATTTTCTCCTCATATATTACTGTTACATGTGTGGACAAAAAAAAATCTCAATTTTTTATGTTTATCTGAAACCACAATTATTAACTATTGATCGATGGAAAGTGATGGTTTTCAAGGTCATTTGCTTTTCACTTAGCCAGTTTTCACACTATAAAATTATGGGGAATTTTAAAAAATGTCACTTTTTGTGACAATGCATTAATTTACTTGAAAAAAACTTGATTTGATAAAAAATGTCACTTTTTCGGTGTGAATTATCCATATTACCGTTGACCCACAATCCTATAAGCATTTAATGCTTCTTAATGATATCCTATATTAGATATATGTATATTAGATTGTCTAATTTGAATTTTGTTAATACAAAAAAAAAAAAAAAAATAAAAAATAAAAGAAGTTGAAATGTTAACTATATTAATTACTTATTTTAATTATTTAATTATTATTTAAATATATCATTAATTATTTTAATTGTTTACATATATTATATATTTACTGTTTAATTAATTAATTTTTTATTATTTACGTATATGATTTACTTCACATTTAATTAGTTATTTTTTTATTTTAATTGTTTATTCAATATTTAATTTCTTTAAATATTTCATTAATTATTTTAATTGTTTACGCATATTATTTCCTTAATATTTCATTACTTTATTTAATTATTTGTTTAAATTACTTATTTTAATTATTTATCTAATATTTAATTTTGTTTTTATTTAAATATGTTATCATTTTAATTGTTTATGTATACTTAATATTTAATTAGTTATTTCGTTTATTTATTTTAATTATTTATTTCATATTTAATTTAATTGTTTCTTTACTTTTTAAATAATTATTTAAATAAACAATTAAACAAATATAATATATAAACAATTAAATTATTATTTAACTGTAATGTTGATTGATTTTATTCACCCATCTGGTTGACAAGTCAAATTTTATCTAATTTTATGCACTCATATGTCTAGAATTATTGAAGTGAACTGTCGGGAACGACATTTCATCTGTCGAGAATTACTGTAGTGAGGGACATTCCCTGACACGCAAGTACGAATTTTCATCAAGTTCTTTTTCAAATAAGGACAGGACCTGTAGGATATTGAGAAATTTCGTGAGGGCAAAAATGTCCAAAAGTGACATTTTTGTACTGAATCTTAAAAGGTGACATTTTTGTAATTATGAAAGTGAAAAGTGTTAGCTAGTGTAATTTCCTCTAAAATTATCTGGTCTTCTCCCACTACAAAATCCACCTCTATTATTGTCGATGAGTTCTTTCTTCTCCCTCTAGAATTAATACAGATAAGGGAAGGCGAGCGATTGAATTAGGCTTATAAGTATAAAAAAAATGCGTTAAAAAAAAAGGTATGGAAAAAATTAATTTCTTAAGCTACAAGGTGTTAAAAAAAATATATTCTACGGTTGACAAAATATCCTATTTACTACTATTGACAAAATATCCTAAATCGAGTTACGACGTGTGCACTGAAAAGAGCTTTTCGAATTGGGGTTATGAGCACGATTCTGAAAACCGTAACTAAAGTTGTGATCGAAATACTAAAATGTTTTGCATAATTATTTTTTAAGTCACTTTTTAAAATTTGGCCCAAATTTGTATGCACAATCTTTAGACTTGAAGGAAACTTTTGCGTTGGTCATTTTTCCTAGAAAAATGGTGTGATTTGAGTAAATCATTTGTTGAATCCTACAAATAGATTTTAGTGGACCCAATAATCAATTCAATTACATAGATTTAAGTGGACTCGATCTCGTCTTACACAACGATGGTAGTAATTTTTTTTTTTTAATTCAAAATCAATTAAATTAAACCTAAAGTACCATTTACCAGGGAAAGTTGAAACTACGAGATAGAGTGAGTTGTACTTCAAATTAAGAAACAAGGACACCTTGATATGCTTATAAACATTTAGTTCTTTTTTTGTCCATGACTTATATAAATATTTCTCTAAATAGTTAAATAAATTTCATTAATTCAAAAAATATTTAACCTCGCTAAAAAATTACTTCTTTAAAAAATAAATAAATTTGCAAGTGAAAATGTGAATTTGGATGAAATTTTCAATGATTTTTAATCATGTTACTTCACGATTTAAGTCTCCACTACAAAATTGTCCAGACTACTTTTTTCTTTCAGATAAATAACGGGTCCACTACGAAAATAAGTTATATGCACCAACCATGTAAACTAAGTCTCCCGTTAATTTATTCTGCAAACACGCTTATTGAAATGGATTAGGTGAAAAATACTAAGATTTGTGAATTAGTCGCATGTGATCAATGAGTATAACTTCAATACTTTTATATTACATTGTAATATTGGTATTATTGATCAACATTGCTCTCTCAATGGGGCCTTAATTCTGTTAGAGAATATTTTGAAAGAAGTTTCTCGTTGGATGCTGTTTCATCAGTTTTTATCTTGTTAAAAAAAAATCTTTTTCCTTTTTCATAAATATAATTGATGATTATTATATATTCTAGATGCAGAAGGTCAAATTGAACTTGGACTTTTTTTTCTTTCAGTTTTGAGTAATTTAATACAATTATCTCCTTTCCTTTACTATAAAAGAGTGAATATGAAATTACTATTCATTCTTGAGTTGTTAGTTTTTCCACCTAATTTATCAAACTGGTTTAGTAATAGTATTTTTTTTTTTTTTGACAAACTATAAAAGAGTGAATATGAAAGTACTATTCATTCTTGAGTTGTTAGTTTTCCCACCTAATTTATCAAACTGGTTTAGCAATACTATTTTTATTTTTTTTGTCAAAAATGTCGACTGACCACGGAAGTTTTTGCTTTCTTTTTTTTTTCCTCAAAAACTAATGTTTTCGCCTTCGCCTTTATTTATGGGCTTAATTCGGAATATCAAACGAAATCGAAATATTACATTCTTAATATCATTTTGAAGAACTCACGGCCTAATATTTCACGACGTTGATGGTGTATGAAACGATCAATTGTAGCGAAAGTTACGTTACGTCAAAGTACGCCGCTCCAAACTAATATTTTGAAAATTTCGATAACTAGCTAGCTTTACAAATTGTTCGACGATTGTACGCTAGCCGAATCCATAAATTTTCTATATTCTCTCAAAACTCATTTCGAGAACTATATCGCAGATATATTGAATGATCTAAATGAATATCGAAAATAGTTAAACGGACGTCAAACACGTGTGTTAAAAAAGACGTATAACTCGTCTTTTTGAATATATTACTTATATTTTTGTTTTCATTGTTGGGCTCATTACAGAATATCAAACGAAGTCAAAATATTACATTCTTAATATTATTTTGAAGTACTCACGATCTATTATTTCACGACGTTGATGGTGTGCGAAACGGTTAATCGTAGCAAATGTTACAGGGCGTCAAAGTAGGCCGTTCCAAACTAATATTTCGAGAATTTCGATAACAAGCTAACTTTAAAAATTCTTAGACGATTGTACGCTGGTCGAATCAATAAATCTTCTATATCATCTCGAAACTCATTTCAAGAACTATATCATAGATATATCAAATGATTTAAATGAATATAAAAAATAGTTAAACGAATTTCAAACGTGTGTGTTCAAAAAGACGTGTAACTCATCTTTTTAATAAAACTCATGTTTTTTCTTCATTTTCGGGCTCATTAGGGAATATCAAACGAAGTCGAAATATTACATTCTTAATATCATTTTGAAGTACTCACGGCCTATCATTTCACGACGTTAATGGTGTGCGAAATGGCCAATCGTGAAAAATGTTACAGTCCATCAAAGTAGATCGTTTCAAACTAATATTTCGAGAATTTCGATAACAAGCTAACTTTAAAAATTTATAACTGATTGTACGCTGGTCGAATCGATAAATCTTCTATATCATTTTGAGAATTATATCATAGATATATTTTTGACGTTCTTTTAACTATTTTTTATATTCATTTAGATCATTTGATATATCTATGATATAGTTCTCGAAATGAGTTTCGAGGTGATATAGAAGATTTATCGATTCGACCAGCGTACAATCATCTAGGAATTTTTAAAATTAGCTTATTATCGAAATTCTCGAAATATTAGTTTGAAACGACCTATTTTGACGTGCTGTAACATTTGCTACGATTGACCGTTTCACACACCATCAACGTCGTGAAATAATAGGCCGTGAGTACTTAAAAATAATATTAAGAATGAAATATTTCGACTTCGTTTGACATTCCGTAATGAGTCCGAAAAGTAATACGAAAACATAAATTAAAAAAAAAAAAAACAATTTCTCCTTTTTTTCGTTGCATACATAGCGTGTTCGGTAGAGATTAAAATCGGATTAAAATTGAAAAATTAGTCGTTATTGTTGACTTTTATTAGACGAGTAAGACCCAATAACGGTCATATTTTCAATTTTAATTGGATTTTAATCTCTACCAAACGGAGTCATGTTACTTTTTTTTTTTACGTTTTTTTTTTATATATTTTTTAAAATATGGAAGTCAACAATTGTGGGTAAGGAAGAAGTTTATATTACCTTTTTGTTTTGATAAATGATGGGGGGGATAAAATAGGGGAAAACGTTAATTGGTGGGGGATAAAACGGGAAGGAATTTGATATATATATATATATATATATATATATATATATATATAATATAATTCTCGAAATGAGTTTCGAGATGATATAGAAGATTTATCGATTCGACCAGCGTACAATCGTCTACGAATTTTTAAAATTAGATTGTTATCAAAATTCTCAAAATATTAGTTTGAAACGACCTACTTTGAAGAGTCGTAACATTTACTACGATTGGCCGTTTCGCACACCATCAACGTCGTGAAATAATAGGCCGTGAATACTTGAAAATGATATTAAGAATGTAATATTTCGACTTCGTTTAATATTCCGTAATGAGCCATAAACATTCAGAATTTTTCCCCTTTCTCCTATACTTTTAATCATTTTAATTTGAATATAGTTATAAAATAAAATGAAACTCTACCCAGTTATAATGTTTCAAAATCGTTGGCTTCATATTCATTGAAATCTTCATTTTTTTTTTTATATTTTGTATATTCTGTTCTACAACATAATTTGTCTATTGATTATACAGTTGTAATAGATAGTTCTTTTTCTTATTGTATACATACATAACATAAGGTACAAATATGAAACTATTCACATTGTTCAACAAGTTATTATTTTTTCACTCATTCTATAAATAACACATTATTTTCCCTACTGCTTTAACAGAAATGAATCCAAAAATGTGTTTATGTGTTGAAAACGAATTTTTTTTCTATCTTATCTCACACCTCAAAATAAAACATAATTTCACGCATTTAACATATTAACACTTCCTACAAAATAACCTAACCCGTACATCGTATGGGCAACAACTAGTATTAAGAAAAACCTTGGTTGTGAAGTTGAAAAATAGGTAGATAACTAGTTTATTGTGAATCGAGCAACTCCATTGCAGAAACCACTTCGCTAATGCTTTGGAAATTTCTTCTGTCTTTCAGAAGATTCTTGGCAAAGTTAAGAGCTTTTCGTTCACAGTCAGCTCGTTTTTTAGCCTCTTTGATTGATTCAAAATCTTCGACATGAGCTACTCCAACAATTCTCCTGCAAATCGAGAATGTGTGTTTATCAGATGTCAGGAAAAACTCGAACTGATACTTAATGATAATATCAAGTAAGATCAGCTTTCTAACAAGCAACTCAACACCAATAAAAGTCGCTGCAGATATGAGATAAAATCAGCATAAGGCACAATAAATCTAATCCACAGAGGAGATAAGCCCGTCTAACCTTATCATTTTGGCAGCTCCAAATCCAAGAGAGTCGTGGAAAAGCTCTTTCATGTATTTCTGTTTTACCAGCAACCGTACGTCTGGATTATTATAAATTGCAGGAAGATATGCCTCTCCAGGACCATCCTTGTGTTCATCCCAGAGAGCAGTAAACTTTTTATAGAATAGGTTCCAAGTCTCTGTTATAGTCTTCAAAATCCATACTTTATACGGCTGCATTAGAAGAATTTTTTCACTGGTAAGCCAATGAATTAAGTTTGTTAAGTATTCTGCTGGATATCTTGTGATTCTTACGGAAGGGGGAATAGATTGAATTGGCATTAGTTCCATTAAAATATGGATCCGAATATCAAACATTCCTTACAGGCATAATCAGATAGGAATTTTTGAAAAGCAAAAACGACATAGAAGTTTAGGAAGAAGACCAAAAAGGTAAATAAATTCCAAATCTACTCATTCTTATTACTACCTCGCTAACAGGAGTTATTGGGACCTCAACCATGTTACTTGGGGAGTAAAGAAGCACGAAAAAGAGGAACCAGTTATGACACAACTTTCTCTTCAGTAACAACCTCCATATTTCTTTTCAGCTGACATCTGCATCCTCCATAAGTCGTAGAAGGGCATTGTTTTGCCCCACGGTCCATTTCAATTACTTCATCAACTCTTGCTATTCTAGAGACACTACAGCTGTGCTTTATCACAGCTAAAATCGTCTACCATGATGATATGTAAGATCTAAAAAGGAAGTTGCATAGAGTAAAGCCTACAAGGAGAAATTGTCTCCCAACAAAAATGTTCGTGAAAAAAAGAAAACCACCGAGATATTACTAGTTTAGTACAACACGTAGCTACATTGAGGATTAACTCTGTGGATACATCTTTAGGGTATATTTCAAAACAGCCAATCAACTTCACTTTAGAAACAAATTCGTCCAAGAACCTCACTAAAAAAATTGATCTTTTTTACAATAAATCTTGCTTTCAAACTAAAAATCCTGGGTGGGGTAGATTTATGCGCCCAAGTGTGTCGAGTATAGAACAGATGTTTATTAATTTCAGGCAATTCCTCTCATCATAACATGTATAGATACGAGTAATTTATATACTATATGCATGATAAGACTCTAACTCGAGTGGAAGCAATCTAGCAAGCAATTAGGAGAATGAAAATTCTAGAAGATGCCATTTCTAAGGGGTTGGATAGAGATGAGCAAACTGAATAGAAGCTTATGTCTAGAAGAAAAAATATGTGAAAAAACATATACCGAAGAAGCAGGGACTTACTGTGAAAAACTCAAGATAGATATTCAGAAAATTAGTAGAGATGAAAAGGGATGTGGAGTCACCTTTCGATCATTCCCATAGACAGCGTGTCCATCTTGTGCAAAGTAAGCTAAAATCAAATTTCCAACAAAAGCTCCAATATCATATCCCATTGGCCCATAAAAACCAAATTCTGGATCTATAACTTTAGTTGAATCTACAGTAACCATGACAGAACTTGTATGGAGATCACCATGTATAAGAGCTTGGGCTCTTTCACAGAATCTGGAAGATTCCCAAACGAATGTAAGGAAAAATTCAACATACTATTGAAAAATTAACAAAATGCAGTATAAAGAACTAAAATTTAATGCTGCAGATTACTTTGATTTTAGCTCAGCAATTTCAAACTTTAAAATGTTATCCCCCCGAACTGCTTCGGCATCAGAATCAAGATAAGGAGATGTCCAACGATTATGTTCAGACACTTTGTAAGGGTCAGAAAAGACAACCTGCTCAGTGAGTCTGCATAACTCCACATTTCCACAATATTTAGCAACTGCGCAAAAATTGAGGTATTAATAAGGCACGGAATGGAATCCAGGAAGAGAATGAAACTCATCATTATTTCTTAAATCTAGCAAAGAATGGAATCCAGGAAGAAAACACTGAATAGGAAAGGGAGGAGAAGATAATGAAAGAACATGAATGGTGACAGTGGTGCTGATCAGAAAAGATAAAGTGTGAAGGCCATGAAACTAAGGACACAAAAAGCCAACCTAAGCAATTGACAAATTAGTACCTTAGGTGTCTGCAATGACTAAACGGAAAGCTACCAGCAGAGTTATCACATTCTAAAATTCTAGTACAACTTTCTGATAAACAATTGCAGTCAAGTGTAGATCTATTACAAATGTAGATAATCATTAAAAAATAATAATAAAACAGAATAAATTGAAATTGTGAATATATTATAAAGTAGAAAATACATAAACCTATTTGTATAAGACCATGCAAATTGCTTACCTGCACTTTTATGATCCGTTGTTGTAAGATACAGAAGGGACGTGTAGAATAGAGTTTTAGCCATATAGTCTGATACGTGCTCTGCAACCAATGGATACTCAACCCCAGCAATCAACCCCTTTCTTAAGATTATATGAGGAGGCTCAATGTACTGCATGCCGATTAAACACATCGAACTGTTGAAATGGTAAACCTCAGGAACATGGTCAGGACACAAGCGACCATGCTCCTTTAGCGTTGTTGTTTCAAAATAGGCACGTTCTTTTGCCATTGGTGATGACTCCCCTAAAATACGAACATAAGGAAGAGCCTGCGGAGATTTATAACCAATTTGAGAAGGAACAAAATGAATAGTATTCCTCGAGGTCATTGAGAAATGATATTTTGATCTATATGAAAGAAGATTTTTAATCTCAAAATCTTCTCCATGATACACCTTTAGGTTTTAAAGTGCTTGATTTAGAAGTTGTTCTATATATTAGACACCCCGACATGTGAATACGTAAGAGAACTGTACAGCTTTCTCTGGTTGATTAAAATTTCCGCCAGGTAGATTTTTATTATTTAGTTTTGCTAGAGTGAGATGGCAATAGAATATCAACATTATTGAAAGAGTAATGTTGTTTAGCCCTACTAGGTTAAAATCCCAGTGGCGTTATGTGTTAACGTGCATTAAATGATGGGTAAAATTAAATAAGTCATTTAATTTCAGATTTCATTCAGCCTATCATTTAGCGCAACTTATTCTGGGGTTGTAACCCAGTGGGCTACATAGCATTATTCTTGTTGAAATCCTCATTCTATTAGAAACTACACAAAACAAGAAGACATGTGTAAGAAATTCCAAGAACGTTGGTATTGCCTTCTCCCTTAAATCTAAAGCCTCATCCAGTACCCTGGATAGCCAGTTGCATATCAAAATAAAGTTGGGAAATTCTGTCCCAAAAAATTCTTTTTCCAAGAAAATCTGAAAATTACTAAGGATCAAAAACTTCATCTTCCTCAATCACCACCAGCTATCATCGCTATACAAAGAAAATGAATAAAATTTCTCCCTTTGGCATTTGGAAGCAAAATAAAAGAAACAAAAACTTTTTACTCTCGCAAGTCGATCCAATTCTAAATAATGATTTTGAGAGAAGTGATCTGGTACCTGTTTGATAACGAAGGAGCCAGAGGAGCTAATAACAGTATACACAAAATTCAGATTTCCATCTCCTATTTCTTTAATTTCCAGCTTATCAAACTGATTGCCCAGCTTTTCAGCCAATATTGGAGTTGCCTTGACGTACTCCAGAAGTAACTTCTCGTCCAGTGGCCGGAACCCAATGGAAGCCATCTCCTAGTGGTGGTTGGCAGCAGCGAAGAAGCTTGGAGAGTTACACAGTTTGGATAGTAATTGAGAAAGTGACTAGAAAACCTCGGACTATTATGTAATGCGACTTGTGTAAAAATGGAAGAATATAAGGCTTTTGGTAAACGGAAGAAAGCCGCCGTATAGTATAGTCTTTTGGGCACTACCACGTGGACGACGACGTGATGGGAGATGTTTGGTTAACTGAAGAGAGTTAAAGCCAAATGAACAACTCCGTTGACCTTTCTCACTTGAGACGCGTGAATTCAACTGAATTAAAAATATCATCCTCTCATGTGTGTAGTATCAACTCCACTATCATCCATAATATTCATATAGCAAAATTATATTGAAGATGCACGGTATTTAGTATAGGAGCCTGTTTAGGCAGATTTAAATTCTAATTTTAATTTAAGTCAAAGTCAAACAATCAATATTAATCATATTTTTCATGAATCTCATAATTTTTCAACCACACATTTCAAAAACTTATATCACAATCTATTAAAAAATCTAATTTTAATCTTCATCAAACACTCTCTAAATTTTTGGGCACTGCCATAGGAGCGACTAGATGATGGCAGACGTTTGTTGACTCGAGTTGTATATAAAATAAACAATCATGCTACTCGTACCTGTTCGATTACCCTTTGGTTGACACGGTCTCACCCGAGCACTCACATGGAGGTCGGGTCCCACTTCATTAAATTTAATATTTTCGCCCCTTATGTGAGGGGGTAGATGGGATCGAATAAGGGAAATGATAAGTTAGAAATGTACAAATAGCTTATTTCTAGAATAAATTGGACAATGGGACATTGACCCAATATAAGCCCATGAGCATAATATGTTCACACGAGTAAATTGAATGGATTGAATATTAACTCCACATACGACAATGAGTATAATATTTTCACACGCTGCATAATATAGAATTTTGGGCACTACGACAAGGATGTGGGAGGTTCATTGAATCGGGTCATATTTTAAATTCCCAGTATATTGAATGGATGACGATATGATGTGGAAGGTTTCATTGGATCATATCGTATTCTAACTTTAGAGTAAATAGAACAGATCGGATATTAACTCGACATATTTTAATGAGTGTAATATTTTTAGCCCATATTTGGTGGCCTTTAATTTACATTAATTTATTTTTTATACTTATTTACAACCATAAATTCACACAATAAAATATTTTATGACCCCATTTATTTTTCATTTTTCATCCGTAAAAATAAAAAATATGACTGTTATTCATCACATTCAGCCACCATTTTTAACTTTAAATCTCTTGTGTGGAGTCCATAACAATTATATTTTTTATTATCATTCTACAAAAAAAGAGAATCAAATGGCGTCACACATTATTCAAAGAATACTATTCAAAACATAATTTTTTAAGTTTAAAAGCCACCAAATAGGGATCAGTTAAGATGCCTCACCAAATAGGTTTTGGTCAAATAGCATTTAATCCATGCTTGAATACAATTTTTAAAAACTATATTACATTTTAATCGCATAAAAACTTCACAACTTTCACACATTATCACATTTATGTCTAAAATTTTTTCATCTTATTCTTATTCTCAAATTAACAAAAAAAAAAAAAAAAAAACACTCATTTACACATTGTATTTTTTTAAAAAGCAAGACAAGTAATAATGCAAAAATGCGATTAAATATTTGACTCTCATTTTAAAATACGTTAACAATATTTTTGAACGAAAACCATGATTAAGGAAAAAGTTTTTTAATCTATAAAATGTTAAAAATAAGAATGTGATGAAGAAAAAAGTTAAGGATATTAGTGTGAAAATTAATAAAGGTTAATGATATTTAATGTAATTAAAATACGTTATATTTACAAAAAAAATGTGGTGTAAATATAAACACCCATAATCTATTTTATTATATGTTAAAAATTTTAAATACACTATATTTGAAATGTCTAAAATGTTCAATTTAAAATCAAGATTTACCAAATTCCTAACCATAAATCCTCACTTTTATTCTCGCGTTACATGATAGTTCATGGTAAAAATGGCAAGCTGTCGTTTTAAACAACTAGGTTTCGTTTCAACTATTTTGTGTCATTTCATGTTATGTTCCCACGTATCCACCTAAAAATAAATGGAAAGAAGCCTTCACTGTATTTTGAATGTTATCAATATTTCGTGACCCAAAAAAGCATGTTATTGTTTTAAATGGCTAGTGCCATTTCAACTAATTTTGTTTCATTTTCACGTCAATGCAAGTTTTCACTATATTTCATGTGAAATAGAGACCCTGTGGAACCAACACGGTATGCTGTTGTTTTAAATTGTTAATGTCATTTTAGTTAATTTTGTGTTTATTTTACTCTATGGTCACTCGAATTTTCATAAAAATAAATAAATACAAGTTTTCAGTATATTTGGACACCACGATGTATACAAATTTTATACGATAGTGATCAACATTATTGTTTCACGAGTAAACCATATTAAATTTCAACACAAGCGGAGTTAAGTAAGTCAAATTTCATTATGCTCTAATTATGAGATAAGATGTTCCACAAATTTGTTCATTAAATTTTTAAGCCATCTAATAGGTTCCAATATATGATCGACTAGTTTTGAAGTGAAATCAAGACCCTCGACCCTAAATGACATTCTGTTCGGTTCGGTTAGTTAGTAAACGAAATCGTCGGGTCCAAATATAATTTTGAAACCGTTCGGGTTCGATTCGGTTCCATATTATAATTAAAATTTTAACATTTATAACAACACTACAGTTTGACATGTTCAATCTTAACTTTTACAAATTAACGTATTTCAATTTAATAATATATAAATAACAAGTTGTCCAATAAGATTAATTTATCAATGTATACAAACAACAAAAAGTAGATAATAAATTAGTAATACTAAAATATCAATGATCCATATAAATTAGAAGTCATAAACTCATAGAGATAAAATATTTTAAAGTATTGCTAATACAGTAGTACTTACCAACTATTTGAGTTAACCATCAATTGTTTGATTTGCCATACTAGATACTAAAAAACTCTAAAAGAAAAATTGAAAAATCACAATTATCAAACATAAATAAATTAAAAATTGTTCAACTAATAAGATTTAATAAGAAAAATTATAATATATATTTTATTACTTGTCTCAATACCCTTATAGAACTCAGTTTCTTCAATGCAAACTCTATATTTGCTAATTTGTTTTTAAAAAATTAAAATAATTTGATTGATCACATATATAAAAATAAAAAAAATAAAAAAATCGGTTCTTATTCGATTCTTCCATTCTGGGTCTAGACCCGAGAATCGAACCGAACCCATCGGTTCTCGATTCAGATACCCGTTCAGGTATTTCACTTACGAAGAACCGCTCGATTTGATTCAGTTCGGTCCGAGATTTTTGCCCAACCCTAATCACGGTCGATACAAAAGTTCACACGATAATGACCAAAGTTATTGTTCTACGAGTAAAAAACACTAGATTTCACTACAAACGAAGGTAAGCAACTCAAATTGCATTATATTTTAATTATGAAATAAGATACTTAACAAATTGGTTTGTTTAACTTGTGCAAGTCTTCTAAGATGTTCCAAAATATAATCAATTAGTTTTGGAGTGAAATCAAGATCCCGTGACTCAAAATGGTATATTGTCTTTAAAATGGTTAAATACTGTTTTAACTAATTCCGAGTCCGTTTCACACTTTGTTCACTCATATTCATATGGAAATGAATGAATACTATTTTTCGTTACATTTAAACACCATAGTGGATACAAAGTTCACATGATAATAATCAACACTATTGTTTCGCAAGCAAACTACACTAAGGGTCTGTTTGATTGCAATGGTGGAAAACGGGTGGAAAGACAATGAATGGTAGGGAATTGAATTGCCTAGAAAACGTTTTACAGGGAATTGTAATTAATGGTGTTTGATTGGTATAATTTTTCACCTGACAAATTTTTCGTTTGACTTTACTTTTTATACAAATTGTCAATTAAATGGATAAATTTTTGTATCATTGACTTTGGAATGTGTTCCAATTGCTATAAAAAAAAAAAAAAAAAAAAATTGTCAAAAAGTTAGAAAACGTTTTCCCATCACTATGGTGAAAACGTTTTCTAACTTTTGTGCATCAATCGTTTGTACCTTGGAAAACGTTCCCTGGAAAATTAGTGCAATCAAACAGGTGAATAGTAAAAAGTAGGAGAACGTTTTCCACCTTCCACGGAAAACTACGGCTATCAAACAGGGCCTAAATTTCACTACGAACGAAAATAAGAAATTTAAATCGCATTCCTAAACAATAGTTCGTTTAACTTGTACAAGTTTTTTAAAATATTCCAAAATATGATTAACTAATTTTGAAGTGAAATAAAAAATCTGTGACCCAAAATGAAATGCTATATATTTAATGTCTAGATGTCACTTCAACTAATTTTGTATCAATTTCACTTTTAGGTTCACTTGGTATCAACATGAACATGAACATGAATGAATGCAAGTTTAAACTATATTTGGACAACACGATCAAAACAAAGTTAATGTGATAGTGACCAATGCTATTGTTACATGAGTCAACTACATTAGACTTTACTACGAATGAAAGTAGGTAACTTAAATTTCATTATATTCTAATTTTGAAATAAGATACTCAATAAATTAGCTCGTTTAACTTATGCAAGTCTTTTAAGATGTTTCAATATATAATTAACTAGTTTTGAAATGAAATCAATAAGTCCATTACCCTATCATTTTAAACTAGTGGGTACCTTTCAACTATCGTGTCTGTTTGATTTTACGTTCACTCGTATTGACATAAAAATGAATGAATACGAGTTTGCATTATATTCGGACATAGCAGTCGATAAAAAGTTAGTCTCGTTTAACTTGTATTTCTATGATGTTTCAAAATATTATCGATTAGTTTTGGAGTGAAATCGAAACCCATGACCCAAAACGACTGAATTCTATTTCAACTCATTTTTCATCACTGTCATTTGTTTGGATAACTAAACAAAATATCAATTGGTGGGCTATTTAATTGTGTAAAATAGAAAAATCAATTTGATTGCAAGAAAATTGCATAAGCTATGCGATCCAACTGTCCAAAATAAATTGCACTAACTTTTTTGTGAACATTATCTAACTTCTCCCCCAAAAGAATCAAGTTTCACAAAATGATTATGTTAAATAGAAGGCATAGGCCCTATATAAAATCATGGACAGGAAATTACATGTTCAGATATATAAAAAGGGTCATTAGCCCATCCATACATTTTACTATTATTGTAAAAAAATATCTATACATTTCATTTGTTGACATTTTTACCCTTAATTACATATTTGATTGAGCAAAACATCATTTTCATCCAACTACTCAATAAAAAATTATAAAATGATGAATATACTCTTTTATTTAAATAAAACAAAAAGAAAAGAATAGAAAAATAAAGATTTTTTTAAAAAATGTAGACGAATCCTAAATAAATTTCTTCTTCTCTTCCTTCTTCTTTTTCCTGTTTCTACTCCTTCTCTACCACCACCAATAATTTGTGTAGACCCAATTTGTTTACCATTACGGTTTCAAATTCAACTGGAGATAGATAACCCATGTGGGACATAGATTCATCCTTAATTTATAAACATCTTATCCTTCCCCATCAATACTTGAGTTAATCGTTTCAATGATCATTGAATTTATGTCTATATTTTCGATCATTCACTAAAGTTTAAAATGTCGATTTTGAACATTAAACATATTCAAACGCTGGACGTTATTCATTGACATAAAATCCGTTTTAAACCGTTAACAAAATTAGTGACTTTGGCTAAAGGAGTGTATTTGTGCGGCCCGTCACACTGTTAACAAATTGTCACGCCTTCAATTGCTCATTAAACTTTGAAAAACATATTCGGTTGCTCACACGAAAAATGATTACTCAAATGATAAAAATAGCTTAAAAATTTACAATAATATGTTAAAATTAAATTTAACTATTGTGGAATTGAGTAATTATTTATTGTGTGATCAACAATTCAGACTTATTTGTCCACTTTATTACTTTTACTCAGCCTGTGCTCTTGCGGTAGATATTTTTTAATGAATAATAGACCTATGTCATTTTTATAAATTTAGTGACCAAAATTCAATCACATCAAACTTCAGTGAGCAATCGAATACGTTTTTTAAAATTTTGTGAGCAATCAAATGCGTTTTTAAAATTTGGCGAGTAATAGAAAACTTACAATTTGTTAACGGTATAATAGAACGTCACATGTGCATTCCGTTAGCCACATTACTAATTTCATTAACAATTTGACACAAATATTATGTCAGTGAGTAACGTCTAACGTTTGGATAACTTTAGTGATCAAAACTCGATATCTTAAACTTCAATGACTAATCAAAGATACAGATATAAGTTTAGCGACCATTGGACAATTAACTCGAATAATTGGTAATTCGATCTGTTTTCTCCTGTTTGATGGTTTTTTGGGGAGTTAATATTTTTTAAATTAAAAATTTCTTTTAATTCAATATTCAGGAGCAAAACCCAAATCTAAACCCTAACCATGACGGATCAATTTCTCATCAGAAATTTTCGGTGGCGGCCTCCCGCCGGCGCCAAAAAAACCGTGACCACAGCATTTTACCAGCTTATACATTACCATGCCACCGCTACAACCATTCATACCAACGGGGGAAACACTAACGAGGAAAAAAAGACCAACCAATGGCTCACTCTACCGGCGTTCACTCCCACCGTCGATGGTTCTTCCATCGGAAAAGTACTATCCGGACGGACACCGGACACTAAAGCCAGAACTATTACCAATAACATGACGGCGCTTAAATGGATCCTTAAGTGCTGCCCTCAACTCCCCAGGTCCCTTGTTCACAAGCTCTTTAGAATAAGACAGGTGCATTTTCTCAAACATACACAAACAAACACATACACACAGTGAAGCTTGAGCCGAGCTGGGGATCGTTCACGGTCGGCTCATTTGTGAACGATCTCAAATCCATGAAGATGCTTGATTGTTGATAATTCAGGAAAAAACCAGTTATTTCTGAATATTAAAAACTAATGCATTTCATGAATTTGATTGACACATTATCCCAACAAAAATAATAAATAGCGATAAATGATAATAGAAATGCAATTATAAACTAAGGAAGTGAATCGAGTGATTAATGTACTCTGTATTCATTTTTTATTTATGTTTTTCATTGATGTAAAATAAAATGTATCCAAAATTTCTATCAAGATTTGACTTGATTATTTAATTCCTCAACTCGTGTGCTTGTCCATGAACCAGCCTGCACTGGCAATTGAATGAACTTTTAAGTTAGCTAGCTAACACCCAGCTCTTTGGCAGTCTGAACAGAGGCGATCTTGCATATACATATCAACATGCATATGTTTAACCTATTTCTTTCCTTTTGCATTTTACATCAGGTTCGAAAAGAATACTTCGCAGAAGAAACTAAGTCATGTCAACTCAAAAGGGTATAACAGTGATACATAAATATGATTTTCATGTCATTTATTTATATTGTTATTTGAAAAGGTTTATTTTACCCTCCTTTGATGCAAGCACCATTTTTATGTTCAACAATTTTGTATTTTTTGAAGGTAGGAGCCAAGGATCTGATGGACATTGGTGATATAATATTCCTTCCAAAAACAATTGATGTAAAGTCTTGCTCAACAAAACATGAGAATGAGAACCTTTGCAATGAAGAAATGACGTTTTTCCGTGGCCTTGAATTATTTAAGGTATTAATCTCTGTAAACTGTTTCAGTTGCATATGCTGTCAGATGCTTAGCTTTCTTTAGATTGTGCTACAACTATTTGGAAAGTCTAATTTCCTTGCACACTGTTCAGGATTCAGCAATAATTGTGATCAATAAACCACCTGGAATGCCAGTACAGGTAAACTATAAGTTTGCACTGATCAGTTCGAAACTGTAATTGCTGACATTTTCTTTACGGTAAAAGAAATTCCTGTTTAGGGTGGCATTGGGATAAAGAGAAGTTTAGATGAATTGGCTGCCAAGTATTTGCTATATGACTATACAGAGTCTCCTCGCCTGGTAAGTTCTACGAGTTTTTGATGTAAAAAAGGGAAAAGAGGAGAGAGAGGAAGAACTAAGAAGACACGGAGAAAAATGTTGAGATGAATTTCTTTATCATTGGATATATAATATCAATTGTCTATTTTATTCAACAATACTAGTTATACTTACCTAACAAAAATAGGAAGTTCCAAAATAGCAATATGGAGAAAAATATTCTTACTCAAAACTAATAATTATTACAAGAAAATAGAAAGTATGTGATATGTATGTGTAAGATTATACTGCTTTTGGGCCAAGTTGATATTTGCCCAAATAGGTTGCACGTTTGAGATTGGTGGCTACTCCCTTCTCCAATGGGCCCACATCAGTATGTTGATAGTTGATACATGCATTTGAATATGCATGTACTATTCTAAGTATATATGAATAATGGATATTTCGCCAAGTTTAATCTAGGAACTGTAAAATGAAATTGCAGTGAAAAATGTTTTATGATAGTTCGATCTTGCACGTACTTATTTTTCCATGCAAAATCAATTTTGCTTCCAATTGAATGAATCCTGGAACTGAGCATATATTCTTCATGATTCACAAGCCACAAAGTTCATGAGTTGGTTAAAGTAATATCTGTGATCATACAGTTTTCCCATGTTAATATCTTTTCGCGGGTTCACTTATAATGCAATTTTTTCTAATTTTCTGTTGGTTGCAATATGTTTTCAGTGTTGTATTTAATCTTTCTTTGCGTGTATTGTTGAGGACTAGCTTGTTCTGTTTTAGGTTCACAGACTTGATAGAGACAGCAGTGGCATATTAGTGATGGGAAGGACACTATTAAGTGCTACCATTATGCATTCAATCTTCCGAGAGAAAACATTTGGAGCATCAGACGACGTGTGTAATTTTCATTGATCACTAATTCTTGTCGTGAAGGCTTACTAACTCCATGTCTGGTTGATCCTTTCATGTCTCAAAGGTTCTCGAGAGTAAAAGATCCTTGCAAAAGCTCTATTGGGCACTTGTTATTGGATCTCCTAGACGTGCTGGAGGATTAATCTCAGCACCATTGGGAAAGGTGCATTTCTTTTTTGTAGTAATCCCTTTTAGAAGAGTCATCAATTTTGGAGTTTTTGCTATGTCGATTGTTATATGTTCTTGCTCCATATATTCTTTCTCCAACAAATTTGTTAAGAGAAGCTTTTCTAATGCCCAAATAATTTCATTTGATAAAAGCTCTAATGCTGACAAGCATTTGAACAATTTAAGAAAATGAGCTTTGTATAAAGGATCAGTTCAGAAAATTCAACATAAGATGAATCTTTTAGTGTTTATATCCTCGTAAAGCCAAAAAAAAAATCATATAGAATGGAGTTTATAGATCGTCTTAGAAGGTAGGAGCGGTACTTTTTGGTGGATGCTCCTTTTGACTTTTCAGATGCACCTAAACATTCGCTTGCATTGGAGGTTTACTACTGCGGCATAACTTGTACTATTTTCAGCCTGAACAACTAGTATCTTCGACTTATTTCTGTTGTTTTTGCAAAAAATTTAGGTGGTGATTGATGATGGAAAATCTGAGAAGATTACTATAGTTGACAAATTCCACGTGTCAGCACAGCATGCTGTGACAGAATATCGAGTCATTTCATCTTCATCTTGTGGTTCGTTTACAGTGCTTTCAGAAATTTTGTACTATACTGTTCAAGAAGTAAATTTAAAAAATTATTTCCAAAATTGTCACTACACGCTGCCAGTAATCTAATGTCTTTTTTCAAAATCATTTCTCCTCTACTTTTAGACATTCAGATGAGTGGCCTAATTATTTTGTTTTCAAGGAAGAGTTATAGATAGTGAAGTTACTTTCTGTAAACCGAATATGTTTGGATAATTTACATTTTTCTTTCTTACTATTTTGAAACTCTTAACGTTACTGCCAAAATTAATAACTTCATATATTTTTTTTTTCCAATTTTGACCAATAACAGATTTACTTATTATACAACCTTTTTTAGTTATTTACTTGACCTCAATAGAACTTGCTCGTTGTTTATAGGTTTCTTGGGGGAGATGGGGTTGTTTCCAGCTGTAGTTTGATGCTTTGTTTTTACCTGTTTCTGTTGTATAATCATAAAAGTTTAATGTTCGTGTTTCCTAATATAGTGGTAAAATTGCAGGTTACACATGGCTAGAGTTGTCTCCACTTACTGGAAGAAAGCATCAGGTCAGGATTACTGCTGTATTCAGTCATGATTTTAGAGCATCCCATATGGCTTAAGCATGTTAATCTGATTCCTCCTCTTGATTTTGGCTATTATTTGATAGCTACGTGTTCATTGTGCCGAGGTTTTGGGGACACCAATAGTCGGAGACTACAAGTATGGGTGGCAAGCTCATAAGAAATCCAAACATATCTTTGTTAATTCAGATCGCCAACTGGAAGAGAAAAATTCCAAGGGAAAACCGGATCCTTTTGGCCTCGATTTGGAGAATGGAAGTATCTCTGATAGACATTTTCGTCTTCATCTTCATTGTAAGCAGATGCTGTTGCCGAATATTGCTCAGGTTTTGCAATGTGACAATCCAGATACGGATTTTGATCCTAAAACTGTGGAAAGCATCACGATAGATGCTGATTTGCCTCCACACATGCAAAGAAGTTGGGACTTGCTGAATTAATATTTTCTTGAACTCTCGTAATTTTAATTGCATCGGATTCCATTTTCCTTGCCTATCGTAGAGGTAGTTGGCCATTTTGTCCCCTTTGGCCAGATTACAGCTCGTAAAACAGATTATTTTTGCCAGGTAGCTCTAAATATATGAATCCCATGTTCGGCATAAATAATCTCTCATTGGTATCGTCATGTATGTAGGTATTAGTCGCTTCCTTGCGTAGCATTTTATCTACTTTTTCCGATGTAAAGGCAAAATAAAGTTTCATATTTCAACGTACGCGGCATCAAGAAACTTAGCATTGAGTGTACAGAAATTTGATCCAATGTGTGGAGCTAAGTCGAGAATTGGAAGACGTGTTTCCTGAGAGAACAAATCAAGAATCAGTATTTAACACAAGTTTAATCTTTGAGAAATGCTGCCATTTGACAGCTATCATTTATCGATAAATCTTTTCATCAAACCAAGAGATCAATATTTTCCTAGTACACGTCACTTAATTTTTGTGATAGGTAAATGATAATTAAGAAACGCAATGGTTGTATGAAAATGACTCCATTAATCAATGTTTTCAGTTGACTAACCCCTCCACTCAATTACAATATTTTCAGCCGCCAAAAGGCCTAATCAGACCTACCTAAGCTTCCCCATGGCTAACCAGTGGCGAATCCAGCACCCAACGAGGGAGCAAGACCGACTGCTGGATCCGCCAAAATTTACAGGCATGACGGTCGTGCTCAATTATAGTCCATACACAGTGAAGTTACAACCATACAAGGAAGAAGTAACGTGGAAGAAAATGAATGTATTTGGGCCATTTTTTCATTTTTTTAAGTTTTGGGGCCTATTTTTTAGTTGGGCTTTTTAAAAACAAAACAAGTGGCCCATGAAGAATTCCAAAGGAAACAAAATTCAAGACCATATCAATGTTAAGACATTTCATATTAATTCTCACATTTTCAAAAATTTTAAATCCATTAATTTTAGAACTTGAAGTTGAGGTGATATTTTATATGTATTGATCATTTGAATGGAGATTTATTGTGTGAATTGTGATAATTTATGATTTATGAAAATTGGGGAATTTGTGAATTTGTAAGTATGTGATATATGTGATAAATGATAAATTGACAAATTTATGAATATACGATTATCTGTGATCACTGATAAATTGGTCTTGAAAATTGAAAATTGAAATTTGATGATGGTTTAAAATTAAGTTTAATTTACATTTAATCTGTAAGTTGCGTTTAATTTCATACAGATTACGGAACGATTTTTTCAACTGAAATGAAAGTTACAACATAATTCTTCTAGTGGTGCATCTAGTCCTGTCACTACTTTTAGTGCATTTACATATAGATTAATATTTTTTTAAAATTATTTAATTAAATATTAATAAACGACCTCGTTATTACGACCGTTGTGTCGACGATCAATGGTCAACGATCAATGACCGCCCTACCTGACCTCCAATTCTAGATCCACCACTGGACATGACATACCTTGTGCATAAAAGAGAGAGAACCAGCAAACGAGCTCATTTAACTATCACATGTTTAGAGTATCTTACTGGTTATCCTCGTGTCATATTCAGAATGAAGGTTTAGCAGCGACTATAGCACTCGACTAAAGTACACATTCATAAAATATCTTTATGGATTGAAGCTTGTCAATATCACTGGAAGAAAGACAAAATGTTTAAGAATCATGCTACAGCAACACAATGGTTGATATAATTCTCGACATAATGCCACATGACATCATATTATTGGACTATTTAAAAAGTAGTCAACTTTTTCATCCAATCATATCTTGTCAACACTCATTCTATCAAAACATCTGTCAACATTTTTCTTTCAAAGTGGCTTTACCCAATGTTCAAATGCTAGGCAAAAGATGAGAATGCATAATAAAAATTAGGTATTGAGATGCTTAAAGATAGGGGAAATGACTGTGACAATGCCAATTGGATACAGAGATAAAGAGGTTCTCCAAAAAGGGCAAGACTGCATCATTGGAGAAGAAAAACCACCAAAAGAGAAAATTATTAGTAGATATAAATTTTGGCAAGAGAACCATTTGTTTTCTGAGTGTTTTTCCCAGAAAATCAGGAAGCCCATAATCAGAGAAAATGGAGGCCATATACTAAATTCTAAAACCCATCTATGTTAAGTGCATATTAGTAAATGGAAAGGCAAGTCTTTCAGGTAAAGTTTATCTTACCGTCATAGCCTAAAAAATTGAGGTAATGATAGTAGGAAACAGCCACCATGAAGAGCAAATTTGATAACAATTCAGGAACAAAACCTTGAGCTACCAGAAAAGGTGAAAGAAAATAATGCACAACTGCCAGAAAACGAAGACACCAGAAGCATCAGCATAAATTTAGACTATACTCCGAGATAAGTAGTTTCACGTCATACTAACCATAAAGCAACAAGAACATTGGGAAGAAAGAGTTGCAATGTACATCAAAGGCATACAACCTTCAGAACATAGGTCAAAAACAAGTTAGCAAAAGAAACCCCAGTTACAACAAAAGAAGTGGGACTTTCCCAACAACTGCAAAAAACTCCATTCATCCTAACAAGGATATTATCAAATAAACGTAGATGTCAAAAAGTGGAAGGGAAAAAAAATGAGAACTTGCCACTCCACACTTTTCTCCACCACATGGCTGTTTGGAACTTCTTCTCCAAGATAATTGTTTGTAAAGAACCTGCATATAGTTCACTGAATAAGTTACCATTTAGCCACCTTAGTAATCATGAAGGTTAATTCCCAAACGATGCATGATTTGATCGAAGATACAGGCAAGGTTGTCACATTAAAGGTTCACTTTAATAGCTATTACAATTATCCCAAAATGATCCAAGATATCCATTAAACCAATAGGATTTATTTCCCTCTTTGATTAATTTCTTCTTAATTTTGCAGTTCCATAAACTTCATAGGACAGAAATTCCGGATCAACAAGTTTAAATACACTTGACATAAGACAAATCTAGATGCTCTTGCTGTTGAAGGTTTATGCAAATCCAACATTTTGACAAGTTCAAGGCTGAAAGCACGTCATGTTGATCCATAAACAAAATAAAGATAAGATGTCTGGTTCTACCTGAAATTTCGTTAATTCGTTTGTCATCTAAAATTTATTTTATATTCCATGATGACAAATTTCACCTTGCAAATTTCGTTCTTGATATAGTGAAAAGAATGAGAATAATTAATGTGCCCCATATTTAACTTTCCAGGACTAATACAATTTGAGACCTCGGGAAGAAATTCAGCAATTTTTGGCCTAAAACTGGAATTCCCAACTTATTACGTAAGTGTATGGTCAGAAAAATTAGTTTTACTTCTTCCACAACATTGCATAGAATTAGACCAACTTTAAGGTCCTAGATGTTTTTGGAGAAGGAAAAGTCACTCATTAGATTAATAAACAATTCCAGTATGACCATTGCTTCCAGCATCATATTAATACCATTCTTACAATCCACACCAACTCAAATCACGGAACAGCATTTCTTACGGGGTCTACCACCCAATTATGCACAGCTCGATCTGCACATGTAGAGTATTTCTGCATTCAAAATGCACGTCCTTGCCTCCCAGAGGAGCAACACCACTGTGAGTCTGGGACAAGGCCTTCCATCATTTTTTTCCTTCTAACAAAATGATAAACTTAACTTGAATTGTCACATAATTAAACTAGAAGTTTGGCATAGAGAAGAAGGGTAAATTGTGCTACTAATTTGAATTTGATCGCGCAAGTCATAAAATTATGACAAGATTACAGTTTCACAAACTAGAATTAGAACCCGAGACTTTGACAAGGATACTTGCAATGACAACTATTAGCCTATTTATACATATCAGCAGTTGTCCTTACCAACAAAATGTAGCCAAAACTGCCCCGGTTATTAGGAAATGGAAAAGCAGTACTGAAAAAACTACATAAGCGGCATGTTCCGCATTATGATCGTACCTGAAAGGCTAAAACAAATGACATATAGCACATCATTGGAAGATCAGCATTAATGCGCAAATATTATAATATGAGAAAGGAAACATTCTGAACAAGTTAGAAGGACAATGACATGGAAGCTTTCTGAAAAAAAATCTCCAAATGTTGACAAAGCAAACATGATGTCCTAAGTATTACAACTAAGAATTGACTAATAAATATTCTTTAATTGTTCAACATGTAACCAAAAGAATATTATTGAATCCATATAAGCAATTGTAGAAACCACCAAAAGAAGACTGCATATCACAACAAAAGCTGGATCATCGCGTGCCCATTGGTTCTTCGTTTCTGCAACAAAGCATAAAGAAAAACTATGAATTCAGTGAGTTAAGCCGTCAAACCTATCAAATTGTTTGTTCACTGTAATAATTTAGATAGACTGCAACAAACGAAGTGGAGGTCATGAAACAACTATGAAACCAACCAACAAGAAATTCGCCAATCATGCAATATACTATAAGCAACATACGAAAAGTGCAAACTCATAACATGGAAATGGTTCAATATCAGCTAAAACACCAAACTACAAAGAGGATAAGTTCATCTATTCCCACAAAGCGGAAAGATCTAATGTAAATATGTGCTCAGGCTAAAGCTACTGTTATCGCATTAACAAAAGTGACCAAAGAATTGTTCTAGTTATAAACTAGCTAAGCAGCATTAAGTCTTTTAAGGTTAATAATTAAGACCTGAAAAGATGACAAGCATAATTTATTTTGTACACAAAATCTATGGTGGCATTCATCCAGAATCATGACAAGTTAATTGGTTTATTGAGAGAAATATGAAATGATTACAATGTTGAATGAACAGGATTCTTCAAGTTGAAAAATCTTTTTGACATATTTGTGCTAAAAGATGACAAGACCAAACTGCACAGCATAGCAAATAGAGTCCTCGGCATATAATGATTTACACAGAGGTATATTGCTGGACTAAAAGAGGTAAAAATAAAGAACACTTACGTTTATGGTACTTTGTGTGTTGATAGCTGCATCCATTTCATAGTACATGCGACATGAAGAAATATCATCAGAAACTCAAAAATATTATAGAGAAATGATGAGGACCACTATTTTTCTTTAAGAACCACCGGCCAAGGAATAACAAAATTACCAATAACACAGACAAAATCATGAATAATAATTCGCCTAACAATTGTCTCGACTCTCATACACTATCGTCACTATTACCCTGTGTTGTATGGACACTTCAATTATGATAGCGTATCCGTGTCCGACACGTGTCGTATCGGACACACATGTCTGTGTCGATACATCATAGTTGCCACCATTCTCAATATACGCAGACTACCCCATAAATACATTTCAAACCATTATGCATCGATTAGGTACTAACAAAACTACACTTAGCTAATTCAAATTGTGCATTGTGAATTAGTTACTAAATGACTATAACAAACGCTATTGAGCTTATTAAAAGAGAAACGACAATATTTATAAAACCATGTCTCCTATTGTGTGGATACTACAATTTGCACAATGAAGTAGGAACATAATTCGTTGCCTAGCCAAGCATGCAGTATGCTATAGGTTCTTTGGATAAAAGTTCAAGAATTTTAGATGACACTATTGGATTCTTTAGCTAAGAAGACCAAATTAATGTAAACACTTGCTGTCAATCCTCGTGTAAAAGTTAACTTCCATTTTTTCTATTTGAAAATTTGTGCCTCCTATATTTTGAATAGAGGGAAGCTACATAAAAGAATAATTCACCATGCAAAAAAACAGTGTTCCAAAATTTGGATAACCATCCAATACTCAATCAGTAAACCTAAAAAACCAACTCATGCCACCTACAATCTGTAGATGACAGATACTTGCACCACTTTCTTGGAGGTACATAGGTGAAGCACTTCCCAGAAAGTATATTCTATGTCCATTTGTTGCCACAACAGCCAACCGAAAGAAATGGATGTCATTTAAGGAGAACAGATGTATTTATAAATTCATGAGAGAGAGAAAGCACAGTGCTTCAATCAGGCTTCTGACATTCACAGAGATCCAGAAAAGGAAGGCAAGTTTCAACACTATGTAGACAGTCATAAATTGGGTGCATAACAGATCACAAATTAAAATAGACATGTCCGCAGGTAAAAAATAAAACAACTGAAAAGATCTGAACAGTCAGAATGGTTAAATGGCATCACCCAAAGTCTTCACTTGCTCTGAAGCCTATTCAATTGAGTCAATTAAGGCCAATGCAAAGCACTTTGCACTGTACATGTAGAGCCTCTGTATTTCTTAAGTGTAACTTTCCATGCCTTTGTTTTCTATCAGCCCTTGCAAGTTGCATCATCAAACATCAGCCTCTCAATTTTTTCATATTTTCCCAAGATGTTGAAAGTTTCAATATTTTAATTCTAGCCCTGCCAAATACTTATTGCGTTGCCATTTGAATGTGAAATAAATTACACTAGAAAGGAAGGATTGTCCAATTAGAGTGGCTGATACTTCCGTCCTTTCTGATTCTATAACCCTACTATTATATTGAAGTCACACCAATCCCAAACATAAGACCAGAAACTGACTACCTTCACTAAATGTGCTTCAGTTTCAAAATTTGCCTTCCAAAAGAACACTTAAATCAGCTTCATCTCATTAGAAATACAAATTATGGTAAGTCTGGGAGTTAGCAGATGGTAACTTCTTGAAAATAGTTGTCAAACACTAGGTAATTTATCATCACTTGGAGTAATCGAACTGGATTTATAAATGTATTAGTTTAAAGCCATCTCATTATAGAAGCCATCTAATCAAATCATATTTCATCTCCCACTAGAAACAATACTGGTGCCTCCCGTAAAGTCCCGAGTGAAAGTTTCATAAGTTTTTCTTCTGTTTGTCCTATTGGACTGTGCTCAATAAACTGGAGAAACCCCAAAATATTACGAAAATATCTGGGATCGGACTTTGATTTTGTAGAATACTTCACTGGCAACAAGGTTAACAGACAACTGTTGAGCAGATCATAACATCGCAGCAGAGTGAAATGAACCATGCTGAGCAAATCCCAAATTCCCTCAATTGAAACTAGGCCTAATTAGCAAGAATATCTGACATATTTCTTCAGTTTCAGTGGCAGCAAGGATAACATAGCTAGGGAAACTATGTCATTTATTGTCTGAGAACAAATTGTTAATCAACAGAGAAATAACATATTTAAGCTTGATGAAAGTGGACGTTGAGGGCATTGAAAAATCCAGGCAGCTAGAAAAAAGTCTGATCGACTCAAAGGCAACTTAGTCACTGTCAAGTGTTGATCTGGTACTCTATATGCTTGTAATTTATCCAATGATAAAAATGGAACCAGTATCAGTCACCCGTCTCATAACTAATGATAATAGTGCAGTAGAATAATATGTCTCTTTATCAATTAAGTCCATATACAAAATATTGTTCAGATAGCATCAGCTCCCACAAGCTCAATTCTTCAAAAATATCACATTTCCGGCACCGAATTAACACAAATAACAAAACTAGGAGGAAAAATGCAAATAGACAGAAGAACGCATGAGAACCTAGGATTCATTTCTTAATTCACTTAACTATATTCTCTTCCTTCATCTCAACAGAAATTGATAATAAACGACATAACTCTTAATCGGGCAACAATTCACCTTTCATAATCTAATGCATAAGCACAAACATGTTGATTAGTGCAGTGTGATGCAAATTATGCGATATCTTCAAAAAGATTTTACGAGTAGGAGGATCATTATGTGCAATCGATAGAATCCTAAACAGCTTCATAATTCTCCATTGTATGTGTGAGTAGGAAATGGACCTTGACTATTCTGCGGAGGTACTGAGGGAGGAAAGAATTGGATCGGGCATGAGAACCCCGAACGCCCTTTTGTCGATGAAGAGGTAGGCAGCATACTCTTTTATTTCTTATGCTTCTTTTTCTTCTTCTTCTTCACTTACATGATTTACACTGTTACTTTTTCGTTCTGCTCACTTGTCCGCTCAAAGATTTGTTCAATTTCGCAGCACTTCCACCATTTTGTTCCTCTTTCTCTTCGCTCCGGTGTGATTTCCTCTGTCCATTTAAGTTGAGGCCTGAGGGTTGTAACGACCCAAAAGATGAACTGGCGTGTGAAGCTATTGATTTTTTATTCCCATCTTAGTGCAAGCTCGTTGGACCTTTTGCAAACGTATAAATGAAAATTTGGGACTATCAATCTCTTCCTTAAAAATTGAGATGAGTTAATATCGGTCTATGGTATGATAACATTTTTTATGTTGAACTTCAGAAAGGTTAAATATATTCACATTATGTATTGTCCTTAAAAATTTGCTTAATAATTAGAAAATGAATAAAGCTGCTGGAGGGAAAATGGAAGGAAATGGGCTTGCAAAAAGCGGTTTGCACGTGTGGGAAAAAACGTGGAACAAATAATTTGACCCTTGCTACTTTTCCCCCAATTTCCCAACATCTCCAAGGAAAATCGTCCCAGCAACTGCTCCTCCAACCAAGTTAGCTTCTTCTCCGACCAAGTTCATGAAATTCCGACCTCGGTGTAAGTCCCTTGCAGAGGAGGGAGTCAAAATGTAATAACTATCCAATTCAAGGCCAGATAATTTGCGAATAAATCAGCCAAATCCATCGTTTCAGTAGCAAAGTTGTTTTGTTGTTTTGTTTCTAAATTGATCAATTTATTAGAAGGGGGAAAAATATGTAGTATACATATCTTTTGTATTTCAACTAATCAAGTCACTTAACTATTTACAATTATTACAAACAAATGTAAATACACAAACTTACAATAAACGTATATACAACTCATAAATCCCTAAAAGAGATGGAAAATGAATTTACAGATAGCCAGGAGAGGACATGGCTCATTATCATTTTGCAGAATAATTAGCATGGTCCGTTCCAAGACTGTATCACTTTAGTCTTGTGCGCCATCTCCTTTTCCTTTTCTTCCCGCTTTTTCTTCGCCGTTAAAATCAGTTCCGAGGCTGAACTCGACGTCAATGAAGAAGATTCGAAAGGCAGAGGAGGAAAATAATCTATCAATTTACTTTGATTTCAAATTGATCGATCAAAAATTTACTGCTTATCACTCCAGTTTCATAAAATATTTGTAGAAAACACGCATGTGTGGAAGATGGAACGCTTGAGCTGTACAATGAGAAAGAGCAATTTTTTTTTCGAGAGAGACAAACTTATAGACGACAGCCTTCTGAGTGTCGAAATGGGCGGAGATGGAAAGTGTGTAAATTGGAGAAAATGGGTGCGATCAAAGTGTGGCCGAAAAATGTTGACGCGTGAGGTGCCAAAATCGACGGTGGAAGTGCTGCTAGAGTACCTCTGACTGAGGCGACGATCGGGATGTGAGGGGAGGTTTTCTCCATTCCGAGTGTCGAAATGGATGGGGATGGAAGTGTGTGTTTTGGGGAAAATGGGTGGCTTCTCCTTTCTCAGTGTTGGCTTCACGTGTGAATTGGCGTGCAATTATTTATTTATTTTCAAACAAATGTTGCCATTTGAAGCCCGGTTCATGTAGCGGGACTGTAGGTGGAATTACTTTGAGTGGCGACAAAACTAAAATATATTGTGCCATCTGGACACTAGAGGTACAATCATACAAATGATACGGTTTGCTACATGGCGTTACCACATTATCTGTACCAGCAGTTACAAGATACAGGCCCACACTGTTCGAATAATTTCATGCAATGACCAATTTGCCCCTTGAGATTTTTATTTTTCCCACTGAAATCATAATTATCTTCCTAATTTGTAGTAAGTAACAACTTTACTAACAGAATTTGCTGGCAAAGCAAAAGAAAATTCAATCTCTGTTAATTTTGCGTTCCCGGCCGATTCTCTTTTACATTTTACTGTAATAATCCAAGTCAAATTTCCTGTGTGAAAACAAAATTTGAAACATGAAAGATTAATTTTCTTCCCCGAAACCAATTCGCGATTACTCGTTAAGCTTACTAATGCCAATGCGCTTAACACCGGCGGACCTAACGCCATCGATTTCTTCTTGGAGGTAATTTCGGATTTCCTTCCTGATAAATTCTTTCATAGCAGAAAGTAACTCCGCGCCAAACAACGTGGTTTCGTTTTCCGCTGCAGCCACCACCTTACCGCGGCTATTACTCTGCTGAACCTGCCGGTTTAATATAGAATCCTTGTCTTCAATCTTCACAGAAGATGATCCACTACCAGTTCCAGGCAAAGATAGAGTCAACGCAGTCAAAATATCATCAGCATTCTCATTATCGGCAGGCGACGGAGGCGATTCCACCGGCGGTGGCGTCATCTCATTTTTCATGAACGAAAAATATAAGTTCATATTCGCCGGAATATTATCAAACGATTCGTTGACAACAGAACCACCAGGAATCGAACGCTGAGGACTTAGTTTCAATCCATTCATCATTGCAGACGTAACATCGCCGCTATCTAGTTTCTTCAATACCTGCACAGGCCGCACCTCTCCGACTACCATATCAGCGGCGCACTTTCGCTTCAGCTTCGAGTTCCAGTGGTTCTTAATAGAGTTATCAGTTCGGCCATTAAGGAGCCTAGCTATTGACGCCCACTTGTTACCGTACGTTGCGTGCGCCTTGAGAATGATCTCATCCTCCTCGGGCGTAAACGGCCGGTGCTCAACTTCCGGTGACAGCTGATTGCACCACCGCAGTCTGCAAGACTTCCCCGATCTCCCAGGAATCGATCTGCTTATCACAGACCAATTCCTAGCCCCATGCAGCTTCACTAACTTCTGTAACTGCTCATCTTCTTCCAGACTCCATGGCCCCTTAATCCTATCGCCACCGTCATGAGATGCCATTGGTACATGTAAAAAAAACTTAACCTTAATAGATATAGATACAACTTTTTATGTATAGATGGGTCTTGGGGAAGTCGATGGATAGGTCTTGGGGAAGACGGAGAGGGTGATATAAAGGGGGAAATTAGGGTAATCGAAAGGACCGGTTAAAGAGCGAAGGGGAGAGGCTTTACAGTTGCCGGTTTGTAAGGTTAAGGGACAGCTGGAAGGGACACGCGTCGCCGCGTAAATGAATGGAGCTTGGAAAAAATAGCAGGAAAATATCACGGTTGGGTTGCGGGGCGTTACTTTATTTTTATTTTGACTCGTGCCGTTATGGAAGTTGCTTTGTTTTTTAAACTTAAGGAGTGTTCTAGAATAGAGAAGTTTTTATTTGAAATTTTTTCCTTCAAAAGTATATATTTTTGGGAAGTTATAACGAATTTTGTATTAAATTCAAAAAAATCAAACGATAGTTGAATATTGAAGGGATTTGTTAAAACAGTTAGGATGTATTAAATTGATTTTATTTTTTATAAAAAAAATACTTCATTTGTTCCATTTATATAGTCTAATTTTATTTTTCACATGAATTAAGAAATCTTATTTAATGTTATCGAAAAATCAATTTTCGTCAAAAACTTTCCTAGTTTAACCTTATTTATATTTGTAAAATTTCAAGATAAAGTGAAATTTTTTGTTTATAATTAAGTAAAATAAATAATGGTATATTAGTAAATGAACGAAACGAAACATTCTCAATAAAGAATCGAGACTATACAATTGGGACAAGAAATAAGGAAAATCAGTCGATATAAATGGAATGAAAAGAATATCTAACTTAAGTTTTCATTTTTGGAGTGTGTGATCAACAATTTTTCATGAAAAATATTTTTCAAAAGTTGGTCTCATAATCATGTTTTACTCAAAACAAAGAAAATGTTTCCTTTTTTTTTATGTGGAATATAATAATTTAATTTTCTAAGCAATTTACACTTCCCAAAAACTCAATTGCATGAAAAAAAAAAATGCTACGTTCAATTAAAGGTAAAATTATATAATTCATTTAATTGAACATCTAAGTTAATGACACTAATGTTGCCACATAGATAAGTGTTAAATATCAGTGATACTAAATAACATTATTCGTTCTAAATAATTCAATTACCTAAACCTTATTTTCTTTTCATACAAGTTCTTTGCTCACATTCAAACATACTTGTAAATATTTAAATTAGTATTACTAGAATATAAAAATACAAATTAGCAAGTATTTTAAAAATAAAAAATTGGTGGCCAAGCCGTAGAAAAGTTGAAATTGAAGAAGTTTTAAAGATCAGTTTTGGAGATAAGCACGCAGAAAGGACGGTTTGACCTTCGGAAGCTAAAGGACAGGTTGGCATATTGTTTGGTGGCAAGGCACGGAAGTGATGAGGTGGACTAAACGACAAATTACATGTGCAGATAAAGGACAGGTTGGCATACCGAGCCTAAGGACACCCTCATTCATATGTCCTAATCATTATTATGATGGCCTTGTTTGGCTCTATTAAAATTAAAATTTGAAATACTGATTTTTTAAGAATGTATTATTAAAAAAAAAAAATTTAAATTTACGTATAATACTATTTTATTAAATGATGAATGATTGAAAGGAAGAGAAAAATATATTTTAAATAAAATGGAGTACAAACACGAGGCTAAATGATGAATTGAATTAAAAATTTAAAGGTATAGAATTTATTTAATTATCATATTCAATTAAATTTAAGAATGTATTTTTCTTTTTTTTAATCAAACATTTTTAAATAAAACAATATTATACGTAAATTTGAAAAAATTTCTTATTTTTTAACATATTCTCTATCAATCTATTATTCCAAAAACAAAAATACATTTTTCTAATTCAATGGGGGTTCAAATAAGAATACAGAGTCTCTTTAATTGAATTTATAACGCATTGCCATCTAAACACCGTTAAACATTACTGATACTAGCAGCACAGGCATCTAAACACCGTTAAATACGATTTGCTGACAGTTTGAATTTAGATTTGACTGAAAGATAGTAACTTGTCAATAGAAAATATATTTTCAAATACTTCCATCTCATTTATAAAAGCTGGCTTTTCTTATTTCCTTATCTCAATTATATAATCTTATTTCTTTATTAAAAATATTTTATTTTCTTCATTTACTAATATACCCTTATTTAATTTACCTAGTTATAATCAATTTTTTAAAAATTAATCTTGAATTACAAGTATAAATAAGGGGAAATTAAGAATTTTTTTGACAAAAATTAATTTTTTTTAATAACATTAAATAATATTTCTTAATCCATGTAAAAAAAAAACAAAAACAAAACAAGCTTACATAAATGAGATAGATGAAGTACTGATTTTTTTAAAAATGTAATTAAAAAAGAAGGAAAAACATTCAATTTACATATAGAATTATTTTATGAAAGAATGTGTTGTTAAAAATAAATTTTTATAAAAATGAGAACCGAATATAGGCTCAATCGTTGGAGTCTAAGAGACAAAATAAATAATGAAAATCCTAATTTTCTCTCAAACAAGCTTTATTTTGTTCCTTTCTATTATGAGAGGGAGTGTGAACTAGTTGTTTGGTTTCATTGGAGATTGTTGGCCACTTTTTTAATGCTTATGACCAAAATAATGATATTCATAGCCGACGACTATAATAATCATCCTACATGATATCCTATTTGCGATTGTTTCATTATTGATATGAAAATCCATTTGATTGTTTCTTTTTTTAATTATTAAAATCGTGACGTATAGAACGCCATACACGATTATTAATGTAGTCATTCACTACGAATGGCATTATTCTCAGTAAATAGATTATGAGAAGAGGTCTCGTAGGGGTATATGTCAAGTTAACCAATTCAGGTCTAACTTGAGCAGTTGAGCCATTCCCAGCGTGGACTATGCCAAGGCCTGGGAATGAGAACCCAGAATTTTCACAAAAGTCAAGAAAATTTAGATTGTATGCTCTATAAGAGAATCCCTAAAGAATTCTTGCTAGCAAAAAGGGTGATGCAAGGAAAAACTCCACAAGAGAAACATGTAAATGTAAGATTTGTTGGCTGCAATTGCAGACATTAATCAAATCCTCAAGTAAAGCTGCACTCACCAAACCGGAAGATAATTATAAATTTAGCAGTCATGCCATTGCCATGTAATTAATCATCGTATGAAATGCTGAGTTTTCCTTCAGGCGTGTCATTCCAGAAATCATAGAAGTGGCACTGAATTTAGTTTGAAATTAATAGGGAGGGTAACATAAAACCTTTTTTCGAGACTCATATTTCCTCTTCCTCGAAGGGATCTCGTTCGGGAAAATCACCAACCTGAGAAATATTCAAATCATTTCAATGATCAAAACTATTAAGAAGCGTTCCAAAAGCAAAAATACTAGCAACAAAATACATACAATCAGTGTTCTAATAAACGTGGCAAGACAACAAGGTTAAGCTTCAAGCTTTTACAAGCCAAAATGAGCCTAGGCAAAGCTTAGGCATACAAAACCGTAAAGTGTGGCTAGCCAGCAATGCCAAGTTTCGCGTCTTGGTGATGCTTGGGCGAGCTTTTTAGAACAATGCATACAATAATAATCTTATGTGAATTAAAAGAAAAGGTCATGGGGACATTCTTATACTATACTTGTTATAGATAGGGGACTAATGGGAGACGGAGCAAATGGAATAGAATAGAAAATCAGCCGCCAATAATCTCAGTGCAATTCATTCAATCAATAAGATGAGTATCTTTCATTTCCGAACACAGTTATGCCAACTGCAATTCAACAAACCCCTCCCCAGTCAAGAACAGAAAATAATAATAAATGAAAAAAAGAAGATAACAATAACTTCCCTCCTAGACAACTAGACTCCAAGCTTTTCGTCAATATTCATGTCCACCTCCATGAAACCCCCACCTCAGTCTCTTTCATCCTTGGCAGCCTGTACCAGCCTACTTTCCCAATCCATCTCTCTTGTTCAGTCCAGTCTTCTCATTAAATTTCAAATATTATAAATGTCTACCATTGATGAATAATTGAAGATTCAAAGTATGTGCAATTATGCTTATGTAGAAGAAATAGGAATCGGATGTTTCACATTTATGATCTGCAGAAATGTAAAAGTAATGTGGGGATTCGGAAGTAGATGGGGAGGTTAAATTAGAGGGTTATCTTGACATGGGGCTGCCTCTGGCATATATCAACCTAAATTTAAAAGAAGTCTTTCATTCAGCAGAGCTCTGGTTCAAATGGTAAGTTAGGTATATGTCTTATCTGTTGTTCACAAATCCATTTCACGTGTACCCTTTCTTCTCTCTTTTTCAGTTGCAGCTCTGTGGAAAGAAGTTTCATTGGGAAGGTGGTATCTTCTAGGAGATCACTGAAGCTTATAGTTTAAACAACTGATCTTTGCTTGAACATAGCCCGAGTAAGGCTGACTTAAGTTACGATCAGGGCCGGCCCTGAGAAATATGAGGCCCAAAGCGACGCATTGTTATGAGGCCCTTCAAGATAATGTTTTATTTTACATGTGTAATAATATTTAAATATTTAAAAAACACTTTTATATTAAAAAGAAGAGGATGCTCTAACATTTCACTTATAAGAGACATAAATTGCCATGAAAACTCTAAGCTAACTGAAATGCAAAATGAAAATATCCAACGGAACTCTCAAAATTCCTGCACCTCATGTTACAAGATAAGTGAAGAGACCAAGCAAGCATTATATTCCATAAAAAAATATTTAAGGAATATATTTTCGAAACTTTCATAATTCTCCATTTCGAGATTTCCATATTTTAATGCAACTTAGCACGTTAATTTTTACAAAAAGGTGCATTAGAAGTAATGATGATAAACAATGACTTCCTTATCTCGCATGACTGGTAAATAACATTTCAACTGATGCAGTCAAAATTGCACACATTAAAACAGAAATAAAGATGCACTCTTTAGCTTCATGGTGACCTTAGTTCCAGTATATAGTATTTCCTCTAGCAATTCTACATGCATCTGTAGATAGAAATATATAAATCTAATTATGAAAAAATGAAGATCAGTTAGCCAAACTCAATCTCTTCATTATAGAGAAAGCACGTATGTCCACCCCACCCCACCCCACCTCACCTCACCTCACCTCACCTCACCTCACCTCACCTCAGTAAAGATATAATTTTACGAGTATTCTATGAAAGCTTCTTCATTGATTTTCTAAGTATTTCACAAATGAAGAAACACTTCAGCAGTTTATAAAAACATAATAATTTCACAAATGAAGAAACACTTCAGTTTATAAAAACTTAAAAGATTAATTGTACACACTAGAACATTGGATGAAAATAAATAAATCAATTATCCTAATTGATATCAAAATCTTACACAGCATGAGCTCATGGTATGGAAAAACGTGGATGAGGCGCGCCCTCACCCTGAGGCGTACCAAACATGCAAGGAGGCGGGTCTGATGAGGCTAAAACTGTGGGGCGTGCGCCTCACCAGACCCGCCTCAAGGGCCTTGAGGCACCGCCTCAGTTAGCCCTCCAAAATAAAACGAAAAGGGCCCGACTTTTGGGCAAAAAAAAAAAAACCTAGAATACTAAAGGCCAGGAACTGCAGATAATTCTAAACTACACGGCAGAATTTCAGAAGGCAGATTTTGGAAAAACAGGCGGGTCTTCTTCTTCAGTTCTTCTCGAGTTCATCAAGTATGTTTCTTCTCTCTTTCTTCTTCTTCTTCCATCAAGCATGTTTAAACCATAATGTTTTGGCCAGTTTTTTTTTTTTTTTTTTTCCAGTAATCAGTATGCTGCATACTACTGCCTGAATCATACTGCCTGAATGGCTGAATCATACTGCCTGTTTTCTCTGATGTTGATGTATCATGTATCATGTATGTAACTTTATTTTTGTGCAAGTCATGTTGTTTACTGTTGTCACATGTTGGTGCGTAATAATAACTCCCATTCAGTCATTTGATCCGCAAACTATTGCTTCAGATGAAATTTTAGATAGGTTGGCTGGACTGAGAAAACTTTCCTTTGTTTGGTCAGTGAGATTTATACTTCTATCAGTTCTATGATTTGCAGCATTTGCTGATATATATGTTATGGTTTTATTATTCATTTAGGTGGTTTTTGATACTTAAATGGAAACACATGCAAAATTAAACATGTATAAAATTAGGACATGCAAAAACCTTCATTGTACAGCCTCAAAATTTGTATTTTTTAGGAATGACAGAATCTTACTAGCTGAACTTTTATGATCTGAAGAAGACTTTTGACTTGCTTTTTACCAGTAATTTCATGTTTCAATCCAACATTCATTTAATTGATCACTGATGCCATATTGTTTTCCTTCTCTGTTGAGATTATCAAAATGAAAACTGATTCAATTTTGGTCACTCAACAGAATAGAAAAAAAATAAATTTACTTGTATTTTGGTTTCCCTAAGTCGAGATTTCCTTTTCCTTTAATTGAATTGCTTCCATATGGCTTAAAAGTTGTTTTACGTTTTTCTCTTCGGCTTCCACTTTGATTATGCATTTAGAGGCATGTGCATCTATTGATCAGTTTAGTAATCTGGTTAGAGAAAGTAGTGTACTGAATAGTTTCCTTATATTATTTCTTCAATTTTGGTCACTCAACAGAATAGGAAAAAAATAAATTTACTTGTATTTTGGTTTCCCTAAGTCGAGATTTCCTTTTCCTTTAATTGAATTGCTTCCATATGGCTTAAAAGTTGTTTTACGTTTTTCTCTTCGGCTTCCACTTTGATTATGCATTTAGAGGCATGTGCATCTATTGATCAGTTTAGTAATCTGGTTAGAGAAAGTAGTGTACTGAATAGTTTCCTTATATTATTTCTTCATGAAGCAATAATTTCTTTTATAATTTTTTTAATAACTTGTAGGATGGGAAAGGGCAATAGAAAAGATCCGGCCTGGAAATATGGAAAGGAAGTCGTAAGTTCGGAAGATGAGAAGAAAACCTATCTTTATATTGAATGCCAGTTTTGCTAGAAAACAATTACAGGAGGGGTCAAGCGTATGAAAGAACATTTAGCATGCACACATAAAAATGTTGCTCCATGTCCCAATGTTCCTGAAAATGTCAAAAAAAAGATCGAAGATTATATGAAGACAGGAACCATGAAAAAACACCTTTCACAACAACAATTTGATGACATGGTACACCTTGGTAATTACTATGATGGAGATGACAATAATAAACCGCAAGATTCTACTAGAGGCATTAGGGGACCAATGGATAGATATATTACAAATATTGGTGATGAGGAAGAAACAGACAATCAAACTCCAAAGATGACTCCTAAAGAGCTACGCAGTAAAATCAGCTTGGATGTTGGCAGATTCTTTTTCGAAAATGCAATACCCTTCAACACTGTAGAATCTCCTTCTTTCGTTAACATGTGTCGGGCTATTGGTTCATATGGCAGAGGTTTTAAGCCCCCTACTGTATATGATCTACGCACTTGGATCTTAAAAAAGGAATTCGAAACTACCGGAAATATAGTTGAAGATATAAAGAAGACGTGGAGCAAAACTGGAGTTTCTATTTTATCTGATGGTTGGTCTGACATGAGGAATAGAAGTTTGATTAATTTTCTAGTCAATAATCCACATGGAACTGTTTTGCTACTGCTTACTTGACTCCGCAGAGAATTTATGAATTGAAAAAATCGCTACAAACCATGTTTATTTCAGAGGAATGGGTGAATTCAAGATGGACAAACAAAGTAGAGGGCAAAGAAATAAAGATCATATTAAGAGATAGTAATTTTTGGCCAAGCATTGCATATGCATTAAAGACCACAAATCCTTTAGTTACTGTACTAAGACTCGTTGATTCTGAAAAGATGTCTGCCATGGGATTTATTTATGGAGCTATGGATACTGCCAAAGAGGAGATAGCAAAAAATTTGGGCAACAAGGAAGCGAGTTATAAGGAGATTTGGGATATAATAGATGAAAAGTGGGAATATCAGCTGCACAGAGACTTGCATGCTGCTGCATATTATATGAATCGTTTTCAATACGCAGATAATTTTTCTAAGCATCCTGAAGTCAAAGCGGGTCTATTTAATTGCATGGTGAGACTCATCCCTGATAAAAAAGATAGGGAGAAAGCAGATTTCCAATTGGATGACTTCCTAAGCAGACATAATTTCTTTGGTCTCGAAAATGCAAAATCAACTTGCGCAAAACGATCTCCTGGTATGTGTTTATGTATTAGGAGATATTAAATTTTATTTACCTCACGTTTTTATTATTTTCCATTTGAATTCACCCTTTTTTTTTACACGTGACGTAACGTGAGTGACATTGTTTATTCTTTCATTATTATTTTGTTCTAGTTGCTTGGTGGACTCAATTTGGTGATGGAACTCCAGAATTGACTAGATTTGCAATACGAGTTTTAAGTCTAACTTGTTCATCTTCTGAGTGTGAACGTAATTGGAGTACATTCAATAATGCTATATTCAATAACATGTTAACAAACGTTTTATTTGAATTCACAGATAAGGGAAAGGCACCATCACTACTGATTGACGAGGAAGATGATATGATAAATATTGACAGTGACGATGAAAATGATACCAGAGTTGGAGATGACAATGACCTAGAGGATCGTATGGATAGTGATGATAATGGAGACCTTTAGGATTTATATCTTAGTAGTTAGTACTATATTTCATTTTGGAGACTTTTAGGGTTTTTTTTTTAATTTAAACACTATATTTAATTTTTATTGTTGGATATAACTATTGATTATTTTCAACATCATTAATATATTTTGGATTTTGCTTTTTGTTTTTTGTTAAAAAATATTCATGATTGTTTACTGTTCATTGGAACCATTAGTTATATATATTTATGTTTTTTTCTGATTTTTAAACTTAAGTTTTTTTGTTTGTGGTGAAGCTTATGCCTCAAAACGTTTTGAGGCTTACGCCTCGCCTCGTGAACGAAAAATGCCTCAGTACCCGTTTATGTTTTTTCGTACCATGCATGAGCTTGAACAAAAATACGAAGTCTACTGATAAACTCATGCCTCTCGGTAATATTTGTCCCCTAATTTGGTAGAGGCAGCAAGAGCAAGCGTAGCAAGCCAGAAAGTCAGGAGTAAAATGGCTGGAACACAGGAAAATGGTCAACTTTGTCACTTGGGCGCCGGCGGATTTGAGGCCTGAGGGAGAGGGGTTTCAAGATTTGGGGAGGATTTCAATTTTCAAGGGGAAGGGACGGAGGGGGTTTTCAAGATTTGGGAATTGGGAATTGAGAGGATTTCAAAGGTTTTATTCTTGTTTTTGGGCCGCCGGATTTGGGTTTTTTTTTTTTTTTTAGGCCCCAAAATCTGAGGCTCCATAGAAGCTGAGGCCCAAGGCAGCGGCCTTGTTCGCCTTGGGCCAGGGCCGGCCCTGGTTACGATAAACAAGTGCCAAGCCTTTATACGAAAATGAAACCATATCCTTTTCTCTGAAAGGCTTTCCAAGCTACAATTCCATGGTAATGCTTATTCATTTTGTATATTAATTTGAAAATTATGTCCAATCATAATTTCATTTCAGATTTCTCGAATCTGCACAGCAATTGAGCTAATAGTTTTCCCATTATCTGGATATACTATTGTAAATTTCCATATTTTATTAGATAAACATGTCCAGCTTGTTCTAGCTAATAATGAGAAAATTTGGTTCTTTAACTAGCATTCATGTTCACCTCATTATTATCTACAATAAGATTTCAGATTTGGTTCTGCACATATTTATTTTTCATAAACGATCAGCCTCTAAATTGCAATGTCTTTTGAGTACAGACCTTCACTTTGTCTGGTCTGACCATTCCACCATGAAGCGGAGGGCAATCAAAATATCGCTTTCCTTTCACCCTGCGCAAGAAAGCTGTATACATTAAAGATGCTACATATATTACGAACATTAGAAGTTGGAGGTCACATACGTGCCATCATGTTTTCCCAAAGGTTCATCATACTGGACTCCAACCCAAAACCCAGGTGCAAGAGTTTCTGCCAGCCCCACAAATTTGACAACCCCTCTCTTCTCCCCTGGTTCAACTTGACATCTATCCCCCACCTTTTTATCAAGGAAAAAAAATTGTAATTGTTAATTATGAATTTAAACCAAAAATAATAATAAATGAATATTAATCAAATTGAAACATAGTGGATGACTAGTTAAAAGGAAGGAATACATAAAGTAACAAATGAAGAACTTGTTCTGCATTCACGCTTTTTCTAGATCTAAATCTGCGTTCTTAAAAAAAACACATTGTACAGGTCAGATTAAATAACAAAGAAATAATATCAATTATAATTCATAATGCCAAGTCTAAGGAGTTATTAAGAAACCAGAAATAATTAATAATTCGCAGTTTATTTCTTGGTTAAATAATATTTAGAGAAGGAATGGTCTTTAATGTGGAGTAGCCCTGCTCTTCTTAACAACTACACGTCTGCGCCAAACTCTATGGTCTATAATTCAAGATTGAGAAACGCTGAAATATTTTAAAGCTCAAGGGTTTATCATTTCAAATATCTTGTTAGGCTCCTGATTTTTCTTACGTACCCAAAACCAGAACACTGATGGTGAATCAACCATCAGCAGCTAATAAACAAGTTTCAGAAGTCATCATAGAGCAAACTTATAATGTGATCGGCATAAAAATTGATAAATTTCTTTACCAGATTCAGTGTCCAGAATTGTTATATTTGTACAAGTTCATATGATGGCTTGCTGAAAGGCTTTAATAACATGAAGAGACAATGCTAAACCTAAATGAAGTAAGAGTGGAATTTTGGGATATCCTGGAATCAATATCAGCCTTTGATGAGCATTCTCCTTGATTTACTCCTGATAATGCTTATGTTTACAAGCAAGCACTAAACAGACTCCCAGGGAACAGGCATCTTCGAGAAAGCTCTATATGCACGTAATTTAGATAGAAAATGAGAATAAAAAAGTTCAAGTTAACCAACCTTTATATTTGAACAAACATCCTCCATGAAGTTGTCCGAAATCTGTCGGCAGAAAAGAAAAGATACAAGTCACAGAAATGAAAACAGTCCTACAAACAAAGAAAAAATGTTAAGGTGCTTAAAGCAATAATTTTTGCTCATGTGGATAAGTTCCATACTTCAAAAGAATGCAAAAATCAGCTATAACAAGAACGTAGCCATATTCTAAACAAACATGGAGTGGGCTACATGAATCCTTTTTGGACATTATATTGGCTATAAAGCTAAGCCTGAAAGGTCAGCTCTGAATCAGAGAATTCTCGTTTTTTAAAAGAGAAAAGAACATCACAAGCATTCTATATTTGTTGAGTACAAGAGAGACTTGTGAACCAAAAGGTGATTATCATGCTACTAGAATGGAGCTCAAAAAAGTATCCACAATACATTCCAAAGATACTGAAGAGATGTATACTTTAGACTCGTGATCAGATGGATGTTGATGTCCAAATTTTTCCTTGAACTTTCTGAAAGTACCTGAAACACAAATGATGTAATGAATTGTCAGTCAAATCAAGTTAATGTTTATCTCATTACAAGGTAAGAACCTAGGCAAGAAAAATGTGTAAGACGTAATTACAAATACCAATGAAAATTGAATTGACAGCTGCAAATTCAGCCTACAATATGGCCTGAGTCACCTGACTAATATAAAGCTGATGGATGGTATTAAACAAACCAAGCCTCAGCTTCATAAAACCTATTCAGCTAGACGTGGTGGAACTAATGCATTATTATGACCTTGAAATTCATTGCTATTTTCATAGAAGTCGCTGGAACACTCTGATGCAAAAAAATAAACTAATTTACGATTGTATCTTTATTTAGCCAAAGGCAATGGTGGAAACAAAGATTATGACCACAGAGACTACCATCACGTTTCTCATATGCCTCTTCAGAAATTTTGTATTTCTCAACAAGTGACGTGTCTTCCAGCCAACCACCAGATGTTACAGATGATGGGTCTTGATCGATGACATGCAGCCGGAAACTACAAAAGAAGATATGATGTATCCAAATAAGTTAGAGAAAATTTAGTCTCAAGTCAAGTTGTATGTAATCACGAATCCCGATAATGGAAAGTGACAACTTCTTTTCATTTATATGCCACTATAACCACAAAGCTTCAGATTTGTCAGTTATAAACAAATGGATATTATAACACAGACAAAAGGGGCAACAAAAACTTGAGAAGTTACACCAAGAACCAGCAGAAACATCTAAGAGACTATGACTATTTACCACAACCACCTTCTGTCAAAGTAATTATTGAATGAAAAATTATTGGAATTTATTGGAGAGGAATCAAAATTAGAAAACTGTATAAAGATGCTGACATTTATTTGCACATGTTCACCAAAAAGGGGAGGATTTAAAATGAAACAGACACTGAACTGACCCATCTTGTGGGGAATAAAAACCAAGGGCTCTTGTGTTATCGCCTACATCTGCAACTTTATCACCAGTTTCGTCATAAAGCTCGAGGAACATTGAATCGACAGAAGTACCACATTTTTTCCACAACTTCTCTTTTACAGCTTCTACTGTCATCTGCCAAGAAAATCAAGATTATATATCTCAGACCCATCACAATTAAGCCAAGCAATTCTTGTTTCATGCCTCAAATGCTTTTAGCAGAAGAACCACATTTAATCTAGCCAATACTTTTACAATGAGTACATACATATTTCTTACGGCCTATATTACTTGAACTTTTCGTTTACAATGTTGTACCCGTGCCAGGTTTCATGCTTGACATGACATGTTTAAAGAGTTGTGCTTAAAATCAGCACAACTCTTTAAAAATACCTGGCACAAGGTCCAAGCACTGAGCCACAACCACAGACTTTACTAAAAAAATTAACCAAATGTTCTTTTGTGCAATTTTTGTCTTTTCCTTGTTGTCAAAGTTATATAAGACATATCTATATATTCTTCAGCAAGCTTACTGATTCTACAAATAACGTGCCTATGTACTCAGCTACCAATATCCAAATTCAACACGAATTTGTGATCATATCCTTTCGCGTGAAATTGACAGTTAACATGTTTGGTTAGATTTACAGAGGTGACAATTTACTGGTACTACAAAGTCATTTTTCATGAATTGATTGATAGTTGCACAAAGTTAATTGAAGAAAGACATCAAAACATCATTTAAGTTAACTAGAAAAAGAAGTCCACCTTTAGAGAGAATCGAATGTCAGCTGAAAAACTTTTGATGTTAGAATGGGTGACACGTAAAAGAATCGATTCATCCCCCTGAATTTGTAGCCGAGAACCCATGTCCTTCCTTTTCCCTGTAGCTACACTGAATATTGTCTACAATAAAATACATTCTTAAAAACCAAATATCACCTCATATAGAAAGCAAACTCAAAATTTAAACAAATGCTCGCCCAGCATTTTCCATTATCTTATAAACAGAAAAATCCCCCAGTTTGTTAGATTGCAGGGTATTGTGGTATAACTGACATTATATGTGCACATATATGCGACCTACACAATTTTGAGTAATCTGTATGCAACCAATCCAAACATGAAATTAAAATATTATACTATAATGATTTCATACAATGGTAAACTGAATTGGCAAGTAGCGGTCTGATTGGATAAAAAAATTCAAACATTTTGCCCCTGTTTGACCCCATTCTCTAAAAACTCATTTTTACCTCCAAAGTCATTCTCAACCACACATTTTTCCATTCTTCCAACAAAAAAATTTCGAAAGTAAACCTAAAACATTTTCCTACTTTTTAACCACATTCTCCAAAAAAATCACTATCACAAAACTCAATTCTTATGAAAATGGGGCTCAAAACACTCTTTTGTGTAACTGAGTAAAATTAATAATTAGCAATGTTCTGAAAACCGATCCGGTCATAGATCCGGAAAAGCTAAAGGGTCAAGGGTTGAAAGGTCGAACCGGGGTTGAACCGTTAATAATAAATAAAATAATTAATATATAATTTTATTCAATAGCAATATAAAAATAAGAACTTAAGAGCACAACAATCTAATCAAGATAAGAACTTAAGAACACAACAGTTTTTTATTTATTTTATTAGTGGGTAAGTAAGCTTTTCCATTAGAATCCAAATCTTATGACAACGAATAAATACGTATGATAAAAATATAAATCAACCCTACAAGATACATTTAGAAACACCAAACTATCAACACCTTCTAGGAAAAAGGGGGGGGGGGGGGGGGGGGACTTTATCACCCTTCACATCTCTTCACAGAGGATCAGTTTTTGGTGATGGCATAGACAGCATAAATGATTCCAGGGAGGTAGCCAAAGATGGTCAGCAGCAAACATATCTGTTTTTACTCGGATTAAACACTAAAAAAATCTGCAAATTAATAAAAAAAATAAACAAAATTGAATCTAGAACTAACCAGGTTAAATTATTTGCAGTGAATAGAGGTAATGAATTAAAGCAATGCAAAGATTTTTTGTTCCTCCACTGCGCTGATAGCTTGGCTGAAAAGTGGGGAAGATAATAAACCATCTCCCAATCCCACATCGATTTCCTTGACTTAAAGTACTAGAGAAGCCTGTTATAAAATGGGTTGGTCACTTATAGATGGGTATAATATTTGGGCTTTAAAACTGGGGCCTAACAAATATGGGTTGGTCAAAAATTAATAAGAAAGCAAAAATATCAAAACTGGTAAAACCGGTTATAGGTCAACCGGTTTTGCGGTTAGACCAACAAATTGGCCGGTTTTAACCGGTTTTCAATTATCCGATTTTTAGGTACCAACCGAACCGGTTTTTGTACTGGTTGGCGGTTTTCCCGGTCGGAACGGCCGGTCCAGTCCGATTTCTAAAACATTGATAATTAGACATCACCCGTTCCGAATCACCCTAATAAACCTGAAACGTGACATACGTCGATGATAGATGCTGCTAGGCACCGGACCCACCACTAAGGCAGGCTGACTTTAACCTTCTTTAACAATAGTGAATTTAATAAAAAATTTGAAAAAATTTCCATCATAAATCGGACTAAAATTACCTGAAAAGCAACAAAATTTTCCAAACTTATATTATCTAAAAGATACTTGGGACCATTTGTCCATCTAACACATACTAACCAAAACTATGCGTAACCAACTTGGTCATTTTACTATAATTTATAATACAACCCAAAATAATATAAAACTACAAAAATGCAGTGAGTCCATATACCTAAATACTTGAGACATTAACTTAATCATATGAATCATACAATCTGATTATGTCAAGTGGCTTCACTCGACATATCAACGGGCTCAAATGCTGCTCAACTCAGCTATCATATGATAAGAAAATGGGTAACAAAATACATGAGCTTGCAACTCAGTGAGTGACCAATTCACAAATATGTATACTTTTTTCTCATTTATATGTATTTACTGAAAAATCTTATTTATTATATTACAACTTTAAGAAATTCTAAAATTTGATAATTACTTTTAAGACTAAAAAATGATGGGATAATAAAATCCTTTACTCTTTAAATAAACAATTGTTAAGTATCTTAAATATAAGTAATTGACATCAACAAAAATTTGAGTAAAGATGGAATCTTTATTTTGTAAACTAAATAAACTGAATTCTGTAATATGAAATTTGATAAATTATGCCTGTAATAATACTGAAAAATTACACCAAAAGTACCCGAAATAACCATGCACGTGTATCAATTAATATTAATGTACATGGCAAAACTATTCATAATCTGATAATTCTGTAATTTTTAAATTCTGGTTATGCGCGTGCAGAGCTGCCCAAAAGTTATATATTCTAGTCATATACTATGGAATCATACTCACAATAGTGCAGAGCGAGTACAATCACCATATATAGTCATACATAGTGGAAGCATATTCGCACCCGTGCAGACTCGAGTAAAATCACACAGTGTAGTAAGGGTACTTTTCGGTGGTTTTGAAATAAATTTTACATATACTGAAATATTAATACTAATATAGCCCCTGTTTGGTAGCCATTTTTCCCAAAATGCATTTTTCTCTCTCTTCTTTTTAATCACACATTCTTCAATAAAATAATATTACATGCAAACCCAAAAAATTTTCTTAATTTTTAACCACACATTCTTCATCAATCAATTATTTAAAAATGCATTATTTCCCCAAAAATGACTACCAAACAGGGCAATAATATGATAATGAAGGGAAGACTTGGGTAAATTCACATAAGGTAATTTCTAGTGGTTTTAAATAAACTTTACATGTATTGAAATATTTAATACTGATATAATATGACAATAAAATAATTTAACTTAAATGAATTTAACTTTAAAAAGAACTGTTTATTTCATGTTGTCTGACTCAATCATCTGAAATAAGTAACTTTTACAACTTATATAATTTACTACAGTGTTCTAAAAAGCGCTCCTAGATGCAAAATGTGACTAAGACGCTTCGCCTTGAACTGCTTAATTCGCACCTAGGCGCGCATTAAACGGTCAACATTTTCGATGACCGCTTAAATTTTTTTTTTATAACTTTTCATCTTCATTAAATGTACCTTTTTTTTCTTCATTTTTTTTTTTTTTCAAATGAAGAAGAATATATTAAATTGGAGTTCGATAAGATTTAAGTTACATGCTATCTATGTTATATAATTAGGCGTGGGCAAAACCCGCCCAACCCGCTCAACCCGATCGAACCGACCGGTTTGGGTCGATTTTTGTGTATTTTTAGGTGGGTTTCGGGTGGTGGGTTGCGTTGTCGGATCGGGTTGGGTCGGGTTGTGGGTTAATCAGGAAACCCGACCTAAACCCGGCCCAACCCGACCCGCCTACTTAAAAAAAAAAACATAAAAATGGAAAAAAAGCCCTAAAGTTCTCTCACTCTCTGTCTCTCGTCTTCTCTTCCACAGTTCCACTCCCGTCTTCTCTCTCTCTCGTGTCTTCTCTTCCTCCACTCGCGTCTTCTCTTTCTCTGCCAATGAAGAACATAAGCAACTTGCAAGGCTGCAAGAAGTGTTCCTTCTCCACATACAAGGAGCAATACAGATGTTGAAAGGTACAGTTCATTGGTGTTTTGAGTTAAGATTCTTGTTTTTTGATTTTTTTTTTTTTTTTTTAATGTTATAAAATCAGAAAATCCTGTTCTGTTGTGTAATTTTTATTCTTTAATGGTGTTTTCAATGGTGACTATTGAAATTATTTCCAGATTTTCAAACTAATGATGATTTTTTTTATTAATCGTGTAATTTGATAATTGGGCTATATTTACAGGCTTGTCATTTTTAATTTTAGGTGAAAATCTTTTGTGTTCTTGATTTAGATTCGAACTTCTGGTTTTGGTTTATGATACCGTACTTAACCTCTGCTAGATGATGACTCATTGTTTGATCTATTGCAATTTTAATTTTAATTGGGCTATATTTACAGGCTTGTCTTTTTTAATTTTATGCTTCTTGCAATTTTCATTTGAATTTCTCAAATTTATTCTCTAGTTATCAGGGTAAGGTAGGAGAATAAGCTTGGGAGGTAATTTTCAACCCTTGGTTTCCATTTTATATGGTTTTGGGGTTTCGAGATAGAGATGGTTGTTTACGCATCAACGAGTTTTTGGGTTCAAGCATCACTATTTCTGTTATACTTATGTAGTTTACCATTGGACATTGGCCACGCGTTGGAGGATTGTAGTTTAGATTATAGATAGACAAGTTGGTCACACACATCTCCATTCCATAATGGGGAGAAATCCTTCCAGTATTGGGCATTAAGTGGGAAAATTAGAATCAAGAACTGAAGTTGGTCTTTTTTTTCCCTTACTGATGGTAGTGGGAGTAGACTATAGAGTAACATCTCATCAATTGTGGTCTCTGGTTTGAACTCTTTCTAGGGTGCATCGAGATTGGTAAGCAATGGATAGCTAATGTTGACATCAAGATGTTCGTAATAGTGGATATTGGTAAGAAAATTGGAACTCTAGACTGCTTGTATTTAACTAAATTTCATTTGAACGAGTTTCCTTGATGATGTGAAAAAATTCCATAATAGATCTCTTGGAGCTAATTTGATTGAAGAAGTTCCCTGTTCCACCTCAGAATTCTCAAGGCTGCAAGAAGTGTTCCTATATGCAGCAGGCTCTTAGACCAACTGGTAAATGGTTTCCTCAAATCAACTTGGTCTAATGAATCCAATTGTTGCAAAAGGAATGGTGTTGTTTGCGAACCGACCAACCCAACCCAACCCGACCGACATTTGGTTGGGTTGGGTTGGGTTTCAATCTTTACATGGGTTGGGTTGGTGAATTTCAATCAAACCGGCCATGTTGGGTTGGGTTTGGATTGGGACAAAAATCGACCCAACCCAACCCATGCCCACGCCTATATGTAATTATAATTTTTAAACTTATCTTTTTTTGTAGAAATTATTAAGTACATACAATATTTATTTCATGTATGTTTTATAAACTAATATAAAGTAATTAAGTGCTTATTTTCTGAAAAATAAGGTTTTCACTTACAGGGATATAGAAAGCAATCCCGTTAAAAGTTAACGAGCTTTATAACTATTCAAATTACAACTAAACAAATAAATTAATGCAAATTCACCACTCAACTTCTACATTTGCTCTTGCATCTCCATTTCTCTAAGTTTTCTTTTCTTTAATTATTTACCAGCTAATCACCTAACATGATCGAATATCAATAATCCACTAATACTTTCTGAATTCAAGTCGCTACCTAATATAACGCATATACATAATCCAACACCTGGACTCCAATAATTGTCCATTTAGCCTCATTCAAACCTTTAAAATCTGAGAAACCAGAGGTTTGACAAAAACAGTACTAAAATTTCAGAACATAGAAACGTAACATCAATTCTGTATAGAAAGTTGGCACATAAAATTTTGACAGAAATCGCACTATTCTGGACAGATTTTCGAACTAACACCACTGTATTACCTTTGCTCAAAAATGGCTTAAAATTGCTTAAATAATGGAGGATATCCAAGCTCAAATCCTTAAATCGAGTATTTGGTATCATATAAACACACGGAAATAAAGAATAAGTCTCTCTTCACAAACTCACTTTCAAAGTTTCACTTTCTTCAACATATCTTCTCCAATATTCATTTTCCCTTCCAAATCTATAAAGTTAAATCACTAATTGCAAATCTAAATGTAACAGTATTCAACAACAAAGAATTACTTACCTCTTGAAAATAAGGAGAAATTGGAGGAATGGACAACTGAAGCTTGAAAATGTCGGCCCTTACTTCTTTTTTCTCCTTTTTCTCCTCTCTTTCTTCCCTTTTGTTTTCGCTCTTTTCTTTCCCTTCTCTTCGACCTTCCCAAATGAAAAATGGAACCCTTTTTCTTTTAAATGAAGAAATAGTGTAATTGCAAATCAAGTCCCCAATATTCATATAAAATAACTTTTAGCCCTTTAATTATAGCAATATAAAACTAAATCCCTGGGTTCCTATTTTATTTTATTTTATTTATAGCCCTTAGGTACTTGTAGAAATAGAACCCATAGAAATTATTTGTTCAATTTAAATCCTCATTTGACTTTGATTAAATACTTTCTTAACTTTGACTACAAATGCGTGGGATATAACACTTCAAGGGTTTGCTCGAATTAAGAAAAACAATTGAACGAAAATGATAATTAAGCTAAAATCAATAAATAAAGCAGAAAACTCTAGCACTGACTTGATAGAAGATCTAGAGACTATGAATAGTGAAATACTTCGAGAGAGGAAAGTTTGAATGTAAAAATAAAAGTGGGCTCACGCACAGTGAAGATGGATCCATGGATTCGAAACCAATCGTTGTGAGTATTAACCTATTTAAAATTGTGGACTATGGGTATTTAAATGCTTTTGTTTAGCAGCGTAGGAGTTACAATTTTTTTGATAATTACTTCAAAGGGTGTTTTTTTTTTTTTTTTTTTTTGTGGTTTACGTCTCATTACTAACGTTCCTACCTGCCCTTGGATCTTGGTAAAAATGGTAAATCGCATATTATGTTTCCAAAGGTACAGGGTGAAATGTTGCTTGTATACTTACACTTACCCAAAAATCAAATTCATATTTCATATTCGAATTCTTGACGCGACAACCTCAAATAAAGTTTGATTTCTCCACATTTCCCTTTTACCACTTGAAGATGTGCCATGGGAGCCTTCAAAGGGTTATTTTTACATAATTAAATATGCAAATATTCGATTCCACTACCAACTTAAAAAGAATAAACAATGTTAATACATGTATTCGTACTCGATAATGTTAATGTTAATACTTATTAGGTTAATTGGCGTAAAACGTCCCTACCTTTGAGGTTTATTGTGAAAAATGTCTCTACATTTCATTTTTTGACAGAAAACGTCTTTGTCTTTCACTTTTGTAGCTCTCAAAGTCCTTTTCGTTTTTTTTTTACTATTTTACCCTTCTATTAGAATAAAACAAAAAGAAAAGAAAAGAAAAGAAAAATAAAGAATAAATTACAATTATGGGTACAAACTTTTAAAAATGTGCAAATCAGTCACAAACATGAGAAAATCATTACCCTTTAAATCGTCACTTTTGAAGGCAAAATTTTCAGCCTCCGATCACCTTGGCCGTCGGACCAACATACCACCTTGAAGCCCTCGTTGTTCTCTTCACAATTCACCCAACCACCAGCCCCCACTCCAGCAGATTTGACCAAAAAATTGAATCAAAATCAGATGAACACGCACAAAAAATTGGTCTGGTAAAAAAGCCTTCATGCACGATTTTCTTCCAATTTCGATCCAATCCATGGATGCACATGTTAATTACACTTCACAAGTCCCTCAAGCTTACATAGACACATCCATTCATGTTCAAATTATAGCAAATAACACAAAAAATAAAATTTTGCAACTATTTTTTGAAACAGCGTGTTCGTGGTCGGAAAACCCAAATTCCAGCTATGTTGGTGGTCCCCCATGATCGCGGACCACCTGGGCTAGCATTATCTCTTCATGGCGCAACTATTCCAATCATGGGTCATCACCAATTTGGGCGAAATGTGCACGAATTTCACATGATGTATCGTGACCACGCTTAGTCTGTCGAATCTGATTTTGGTTCAAATTTGTCCTTGTTCATTCACAATTGGTCAAAACTCGTATGTTTGGTGGGTGAACCATGGTAGAGAGGCGCTAGGCATGGTGGTCCGCAACTGTGAATTGCATCGTTGAGGCCGGAATTCGTGGTGGAAGGGATTGACCGTTTTGTGGAGGAAAAATTTTGTATCTTTGGTTTTGGTTTAAATTTTCGGTCAAATCTGACGAAGTTGGGGCTAATGGTTGGGTGGATTGTGAAGAGAACAATGAGGGTTTCAAAGTTCAAGGTGGTATGTTGGTCCAACGGCCAAGGTGATCGAAGGTTGGAGATTTTGCCTTCAAAAGTGACAGTTTAAGAGGTGATGATTTTTTCATGTTTGTGAATGATTTGCACATTTTTAAAAGTTTGGACCTATAATTGTAATTTATTCTTTATTTTTCTTTTATTTTCTTTTTCTTTTAATTTATTAGAAGGGCAAAATGGTCAAAAAGAAACGAAAAGGACTTTCAGCGCTATAAAAGTGAAAAGATAAAGACGTTTTGTGCCAAGAAATGAAAGACGTCAATGTTCCAATTACCCTACTTATTAAACTAATTATTTAGACAATTACACTTATAAAATAAAAAATGGTCTTAATAGCCAAAACTGTGGTGGATATATTACCCTTCAAAAAATCAATAATTTATTAATCGAAAATGTTACACGTATATAATACTTGACATAACGATTGATACTTGTATCACACATGAAAAAAAAATATTATTTTATTCAAATGAGAAAAGAATATCAAACATTATTTCTAGCATTATCTTTGTTTAGCATTATTCTCATTAATTCTCTACAAAATTTCCCCAAACATTTCTGTAAAGCGAATTCTAAATAAGAAGCTTCCAGGGTTCAAGGGGTTTGCAGAAAATTTAGAATTAGTATGTCATCATCATCCGATAGGCAGACGTCAGTCGCGGCCGGAGATCTGCAGGTGGTTACGGTGGCGGAGAGACATGTGAAAGCGCTCCCTCCTCGGCCTCCGGCTTCGACTTCTTCCAATGCCCTAGTTGAGTACACGCCACCCCAACCTAACCCTGAAGACGAGGACCTCGAGGTAAAACTACGCCGTATTATTGAATGTGTGCCAGTTCGGGTCAACAACACTTCTGGTAGTTCCGCTGGTTCTGGCTCCGGTGACTTTCATCAGGTATTGCATACCGATATGAAGTATTATTATGTCACTTACATTTGCAGTGTAATTTGGTTCATTTGAGTTGACTGTTCCTGGAAATTGTTATCATTTACGAGAATCGCGATATGGTATCACTAATTCACCTGAACATGGAATATGAAATGTCTGTACTTTAGATAATTGCCTTTTGCGAGCAATTTCATACACCATTCTTTTCCATCACGTTCTTTTATATAGGTAAGATTCCACAACAATATAGAACAAGCAAAATGGTGGTTCATTCGGTTGAATTCTATGTACTCGCAATACATTTGTTGGAAGATGTTGTTTCTCTTTGTAGAAAGCCGTGGTTGGGGGTAGGTAGAACTACATCTGAAGATCGGATGAGAGCTATTCTTGTTCCATCAATTGGGAGCTATCTGGGATAGTTTTAGTTGAAAGAACTTTGACGAAGAAAAGTCAAATGATTACAATCCTAATTGCAGGTGTCGTAATTTCTGTCATGGCAAACAAACTTGATTTGACTAGATATATGGTTAAAAGAATTTATGATTAGGCCCAACAGGTTGCAGCCCTTCTCTCACATTTATCTGTCTATAAGGCCAACTTGTGTTAGAGAGGCTGCCATTGTATAAAATCCCAAACCAGAAGCAAATATAGAAGCCAACTTTAAAAATCCCAAAACATGATCGTTTCACTTATGCCCAGTTTTTTAAGTCTAGGCTTCTAAAAAGTACCTGATCTCTGGTGGTAAATAAATGGACTTGATATTGAAAACCTAAAAGTTCACCACCAAAACCAATTAAAATTGAGGTGAAAGCATCTGATGTCCAAGATGCGTAAGCCTCTAGTTGTCAAGGGTACGCCTCGCCTCAAAGACCGCAAGGCGTAAGCCTCACACGCCTTAGGAAACAATGGATCCGTGTTGACATGAAATTGTGAAGTGCAACCATATTGAGTCTTGGGTTTATACTTGATATAGTATGTTGCCACTAACTGTTACTCCTACTTACCAAGCAATGGACAATTCCCCTTTTTAACATGGCATTTCAGTTTAGCAGGTGGATTTAGAGATGAAAGAAATTGGTTGGCTTGCTAATCCATCTGTACGCATTAATTTGGACCATCTGTGATGTCAATGTGTACAGCATAGTGGGACCCACAATATAACATGCCTGCATGCTCACACAAATGGTTTAATCCATGCTCTTGCAAAGCGCGAATGCATTTAGCATTTCTCAACAGAAAGTTGGGAGAATTCGGGGCTTGTTTGTCAAAAACTTTTAAAAGCTTTTTCTAACATCATTTATGTAATTAGAATGGGGAAAATGTGGCAACTTTATAAGGCAATCCTTGACTATTAGAACTGTATAGGTGACTGCAGTAGCTTTGATGTAAGGACTAAGGATATAGAGAATATAGTTGTTGAGTAAACACAAATGTGAGATTATGGGATGTAATAATAGCTTATAGTGAAATTGGTGCCCACCAAAATTCAATACGAAGAGGAAGGGATGAAAATATAATCATGCCCTAATCAATTGCAAATAATGGCACTTGTCATTTTTAATGCAGAGGAACCTGTTAATGAGCTTATCTACATTACAAAACTCATCTTTGGTAATATGTTATGTGTAACGACTCGAACCTCTCGCCTAAGCCGTTAACTTTCGTACTGTCCACTTTGGTTGAGCCTGCGTCCACTTAGCCCCTCACGGATTTCTTCGCTTTTCCCAGTATTCGAACTCAAAACCTCCATCATATGGAAGACTTGAGGCATTATGTCTGTGTTTAGAGTAAGAAACATTCTCTCTTTTGAGAGGAGGATTATTTCCCTGCTATTAGATGAGACTCCCTTGTAGAGGGGTGGAGTAACATTGAAATTCGAACATTGAAAACAGAGAACAAAATAGGTGTTGAACATTTCAAGTAACTAAATTTTAAGTACTGAGATTCAAGCTTGCAATTTATAAATTTAAAGCATTGTAACGATTAATATTTTATGTAATTATGCAAAGCTTAATTGTGAATGCAAAGTTTTTCAATTTCAATTAAAAGCTGATAATAAATTTAAATAAGAAGAAGAAACATGTAGCATCAACCAAACAGAAATTTGAAAAGGCATCAGCAAGTGCAGTGCCGACTATAGTTTTGGTTCATCGCCAAGCTCAAGTGCCTAAGGTTTCATTTATGACACCTTTCGTTTGATTATTTTATGTTATGTGTATGAATATATATGTAATGTAATAGTTGCAAGCATGAGACCAATATAAAACAGAAATTATTTAAATAGAAGCGATAAATCTCTTACTCTGTCTGAACAATTACCAATCTCACAAACCATACTGCTGCTGCCTGAATGCTGCAACACATGCAGCTGAAAAATCCTCCTTTGCAAAACATTGATTAATATTCAAAATAAAGTATGGGAAACAAATTGCAACAATCCATTTCTCCATCAAGGAACAAAAACACTAGTTTATAAATTTATACATGATTCACTCCTCCCAAAGAATGGCATGCAACAGTATTTGCTTTGTTGAAAATAGAGTTCTCTCTCTGTCTGGCAGTTTTCCCCTGTTATGTCTGAAACGCGAATTCTTCACTGGATTTAAATTATGCAGCTGACCTGAACACGAGGCAGAGATTGGACAAACTGTTCTTTAGATATTATGTGCAACCTTATAGGTTTGCATATTAGGTTTCAAAAGCGAGAAAATTGCCCGTGAGTATCTTATATTATCAGATTAAGTTTCGTTTCTTCTGCAGGAATATTCATGCATAGTTTTGGTCCTTTTGGAAGGTCTGATTATTTTAGATGCGTCAGAATATTTTTAACAAACAATTCAAATATAATAAGCTTAAAAATAGTTTTTAGCTTTTAGGACTTAATGTAGTTATTGACATCTCTTTAGTTTAACACCTCATGTTTATCTCCTAGCATGAAGATTTAACCCTTTTCGGGTCATGATTACAGTATCGGCAGATGAGACGGAAAGAACAAGATCGGCTTGCCAGGATGGATGCTGATTACCAGAAAAGGAAAGAAATTACTGAATTCATCCAGAGAAGGGAAGAAAGATTAAAAGCTGCGGAGGAGCGCTCAGCAAAAAAGCGTTTGAAACGACAGAGAAAGAAACAGAAGAAGCAAGAGAAGAAGTGCAAATTGAATGCAGTAGGAGAAGAGCATAAGAAGGAAAAATCTTCGGATGAATATGGAGACTCGGAAAATGATGAAACTGAGAGATGATTGATATGTATTTTACATTATGCTCCGGGACCCTAGTTTGGTTCTAGGATTTAAAATGAGCCATCTTGATTAGACATATCTAGGGTAGCCTTCCTCTTAAGTTTTCTCATGCTGTATCATTGTTGTGACAATTTTTCACAACTCGTTGTGCTTAAAAAATGGGTGGATCCACAAAAAAATTAACTTGTTTCTTAAAAAGAAAAGAAGGATGCTAGACGTACATATCTCATTTTACAGAAGTATTACTGACAAGACACGTTGGTGGGGTGGGTGGTAAATTTTTTGGCATTTTTATTACGTCATGGAACCTACACATGTGAGACTTTTGACATAATTTTGTAGAAAAATATTTGTACACATGGCTTTTCTCAAAAGAAAGTCTTCCGTTTTCGATGAACGACATATGCACAAGGACGTTGCTATTTGTACATCAGTGTTGACATTCCGGTATGTACACTTAGTAAACTCCTATGCACAATCCTATTGGTTAGATTGAATGGGATCACAAGAAATTGACAATTTATGCAACATAACATGGGACAGTATCAAAAAAATACATGGGACAGTATCATGTTGCTTGATATCGATCACCACTTGAATTGAAAGCCCAGTGACTTTCCACCTATTGGATTACTTATCTTCATTCTCTATGGAGACTCTTTTCCACATATTGAAAGTTGAATTAAGCTGCTCGGCAAGGGCTCAACATGGGCATTGGCCATAAAGTAGCTCTCTTTGGAAGTCAATAAAAGTCTATAAATAAAATTTGCATATAGATGTAGACAAAGCTGCTTGGCCCATTGGCCCTGACCATCCATGGGCGCCATGTGGGAGTCCGTTCCCTTTGTTCTACATGAGAGCTGTTTTATGGCCAGGGCCTAGGAGTGCAACATGGCGCCCCCTATTGGTGGAGGGTTCGTTAAAATGTATGTGGAGGGCAATATAAAATACTCGTGCGTATCTTAATAGCAAACCTAACCAAATTCAATGAAATATGTTTGTATATTGTTCGTGCTAGCTTCTCATTTTGCTTCTTTAACGTTTCGAGTGTTTGAACTTTTACTTCACTATTCATTGTAACTTTCAGTTACACTATTTCTTCTTCAAATTCTCTTCTTCCTCATTTTCCAATATTCAAAACTTCAATTTCTCTCATTTTCTTGCGACTCTTACCAATGAAGCTTGAACTTGGGAATTTCATCATATGAAACAAAAGCAAATCAAAACTAAATAACATGACTAATTCAGAACTGTGAAAAATAATAAACAACTAACTAAAATAAATATTAAATTGCATAGTTAATGCGAAAATGAATAATGCGCTTTAACTCTAAGCAATGGAGATTCATCACACAAGTACTGTTTCCTGCGTTTCATTCTTATTATTAATCTTTATGATTAGACTGGTTTTCTTACAAATTCTAATTCCCATTTGAATCTGACAAAACAAGATTTGCTCTTTAAGTCCATTAATGGAGCTTCCCAATTCAACCCAAAAAAATTATCCCCAACCCCAACCCACAAGACAAATCTTCATCCTATCAGGCCAAAGCAACATGGCGGGCCGCGGCGGAGTCGACAAGCAGAAAAAATGGGACGGTGTTGTTCCGCCGGAGTGCTCTCCTGACCCTTCCAAAATTCACCGCCTCAACGCCAACCTCCAGTGGGAGCCGGCAGCTGAACCCCTCCACTACGACATCGATTACAAGAAAACGTGCGGAGTGGGGCCCGGGATGTCGTTCGCAAACGCGGTGAAGGAGCGCCTGGAAATCATCGGCCTGGTGCCGTGTGCTGTAGGTGGGACCGCGATCAAGGAGTGGGGGCGTGGAACCCCACTGTACGAGAACATGGTGAAGAGGGCTGCAGCCGCCGTGCAGGGTGGCTCCGGTGAAATTAAGGCAATGTTGTGGTATCAGGGGGAGAGTGATGCATTAACCCAGCATGATGCGGACAGTTATAAGGAGAATATGGAGGCACTTATTCATAATGTGCGTTCTGATCTGAATTTGCCTTCTCTTCCAGTGATTCAGGTCAGTTGATTATGTTTTTCTGATCAAAATTATTGAGTAATTAAGCAGAAAATTGATTATTTTAGATTGAATATATCAAGATTAGTAGATAATAGCAATGCTATGACTAAGCATGATTCAATAATCCATACTGGTGTTTCTAATTAGTGGAATATTACCTTAAAGCTTAGCTAGACCCTGGAGTCGAAAAGGTAGAAAAGCAACAAGCACAAAATCTATCCATGTCTGGCATGCTATTAAGACTTGGAGTTCTCGCAGGATGGTGGGTCGTTTGAGAACATTAATCCTTGAATCCGATAGCTCATTTGAACATTTAGATAGATCGAATGGCTCGTCTGAGCATTATGATCTATGATACTTGTTGAGAAAACTAGTCCAAATCTGTACGTGATGGTTATTTATATTATCTATGATCGATGTATGATTTATGCCTTAATGCAGAGCTGAAAAGGACGGTACAATATACTGAGAAAGATTCTAACTTTTCCCTCCTATTATTTGGTGCTATCCAATTTTCTCCATCAAATGGGCCATCATAGAAACCATACATGTCATCTGGACTTTGATTGGTTTCCAAGAACCTTTTTTTCTATTTCATAGATTTATTTTTGTAATTGTTTCTTGGGGTTTTGGGAATCTTGGCTAGTACTTGTACTGTATGTTTCTAAATTATGTCTTTGCATGACTCGTTTCGATTTTTCTCACCCAAAATAATTTTCTTGCTCTTCATTGTCTATATTCATTTGCTTTCTTCCCCTTTACCTTCATTGTCTTCCTATCTCATCAGTTTCCTTTAATTCAAATAGATTTAGCTTCAAATTCAACCAATCTGAGCCTTTTAGTTCTCGTTTCCTAATTAGTTGTCTTACCAATTGTTCTCTTTATTTGATACAAATATAATCAAATGTTGAATTTTTGGTCCTCCCCTCGAGACAAAGGGCTCGATGGAAGGATGAATAGCACCAATCTTTAAAGAGCATGTTAGGATGTTCGTTGAGGTTCAACGTTGTAACTCATTCTAGTCTTCTCAATGAATAGGTTTTTATATTACTTGGTTTAGGTTTACACAATCCCAACCAATCCTGAATGTACTTGGATCAGTGACTAGTGTACACAGTTGTAGCTAATCACATAATAAGCCCACATTTGGTTTAACTAAAAAAATTGATAAAAATTTTAAGTCAAAGTCAACTATTAATATTAACTAAACATTACGGGTCCCATAACTTTTGTCAAATTTTCAACCACACATTACAACTTTATCAAAACATACTGAAATTTTGATTCTTAGCGAAATTAAATGGGCTAAATGAGTGTAAAATGCACATTAGCAAAAACAAAACAAGAAAAATCACCTTCCCTCTACACTGTAAGACAAGCAAAAATTTCCAATGTCTTACATTACATCTAAATGTTCGTTTTTTCAAGTTTTTTGGGACTAAATTTCCAACACATTTCTGGTTTTGTGACGACTTTGTTGCATTCTACATCGTTAAGCTAGATCTTGACTCGTGACTTGTGAACTTTTGAACACTGTGGGAATCTTCCCATATGCAAGTTCTCCCCATCGTGCTTATAACTTGTTCTAAATAAACTTTTACTTCTTTACTCTGATTTCAGCTCCGTTTCCCGTTTCCATGATATATGCAATTTTGTCATTTATATTACAAAAACATATCATTGTGTTGTATGTACTATTGGGTACCCTCCCCAATCCACCCCCGAAATGTCCATGTGAATCGAGTGTGCAGTGGCCTATGCATTTCTTTTTGGCTTAGTATGCTGAGTATTATCATATTACAGGTTGCAATTGGATTAGTTAAAGGCGAATTCGTGAACGAAATTAGAGAAATTCAGAAGGGGATTGACCTCCCTAATGTTGTGTGTGTGGATGCTATTGGATTAGAACTCAAGGAAGATAACCTTCACCTGACTACAGAGGCCCAGGCTCAACTCGGCCGCATGTTGGCTGATGCGTATTTTGCCCATTTTGGGCCATAGCCTTCTTCCTCCGCTCGTCATTGATCGATATTTCTTAATCTCTTTCGTTTTCTATTTTGTTTCCATTATCGGTGTGTGAATTAATGATGTATTTTTTTGAAAAATTATTCGGATCGTCATGTTTATTATAATGAAAATTTCATAACTATGATAGTTTAAGAATACAATATTAAAATTAATAATCTTGTAAAAAACTTTCAAAAGTCAGGAGTTATATGTCTGTGACATGTTCTGATAAATGATCACGATTTAATAAATTGTGTAATTGTGATTTAAAGTGTGTGACATGTTAGTTACATTAATGAGGCCACATGATTTTTGAAAAAAAAAAAAATAAAAAATTAATGCTTGATTAACAAAACTAAAACTTAAAAAACACGATTTCAGGTCATTTTCATTTAAACAAATAAGTGTTAATTAATAATAATTTCATATTAACTTGTTTGGCAATCATTAAAATATATATATTTTTTTATTCTTCAAAAGTCATTTTCTTCGAATAACACTTTTTAATGATTTTTAGGTAGGGGCTAAATTATAAGCATTTAAGGATAAAATAGAAATTTATAAATTATTTTTGGTGATGGTAGAGAATCTATAATAGACAAAAAATAAAATTCGCTCATTTTTTGTTTTTAAAAAATAGTAAATGTCTTTATGATTAGTATTAAACTAGTTGTACATTCCTAGTGTAAATTAAGTTTGACATTGTGTGATATGTTGATAATTGAGCTATTAATTTGAATAAGTGTGGTTAAAATTAATTACCATGGTTGCAGCCATGTGAAACAATATTAAACTTAATGTCAACTACAATATACATGCGGCAAAATTGAATTAGGATTAAACTAAACCTAATAATACGAGATTCATGAAATTTACCCTATATTATAACATAATTCTACTTGACTATTTTCTCAATATTTCCATTTTTACTTAAATTATTCTTCAATTACAATTTCCTCCCAAATAATTTTTTTTTTTTTTTTAAATTCCCGTCACATAAAAGCAGCAGTGTACGAGGTCTTTTGTTATGAAGAGCAATTCGTCATTCCCAAAACAACCAATCTTCGCCTATAAAATTCACTTGATATAGCTATTACGCCTCTGATAACGAGTCTCCATAGCAAAACAGGTCCACACTCCAAGGCGTCGAAGTGCCTAAGCAGCATGACTCCCAATTTATCGAGTAACTAAGAATCAAAGCAAGATTGTATTCCAAGTTATCAATGCACCATCAAATTCAACCTAGCCAAAAAAATAATAATAATAATAAAAAATTGTTGGAACAAAAATGTAACCTTCACCAACTCAAATGGGTCCCATAACTTATAATTCATTTACACTGCAATAATTTTTTTTACTTATTATTCTAAAAGTTAAATTTAAAATCAGTACTCATGTAATAAATAAAAGTAAAACATTTCTAACAATTAACACCCTAAAATAGATCAAATAAATAAAATTCGACAAAATCTGTTAGTTATGAGGTTGAGTATTAAAATTGACTACTTGTCTACTAATTACATGTATTTAAAATGTCCATGATTGAACAAATTGTTCAACAAAGCAACGTCAAGTAGATATCATTTTACTTTAGTGCTCAAATGAAGGGGGAAAAATCAATTGGAATATGATTCAATAAAGCAATATCACAGTATCACGTGATCATTTAACTAGGAATGCAAATCAACATGGATGGCAATGGATAGATAGAAGACGAGCAATTGAGCACTTATTTTTCAAATTGACATTGCGTGAATATCACATAATTTTCATTAGTTGAAAATATAAGTCAATAAAAATGATGACGAGTAGATTAGAACCATGAGTGTCACACTTATAAAATGGCATGACTTTGTCGCAAAATTAGGGTTGGAGATGATCCAATTCGGTTCGGTTTTCTTTAGAACCGAATTTAATTATGAAACCGTTTGAGTTCGATTCCCGGATTATGTACTATAATTAAATTTTTTAGTAATTACAAAGCTACATTAATTTAAATAATGACATGTTCAATCTTAACTCTTACAAAATAACGTAGTCCAATCTTCTTCTTTTTTGCATCTTTTTTTGTGGAGTTCTTTATAAATTTGATTGTTAAAATAATAGAAAGAAGAAGATAGCAAACTCACAATAATTAAGAGAGACGCAATCGAACTTCAATTTCATTTATCCAGAATGGTAGAAATGACACTATGGTATAATAACAGGTTTGGGTAAAACCTAAGTCGATTTGATTAAATTAGAATTGAACTGAAAATTAAAATTAGGAAATCATATTTTTGGATGCAAGCTAAATTAATTAGTATTTTTAAAAAATAATAATTTTACTTATTTAAAATAAATAAATCAAAAAAATTAAGGAGATTCAATTTTTATTCGGTTCTTGATCTAGAACCGAGAAACGAATCGAGCACGTCGATTATCGATTCAGATACCTGTTCTAATATTTAACTTAAGAAGAATCGCTCAATTCAATTCAGTTTGGATCGGATTTGATTCGATTTGGGAATTTTGCCAACCCTAGGCGGAATCTACCCAAGGATAAACAGATAAAATTTCAATCTAGGTAAATGGCTGAGGAATAATTATGTTGGTGTATCACTTGTTGGCAAGACACTTGTGGTTATGGGCTTTGGGAAAGCTGGATCAGAAGTTGCTAGACATGTGATAAGTGCATTTTATACACTTATTCAGGTTAAAAAACATGATTAATTGTGAACGTATATGTTGAATTATGGCTTAATTCGGTACAATTTGTATTTACAGGACAACATTGATGGATATAACGAGGAGTATGTAAAAACGAGTGAAAAAGGACCAAAATGGAAGAAAATGAAAGTTCAAGGACTAACGTGCAAATATTCAAAAGTTGTGTCGAACCAAACGATGAAGATTTGAGAGTACTAGGAGTCAATTGGTTGAAAGAAGACGTCAAAGGGATGAAATATCATCAAAGTATGATCACACATCCATTTCTAATCGAAAAGTTATGCACCGATTTTTAGCCTCATATTGAGACCCATTTTTAACATGATAAACGATCGAATTGGAAGATGATATTTGAATCAAAGTTGTAGCTCTTTGAGTTATCTTTCCAACACACTTTGAATCACTTCAATCAGACATTGGTAGAGAAGTTATGACCAAAATATTGAAAACTGTCCAGCGGAGTAAAAATTGAACCAAGCGGTTACTTGGAAGAAATCTCAAGCGGCAGCCCAAGCACCTCCAGGGAATTCAGGAGGCAAAGTTCTAAAGCCAAGCAGTTGCTTGGTATGTTTCCGAAGCGATTTTTCTGATTTTCTTTTTTAAATTAAACACTTATGGAAACTCGATATTGAACTCTTTTATAACCCTAAACTTGACTAGAAACGGGGGTTACGCAATTTTGGAGTAGAAAAGAGGATTTTGGGAGTAAAATACAAGGCAACAACACGAAGATTCGAGAATTCATTACAAAAATCAATCGGGTGATGTCTTCTCCTATTGAATTCATTGTTTTCTCTTTTTTTCCATACTAAACTAGATTTTATTGTGTTAGGTGAACGATGAACTATGTAATGTGATATTTCAATTCCTAGTTTTATATTTTTGACATTAAAACACGTTTTTGAATTTATTGAATAATTTATATGCATTGCTTTTATCTATAATTATATGCACAATGATTATGTAATTGTGGTGGTTTATTTCATCCATTCGAAAAAGGAGAAATAGATTAGACAGGATATAAATTATCGTAGAGTCCGATAGGGGATAGAAATATACCGCTATGCCTTACGTGAATCTCTAAGTGTTCATAAAATTTCATGCATTTTTTTATATTTGCTCCCGTCATAGAGATATAGTCGGTGTCGTATATGAAAATAGGTTCAAACTTAATCGAAAGAGAATCTTGAATAAAATAGGAACATTAATTTGTCATTATTCAAACGTGTTGTCAAATTGTAGAACTAGGGTTGAAATAGATCGTTGCATGGGGATTCGCGAACCTAGTACGCTTTTTATTTTATTGTTATCTCAAACTTGCATTTAGTTTCATCATTGCACTTAGTATAATTTTGCAATCCAATTTTGTACGTTCATTCACACTTGCATAATTAAATTACTTAGTTTAATTGCAATTTAGTTATAAAATCCAAAACACAATTCTTGTTTCGGTTAAGGTCGAATTAGATAGAATCAAACTATTAAATCTCCGTGAGAACGATATTTGGACTTAAAAATTCACTTTATTATTTGAAACGAATCGTATACTTGCAGTACTATAAGTCGAACATGTACTTTCGGCGTGTCAAGTTTTTGACGGGGCTAGGTATGGATGTAATTGCGCATGACCCGTATGCCCCTGCTGACCATGCCCATGCAATAGGTGTAGAGCTTGTGAGCTTCGATGAAGCTATTGCATCTGCCGATTTCATCTCACTTCATCAATGTCGCACGTGGGAGAGTGATTGATGAAGAAGCCTTGTTGAAGGCACTTTATGCAGGAACTGTAGCCCAGGTTTTTGCTTTGTCATAATGGAAGATCCAATGATCTATTATTTATATAGTTCAGGGCTTCTTTTGTCTCTTGTATCGTCGGTCGCTAGACATTTGGTGCCTGCTCTCGTTGATATCTGAGGAGGGATATCCCTTTTTTAACGGCATAGGTTTAACTCCTGTGACAACAGTCTTCTATGAGGTAGTAAACTACCAAATGTTAATGGAGATACATTGAGTTTGTTTCTTGTACAATGCATACTCGATTAAATCAACACCATCATGATACGATATTACTACGAGTATTGCTATTTGTAAGCGGTGCTTACCCACATCTATGACGTGACATTAATTGATATGACATCTTAAATTCTACATTTAATCTCCATTTGACAAATTTATAAATCATTTATAAATTGGTCATACTTCATTTTCAAATATACATTTCAATAGACCCACAAGTATTAACTTTTTATCCACCACTAATTTCTATATATTTATATATTAAACCTTACATAAATTCTTTACAAAAGGGAGGCTAAGATGGCAAATCAATTAAAGCAATCTAAATGCCATATCAGTACATACTCATAAGCATTGATGATGAATAGCATTATTCTATTACGCACACTACAGTATTGCTTCTTCTTCTTCTTTTTGTCCTTGACTTCATGCAACTTAAATTTTGAATTTGAGTTGGGACAAAAATATCCCCGAATGGCCGAATCTGTGTTAGGAGTTGGTTTTACCTTTTCCATTTCTTTTACCTGTTTTCATTTTGGTTCAGTGTCAAATTATAGGCATGGACGAAGAGCTCAGAAAGATCTGGATGACATCTAAATTGGTAATAGGAACTTGTGCATGAGATTAGGACCAGGAAACTTGCAAACACAGTACATATAGTCATTCTATGGAACTTTCCATCTCCCTTTCCCTCATTGTGAACATTGTAGTCTCGGCTTTATTACGTTTCATATCTTCTTGGTGGAATACGTGTTGCCAAAAGTTTCAACTGTGCAAATTTAAAACGACATTTGGTCTTAGATTGTTTCACCACACAACCACCTAATTGGTAAACAGAATGAGTTTTATTTATATAATTTCTTGATTGCAGGTTCTCACTGAGCTAAAGCCATTTGTTGCTCTTGCTGAGAAACTTGGTAGGGTTGCTGTCCAATTAGTTACAGGTGGAAGTGGTGTGAAAACTGTGAAGGTGACATATGCCTCTGCCAGAGCTCCAGATGACCTTGACACAAGGTCGCTTCGTGCGATGATCACCAAGGGTCTGATAGAGCCTATTTCCAGTGTTTTCGTTAATTTGGTGAATGCTGATTTCACTGCTAAACAGAGGGGACGCCGCATAACTGAAGAACGGATTTTCCTAAATGGTTCACCCGAAAATCCACTCGAGTTCATCCAAGTTCAGATTGCAAATGTGGAATCAAAATTTGACGGCGCCATTTCTGAGTCCGGGGAGATTAAAGTTGAGGGACGAGTTAAAGATGGCATTCCACATTTAACAAATGTAGGGTCTTTTGAAGTTGATGTAAGCTTAGAAGGTAGTGGGAAGCATTTTGGGTGAGGAGAATGTGAATGTGAGTTTCATAAGTGTTGGAAGGATTGCTTCAAGGAAGCAAGCAGTAATGGCTATTGGAGTCGATGAAGAACCAAAGCAGCAGTCACTATAGAGGATAGGGGAAATTCCCGCGGTTGATGAATTTGTTTATCTTAACTTGTAGGATTGGTATCTGATGCTTAATGTTAAAATTATTCTTGCCGCCGGTAGCTTTAGCTCGGTGAACAAATAATTGGGTTGTGCAATCAGAGCCATGTACTTCATTGAGTGATGTTATTTTACCCAATTTGTAATTGAGATTTGAGTGTATGCATCTTTAAATTTCTTCTACGGGACAAACTTGTCCATTTCTCAGCTTCAAGAATGATATAGGTAATAGGTGCCTAAACTTATTGCATTTTGCTTCATCTTCTCTTGCTTGATACTGCATACTGGTGCAGTGGTGCCTGCCGAGAAATTAAAATTTTCGAATATTTATGAATACTCTTTGGTAAGGTGAATATTAAAGAAGAGAAAGCTCAAATTTTGCAAAGTGTTACCCAGTTCTTCAAATGCTATGCATCAAACAAACACGTAGGAGTTTTTCTGGCAATAGCAGTGTCAAACTGCTAACCAACTTTTAACAGCCGGAAAATAGTCGATGGATTTCTTTCTTAGAAGCTCCTTTTTATTACTTGAGCATATCATTTAGCAGTTAGAAACCATACGAATGGTTCCTCGTGCCACAGAATCTGTACAGTATCTTTAACCTTTGCGTCTGGAAAGTAGTCACATCTCTTTCAATTGTATTATAACATTGAGATTTGTCCGACACTTGAAAGAGGAAATTTCAGCTTTGCAGAAGCAAATAGTAGAAAAGGAACTATATGCAAAATAACAAGATTTTTTCTTTTTGAGTAGATCTCTCCTTTTCCATCTTCGATCTTAAAAACGAGTTAGAGGATCCTGTGAAAGGCAAAAAATATACTGCTCTTGTTCCACCGGCGTTCTATAATGGAACAAGATTGTCCAGCCCATAGACAAGACTGTCGAGTTCCCTTTCTTTGCTATCAGATTGCAGGTTCTAACACATGTATTGGTAATTCTGCAAAAGACCAATCTATAATGTCATCAAACAAGTGGAAACATGAGAACAGCTACCGTCTTGCAGTTACGGTCATATTACACATTTATACTCATGCTAGAAAATTGAAGAATCGATCCATGTTTTCAACTAATATTAAAATTCACTCCAACTAATAAAGTAATACTCAATGATCATAATTGAGCAGTAAACAATTTATGATCAAGTATGAACATAAGAACGGCAACCTTGTGAGTTATGGTGGTCAAGTTACATTCATGCTAGAATAATCAAGAGTAATGCATGTTTTCCATTGTTATTGAAATTCGCTCAAAATATTATAGTAATGCTCTATTATCATAATTGAGTAATCAGACTATGTGGTAGACGAGATACCAAAAGCGGCCGGTTGACAAGGGCCATTGTCGAAAATCAGATCTCCATTGATTGAGTCTCAACTAAAGCTTCGGACTTTTTCCTTTTGCTTTCTTTTTTCCAGATTTCTTGTCCTTCCTTTTAGGTTTCTCATCCACGGCAGGTTGTGTATTCTGCAAATGTTGATAAATGGCACCCAATGGATCTGATTGGAAAGTAGGATGGTTAATGACTGTCTTCAACTGATTGCTCTCCTTCAACCTGATAATGAATATCATAGGAACAAGTCACAACATAGTGAGGAAATAATGGCAAAATTTAATTGTCATGAAGACTTACACTAGATTATTTCTGGTTTTACTGTTGAGTTTAAATTCAGCAGGTCTTGATTCTTCTGAAGCCTTCAGCTCCGGAAGGAAATCTGAGAGGGAAGAAAGATCATATGCCTTCAGTTTCTTTTGCCGGCTCCTTTTCCGTTGCTTCTTCTCCTGGTAGCACCACAGTTACTTCCTCAGAAGATAAGATAGGTAAATAATTTTTCCTAAAATGAATCAGCCAGCCATTATAAGAACCCACTGCACCCCGAAGCAGAGGAAGGTTTCTAATAGATGTATTCTTAATATAATGTCTAAATCATCGTGGGCACCAAGGTTTTCAAATTCTCACATTTCCTCACATTCAAGCTCTGATGCAAAACTGATCTATATCCAGCTAGGCAGCTACTAACTTTTACCCATGATACATGATAAGCTGATAACCCAGAAAGATCAGCACCTATGATGAGATATATCCCATCAACCTATTAATAAGTATTTAAATACTTAATCCAGAAAATTGTATACAATCACATTAGGATAACTCCTTATGAGCTGAACAAATTTACGCATAAACAAAAATGCACTGATATGAATAGATCCTAAGAAAAGAGCTTCCAAATTCCTCGTGAGGCTTAAAATTTTCCGAGTCAACCACAATCAAGATATTAATTTCTTTTAGCGTAATTAGCATTGCGTTCATATTTAAAATTGAGGACATTACGTCATTTGTATGGAGAAGTGGAAACAGATAAAAGATTCATACCTTAGTAATAGATTTTTGAGCAACGGCATTCCGGATAGCTACAAAAAGCAATAATCCACATCAAGAATTGTAGATTTAATGCTGAACATCATTCAAAAAAAAAAATAATAATAAATCAATCAATAAAATAAAAAATAAAATAAAATCAAACTCTATATTTTACTAATTCTAGTTCTAGGTGATACATACTTTCAAATTCGTTAATGCAGAAAAAAGCACTAGGAATTATGCATACAGTTTGAAAATATAGAATTCATTGTAAAAAACACGTACAATTACGAAATTGAATTTGAACTTTTATTTAAGCGGAGCGTATTACACCAATTACAATTAGTGCAGTGAAATAATAGACAAGTGCGCACTTACTCTCATAAAATTGAACTTTTTTGTCGAACTTGCGATCTGCACGAGTCTTTCCCTCTCCATCTGGTACGGAACTAACAAAACAAAAAATTAAATTAAATAATGGAATTACATTCGCGCACGAAAACAAATTGTTGAAATGAATCTTACCGCGATCGAGTCTTCCCCATCACTGAACTTCAAATAGTCCTATAGATTTATAATTTTTGATACCTGGTACGTCGAATTAAAATCAGAATTTTATTAAGACAATTGCATTTAGGGTTTATTGTTTGCAGAGAGAGGCTGGTTTTAGGAAACAATACTAAAGTGTAACCAAATTCAATTTTAAAAGAAAAGGTATAAAAGTTGAAAACTTAGGTGGTAATTAATATATATTATACATAAAACAAATTCTAATAAAATTAGCTTATAAAATACACACTTTCAGTTACTATTCTAAACGGACTCTTGAAAACAAGATCGAGCAAAATATTAAAGTCACGAAGATCACTCCGGAGCAAATATTCTTCATTACCACCATCAAAATCTGATGAGTGATGCTTGGGGTACAGGAGGTGGTTCACAGGAGCCTACAAGCCCCTCACTGTGGCTGGGTCCACACAATTTTTTTAAATTCACTGTGGAGCCCACCCCACTGTGAAGGGTCTGTACGCCTCCTGTGAACCACCCCCTGTACATGGGGCTTTACTCAAATCTGATTGTTTGAAAATTATTAAACTATTAAGGTCACAAATCAGAAGTTATGAGAAGATCGAACAAACAGAGAACTCATTGAAGCAAATAATTTCGATTCTCATCGTCAAAATCTGGTTAATCGAAACCAATCAAACAATTGAGATCACAAATTAAAAGTTGTCAGCATTGTGTATTAGAAATCGAACAAAGAGAGAACTCACCAGAGCAAAATTACTTCGATTCTCATCGATGAAATTTGATTGATTGAATTTGTGACCAGTTCAGAGAAATCAATGGCATGTGACGAGTTCTTTTGAATTTGTGATCTGTAACATATGCACTTTGACATGTGACATGTAACCTATAAACCATTACATGTGATATTGATCCAATAACCTGTGACCAGCTTTCTTAGATTTGTGACATATGGACATTAATTTGTTACCTATACAATATGACATGTGTGACCAGTAACATGAGAACTATGACCTATGAAATTGAATTTGTGACATGTTACTAGTGCACTAAGATGTGACATATCTATGACTTGTTTAATTTAGGTCTGTTACATGTTCACATAGATCCGTGACTTATACAAATGACGTGTAATCTATGAAGTGTGACACGTGACATGCGAATATGATTTGTGACTAATTTTGTTTGATCTGTGATGCGTAAACATTTATCTGTAACCTATGCACAATGGACATTTGATCTATCACCACTATTGGGATCACCACCAGATATCAATATAGCATTTGACAGGCACTTTATAAACACGTTACCATTGTCCACACCGCCACCAAAAAATCACCTAAAAACCACCACAAAACACCGCTAACACAACCACAAATCACTACCACCACAAAAATACCTAAAAAAAAGGATCACAAAATTGAGCGTCGTTGCAGCAATGAACCTAGCGCAATGCACAATAACGTTTGCCACTGTGTGCGATCTAAGCGTCGCAGCTCAGATCGACAGTGCTCTAAGCGCACGGCTCAGATCAGCGGCTCTCTGAGAATCGTTATTGTCTGAGAAATAGCGATTCTAGCATTGCTAAGCGTGGCACTTGGTTCGTTGCTACTTTGGTGCTCCAAGAAAGAAAAAACAAAGATGATAGAGAGAGAATTTAAAAATTTAAGGAAAAAAAACAAGCACTTGAGACCTCATTTTAGAGAAATACTTTGATAGGACCGGGGGGCAGACCCACAAAATTTTTCCAGTGCGCGCGATATTAGTAAATTTAAAACAAAAAAATAACAATTATCCAAAAACTTATTTCAATGCTACCACTAGTTACAGAATATCTTCTCTAACTTATTTCACCTAATTTTATATGCTATTCTCTGTCTTTTCTATAGGCTGCTCAAATCTTATATGTGCCCTATTTCAGATAGGTTGCCTCAGGAATTATATTTTCGCAAGTAAAATTCAGGTCATTTGATTTTAAAACCTACTCAAATTACCCAATCATCCAAAATCTTTAGCAGCCAGTCATGAATTATGATGTTCTTAAGTTTCAAATCCAAAACGACATCAAGAACCTAAAGCATATAACCAAACAAGCAATGCTAAAACATAGTTACCTCATTAAGAAATTTCAAATCGAGCAAAATTTACATTCTAAATTAATCATTAGATCATGCATCTTGTTTACAGCCATGAAAGTTTTAGTAAATTATATGCATAACTCCCTCTAGTTAACCTGCTTCAATTGACACCCACGGTTGACGGATTTACTACTTCAATTTAATGAACTTGGGGTTTAGGTGGAAATTGGGGGTTTCAAAGACACCCACGGTTGATGCACTGCTTCAATTTAGGGACGACTAAAAATTCGTCATAGTCGATACCCGCAGGCCACGCCCTGAACGGGAGAGGGATTACCCGTTTAATCGGGTAATTGGGTTGGGGACGGGGAGAGTTTTCGCCCCATGGCAGGTATGGGTAACAGGGACCTCGTCCCATTCAATTTTTTATTTAAAAAAAAATAAAATTCAATATTTTAAATGAAAATTTTCACGAAATTTCATTAATTCTAATAGAGTATGGTAACTAAGATTATCTAAGGAATATGATAAATAATAAAATTTTAGTTTACTAAATATATTCGAATAATTTAACTTTAATAAATAAATTAATTAAAAATTTTAATAACTATATTATTATCTCACTTTGATGAATGAGGACAATTTAATGAATTATAAAAAACTTTAAAAAAATTAAATAGGTACATAAACAGGACAATGTCTTCGTCCTACTTTAAACAACGGGGCAAGCATGGGGCTGAAAAATGCCTGACGGGATGGGGTGGGGCTCCAACTCGAACCCATCTCGTTCTCATCCTTACTTCAATTTCATGAAATTGGGTTTTTGGTGGAAATTGGGAGTTTCAGGTTTGGGAGGGGTTTGTAGCCAGGAACGGTGAGAAGGATTTGTAGTTTGTAGAATAATATTGGGCCAAATCAAGATTAACTTTGAAAAAAAACGAAAGTAGCACTTTTTTTTTGACATTTTTAAACGTGTACCACCGACACAACTAACTTTTAAATTCAACATCTCATCCGATAATAATCCTCTGCCCTTTGCTTTCCCATGCTGACTTGCAAGAAAAATAATGTTTGTTCACACTCAAAAATAGGGGAAAAAATAAATAAATAAATTGGTTTGATAGTAGATAATTGGGTGTTTGTTGTTTTTATTATTTCAAACAGTCTAATCATGTGTTAACATGTGTGTACCCTTTTTTTTTTTAACCTGTTTGTGTAGCATGTTTGGACCTGTAATTGTCAAAAACTGTTTTGCGCACTTCTTCTTTTACATTATTTAATCATTTTATTTGGAAAATAAATTTTCAAGTGAAAAATAATGTATAATTAAAAAGAAAAAATTATAAATTATAAATTTCACTGAAAGTTATGAATTGGAAAAAATAAATTAAAATACATACTCTATAATGATAATAAATAGCTGCTCTGTCAAATGTTATTGTGATAATTTCTACATTTTATGATTTTTAGTATAATACAATAAATGCAGACTGTAGTCGTAAATTTTAGCTCATGTTTGGTATATATTACTTATTTATTTTAAATTTTTTATTATCTTAATAAATTAATTTTATACGTTTTTTTCCATAAACACTCCTTTCTCCAAAAGACTTAAGAGAACGTTCTCTTCGTATTTCAATTTTGTGTTTTGTATTTTGAATTTATTTTGTATTTTGAGTATTCATTTTGAGATTGTTGAAAATTCGTTCTTTTTGTCGTTTTGAAAAAATATTTCTCAATCCTTATTTTTTGAGTTTTGATAGATTTATAAATAAAACAGTCAAAATATAAAAAAATTATTTTCTATTTTTTTCACAAAATTTTCAACTATTTTTAAAAATTTGTTTTTGAAAATGAAAAAAAGAACGCATTTTTAATGTTTTGAAAAATTAAAAAGAGAAAATGACTCTAAAACAGCAAAGAAATACTTTTCACGAAATTAACATGCCCTTGTATTACTGCAGATTCATACTCGTGACTGTTCAGGGATAAGAAAAATTAAAAAGTCCGTGCTTAAAAATTGAAACAGTAAAATATCTATAAAAAATAAATTAAGGACGTTTGACTGACAATTAAGACCTTGGTTTCCCACCATAAGCCTGATGGCAAATCGAAGCAGGTTTCTGGGATTTTGAGCAAAGTTGCGAAGAAACCGGGCAACTCGTCAAGCAGTTGTCCCCCAAGCTACCAGTAACCGCCGTGTCGCCGGAGAAAAATTCCTCAGGCGGCGATCCATTCAAGAAATTCCCGTCAAGAAACAACCTCTGTAATGAGCCCTTCTTGGTGTACTCTTTCGGGATCGGTCCACGTAACTGGTTGTAACTCAGTCCCAGAGACCGAAGCATAGTGTAATAAGTGAAATTCGCAGGTAAAAATCCATTAATCCTGTTGAAACTCAGATTTACAGCGACGAGTTGGCTGTTAAAGTTTGTGGGAGGCTTTGGGATGATAATACCTGTAAAGCTATTATTGGCTAAATCGATTTGCTGCAAGGAAGGTAAGAGGAAGAGCCAAGCATCGAGAGTTCCGGTGAAGGAGTTTTCACCGAGTTCCACCACCATCAACTGAGTTAACCCATTGAATGATGAAAAAAAAAAGAGATCCTGTTAAGGAATTAGCTTTTAAAGCGAGTTCGTTAAGGTTGGGAGGGAGATTCGGGAGTGACCCAATGAGTTTGTTGTAGCTAAGGTCCAGTCTCGCCAAGCTGGTGAGCGATTTCATCGAGTTCGGCAATGACCCAGAAAGTGAATTCCGTGAAAGATCAAGAAATTTCAGAGACTTAAGGGAGGTAACAGAAGGTGGGATTACACCAGAGAACGAGTTGACTCGAAGGATCAAGTTTTGCAGATTAGGAAGAAAGAATATAGAAAACGGAATTGGGCCGTAGAAATTATTCTCTGTGAGATCGAGGGTGATGAGTCGAGTTAAGTTTGCAATGAATGGAGTGAGTGTTCCTGAGTAGCCCTGTGAGTCGAGGGTGAGTTGAACAACTCGGCTTCCACTGCAAGTGATGCCACAGGTGAAATGATCGACTCTAGGAACGGAGCAAGGGTCGGTCGAGAAATTCCAAGTGCCGAGGCAAGAATTGGGAGGTATAGAGGCAGGTTTAATAGCGTATTTGAAGGCTTTGAGGGCTATAATATCTGAGGAAAGGGTTAAGGAATGGACAGAAAAAATAGAAGAAATTAAGAAGAAGATGAAGAGGTTAGATTTAGGTTCAGCCATGGTGAAATATTGTGAAGAATTTTGTTATTTTAGGTTTAGATTTTGTTTGAAGGAGTTGTATGAGTTTTTCAGAGTGGTGTGAACTAGATAGTGATGTGGGGCTTTCTTCACACCGTTGTACACACTACACAGCAATAATACAAACAGTACCGAGGAGAATTTTGGTCCCTTCAAGGACTACACTTACCTTTGGTTTGCACCTGCGATGTGGTCCATGTCCAATTTTGTGACAGTTTATCAAGTAAGAATAATGACACTTGACCAGCATGAATGACACTTCGACACCATGCGGGTTGTGTAACACGATTAATCCAGTAAAGTCATTAGAATTTGGCCGTGCTACTCGAACAGCCCTGTTTCAATTTTGCTAGATATATGTTTTTGTGTACATTTAGCATTACATCCCCTATGTGGAGGATGGAAGTGCATTGATGAAATTTCAAGATTCTAAATTAATGGTGTAGATAATTTCACATGATCAATGTAATGAATGATGTCAAAGATAATATACATGTAGCATGATTACACTTAGTATTACTATAAAAATAAAAAAAATAAAATTTAAATTTATTCATGGTGCTTAAGGCTTGACATTTTAATAGGATCTAAATCTTCAGGATTACGATCTCTAGTTTTGATCTGATTCTAGAAAAAAAAAAAAAAATGGAAAATGAGAAGTGACAGGGTTCGGAACAGTTCTTGAACTGAAACTGTGAATATTCGACTTTGGATTTGAATTTGTTTTTTTTTTTTAAGTTTTTTTTTATTATTATTTATTTTTAACAATTTATTCATCCTAACCCAACGATTCAAAGAGATGCGATGGAAACGATAGAATTGGTAGAAAAATCAATAATGTTGATTGTTATGTATTTCCAGAGGAATAAATTATGTTGTTTTTAACGTTTATAAAATCTAGTCTTTTTTTATTTTTGATTTTAAGGCCATATTTGACAATCATTATTTGAAAATTATTTTTTTACCTACTCATTTTTAATCATATATTCATAAAATAAAATATTATTCATATATATTAAAAAAAATGCTACATTTTAATCATACATTCTCATAAAAATCACTATTTAAAATATTGTTTTCCTGAATAATAAGGGTCTGTTTGATTAAAAGAAAATGAATGACAGGAAATTGATTTGCTTAGAATTCGTTTGTCTGAGAATTATAATTAATTGTGTTTGATTGATATAATTTTTCACCTGAAAAATATCGAAAGTTTGGTGTCCGTTTAGCTTTATTTTTCATGAAAGTTGTTCATTAAAGTGATAAATTTTTTCACTATTGGGTCTAAAATTTGTTCCAATTGAAAAAAATAAAAAAATAACAAATTTTTTTTAACATACCAAATATCATTCGTTTGATTTTATTTTTCATACAAATTATCTATTAAAAGGACAAATTTTTCTATTATTGGGTCTAGATTTTTATTGCCAAAAAAAAAAAAAAAAAAACTGAAAATTGAAAACCCACCAAAATGGTGGGAAAATATTTGTACCAAAAAGCTAGAAAATGTGCACGTGTGAAAAAAATCAAGAAAATATTTTTTATGACAAATCTGACTAATCAAACAGCTAAAAATAGGAACTAGAAAAAAAAAATTCTAGTTCCGACAAATAAAATATATCAAACAGGGCCTAATTGTCAAACAAGGGCTTTATTTGTTCTTGGACTATCCAATCTGGTGTTTATGCTCAGAGTAAATATTAGATGTTATTTGATTGCATATTTTACTGGATATTAGATGCTATTTAATGACATATTTTTTTTTTTTTTGTATTTCTACTAAATATTGGGAGGATAATTGTATTGTCGGCTCTTTTTTTTTATAAATAATATTATAGAATCGAATCCAAATTGGAATTGATGTTTGAGTTCGTTTTCAATTTCAATAATTATGCGTACCCGAGTTATTTCATTTACGAAATAGTCTGAGGTATAGCGGTTGATCCACTATTATAAATTTGTTCAAAGAGGCTTAGCAAATGAGCCTAAAAGGCCTATACTGAGAACAAAATGCACAAAAGAGATGTTTGGAGTACAGATAATTTTTTCATAAGAAGGTTACAAGCAAGACACATGATGGGGCTCGCGCAATTTTTTATTTATTTTTAATATACGTGGGGCTCGTCCTCTTGTGAGGGGCATGTAAAGCCCCTGTGAAAATACTCCCTGTACGTTGGAAATTATCCGATGTCCTTTTGCGAGGATAGTGGTGGTAATGAACCGAGTCGACTCGGCTCGACCCACAAGCTCGTGGGTCAGGACGAGCCGACCTCCAGCTCGGCTCGTGAGTTCATCTTTTTTTTTTTAAAAAAAAAATTTGACGAGCCACGAGCTGAGCCGGCTCGTAGCTCGTCCGACATTTTCAAAGCTCGGCTCGTGGCTCGAGCTCATTTTTTACGAAGTTGAGCGGCTCGTGGCTAGTTTTAGACGAGTCGAGCTCACAAGCTACTCGACTCGATTGTCACCACTATGTAAGGAGCATGTAAAGTCCCTGTTAAAACACTCCATGTACGTTAGGAATTATCCGATGCACAATTGGATGATCGCTAAATAATTGGCACTGTCCAGTCGCACTGGAGATATTTCCACAGTCTAAGTTTGTTTCATCCACAAATGCATCAAAGCCAAATATTTCGCTAGGTCACATGCTCTTAATTGCTGGATCTTAAAATCATTTTCATTTCACGGGCAATAATTCTAACCATTACCTTCTTCGTAAAATAGGGACAGATGAGAGAAATCACGTGAAACTTCATTATGCAAGAATTTAGGGTCCGTTTGATTGTAAAGGCGAAAAATGGGTGAAAATGAATTAAATTGTAGGAAATTAAATTGCTTGAAATTGTTTTACCAAGAATTGAATTAAAAGTGTTTGATTAATATAATTTTCCACATTTATATTATAATACGTTTGGTTTTTTTTTTTTTATGCAAATTGTCAATTAAATGGATAAATTTTTTTATCATTGTGGACAAAATATGTTTAGATTGTCAAAAAAAAAAATTATTTTTTATTTTTACGTTTGACTCTATTTTGCATGAAATTTATCAATTAAATGGATAAATTTTTTTACACTTTATCTTAGAATTTGTTTCTATTACTAAAAAAAAAAAAAAAAAAAGGTGGAAACAAATTCCCACCATATAGCAAGTCATTGAATTCTACGAATTCACGCTTCAAGTGATTATACCTTGGAATTGAGTGAAAATCAATTCCATAGAAAAAACGCTATCAAACGGACAAAAAGTGGAAGTTGAAATTCGATTCCAACTTTCAGGAGAAATTTTGACGAATCAAACGGAGCCTTACATATGAATTCAGGGATTAAAACTTGAGTCTTGTTTACTTTCAAATTAGAAACTGAACGACTTAAGATCAATGGACAATCAAGAAGGCTCTCGTCTATGTTGGCAACCTCCATTGCACATAGGAGGAGCGCCCGCCTATGGTCGGCCCAAGTAGTAGATAAAAAAAAAATTAAAAATTGAACGAAAATTATGAAACTATAAAAAATCTTAACTTCACGTCAATGATGTAAATTAACTTTTGAGAGTGAGGCTTTGGAGAATCATATTTGTTGATCCCAAAAAATGTTGTCAACAGATGTCGGGTCAAATTTGTCAACACGTGGACAGATTTCGACGAGCAATGGCCGGAGATGCCGATCGTAAAGTCAATGTGTCGATAAGCAAAATAGTATTCTAAAGAACACGAGCAACAAGCTTAAATGCCTACAAAAAACAAATGTAAAATTATGTACTCGAAAATTGATATTTAATAAACCTTCTATTTTTCTATTCAAGAGAGAAAAACCTTGAGCATAAGTCTCTTTTCAATGTATATTTTCGCATTCCTAACAAAATTACACGATTCGCTATTTATAGACATCAAGTCGAGAAGGCCTGTCGTTAGATCATTTCCAAGTGGCTACATCTAGTTCCTCAAAGTTCAAAATCACTCATTCAATATATTAATTAAAATGACAAGTTGTCAGCTGCCCTATATTCTTAAACTGATATTAATTAATGCAGACATCACATCAATCATTCCCTAATATACTAATTAGATTTGTCTGTGATGAGTACCTCGCCTTGATGAAGTGGAACCTCGAATTTGGAACAGTTGGACAATCAGGTGAATGCACTTCGGCTTGGTGTAGAAGGACCTCTATGAAACTCTTTGAAGAATAAATCACCTCACACTTTAGTGGTGGTGAGCATGTCTATTTATATAGATGTACAAGGTGCCTTACAAATCAAGTAGAATATTTACATATCAATTACAGTGAGAAATAATGGAAAATATAACACATAATTAGGCTAGAATAATGGGGTCAATATCATTACATATATTATGCCTTGGATTCAGCCAAAGTATCCTCAACACCCCCCCGCAAGCTGAGCGTCGGATTGGAACAAACGTGAAGCTTGGAACGAAAAAATTCAAAAAGTGGTCGAGGGATACTTTTGGTGAAGATATCAGCAACCTGTAAGTGAGAAGGGATAAATTGGGTGTGAAGCTTGCCAGAAACAACAAGTTCCCGAAGGAAGTGGTAGTCCAATTCAACATGCTTGGCCCGTTTGTGAGAAACGGGATTGGAGCTCAGAAATATAGCACTCTTGTTGTCACATAGAAGAACGGGCCGCTGTGGAAGTGACACCAACAAGTCTTGAAGAAGGTGTGTAATCCAAAGAAGCTCAACGGCGGTTTGTGCAAGGGCACGGTATTCAGATTCACAGCTGGAACGAGAGACTGTAGGTTGCTTCTTAGCACTCCAAGAAACTAAATTTCCTCCAAGATAGATGGAGTAACCAGAGGTAGACCGACGAGTATCAGGGCATCCTGCCCAATCAGCATCAGAGTAAGCATTGAGAGCATTAGGAGTAGTAGAAGAGCGAAAGATGAGACCAAAATGAAGGGTGCCTTTGATATAACGAAGAATACGCTTATCTGCAAGAAAATGGTTTGTTGTTGGAGCGTGCAGAAATTGACTGACAAAATTGACAGCATGAGCAATATCCGGGCGCGTGATAGTCAAGTATTGAAGGGCGCCAACCAGAGATCTGTAAAGAGTGGGATTTGATAAAGGAGTACCCTTTGCAGACAAGTGCTGAGAAACAACCATAGGGGTATGGACTGGTTTGCTATCAAGTAACTCAGCTCGAGTGAGGATATCCCGTGCATATTTCAGTTGACTAATAAAAAGACCATCGGTGGTTGTTGAGGCTTCAAGGCCAAGGAAGTAGCTAAGAGGACCCAAATCCTTAGTGGCAAACTCAGAGTTGAGTTTACAGGTAAAACTGCGGATGAGAGATGAGTTGTTGCCAGTGATAATAATATCATCAACATAGAGAAGCAAATAAATGATATCAAGGTTCTTATGGAAGATGAACAACGAAGTGTCAGCTCGACTGCAAGAAAAACCAAGTTGAATAAGGAAGGAGCTGAAGCGTTGGAACCAAGCACGAGGCGCTTGCGTTAGGCCATAGAGAGCTTTCTTTAACTGACAGACATGATTAGGAAAGCGAGGATCAATATAACCAGGAGGTTGCTCCATGTAAACATGTTCAGTAAGAGTGCCATTGAGAAATGCATTTTTAACATCAAGTTGGTGAAGGAGCCATTTGTTAGTTACAGCAATAGAGAGCACAACTCGAACAGTAGAAGCCTTAATGACAGGACTAAAGGTATCATTGTAGTCGAGACCAAGTACTTGTGTATAACCTTTGGCAACAAGACGAGCTTTGAGACGCTCAATGGATCCATTAGATAAATATTTGGTCCTGAACACCCATTTGGAGCCCACAATGTTGGTATTAGCAGGCCTTGGGATCAAAATCCAGGTACGATTGTTTTTCAAGGCCTGCATTTCTTCATCCATGGCAGCAAGCCAGGCAGGATTTTTTGCGGCAGATTTGAAACCTTTAGGCTCAGTAGAGGCAAGAAGAGCACAAAGAAGACCAGAAGAGCCCAAGATGCCAATATTAGCTGGATGTCTAGTTTTGAAAATACCAGCCTTAGCCCGTGTGATCATAGGGTGAGTGACCAATGGGGATGCTGGAGTGAGATCTTGAATGTGAGGAGTAGTGGCATACTCAACATGAGATGGTCTAGAGGCCGAGTGAACCAAAGTAGAGCCTGCAATAGAGTCAGTAACCTGCACAGACTTATCCATTGGATCAGTACAAATATCACATGGGTGAGATCCGAATGGAGTAATAGAGGGGGAATGATGCTCAGGGGGAGACAATGTTGTATGGGAAGAGCTGGGTTCCAAAAAATTGGAAAAGTGGAGAGATGAGATAGGTTGGGCGTCAGAGGTTCCTGAAGAGGGAAAGTGATGTTCATCAAACTGTGCATGTCGAGTAATGTATAATCTAGAGGTAGTGGGATCGAGGCAACGATACCCTTTATAGGAGGGGCTATATCCTAAAAAAATGCATGGAATGCTGCGAGGAGAAAATTTGTTAGTTATAAAATCACGCAAACAAGGATAAACACGACAACCAAAAGGATGAAAATTTTCATCATTCGGAGAGGAACCATATAGAAGCTCAAAAGGGGACTTACTTTCAAGAAGTGGTGTGGGCAAGCGATTGATGATGTAGACTGCAGTGCTGAAGGCGTCAACCCAGAAATGTGGAGAAAGATGAGAGTGAAAAAGAAGGGCTAGGCCGATCTCAGTCACATGACGATGTTTCCTTTCTGCTCGACCATTTTGAGCGGGTGTGTATGGGCAAGATAGTTGATGATGAATGCCAGAGGTGCGGAGGTGTGCCTGGAAATGATTGCTAGTAAATTCTCCACCGCCATCACTTTGGAATATTTTTATCCGTGCAGAAAACTGATTTTCCACAAATTTTTGAAATTGAAGGAAAGTATTGTAAAAGTCAGATTTTAGACGCAAAGGATATAGCCAAGTGAAGCGAGAAAAGTCATCGATAAAGACAACATAGTAGACAAAACCTGAAGTGGATTTAACGGGGGAGGGGCCCCATATGTCGCAATGAATTAAATCCAACACATTTGACGATCTTTTTTTATTACGCGAGTAAGGTACACGATGATTTTTTGCAATTTGACATGTATTACAAAGCGTTGGAGACGGCAATAGAGATGTAAGATAAAGATGACCTTTTTTATTTAAAAGAGAGATAATAGAATGATTCACATGACCAAGACGAGCATGCCATAAATCATAGGAGGCATGCAACGACTTTTTATTAAGAACAGAAATAAAAGTGGGATATCCACGCTCCAGCACATATAATCCACCATCTCGTTTACCGGTTGCCACCACCCTTCCCGTTTGACGATTCTGGATAGTGAAAGAATTATTAGTAAAAGTGACAGACAAAGGGAAATCAGAAGTTAATTTACTAATGGACAAAAGATTTTTAGTTAGACGAGGAACGACTAAAACATCAAGTAAATGAAGATTTTGGTCAGGAGAAACGTTACCAGTGTGAGTTATAGGAAGAGAAGCACCATTTCCTACAATTACACAATCCTTACCAGTGTAATTAGTTGAGTGATCCAAAGTAGATGGATTGGTAGTCATGTGGGCCGAAGCTCCAGTGTCCAAATACCAATATGGGCCTTCATTTTCAGACATGGAACAAGATTTGTTGAAAGCTTCAGCAAGGTGAGCAGATTCGTTTTGCCGAGTGTACCTTTGGTCACAACGATCTGCGTAGTGTCCTTCAGTTCGACAAATCTGACATCGCGGGGGGCGACGTCCTTGTCCAGAGAAGTTCCGTCGATAGCCACGATTGGAGAAACCTTGATTGCTGTTGCGTCCGCGATTAATGCATGAGGGATGCCCCTTGTGATTGGTGCGGTGTGTGGCAATAAACGCTGCTGTGGATAGGCTTGGAGATTCAAGTGATTTTTGGAACAAATCAAAGCTTTTAGCTTTGGACACAATATCAGCAAAGCAGGGGAGAGGGGTGACTGCCATCTGTGCAGTCGAGAACGATGAGAAATCAGCACCAAGACCTCGAAGAAACCAATGAGTTTTGTCTGTGTCATCAACTGGCCGCCCAATGGCATGTAGCTGATCACAAAGTACCTTAAAGGCACGGGCATATTCAGAGACAGACCGTGTTCCACACTTCATCAATTGGAGATCGTCTTTGAGGCGAATTTCACGTGCTTTGGAGCGGTGATTGAAGGTATTTTCCAAAGCAACCCAGACCTCGCGGGAGGTAGAGAGGCCGACGACTTCAGCGCCTCCTCAGTGAGGGAAGAAAGGAGGAGGCTGAGAAGCCTCTGATCAACGGTTTTCCAGGCCAGATATTTGGGGTTTGGTGTTTGAGAGGTGGGTGGGTTAAACCGTGGCTGTGGCTCAAGTGTGCCATCTACATGACCAAGTAGTTCTTGACTTTCAAGAAGGGGAAGGAGTTGGCTTTTCCATAGAAGGTAGTTTGAGGAGGAGAGTTTAATTGTTATCATGTGGATCATGGTGTTGAAAGAGAGGATAGTGGATTCGACAGCCATGGTGAGATTGAAGGATCAGTGGATGTTAATCCAAGAAGGGCTCTGATACCATGAAACTCTTTAAAGAATAAATCACCTCACACTTTAGTGGTGGTGAGCATGTCTATTTATATAGATGTACAAGGTGCCTTACAAATCAAGTAGAATATTTACATATCAATTACAGTGAGAAATAATGGAAAATATAACACATAATTAGGCTAGAATAATGGGGTCAATATCATTACATATATTATGCCTTGGATTCAGCCAAAGTATCCTCAACACTCTACAGTTACAATAGGCACTTTGGCCACAAGCAGATGTGGTTCTTCTTAGCTTGACTCACTAGGTGTCTTCATGTCATGTCTCCACGTGACTCTCATTGAAGGCTCATATAAATGAGATAACAATATTATCTTGTCTTTGACTTTGAGCCGGCACTAGTACCGAGAACTTATCCTACCCAAATTAGAGGTGACAAATGGATCGAGCCACTTACGGCACGGCACGGCACGGCACGGCTCGTCCGAATTCAATCCATGAATAGCTCGGATTCATTTTGAAACGAGCCATGAGTCGAGTCAAATACTATTTTTTTTCACGATTCAGCTCGTTTTGAGCTATGGATCGACATATTTTATTAATTTATTTTTCAAAAAAAAAAAAAAATGAGCTGTGTCTAGGCTCATGAACGGTTCGGCCCGACCCATGAGCCAATGACCGAACCGAGCCTAGCTTGTGAACATAAACCCAGCTTGTGTATCAAAGGATCGAGCCGAGTTTCGATCCATTATCAGCTGTCACCCATAACCCAAATCATTTTAGAAGTATCGTTTCCTTTTTAAGTCAACTGTTTGATACGGAGTTCAATAATTTTGCTCCGACAAGAAAGAAAAAACAGAAATTTATTATCGAGTACAACATTGCCACCTGGACAAAATATTCCTAGAAACGTGTAACTTTGATGCTGATGCTCTTAAACATTGACCACAATTATGTCAATGTCTTCTAGTACCAACAGATAAGTATAATCTGATCTTTTGTTCTAGGCAATTCAATTTTTTATCACTTGGAAGAAGAATGAGGTCTGTGCATATTTTGCTGGTTTTTGCCGAGTTGCTGGTAATTTCTTTACGATCTGCGGCTTTATCCAGGGAAGCTTACCCTTCTGGTTATGGCGATGAATCGGGGAATTGTGTTGGAATTGGTGATACGATCTCGAGTCCTCTGAGAAGGGAAGTATATGATAACGGAGAAATAATTGACATCACACACAGGTTCACTCCCAATACACCTGTGGGGAGTTCTACCGAGGGAGTTGGTCGATTTCTAACGCTCTTGGAGAGCATGAAGAATGGCTCGGACTATAATTTCTCGGAAATGAAATTACCCGTGCACTCTGGTACTCATGTTGATGCACCAGGCCATATGTATGATAACTACTTCGATGAAGGATATGATGTGGATACACTTGATCTTAGAGTTCTTAACGGTATCCATATTTATGAATTTAATTTTCTTATATATTTGATCATAGGAGTTGAGGTTTGTTTTTGTGTTTTTGAACAGGTCCAGCGTTGCTTGTTGATGTTCCAAGAGATAAGAATATAACTGGTACACATCTCTATTTGCTTTACTTGTGAATTTCAATCAAAATCCCGTTCGTCAATGACTTCTGAAAAGTTAAAAGTTGCTTGTCAGATAAAAAAGTTGTTTTTAATTTGTTTCGATAAGTTTCTAAAGCCCTTTTTATTTTTATGATTAGAAGGGCTTTTAAAGAAACAAAAACAAAAACAAAAACAGAAGTCTGCGAAATGACCCTTAGAATCTTATGGTTTCCCGTGTCTTGATAAATATTGAGGCTCTGTTTCCAATTCTCTTTCAGCTGAAGTTATGGAGTCCTTAAATATTCCCAAGGGAGTGAAAAGAGTGCTATTTAGAACACTAAACACTGACAGGTAATTTTCCATTAAGAATTAACTTTGCTTAGAGCTTCTTTGTGCTGGGATTGCTTAAACAATATGTATGTTTACTCTTTCATCAAAAGTAGCTTAAACTTACTTTTAAGTAACACTTCAAATGCTTTATTCATTGTTTTGAGCATGTTTGGAGAGCTCAAAAGTAACTTAAACTTACTTTTAAGTAAGTTTTTGTTTCCGAACGTATGATCAACCAAAAGGAACCTAATTACTGATTTGGATTAGCTCAGACAATGGCCGGGGTTCATATTTCAAGAGCAATATACTTTTAGGTTGTTTTAAGTGACTAGAATAGTTTCCATATGGTGGTTAAGGATAACTGATGCAATTTGTTAGCAGGCGTCTTATGTACAAAAAGGAATTCGACGCGAGTTATGTGGGATTTATGAAAGACGGGGCACAGTGGCTTGTAAATAACACTGACATTAAACTTGTTGGTATGTCAACTCGAATTACAATGCAATGTTTCCGAGTTATAACCTGGTTTCACTCATTTGATTATCATCCTAGGAATCGATTACCTATCTGTTGCTGCTCATGATGATTTGATTACTTCTCATCTCGTTTTCTTAAAAAGCAGGGTAAGCATTATTTCTCTGATATCCTTTTTCCTTTGCTGCAACAAGTATATAGACGAAGAATATGTATTATTTTCAGGAAATCATTCTCGTTGAAGGCCTGAAACTCGATGATGTTCGACCTGGAATATATGCGGTGCATTGCTTACCTTTAAGGTTGGTTGGTGCAGAGGGATCACCAATTAGATGCATACTCACCAAGTGATTAGTCGATCATTTCCTTGTGCAGCAAGTACTTCTCCTATAATCTGATGTCAATCTCATAGATTGAAACTTTCATTTGGGAATACGTTTTATGGTTTATATGGCTGCAGAAAAACGTGTCTTTTGGGGTTTTCAAGGTTTCGACCAGTCTGAGGTTCTTTGTAATCTAGCATGAATAAGAATTCGTATATTGGTATATGGATGCATGTTAGAAATGGAATGTATTGGAATAGATATATGATATGGTGTTTGCTGATTTTTGTGGATTTGTTGCGTGGAGGATTTGGGAAATATTGACGTAGGGTATCAATATCGTTATGCTCAAAAGTTATAACTCATGATGCAAATGTAATCCACTCTATAGCATATAGAACTTGTTGGGTATATGATCAAAGTCCCACATCGGATAAAATGGGGGGAGAGAATCATGAGTTTATAAGTGTGGACATATATCTCCATTGGTATGAGACATTTTGGGTAAGTCCAAAACAAAGCCATGAGGGTCTAGGCCCAAAGTGGACAATATCATACCAATGTAGAGATATATATGAGCCCATACTTATAACAAGTGAGATATGTGGTATTATATATTCCTAACAGTATTGTAATTAGTGGTCTTCAAAACCAGTTTTCTGGGGCTGAAAGTTGGCCCATTTAAGAGAACACGTGGTTGGCTTGGAGAGGCCACTTAAGCATCACATGGATTTGTGCTTTCTTAGGCCCATTTGATCCATTGATTTAAATCAATGGCTCACATTTAGATCTACTTTTCTACCAAATGATAGACTTGGATGGCACCTCCAATTTGTAAGAAAAAAAATTCTCATTTTTCTGTTGGTTCCCGTTTCTCCCTCTAACGAAGGGGATTTCTAGGATTCTTCTCCACATCTTGTTGTTGGTTGAGAGAGTAATATCTTTAGTTTTGTAAAGCTTATTTCAGCTGTTTATAAGACGGTGTACTGTCCTTTGGTTGTGGCCAATAGGTTGTTGAGTGTCTGGTCCGACACGTGTGTTGCCACGCGTGTTTTTCTTCTTGTTCTGACCTGTCTGTATTTGCCTTATGTAGTGGTATTCAGTTGGTGGTTTTTTACTGTGTTTAATGATCTGTTCAACCGATTTCTTGGCTTATCATTGGTCAGATTATACTGTAAGGATAGGGTACTACATTGGTCTAGGTCATTGGTTTGGTTAGGGGTTTTCACTTGTGAGATTCTTGTGAATGGATGACCGTAACTTGGTATGGGTGCAATCTGATTGATGTACTGAAACTCTGTAAACTCTCTCTTGTGTGGTTCTTTGCTAGTGACGGACTCGATTTACCTCTGAGCCCCCTAGATTAGGCATTATCGAACTTGGTGAACATTTTGACGTATTTTTATCTTTCTGCATTTACTTTACTGTATTGTTGTGATGTGATTTTCGGCCTAGTTGATTTGAGATCTTCGGTAATTTAGTTGCTGTAAGCAGTATTAATCACAAAGATAAAATCTGTTTTGGGACAATTATTCCCAACAACTAGTATCAGAGCCTTCGGGTTAGGATTCTTGAGTATTTTTGGTTTTTGAAAAATGTTCTCTATTGAAAATCATCCTTGGTTGAAAATAAATGTTTCTAGTGATCTGGAATTTGGGAAAGATTAATTGCAGACAGTTTTTCTTGGGTCATATACTGAGGTTCTTGAAATTGGATCTGGTGAACTCTCCGGAGTGCGCATTGGTGGATTTTGCAGATTGGTTTTGATAAAGTATTTGACATTGTATTTACTTTACAAAACACATACTGATATTTTTGTTAAGTGTTTCAGGTTATCCCCTTATTAGCTTCACCTGTGGTGGACCTGCTAGTTTTTTTAGCTTCTTGATAAGGAACTGAATACAGAAATATTAAACTGTTATTCAACACTTTTTGTGAGATCGTTTAAATTTAGAATTAATTTTAAAATCTCATATTAGTTTCTTACTTTTTAATGCAAGTTAAAATTTGTTGCTGCATGTTGTATATATATATATATATATATATATATGCTGTAATTTGAACAGCATAATTGTTAATTGAAGTATTACAATCTATTGCTGAATATTACACATACTTGTACTGCATAACCTTTAATTGACGAATTACTTGCTATTGCTGATTATCACACATGCCTGCAGTACACACAATTCACGAAAATCTGTCTTTTTCATTTCATCTGTTTAATTCTGAAATTGTTTCTTGACTGATTTGTAAAATCTGTGTTTTTCCGAAACTTTTTCTGCTTATCTTTGGGAACCTGAGATTACCAAATGGCATCGATTTCTCGCCACTCTTTCACTGAATCTTTTATGGGTTCAGGGGTAAAATTGTCACAATTCGATGACAATGGTGACTACTCGATATGGAAGCAGAAAATGAGGGTTATTTTAGTCCAACAAAGGGTTTCTAAAGCTCTTGACGATTCTGAAACATTTTCTGTTGAATTAAAAGCTAAAACTGCTGAAATTGAAGAAATGAATGAGAATGCTAAGATTTATGGACTGCACTTAATGCTTTATTCCTAACTAAGACATTGCCAAATAGGATTTACCTTTTGGAAAATTGTTTAGTTTTAGAATGGACCCGGAAAAAGACTTAGAAGTGAATCTAAGTGACTTTAGTATAATTGTGAAGAGTCTCACACATAATGATAAGAAATTTGATGATAAGGATTTAGCTGTCATCTTATTGAATTCTTTGCTTGACTCTTATGAGAAATGCAATAAAATACTCGAGGGACAAATTATCACAAATAATTGTAATAGATGCATTAAGGTCAAGAGAGTTAGAGGTTAAAAATGAAAATAGAGCCTCTAGGGAAGAGAGCATATTTGTAAGAGGGAGAAGTAAAATGAGAGAAAATAACTTTCAAGGAAGGGAAGTAGAAGGGAAATCTAAAGGGAGATCTAAATTCAAAGATAAAAGTAAAATGAAGTGTTATGGTTGTGGAGAGCTAGGGCACTTTAAAAGGGATTACTATGAGTGGAAAATGAAGGAAAATGATATGGAATTGAACAATGCAGCTGTTGATTATGAATTGGACAACATGCATGTTATGACTGTGTCTGGCAAAGACTGGATTTTAGATTCAGGGTGTGTATTCTACATGAGCCCTATCAGGTCATGGTTTTATAACTATAGGGAAGTTGAACCTAGTGAGGTTTATATGAGTGATAATAATTCTCATACTGTAAGTGGTATTTGGGACATAGCCATCAAGATGTATGATGGTATTGTCAGACAATTAAGAAATGTTAGTTATGTCCCTAATTTTGAAAGGAATTTCACATCTTTGGGAATCCTTGAGGATGATGGACATGTATTCAAATCCCAAAATAATATGCTTAAAGTCATGAGAGGTTCCTTAATTATAATGAAATGACCTAAGAAAAATGAGTTGTGCTACCTGAGGGGTGATGTTATTGCTTCACAAGAAGCTAATCTCCTGAATGTTATTAATGATAAATCTAAAATATGGCACAAAAGAATGGGACATATAGGAAATGAATGTTTGAAACATTTAAGTGACCAAAAGTTACTTGATAAAGGTCTTATTGAACCTTTAAACTTTTGTGAGACTTGTTCATTGGGAAAGTCTCACGGGGTGAATTTTGAGATAGGTTCACATACCACTAGGAGACACCTTTGGACTATGTCCGTGCAGATTTATGGGGCCATGAAGACAGCCCACATTTGGTGGAAATAAGTACTTTCTGTTCTTAATAGATGATTACTCTAGAAAAGTATGGGTTTACCCTTTAAAGGCTAAATCTGAAACTTTTCATAAATTTCGGACTTAGCTTAAACTTGTAGAAAATTAATTAAATAAGAAGTTAAAAACTTTGAGAATCGATAATGGTCTAGAGTTTTGTAATGCGAATTTTGATAACTTTTGTAAGTAAAAGGGAATCATGAGACAAAGGACAGTTAAGTACACATCTCAACAAAATGGGGTGGCGAAAAGAATGAATAAAATCTTAATGGATAAAGTTAGGTGCATGTTAGTTAGTTCAGGCCTAGCTAAGGGGTTTTGGGTTGAGGCGTTATGTACGATATCATATTTGATGAATAGATCTCCATATAGTTCTGTGGAGCTTAAGTCTCCTCAAGAAATATGGACGGGAAAGCCTCCAAATTTAACACATGTTAGAGAGTTTAGGTGTGTAGCATATGTACACCAAAATGAGGGCAAGTTGGTGCCTAGGGATATTAGATGTATTATGTTAGACTATCCTAAGGGGGTTAGTGGTTACAAGTTGTGGTTTTTAGGGGAACCTGGTTTTAAGATCATTAACAGCAAGTACGTTGTGTTTAATGAATCTTTATGCCTTGTTTAAAATCCAAATATGATGATTCTAATAAAAAATTTTAGAATGAGGTGAAGTTGGCAAAATATGAGTTCACTCATTTTGATGTGAATGAACCTGTGGTTGATAAGGTTGGTGTACCTCATTGTGAAACTGAAATGAAATCTAACACCCCGGTAATTGAAAAGAATTCCATCCTAGATTACCAATTGGCTAGGAATAGAGAAAGATGACAAATTAAGAGTTGGAGTTTGGTTAGTTTTGCCTAACGGTCAAAGAATGCAATGTAAGTTGATTTACAAACTAAAAGAAGTGTTTGACTATATTGAGATATTTTTCCTTATCATTCAATACAAAACAATAAAAATGATTTTAGCATCAGTTGTTCAATTCTTTTGAGAACTTGAACCACTAGATGTTAAAATTGCCTTCCTACATTAGGAAGTGGGGAAAAAAATCCATGAGTCAACTCTTAGGGTTTGAGCTGAAGATGCACCTTGTTTGTAAATTGAAGAGGTTGGATAGGTTGATCCTTATTGGATATGTGGATGTTTACATTGTGTGTGACAAAGATTGGAGAAAATTCACTATTACCTATTTCCTTACATTGGAGGATGACTTCAAAAATTAGAAATTTGTAAAAGGAAGCATTTGGTTGAAAAACATTTGTGTGATTTGTATTTTCTGCATGATACTCTTAATAATCTCACTGTTAGTCAAATTGCATTGTTGGTTATTACAAAATTTGTCTAATATGAGACGTAAACATAGGTTAAGGTGAAGCATCATTCTTAAAGGGATAAGATGGTTTAAGTTGAAGTTAATCTTTAGAAAATACATGTTATTGTATATACATTTGATATGAGACTAAAAATGTTTTTCAATTGGTAAGTTTTTTTAAGGCTTGTTTATCAATTCGATATATTGATATTGGATATTTTTTCTTTTACATGTAAATGGCAATGATGTATGGTAAAATTACCGTCACAAGCAACGTAGCAACTAGAGAGAGTGGGGTTTTGAGTACCAAGGTGAAAATTGTAATTAGTGGTCTTCAAAATCGGTTTTCTGGGACTGAAAGTTGGCCCATTTAAGAGAACACGTGACTGGCTTGGAGAGGCCACTTAAGCATCACATGGATTTGTGCTTTCTTAGGCCCATTTTGAGCCATTGATTTAAATCAATAGCTCACATTTAGATCCACTTTTCTACCAAATGATAGACTTGGACGGCACCTCCAATTTGTGAGAAAAAAATCTCATTTTTTGTTGGCTCTCATTTCTCTCTCTAACAAAGGCGATTTCTAGGGTTCTTCTCCCCATCTTGTTGCTAGTTGAGAGAGTGATATCTTTAGCTTTGTAAAGCTTATTTCAACCGTTTATAAGGCGGTGTACTGTCCTTTGGTTGTGGTCAACAGATTGTTGTTTCTGTTGTTGAGTGTCCGGTCCGACACATGTGTTTCCATGCATGATTTTCTTCTTGTTCTGGCCTATCTGTATTTGCCTTGTGTAGTGGTATTCGGCTGGTGGTTTCTTACTGTGTTTAGTGATCCGTTCGGCCGATTTCTTGGCTTATCTTTGGTTAGATTATACTGTAAGGATAGGGCACTACATTGGTCTGGGTCATTAGTTTGGTTAGGAGTTGTCACTTGTGAGATTCTTGTGAATTGATGACCGTGACTTGGTGTGGGTGCAATCTGATTAATGTACTGAAACTCTATAAATTCTCTCTTGTGTGGTTCTTTGCTAGTGACGAGCTCGATTTAGCTCTGAGCCCCCTCAGATTAAGCATTGCCGAAATGGGTGAACATTTTGATGTGTTTTTATCTTTCTGCATTTACTCTACTGTATTGTTGGGATGTGATTTTCAGCCTAGTTGATTTGAGATCTTCGTTAATTTAGTTGATGTAGGTAGTATTAATTACAAAGGTAAAATATGTTTTGAGACAATTATTCCCAACAGAACTAAACCGAGAATTCATCCTATCTCATTTCAATATGGGAAAAATTCATAATTAAGGTGTATAGTTTACACCAATTCAAAAATCAGATATATAATTTAAAAATTTAAAAATCAAGTTTATATATAATTAATTAAATATAATAAGGCACAGTTATATAATTAATGGTCACAGATTTATAATTAAGGTCACAAATTATTTATTGATCACATATTATCAAATTATTAAGTCACCGATTATTTCGAGGAAAATTTTACAGGTCACAGTTTATTTCGAGGTCACAAATTGTAGGTCACAGTTTTTCAATTAGTTGGTCACAGAAATTTTTCAATCATACATTATCAAATTTTTAGGTCACAAATGAGTACTTAGTCACAATTTTTAGGTCATAGTTGAATGCTTGGTCACAAATTAATAAATAATTGGTCACATACACCAGAAGTCCCGAATCCTGACCCCAATAATTGGTCACAGATCGACCAATAAGAGAAACCATTTTCCAAAAAAAAATCACCACCGATCCACGCTTTGCCACTGCAGTGACCAACACCACCACCAACAAACAATAATCGCCCATAGGATTGAGTTATCAACTACAAATCCGGCAACAACATCCCAACCCTCTATCACAGCAGCCCCACCAACCTGTACTACACCACTATTGCACGATACCACAATTCCCAAATCCCAGCCACCAACTCTACCACACCACATCCACCACCCACCAACAATATCATCAAGTCCGCCACCACACAAACACCATCCCACTACCACACAAAACACCATCCAACAATCAAAACCCAAAAAAAATCCAATTTCCAATCAGAACGCAGCCAACATCACCATCAGCTCGTCGTCGTCTCCACCACCACCACTACCAACTATAAATACCACACCTCCTAGAGGTTATGGTAGAAGAGGAAGGAACCCCAGCCCAACAGGACGCAATGGTGGCCATGGTAGAGGAGATGCTCCTACCAGTCTTTTAGTTCGCAACCTTCGCCATGACTGTCGGCCAGAATACTTGAAGAGGTAATTTGGACAATTTGGCCCAGTAAAGGACGTCTATTTACCTAGGGATTATTACACTGGTCAACCACGAGGCTTTGGATTTGTCCAGTATGTGGATCCTGCTGATGCTTTGGAAGCTAAACATCAGATGGATGGTGAGATTATGCAAGGTCGCGAGCTCATTGTTGTTTTTGCTAAGGAGAATAGGAAGAAACCAACTGAAATGAGATCCAGGGAACGAGGAGGAAGAAGTCGTACTTCTGATCGAAGGCAGTCCTCGCTGCGGTACTCTCGATCACCACCTCCGCAATATGGAAGGCGTAGATCTCGCAGCCAAGATTACTACTTGTCTCCTAAGACAAGATACTCAAGGCCTGTTTCCCTGCGTGAAAAAATGTACAGTAGAGAGAGGTCAAACTTACTGGAACGTTCTCGCCCCTACAATGGATCTCGGAACAGCAGTCGAAGTCCACAAAATCACTACAAAATCAGATCTAAAATCAAAGCTACACACGGCTACTGCAACGGCTGTGCGGTGGTGATCGTTACAGCCCAGAGTAGCACGCTGCTTCTCTGCACGCAGCGACACTGTGAGCGCAGCCCACACAAAGCCTCGTCGTGCAAGCAGATGAGATAAATTTTGTAGGGTGAAGGGAGAAGAAGAGCCTCGTCGCGTGAGAAGAAGAGAGAGAATTGAAGTGATTAGGGTTTTTGGAGATATTTGATATTTAATTATTATATCATACCTGATTTATGCATAAAAAATCTTATGGCCTGACTTTTGCACCGAATTCTTGAAACACCTGGTGGGGTGTAATTTCCACTTTCAATATGCCGGAAATTTCAAATTTTACCAACTGAAGTTACATGTAACATGTATTTTTAAGTTGTTAAACCTTTATTGTTTGAGAGTAGGTACTCTATTTATCAAGTATATAGCACCTTAATCTTCCAATGGACGGTTTCTGTCCACATCACGTTTGTCACTTGTAGTACACTTTTGAAGAGTAAAATAGATATAAACTCAAATGATTTGAGGAAAAGAAAAAGAGTTATGCTACACTTACAAAGAAAGTACAAAAAGTTGGATTACAAAATTAAATCTACACCAATCATTTCAAAAACAAATTTTTAAATATTTTTAAATCATTTGAATTCAACAACCTGAATTTTGCCAACACACTTTGTCACCCTACTTTTGTAATCCATCTTTGTACAAAAAAAAAAAAAAAGGTAACAAATTCATCCACTTGTACCCATCCCCTCTTGCATTCTACGACTTAAGCTCTCCTCCTAAACATCCCTCGAATGCTCAAATCCACACAACTTTTACGAGTTGCTTACTATAATATTGAAAGATTAGCCCCTGTTTGTTAGGTATTTTTTCCTCATTTCTAGAAAAATTCTTATTGTTGCACAGTGGGGTCGTCGAAATTTTTGACCAGCATGTGAGATAGTGGGGCCCAATAATTTTTAAAAAAAAGGGGTACAATTCTTCATTTTTTTTTCTCAAAGTAATGCACGCCAAACAGGGGCTAAAGATGTGAAATGGGAATCAATTTTGAACATAAAAATCATCTCTTCTTGTTATGGATTAGACTTATTTTTTTGACAATTTAGTAATATTAAAATTAATTTTTTTTGGAAAAAATGAACTTTCTCTGGGCCTCCGATCAATTCCCGATTTCATGAAGTGAAAATTACATTCACCAATGATTTTTAACTTTCCAATTCAAAAATCAAATTTAAAAATATTTTATTAAAAAATAGGTGATAATTTTATTTAATAATAATAATAATATATATATAATTAGATAAATCTACAAAACCCCCCACTCACCACTCTTCCATCCCATACAATTTCAAACCTAAATCAATTTCATCCATCTTCACTTTCTCTCTCCTCTCCTTTCTCTTTTATCTATGCTCGCTTCTCCATCTGTTGCCTGTCGACATCACTGAGAGTGCCATCTGTCGTCGTTAGGCGGTGCAACGCTGGCACGAAACATCCTGAGAGTTCTATCTATCGTCGTGGGAGGTGCAACGTCGATGCGAAATCGGATTGAGAGCGCTGACAAGCCGCGATGGCGATGAGCTGTGCAACTGCATGAAACGACACAGCGCCATGTGAAGCAGCATTGAGCGTCGATGTGCTGCTGCACGCAGCGCCTCTGCTCTACAGCATTGCGATTTTTGCGTGTTGGTTTCTTCCTCTACATTCAACTGTGTTTGTTGGTGGTTGATGAAGTTTGTCAGTGATTTTTCTGAAACAATCTGCCATGGATGGTTTGCATTGTTGGTGGTTTGTGCAGGTGGTTGTGGTGCGGTGGCAATGGTTCAATTAGCGGGGGTGATGAAATGATGTGGAGTTTGGTTGGTGTCGGTGGTGGAATGGGGGTTATTTTTGTTGGGTGGGTTATTGTGGATGTAGTCTCTAATACATGTGGATTAGAGGTGGTGGCAATGACGATTTCGGTGTTGGTGATGTCATGGTGGTGCTAGTGAGGTTGTGATGACTTACAATTTGTTCAGTGTGTGGTGGTGGAAGTGGTAGGATCGGGGGTGGAGTGGAGTGTTTGGTGTCCGTAACCAATTATTTGATTAATTTGTGATCAATTATAATTGTGATTTAAAAATTCGATAATTTGTGATTGAAAAGTGAAGTGTTTGGTGTCTGTGATCAATTATTTGGTTAGTTTGTGACTTGTGACCTAAAAATTCGATAATTTGTGACTAAGAAATAACTTGTGACTAATTAATTTGATAATTTGTGACCGTTAAATAAGTTGTGACCTATAAAATATGTTATTTGTGATCAATAAATATTCTGTAATATATAAAATTTTTGTTTTGTGACCTTAATATATTTAATTATTTTTTTATCACATGATTTTTTTAATTGTTTACTATCTAAAAATTGGATTGGCATTTTTGTAATTAATCATGTAACAGTGATAGAATTATTGACATAATAGTTAACATAATATCACATGCTGCTCTATCATTGGATTATTTAAAGTGAAAATTACACACTACCTTACATTTCAAAATCCTATTTCCAAATTCAGAAATTATGTTTATAATTTCTAAAATCAAATGTTAATATTAATGTAATAAAATATTTTATTATTAAATAATAATATTATAAAATTTATTTAATATTAAAACCCTAATTTACAATCACTCGATTCACTCCTCCCCTGCCCCTTCTATCTCTCCCTCTCTCTACATTTCATATCCATCCCTCTCTCTTTTTCTCCAGTCACCACCTTCCCCACGCCGGCGCCGCCTCACTGCCCACCACAACCGTCGCTTCACAGAGTCACCAGTCACCACCCATTTCCCCACGCCGGCGCTGCACCCATTTCCTCCTCTCCGTTCTTCTCTATCTCAGTCGATCTTCTCCTCCATTGCTGTCGCTGGAGCACACCGACTGGAAGTGAGCACTGGTGCTTTGACGTCTCTTCTCCTCTCCTTCTCCTCCATTGTCGCTGCTGCAACGCCGCGATGTGAGCGCTGCAGAGAGGTGAGTCGCTGCTGCAGAGAGGTGTTGGTGGAAATGGTGGTTTTGGCGGTGAGGTGTTGGCGGTTTGTATCTGATTTTGTTGTAGATCTGGCGGTGGAGCGTGCGCGAATCTGGGTGACGCGATCTGGTGGTGCGGTGGTCGGTGGTTTGTATCTAATTTGTTGGTAGATTTGGGTTTTGGTTTTTATTCGATCTGCTGTGTGGTGGTGGGTGTTTGCGACGGGTGGTTTGTGTGTGTTTGGTTTGGTGAGGTTGTGGTGGTGGTGTTTGGGTGACGGCGATAGTGTTGGAGGCGGAGGTTATGTTAGACGTAGCGAAGGCTATGGGTTTTTTGGTGGCGGAGGTAGTGGATCTTGGTGATGGTGGTGGTGTTGGTGTTGGTGTTGAGATGTTTGTGGCGACGGGTGTCTCGAGGTGGTGGTGGATCAGTGCGACGATGTGGCGACGGAGGTGGTGGTGGTGTGGTATGGTGGAGACAGTGGCGGAGCCAGGAATCCACCATATGGTGGACTACTGGGTTAGATGGTGGACTACTAGGTAGGATAATGAAAAAAATAGACTTAAATTTTTTTTTTGGCCAATAGTGGGCTACAGCCAACCATAGCCCACCACTGGCTCCGCCCCTAGGTGCAGACGGATGTCGGGGGGTGGTCACAGATTATTTGGTTAACTGTGACCACTAAATTGGCTAATCTGTGACCAATAACAAATCTATGATCAATTGTGACTTATTAAAATTCACATCTGTTACCTCGAAAAATATCTGTGACCTAATAAATTTTGACTTGTAATCTTGAAAATAAATTGTGACTTATTAAAATTTCAATCTGTGATCTCGAAAATAATCTGTGACCTAATAAATTTCGATCCGTGACCTCAAAAAAATTTGTGAACTAATAAATTTCGATCTGTGATCAAAGTGTGAATCTGTGACCAAATTGTGTAAATCTGTGAATTTAATTTGTTTAATTAATAAAATATATAATTAATTGAATAAATTATAAATATTTTTTAAATGAATATCTGATTTTGAAAATTTGAAACTTAATTTCTGATTTTGGAAATACACTATTCTCAAAGTAGAATTTTTAAAATTTTCCCTCATTTAAAATAGTCATCTTTTTCATCAAATCAATTGTTGTCACATTGGATTTTGTCAACCCTTTCATCAAATCAATTTTCGTCACATAGAATTCTGTCAAACCTTATATCATAATTTTTTTTTTAGCAAATGAGGTTAATCATTTTGTAATATCTGATATATGAATGATGATATATGTATATTTTTGGTATACATAATTATATGAGGCCCCTGTGGCCCTCCATGTAAGGGGTATAATCCATTATTTACATTAAAATTGTAAAAGTATAATTATCCATGAATTTTTCCCGGAGCAACCAATATCCCTCTAATTCATTATTCACCTTACCCGCTCCTCGTTTTCTTCCACTATATTGGTTCTCCCTTTTTCTGGTTAATCGGAAAACCCAACCTGTTGAGAAACGATGAGGAAGAGCACCACCTCGATGCGGCAGTTGTGGTGGTGGCTCCGTGCGTCGTACTCCTCCTCCTCACTCCAGCCGCTGCAGTAGTCGGAGAGGTCATTAATCTCCCCCAAGGTGGAACGTACGGCTACTCCAAACTCTACGACATCACCAACAAAATTGTAGTTGGCATGACAATTTGGGACAATGCTTTCGGCATGCCTCAAGAGAAGTTGCGATTCATAGACACCAATGGCGAATTGGTGTACAAATTCTCCACTCACATGGGGACCCACTCCGATGCCCCCGATCATGTATTTACGAACATGTCCAGCTACGATGCCAACTCACTGAAACTCGAAACTCTTAACGGTAGCCTTCCGCCACTGGTGATTTTGATAAATTTATGAAAGTTAAAGATCAAATAGACCTAATTACAGTCGACAGACATTATTGATGTTGATGATACTTTGGTGTATAAATAGGTTTGGCATTGGTGATCGATGCTCCCAGGAACACGAACTTAACTGGTATACTGGCAACAGATTTCGTTTCGGTTATCATTATTTGTTCCTGATCAGCACTTCATATTTTTCTAAGAGCATGATATGAATTCTCCATTATCCGAGCAATCTATTCATAATTCTTACGTTTTTCAGCTGAAGTTCTGGAGTCCATGAACATCCCTAAAGGAGTCAAACGCGTGCTTTTCAGGACCGAGAACACTCACAGGTAGCATTTGACTGATCTAAGTTCTGTGTATAACTACGTATTGCAAGTGTCTGTTTAGAATGCAATCTTTCTTGACATTTCGAGTCAAGTTGAGGAATTATGTCTTAGGCAGATCAAAGTGCTTTGCATATGGTAGCCCCAACTACTTCTATAGTCTGAATAAATTAGGTGTTTGCCTCTTCATTTCGACCTGTTTGACAAGTCTGGTTCTCGGATTCAATAATTTGATCAAATGTCAATTGAGATTATTCATTTCTGTCATGAAAACAGATATATCACCATGGATATACCAGATAGTGATAGAACAGAGAATTTATTTTTGAGCTACTTTTACTCATCAATTACTTATCAGGGGAAAAACGAGAACACAAGTGCATGTTTAATGTAACATACGCATTTTTTCACTGTAACTTGTATCACTAAGAGGTAAAGGAACGTGCATGAAATGAATGAAGTCAATGGCAGGTTAGATGTGCGACTTTTATATTTCTTTTCTTGATTCTCATATTTCAACATGAATCCTTATTTGAATTACCGAAAGACTCTTCTTAGAATACATATGGTTTACTCTTTTGGAGGACAATTCATGTGACTTCAGTTGGCTTCATTTCAGGCATCTGATGCATCAAAAAGCTTTCGCCAAGGACTATGTTGGACTCAAAACAGATGGGGCACAATGGTTGGTGGATAATACTGATATCAAACTTATTGGTAAGACAAATACGATTTTCTCTATTTCTCTATTGGGTGCCAAGGCACGAGTTTGGAAGCATGGAGCACACCCCACTAATTATAAATCATTTGTATTGCATGGACGCCCTTCTCAACCATAAAAAAGGGAGAGAAGAAAAGGTAATTGTTATTGATGTATGTTTTTGGTCTTAATTGTAGGAATGGATTATCTGTCTGTTTCTGTAGAGGCAGAAGCAAAGGAAGTTCATCAGGTTTTGCTGAAAACAGGGGTAAGATCTTTATCTTGATGAATATTTTCATTTTATGGAAAATTCCCGTATCTTTACTCCTCCCCCTCTAGAAAACTAAACTGATGCTGCAAGAATTTTAACCTTTTCGGATTCAATCAATCAAAACCACTCTCACTACTCTGCTGGCCTGTGTAGTTCAAATTTGTGAATCTTTTCACATCATGAAATTGTTGTAGAATTGGTGTAGTGCTTATGTTTGGCTCATGTTTATAAACTGTTTATAACCACTCGACCCTATTGGCGCATGCCTTTGACATTGATCAGCATCTCCACTTTGAAGAAATTCGAAAAAATCATATGATTCTTTCTGGAATGTTTAAAAGGTATAAACTTCTGTTGTTTCTCTTCGTCATCATCATTTTGATTTTCTCCTTTCTTATGTTGGCAGACTCACGTCCTGTCTTCCTTTTACGACTCTTCACATTTTAACTTTGAATAAATTGCTCTAGGTTATAATTCCGGTGGAGGGCTTGATACTCGATGATGTTAGTCCAGGAGAATACATGCTTCATTGCTTGCCTTTAAGGATCCCTGGTGCCGACGGATCACCCTCAAGATGCATCCTTGTGCAGTGATCACTCTCTATAATTTCATTCCAAGTTTCCGTTGGTGCATAATCAATTGGCAATAGTATATTATAATATGTTGGACCTGCGTTTCATTACTTCTTTGTGTACATGGTCATTAATAATCATGAATGGGATTCAGGATTTGCCAAATCGGAAAAGCTCAATCCGGCAACAAAATTCGGGCTCTTTTTCTTCTTTAATATTATTCAGTATGATATATTTCAGTTTATCTAACAATTTGTGAACTTCTAATGGCGGAAATGAGATCGTTACGTGTAGGTGGATCAACTCATCAAGTTCCCATTGAAATATGATCCACACAAGGAAAACACTTTCCATTCGTTAGTTATTAGCGACATCCCGAATGCATGAATGCGATAAAAATGGCCTTCATATCAAGTAAAAATGGCAATAATGCTACCCTAATAGTGTTGTAAAAAGGACAATAATACTTTATATTTGCAAGTCTGGTAATAGACAACGAGGTTGAAATTTGAATAAAAAAATATTATTCCTCTCATTAAACTTGTGCTTCGTCAACCTTTATGGCGGAAATGAAGTCGTTCACAAATAATGTAATAAAAATAGCCTTCATATCAAGTAAAAATGACAATAATGCTATCCTAATGGTGTAGGGCTATGGAATGAATAAAGAGCTACAAATGTCAATTTATTCCTTGAATATTTTATATTTGTAATACTTGTTATGGTTAACGGGTTTGAAAATTTGAATAAAAATATTATTCCTCTCATCAAACGTGTGTTCCGTCAACCTTTATGGCAAAAATGAAGTCGTTTTGAACAATGCAATAAAAATAGCCATCATATCAAGTAAAATGACAATAAAAAAGTATTATTCCTCTCATCAAACGTGTGCTCCGTCAACCTTTATGGCGGAAATGAAATTGTTCACAAATAATGTAATAAAAATAGCCTTCATATCAAGTAAAAATGACAATAATGCTATCCTAATGATGTAGGGCTATGGAATGAATAAAGAGCTACAAATATCAATTTATTCCTTGAATATTTTATATTTGTAATTCTTGTTATGGTTAACGAGTTTGAAAATTTGACTAAAAATATTATTCCTCTCATCAAACGTGTGCTCCATCAACCTTTATGGAAAAAATGAAGTCGTTCTGAACAATGCAATAAAAATAGCCTTCATATCAAGTAAAAATCTCAATAATGTTACCCTAATGATATGGTGCTACCATATTGTTGTGCTATGCAATGAACAAACCTCTACAAATGTCAATTTATTCCTCAAATACTTTATAGCATTACTCTAAAGAGTATTATTCTTCTCATAAAGCATGTGCATATCTAAACTCGAATCAAGTTTAAACATCTGCAAATAAGTTGTATATTACAAACTTTTGGTGGAGTTCCATCCAAATAAATAAATAAAAATAAAATAAAATTCAAGGTTCAATTTTTGCACTTTTTTACGAAAATATAATAAAAGTTATCATATCGTCGAGTCTTTTTCACTTAACGACGTCAAAACATCCGAATTGTAATATTTTAAATTTCATCTGTGGTCACTGATTTTTTTTGTGAAATCTTAATTGGGTCAAATAAAGTTCAATTTAGTTTCAAAATTTTCCTATCCGTCCCATTTGTTACTTTTTCTCCCTCAAACTGGCGAAATTTGCTTGATATGTAGTAGGGCTGTAAGCAAAAATCACCAAATCGGAAAATTAAACCGAAACCGCATTTTGGAAACAGTCGGTTTGGTGCCACGTGGACCCGTCAACGAAATGGTTTTGAACCAAACCAAACCGGTCAAAAACGGTTTAGTTTAGGTTTGAAAAATTTTACTGCGGTTTAAAACCAAACCGGACCGGTGAAAAAATATATAATAATTAAAAAATTAAAAAAATGAAAAAATGAAATTTTTCTAAATTGTAACTTGTAAGACTTTTGTGTTGGACTTTTTAGTTATTTTTAAATGAGGTTCATATATTCCATAAACTTTTAAACTAAAAGTCTGAAACGATTCATCAAGCAATCCCACGTTATATTCCATATAAATTTCTATCATAAACAATTATCAACTTATATAAACTGTATAGTACTCCAATGATTAAATAAATTTCAATCAAAATCAAAATCCTACATTGAATTTGATATCCTTTTAAAAATTATTGCAACTTCTGGTTCTATCGATTATAATTTGTAGAAATCTAAATGAAAAGTTTTGATCGGATCAACAACTATGTAATCAAAGTGAAAACAAAATAAAAATTTCGGATCTTAGAAATGAAATTATATATTGTAAATAAATTTATTTAGATATAGATTTACCAAATATTCTAATTTGGCTTGAAAATCAATTAATCAAATAATTATAAGAAGGGAGAAGAAAAGAATCAAAGAGAAGAAGGAAAGTGTTGATATCTAAAATGAAGAAAGAATCTTATTATTTTTTTATAAAAGTGATTGGAGATTGAATCATATATTTTACAAAAAAAAAAAAAACCTATGAGAATCATTCGGTTCCCAACAGTTCCCATACCAGAACCTAGAATTGGACCGAAACTGGTTGATTCTTAATAATTTGTCCCAAAATTAAATTATTTTTCTAAATGGTTCCGGTCCGGTTTCACCGGTTCTTGAAAAATTGTCTACTCCTAAATTAATGGCATAAAAGTAGACAAACAAAAAAATATACGGCGAAATTGGTGGTTTAAAATCGGACGACGGGCAAAAAAAATATACGGCGAAACCGGCGGTTTAAAACTGGACCAAACCGTTAGGTTTAGGTTTGAGTTTTTTTCAATCCGTTCAAAATGGTTTGATTTAAGTTTGAGTTTTTCTCAAACCGGTGTAAACGGTTTGGTTTGAAAATCTGTCAAAAATCGATAAAATCGGACCGTTTACACCCCTAATATGTAGACATACAATAATTTATCTTCTACAGTCACCCTAGAAATGAAAATGATAAGATGAGGATTATGGCAATGTTTTTACTTTTTACAATACAAGGTCTCATGACACACAAGCGTTACGTGGAAAATTTTCATCAATCTGGAGGACATGTTGACATGGGAACTTGAAACTAATTTAAATTTTAGTGACTTAATTGAAACTGAATCAAATCGAGTGACCAAATTGAAACAAATTAAAGTTTTGTAACCTAATTCAAATTTTGCTCAAAGTTCAATGACCATGTATGAAATTTATCTAACACAAAAACCATTGTTTTAAAATCACGACATCACGTATTCATAGTATATTGTCAAGTATTAAACTTACTATTTTTACAATTTCATTTGTAAAAAAAATCATCAATTTGACAATGATATACAATGTTTCACCATTTTCTATCTTCTAAACACAAAACGATCATAAAATTTCATAAAAATATTGTTTAATTTTGTATATGTGATCCCTGTTTGGCTCTTATTTCGAAAGATTCGTTTTTTCTTCAAATTCACTTTCACCACATCTTTTTTACTGTACATTTCATTAGCTATTATCAAAATTTATTAAAAATTTAATTTTAAATACACTAACAGGGGCTTAATTGAATAAAATCACTATGCAAGTAAAATATTGATGTTTAGCAAGTTAATCTCCACCAATGATTTATTTATATAGCATTAAACATTTAGGAAATTAGGAAGATGATTATATATTTATTTTTCCATCCAAAAGGATGTCAGTCCCACGTATTTAACAATTGGAAAATATTATGTATACATAACATTTTACATAGGAGTTGACATAATGTGAGTGGGGTGGGACCTGCGATATTATAACATGAACCCTATCCCACTCACATTATATCACTCCCTATGTAAAATACTATGTATACATAGCAAAATTCTTAACAGTTTAGGGACTTGAAGTGAAACGAATAAAAGGCTTGAGAACCCAACATCATATGGTTCAAAGGCTCAGGACCAGAACTACAACTTTCCCTATTTATTGATTTTGTTGGTAAATAAACTACACTATGGTGAAAAAGAACAAAAAAAGAAAAGAAAAGGCTTCTCATGGGATAATCAAGTTGGTGGAGTAAGTGAGCGCAGGAATTTTTAATTTCGAGTTCGATTTCTCTACCAACATTTTTTCGATTGAGCCTGTCGCATCGGATTTGTCTAGTGTAATTAATCTAACTAATATGATTTGCAAATTATTGGATTAGCTCGAGAATTTATCCAGTGTGCATCCAAATAGTCGCACTATGGTTCAAAAAAAAAAAAAAATTTAATTAATTAATTTTCCACTTTCTTTCCCGGGAAATTATACGGCATAGCATCTTTCCCGAGTGTACCACAAATTCCAGAGCTGACCTCTTCCTCCACTTCTCCTTTTTCTTCGCATTTTCCTTCCTATTTTCCACCACCCCAAATTCCCCATTTTCCGCATTGTCTTTTCTTTTCCTTTCTTTTCATTTGCGATTTTCGTTGGTGTAATCACCGCCAACTCTCCGACCCCAGGAAAATGAGGATGAACTCTTGCTCCACCTTCGCCGCCTCGATGTGGCTTATATTTCTGGCGTTCTCCGATGTTTTCGTTAACGCCAAATACCTCGACATCTCTCACGGGTATGTACCTGGCTTGCCCAAATATGATTCGCCTACCGGTCTGGGAACTTTCATGAAGGATAGCACTAGTATTCTTAATGGGAAAGATTTTAACACTCGCAACTTCAATTTGAGTACTGATTGCGGGACTCACGTCAAAGCCTTCACTGATGTTGAATCCCTAGACCTCGCAATTCTCAATGGTAATGATTTCAGTAAATCATGGAATTTTCAAGAATTGTTATCTAGTTGAAGATCAAAGGAATTTGTATATTCATGAATTTATATGCTTATTCATTAAGTTTTTTACGTGCAACAGGGCCAGCGTTGGTGGTGAAAGTTCCGAAGGACAAGAACATAACTGGTATGCTTTTCACTTGATCTTCTTTTGCTTATTTAGAAAGTTTTAATTACAAAATTCAGAACTTCTAAATAATTGAACAACAAAATATAATAATTTATGTTGACATCAGAATCTGTTCAATTGAGTGGCCAATAGAATTTTCGCCACCTACCTATCCACTTAGGCACGTTTAGACACTGCAACACACTATTAAGGTGCAAGGTTCACCGGCCTAGAAAAAGTCCGGTGATCGTTTGTACTTCGACGATTAAGTAATAGCCGGAACATGATATAACGAGTGCAAGAGAGATGGTTAAGGGAGTTTGGCTAGGGTTTTTAGTGAACATACATTTTGTGCATAATGACCTCAGTCCTCACATATATGTATAGAGGGAGGGAAATGGACCAAGATGTATGACCGGGCAAAGCCCAAGTATAAGAAGATGTTGATTAATTTGATATGCCAAATCCAATTGAAATCATCAATGCCCAATCATTTGACGTGGGACCACCTTCGCCACGTGTGTGCGACATAATTTATAGATGTAAGAGAATGTCTGCAATCTAAAGAAATGTAAATTTGATAAGGAAAAAAAGAGAAAATAATTAACAGTTATGTTCAATGATGGTAATGTGGTAATTGGTAGTGCACACACGAGTTTCAATTAGTAAGTAAATTGTAATTTAAAACTCACAATTAACAATTGCGTAGATCATTACACATAACCATGACAGGATGTGAGAAAAAGATGTAAAGTATGTAATGAGCATATCGTACTTTTAACCTTATGTTGAATTGAATCAACTATTAGTTATGCAACAAAAATCGTCATTTTTAAAATGACTTGTGTAGATATAGGAGCCCATTCTCAAAAATAATGTGTTCCTTGCTACGCACGGAGTATTCATCCTGGTGACTGGGATGGTGACACATGCCATGATGATCTTACCATATCTAGGTTTAAGGAATTGAGCTTGGCCCTGTCTCGGCCTTAATAAGCAGTTCAGCCTCTTAAGCCTAAAGATACTCATTTCCATCTTAGAATGTTTGAGTTGGAAATGTGGTCGTATTTTAATTTAACTGCGGTCCATTTTAAGCACTCTTTGGAAAATTTATAAATCAATTTATAAAGAGGAATAGCTATGAGTTCTATGAAATGTGGATAATAAATGAGTAGTAATTATGAATATGTGGTTGACAGTAATGTTTGACTTTTACTGAATTTATAAATTGATTTATATATTTGTTGCCAAACAGAGTCTTCTTATGGAAATTTACATAATAATAATTTCATTGATCATCATTCTGTTTTTGGCTTTGATCACTAATCTGAAAATTTGGTGAGAAACAGCTTGAAAGTGTGACTTTTGCAGATTGCTGTATCATTCGCTTTTAGCATCTAACAATTTTTCATTTCTTATAGCACTTAAAAATATGCTTCCTTGCTTCTTTTAGCTGAAGTTATGCAGAGCTTAAACATTCCCAAAGGAATAGAGCGTGTACTTTTCAAGACACTGAATACCAAAAGGTAAAATTTACATCGAAAGGTTTATGCTCAAGTGTTCCAAGATTGGTCAAACTTCAGTGTTTAAACTACATATGAGCAGCGAATAAACACAAAATGAGTTCAAAATCTTTATTTACACAAGTTTTCATGAATTATTCTAGTCTGGTTAGTTTGCCATTAATGTATTAGTTTAAGTGGGAAATATTTTAGCAGGGTTGGATTTGTTTGGTACAGTATGAGCTTGTAGTTAGATTTGTTTCTTTTTCATTCTCACGTTGCATCTGGCAAGTAAATATTTGTCAATCTTTGTATTTTACATAATACAGAAACTCTTAAACGTGGTATTCGTCTTATGTTCTATTTGCAAATTCATATATTTTTCCATTTTCAGTCACTACACAACCTGTTTAAGACATTGTTGCAAGACCGTGGCTCTTTTTGGACTCTTGAGTTTATTTTCTGTGCCACTTGAGAGGGATTACTAGATGTCATGCAAAGTGGGATTCACAAATATAATTTTCAAACTTGATTAAACTTATGTATTATCTCAATGTTTCCTCTGTGATCTGCCTATTGTCATATAACTGTAGTTGAAGAACTGAAACATTTGCTTGGGCATAATTCCATTTGTAATATGAGGACATCCTAGTTGAACTAAAGTGATTGCATTTTCAGGAAACTAATGCATAAAACAGAGTTCGACTCAAGCTACACTGGTTTCCAGAAAGATGGGGCAGAGTGGTTGGTGAAAAACACCGACATCAAACTTATTGGTAATGGACTGTTGGATCTTTGAATAAAATAATTTATTAATGCTTGCATTGAAATAAAGATATGTAGATGTGAGTAGATAAACGGAAGAAAGAAATCTCCTGAATAATTCAATCTTTTTATTTTTTATTTTTGAATTTCACCCTTCCCCCTAAATAAGACTCGAACTCGGGTCACTAACTTGGTAAGGCTTCACTCTCACCACTTGAGCTAGACCTTGAAATTCTTTCTTATTATGGTGTGTTAATCTTTATGCATTATAGTTTCTTTTTGGTTAAGGGTTTATTTTTATTTTCTTAGGTGAGACAATTTAATTTTTGTTTTTGTTAGCTAAATTTCTTTGGTTTTTTTTTTTTTTATATTGCAAAGAAGTGGTGCACTGAAGCATGTTTTTTCATTCTTTTTTGTAGGACTTGATTACTTATCCGTTGCTGTAAAACCAGATAAGGGTGATGTGTATCAGGTGTTGGGCAAGGTAATATTTCTCTGTATTCACAAGTCATGCACCTTCCCGGAAAACAGAAGTTAATTTATTGGCTGTTTGGCTTTAACTGAATGAATGAAAATCATAGTTTTCTGTTTAATTGGTGGAATTGGTCGCCAAGATTTATGTTTCAAAGGTTATGATTTAGATTCATCTTCTCTGCTTTACGACAGTGGATTCGCTTCAGATCCTACTTTTTGGACAGGGGACCAGGAATCAAATTATAATTTAGTTTCAAATCTAGATTTTAATACATTTATTCTCCACATAACAATTTACTTCCCATTGTTTTACACGAGAAACTGCAAGCTATATCATTTTACTAACTCAGTCGAATTATGTTTTAGGATGTAATTCCCGTGGAAGGCTTGAATCTCGATAAAGCTAAACCTGGAGAATATTTCCTCCATTGTCTACCTTTAAGGATGTCTGAGGCTAACGCAGCACCAACGAGATGCATACTTCTCCGGTGATCTCCTTGCAGGTAAAATTTTCTGTGAGAAACATATCCTTGTTAACCTGCATGTATGGATAAGCTTATAAAGTTTGCTTAAAAGTAAGAACAAAATTTACTTTTTTTTAAGCTAAGCCGGCTATACATGCTTGCCGCTTGTAATTCTTGGCTAACCTAATTTCTAAATCATGGTTGCAGCGTTAATTGTAGGGACAGGATTGGTTACCATGAAATTTTTACCTCCAGGATCTTCTCTCTAATATAACACGACCTATACAAGCCTAACATCACTACTTTCTATCAGTTTTATGTTGATTTGGTCGTAAATTTTAATAAGAAACAATATATATACACGATCCTGCTTCGACTATATATAAGCGTCACTATTTTCTATCTTGTCATTGTAATTAATTACGTTGATTGCATATTTAGTATGTGGACGATAGTTAAAAAACAAGATTTTAACGTTTTTATTGAGTGGTGCTTACGATATTGGGTTTCTTTGTGCACCAAGTGAAAGGATATATTAATCCATTTTCATGGTTGTAAAGGTTGCTTTTGCTGCTTAATGACTTGAAACCTGATGACCAATACAAGAAGAAAAGTGCCATTTCTTTCACTATCTTCTTATAGGAATTAATTGGCAATTAATTAAAGTCGATCATTTTGTTTTAAACTAATTGCGGATTAAATTGGTTTTCCGATTAAAATCGCTTCATTATTTAAACTGATTTATGTCTTAAGTAGACACATCCATGATGGATTCAAAGGAAAAAAAAAAATTGTTTGATGAATTAAAAAAGAATAAATAAAATAAAATAAACCTTTATAGGAGGGAAAAAAAATTATGAATAGCAGGAAATGATAATCACAACAGAATTTTTCCATATCTGATACAATTAATATTTAGTCATTCCGTTAAAAAAGTTATAAAAATCTACCCAACAATCAATTTTGAACTTACATTTCATGGAATTCGTAATTTTTTATCAATTTTTAAATTATATATTTCATCAATTTTTTTTATCAAAATTTATTAAAAATCTGATTTTTTCCAAGTCAAACCGGCCTTGTGTATTCAGAACCCCATGCAATGATGCTGAAAATATTCCCAATCTAAGGAACAGAACAATTAGTGTTTACATATATGACCTCCCCCACAATAAAAAAAATAAAAGAATTAAAAATTATTTAATATTATATAAATAAATAAAAACAACTACATGTGCTGGAAAGTGCAATTTTTCAACTTTCTGGCTAAGCAAAGCCACATTTTGATGTTAAAAGTGACAATATCAAAGTGGAAGGGCAAAGAATAGAGTTTGACTTTATTAAAAAATAAAAAAGTACGTAATTTGAGTAATTAAGCGACAAACACCCATTTTTAATTATTTCATTAAATTAAAATAGGAACTTACTCTCATTCTCAAGTCTCCACTTTTATAAATTGGAGTTGTAGCCATATCAGAGTCAATCAGAAATACCAACGTAAAATAAGATAGAGATACTTACATTATTTTCATTAATTAAGGTTTGAATGGCTAAATCACTGAAGCTGAATGTGATATGGATTCTGGTGGTGCTAATAATATTTATAGCAGTAGAAGCAGACACTCCTCCAGGAATAGCTAACAATCCAAGCCATGCAAGGTGTCTAATCAAAAAATACAAGCATTGTTATAATTTGGAGCATGTTTGTCCCAAGTTCTGCCCTGATTCTTGCACAGTTGAATGTGTTTCTTGCAAACCTATTTGCTCTGGTGGCTCCATTTCACCGCCAACTCCTACACCTTCACCTCCACCACCAACAACCACCCCATCAACACCAACACAAACTCCATCACCACCCACTCCTACACCCTCACCACCACCAACCACCCCATCACCATCACCACCAACTCCTACACCTTCACCACCAACTACTCCTCCATCGAACACGCCTTCCCCGCCCACTGACACTCCACCTTCCACCGACGTTAATGCTGCAAGGAGAAAAAGATGCAAGAATAGAGACTTCCCTCAATGTTATGGAATGGAACATGTATGCCCTAGCTCCTGCCCTACCACATGCAAAGTTGATTGTAACTCATGCAAACCTGTCTGTCGTAAGTCGATTCGAAACCTATTTTCATGTTCATTTCTTGACTGCGAAACAATTTTTTTTTGGGGTGTGTTGCACTTTGTGTTATATATAGACATTGATCTAATTATGATAAAAAAAAATATTTGCTATTGAAAATGCAGAATGTGATTATCCGGGGGCTGTGTGTCAAGATCCTCGTTTCATCGGAGGTGATGGCATCACCTTCTACTTCCATGGCAAAAAGGAAAAAGATTTCTGTCTTGTAACAGACCCCAACCTCCACATCAACGCCCACTTCATTGGAAGAAGAAACGAAAATATGAGGAGGGACTTCACTTGGGTTCAGTCCATCGGTATCCTGTTCGATAACCACAATCTCTTCATTGGAGCAAAGAAAACCGCCACATGGAATGAAGCCAAAGACCGCCTCGCCCTCGCCTTGGACGGGACCGCCATCCTTCTCCCAGAAACCGAAGGCACGAAATGGCAATCCGAAACTGTCCCAGCAACAGCCATGAAAAGGGATGCCGACACTAATAGTGTAATAGTCGAAATTGAAGGGATTGTCAAGATTACAGCCAAAGTGGTTCCCATTACTGCACAAGAATCTCGAGTTCATAACTATGGCATCACAAATGAGGATTGCTTTGCACATCTTGAACTGGGATTCAAATTCTATTCCCTGAGTGGCAACGTAAACGGTGTTTTGGGACAGACTTACAGATATGATTATGTGATCAGTAGAGTGAAAATGGGTGTATCAATGCCAGTTCTAGGAGGGGAAAGAGAATTTGCAGTTTCAAGCCTCTATGCCACAGATTGTGCTGTTTCCCAGTTTGTTCAAGCCGGAAAAGATCAAGTTTCTGCATTCAATTTGGAGCTGCCGAGCATGAAATGTGGCAGTGGAATGGATGGCAGAGGTGTTGTGTGCAAGAAATAGGGTTTCAAATTTCATTTGGTTCACTTATTATGGGAGGTTTTTTAATAATAATAATAATAATTCCACATTAAAATAAAAAGAAAGGCATGCAGATGGATTAAGATGTGTGAGTTAATAATGGTTCAATCTCATTAATAGTTGTAATTTGTTTAAATCAAAAGTTTCATTCGATCAAATTGAAAATTATTTTAAATTTGAAGCTAGTGATATCACCTATTGCATTATCCAGCATCAGCATACATTTTGAACACAATTACAAAGCCCTTCTTTGGTTTGGTCACAAATCAGATTTTTGATAAATTTTGAAAATTTTGATAAAATATGAGGTTGGAAAGTTATAAAAGTTGTGTGTCCTATAAATATGTGGTTAAAAATGAATTGAGGTCAAAGAAGAGCAAAATATAATTGACGAGATTTTTGTTCTTTTTCTTTTTAAAAATGATTCATCGACGAAGGTTGGTGCTTGTTTGGGAAAGCTTAAAAAGTTACAAAAAAGTTTATCTCAAAATCAATAATTAATTTTAACCATACATTTTATAAGATCCATAACTGTTATCAATTTTTCAATTATAAGTTATCAACTTTTACTAAAAATGTGCTGCGACTTTTATTAAAAGCTTTGTCAAATAATTCCTAATGTTGAATATTTCATTTCTTTTTATTTTTCAAAACTTGAAATAGCCCATCTTCCATCTTTCTTAGATTGGGTCCGTAACAATTGTTGTCAATGGGCTTTGGCATGTCCATGTGTTTAATGTGACATATGTTAACCCTCTTTTCAATTGGAGTGATAATTTTCAATTGCTAAGTGGTTGATATGGTCGAGCTAAGATGGTCCATGGACTACCAACCAGGCTCTGCCCATGGACCTTATACACAAGCTTTTTCAAAAAATAAAAATAAAAATTAGCGAAATTTAAAGAAAATTAAATACAGGATGAAAATGAATGAAATTTAACGTAATCGAATAAGAAACTAAGAAAAATAGGGCAAGTGTGTGGACACCCATAACCAGCTCATGAAGCCCACAAGCTTTATTTGTCGAGCACAATTTGGCTCATGGGCTCGTAGTGGAATGAGTTGAGCTGCGCATGTGCCGAGCTCTCACGAGCTCGTCAGTCGAGCAGACGAGCAACAATAGTTCATTGTAACCCTTACTTTTAAACATGAAACGATTGTCGTGCGGTTATTTATTGTCTTATATTTACCATTTACTTCCATATGGGGGCATGCCTGATGCCACCCACAAGGTTGTCTTCTTAATTACCTCCATTCTCTTCATTTCAAAGGTACACTTTGGTCTGGAAATCATGCGAAAATGCTTGATACAGACTCGATTACGAGAAATGACTATATGGTATTATCGACTATGGAGGAATAAATTTTACCCCTGGATAACAATGAAGAATGTTTTTTAGCCCATTTGTAAACATTTGGCAGAGGCACCACTCGTTCTATGTACCAGTAATTGGACCACCTGACCCTAACTCTGGACTGAACATTATCACACTGCATTCAAAGCTTCTCTTCCTTTCTTATCTAACATTCCCTTTCCCGCTCCCGTTTGGTTTTCCTAAAAATCAAATTTTTAGTTAAGTTTGATAAAAGTTGATGAAATATGTTGTTAAAAAGTTCATAAAAGTTGTGGATTCCATAAAATGTGCACTTAAAATTAATTATTGAATTTAACTTACTTTCATCAACTTTTTTAGTTGCACCAAACAGGGGCTAAGACATCAAATATGCAATTCTGATTTCATAGGGTGTCGTAGCCAATAATTAAGATCCTATTTGACAACTATTATTTGAAATTTTTTTTTTCTATATACTAATTTTCAATCACACATTCACATAATAAATATTCTGCATGTAACTTGTTGGTGATATTTATAAGGAAATGGTTGTTTGTCAATATTCAGAATGATGGTTAAATTTAATTCGCAGGAGCGTAATTAAACTCTTTGAAAAATAAAAATAAAAATAAAGAAGAACAGTGAAAGGAGGTAGGAAAATCAATCCAAGATAAGTGATTGACATTTTTTTTCCTTAAAACAAAATTGTCCCGCAACGGTGTTAACAGATTCTGACACTCGTCACTAAGATACAATGAATAAACTTGTGGTAAAAACACTTCAAACCACAAGTAACAGCGAACTCGAACGAAAATTTTCCCTCTACAAGAAAATTATTTTTGGAATGATTTTTGCAAGAGTTTTTTGATATAATGCTAAATGCAAATGATATGTGATGCATAATGGACGTCCAAACGGTCATATTTACAAAAGATGAGAGGTTGTAAATGCAATGACACACCCCAAACTCAGTAACCTTCATAAAAGAAAGCATCCATTGTTGTCACTAGCCTGTCGCTGACTCTTCGCTCGGGCAGACCAATGTCTAATACTCTTATCATCTTCTGTTCTAGGCATCAAATAATTAATGCATGAACCTTCTATCACAAAAACAAACTCAAATATTTAATGTGGAGCAGCATTGTTATATGGTACAATGTCGTCCAGTATCTTTCGGCCAACGCATTGTCTTATATATGTTTATGTTAGTAAAATTTGTGAGTCGAGACAAGAAAGTGAGAATGTGAAAGTAAAACAACAAACTGTTATTCTAATCCCAAATATTAAAATTGAAAAATTAGAATCGAACATTTCAGTGTATATTGTTGAACCGGTTGCTCCATCCTTCATAGCCTTATAGTAAATATAGGTAAGAGGGAAAAAGCATCCTTGTCCTCTATCCAAAGAGTATAAGAATGACAATCTACCTATTATTTGTTACTATCCTCAATCGACCTGTTCATCCCTGAAGGAAAAACGACTTTTGATCATCTGGGCGCTAGGCGTTCTCATGGTTTGTGAGAAGAAAAAAGCTTATATTTTCGTGGTATCAGGATTGGGATTTGTCTCAAAGCTAATGAGGTTTGAAAACATTTCTTAGGATGCCATTTGTATCACACATAATTGATAATATCGAGAGAAGAAAAGTACTGCGTATGGACAATTATTTCACTCACGCAAAGTACAAGAATGACAATCCACCTATTATTTGTTACTATCCTCAATCGACATGATCGTCCTTGAGAGAAAAATAACCTTTGATCATCTGGGTGCTAGGCGTTCTCATGGTTCGTGAGAAAAAAATGACTTATATTTTCGCGGTATCAAGATCGGGATTTGTCTCAAAGCTAGCGAGGTCTGAAAATTTTTCTTAGGATGCCATTTGTAAATTGTATCACACATGATTGATAATACCGAGAGATGTACTGCGTAGGGACAATTATTTGACTCACGCAGAGAGTGTGCTCGAGGGTGGTGTACAGTTTTATCATTTATGGGTCATTTTCTGGTCCATTCAGGCCCACGGACACACATGATAATCTCAGAAGCCCAAGTTGATTTTGGGCCCCATTTGGATCCTGAACTTTGATTTCTTAATACGATTATTATTGGTTATTTTATTATTTATTATTTATTGCTTGTTTGTTTGTTCATGAGTTGACTGAACATTGAAACCAAAGTCAATTACTACTGGATGTATGCGGGACTGTCCTGAAAGAATTTCTCCATTTTTGTTCCTTTTTATTATCAGTTAAATTTACTTATAATTACTTCTTTTATACGTTGTGTGATTGCATCCATGTCATCATCTAGAAGCCGAGCTGGACGTTAGTTCAAACAAATCTTCTTCTTATTAAAATAAAATCATAAATCGGAGCTCGAGAATTTCTAGGTACGATGCTGATTTCAGCCAAAGTGAATGGATTCTCATCTTTTGAGCTCGGCCAAAAGCGAACTATGAAATTCACAATCTGAGCTATGTGTAGGTCAAGTTAATTGTCTCGCTTAAGACAAGCGATCTAGAAGTAATGATTATCTTAATGAATGGATGGGATCAGAGGTTGTGAAAACTGAATAACCATCCAATCAGCGCCAAGGACATGACAATCTAGGCTCAGAGGCTAGGCTATCTTTAAAAGCTAGTCTATGTATAATGATTACCATGCCACAACGCTCGAAAGGAACAATGAAAAGTTAGCAAAAGCATTAAGTGATTTAAGTCTCATGCATTCACAATTGATTGAAATATCAAAGTGATTGAGGTCGCCTTAAGTGATTTAAGGGGTACATAGCCGTCAAATTATGATAATATACATAATATCAACTCGGACTTGCTTCGACCTCAATCACTTTGACATCGAAGATTTTTCAATCATTGCACCCTATCCCTCCCAATGGTTTACTAGATTCACCTTGTTTTTTTTCTCATTTTCAAGCAAACTCATCTATCATAAAAATTAAAAGATTATTCAAGAAATATCGTGTCACTTTTTAGCATCAACACTTGTCAATTATTTTTTAGTACGGATTTTTATATACAAGTCACATTGTGATATTTTACAAGAAATGTTCAAGGGTTGTGTTAGAGATATATAGCCTCATTTTTATTTTGCTGAAAATGAGTTTTATATTAATGAATTTTTTGAGAATGTATTATTAAAAAGTAGGAAAAAATTTAAATTTACTTGCAAAATATTTTATTTGAAGAATGTATAATTAAAAATGAGTTTGGAAAAAAAAAATTTCAAATAATGAAACTCAAAAGTCAAACCAGGGCAAATTTTTTAGCCAAATGCAATAATATGGTTATAAAAGGTATTTACATAGATGCATTATGTACAACAAAGTCTTCTAAGGGACGTCAATTGTAAGAGGGCCACTTTACCATTTTTACGGCTTTACAGCTGTAAGCAGAAAAAGAGAAGAAGAAATAAAGAAAAAAAAAAGGTTTTATTTTCTAAGGCAAATAATTGGCTTTATTAATAAAAACAATAACGAGAAGAGAGAAGAGGGAGTGAAGGTCAAAAAAGGAAGGTTAAGATCAACAAGCTGAAGTCCCTTGCCATCACATATTATTCAACGAGGAAAAGGTTGAATGTACAGTCCTATTTAGACTGTACATGTACAACTCTCTCATAAGAGAGGGGTCCGTATCAATAAAAAAATATGTGGATCCCCCTATTGTGAGGAGATTGTGAGGCATGTTGTAAGGTATGATGTACCTGTAGCATGCCTCATTCAACAATTATTGTATTGGGATCCATCTCATTTTTATGATACGCATCATTCGCGTGTTAGACTGACGACTAGTTTGCCAATAATTTTAGATGAGTTATGCTATATGTATAAAATTGGTTGAGGGGATTGTGAGGCATGTTGTAAGATATGATGTACCTGTAGCATGCCTCATTCAACAATTATTGTATTGGGATCCATCTCATTTTTATGATACGCATCATTCGCGTGTTAGACTGACGGCTAGTTTACCAATAATTTTAGATGAGTTATGCTATATGTATAAAATTGGTTGATAAAATAATATCTACACCAATCATTTAAAAAATAAATTTTTAAATCATTGAAAATCAATAGTCTTAATTTTGTAAACACACTTTGTACAAACAGGAGGTGGACCTAGGGAGTCCACTGGGGTCAAGTGACCCCACTTTAAAAATAAGAATAATGATAAATATTTTCCTTAGCTTTTTTATTTTTTTAAGTAGAAGATAATTATAAATTTTGATTGTGACCCCATCCAAGTCGTCTGGATCCGTCCCTGAAAACAATATAATATATTTTAAATAGTCAAAAACTACTTTTAGATATATTTGGATAATTGATCTAAAGTGCTTCCTCAGTAAATTTTTCTATAAGAAGCAAAGGTTATGTCAAATAAGTCTTGATTAAATTAATTGAACCAAATCAAACAATAACGAAAACTTTACACGCTGAATTGTATCAAAAACGATTAATTTTTAGTGGGGTATAATGCTTCGTAAATAAATTGTAAAATGTAAATTTTCTGATTTCATTCGTGCTTTCCGCATTAAACACAAAGTTGTTGATTATTTTGAAACATTAATTCTTGTAAGTCCTTATAGATTAACTCCGTTGTTCGTTTAAATGAGATATTTATATAAAGTAATGATATTGGTCGAATTAAATTTTATTCTTTCATCAAAATCGAAATAGAACTATTTGGTTCTCAACTTGAAGACTCAAAATCAATTACAGTGTTAGAATTTAAATGTGTCCCGAATTTATTGTTGAAGTAATTGAAGTGCACTTCAAGTAGAATTGAGCATGGTCCGGTTCGGTTCGATTCGATTCTAATGAGAATCGAATCGGACACAAAATTTTCGATTATTTAGTAAGTTGAACCGTCATGTCCAAATTCAATTATGGAACCGTTCATTTTCGATTCCATTCAATTCTCAAGTTCTGTACTATAATTAATTTTTTTAATATTTACAAAGTTACATTAATTCAACTAATAATATGTACAATCTTAGCTCTTGCGAAATAATGTAGTTCAATCTTATATATCTTTTACATTTCTCTTTGTTGATTTCTTTATAAATTTGATTGTGAAAATTACAGGAAGGGGACGATAGTGAGTTTACAATAATTAAGAGAAGCGCTGTCGAATTTCAATTCGATTTCTAGAGAAGAAACGACACTACGATAAAATAACAGATTTGAATAAAACTTAGGTTGATTTGATTAAGTTGGATTTGGATTGAAACTTAGAAATAGGAAAATCATATTTTTAGGTTAGTAAATTTATTTATAAATAAATAAAATAATTTGATTTATTTTAAATAAATAAATTTAAAAAATTAGGAAGATTCGGTTCTTATACGATTTTTCAGTTCTTAATCTAGAATCGAGAACCAAACCGAACTCGTTGATTCTCGATTCAGATACTCTTTCGGATATTTAACTTAAGAAGAATCGCTCGATTCGATTCGGGTCCAGTTCGACCTGAGAGTTTTGATCAACCCTAATTCAAGAGGAATTCAACTTTGGAATACTTTTGAAATCCTATTCGAAATCTATTAGACAAATTTTAGTTGAAATTCTATTTGAAAGTTGAAATTTGTGTTGAACTCAAAGAAATCAAGATAATGAAATTTTTGGACATTCTATTTCATCTACAACTCTACTTCTAGAGTTCGGATTGTTCTCTACATATATTTGACTATTCTCTACAATTTAGTTAGATTGTTTAACCTCATTATAGGTTAACGAATCATAAACACAAAATCTTTGTATTCTTTCTCCATATGTTAATAAAATCTCATAATTCTTTTGCCATATTTTCTTGTCTTTATTATTCTTTTACTTGCGATCAAATACTTCATATTTTAACCTACAACTTTGATCCGAATTACAACAAACTGGTATCAAAGTTGTCCTACTTTCAATAAAGTGATTTCAAATTTGGTCCGAATTATAACATAAAGAAAATTAACAGCGTAGCAAACACATATGTTGAGTCATGCTCTACTCCAATCTGAATGGTTTCGAGAAAAAAATGCTCACTCCTACCAAGTACCTGCACTTTGTAATCTTTTAGATTGCGCTCGACTAATCTCTGTACTTGTTATCTTAATAATTGTGTTACTAGTTTTTCATTCATAATTTTTTAATCAACAAATATTAAGACTATTAAGTTATTGAACAATGTTATTTATTAGTATTAGTAATTGACATTATAGAACAAGTTCGATAAAATGGGTCACATATTTCTTTTATTTCATTTAATTTTAATTGGATTAATACTATAATGTCAACTTTACTATGTTCTAACACTAATATTACTAGATAATATCATTAAAAGTTATGAGATCTTGAGTTAGGGCCCGTTTGGCATAGTTTTTACTTTTACTTTTAATTTTGATTTTGAATTTGAATTTTGTAGAAAAGTTTTTTGGAGGAAGCTCGCATTCTGAAAGTATTTTTAGAGGAAGTCACATTAAATTGATCTCCTCTAAAAACTCTTCTACTACCAAAAGTACTTTAATAAAATTAGTCAAACGGGTCTAAAAGTAACTTTTGAATCTCAAAAACTCATTTTAACTTAGCCAATGGGACGCTTAGAGCTTGTTGGGAAAGTTTAAAAAGTTGTTGAAAGGTTGAGGTCAACATCAACGATTAATTTTTATCACACTTTATGGAATTCACAATTTTTATAAATGTTTAACTATATTTCATCAATTTTTATCAAATATATTAAAATTCTTATTAAAAACTTTGTCAAACAATCCCTTAATTAGTGGGTCCATTGGGAAACATTCATCCACTTGTCTCACACCTAGCAAGCATTACTACCATCAATTTTTTCTATCTACTTACCCGAAGACAAAGCAACAAATTTAGGAAAGGGACTTCCACAAATTCAAAGATTTTGTCTCTCAAATTCAAGTGCATCACTATCGCTTTTCAATAGTTATGGAGTTCTCCATACAGGCCCAATTTTTATTTTTTTATTTTTTATTCCTTCATTTCAATAAGTACATAATTTAGTAACTTGGCCTTTTGTTACGATCAATTTTCCGAACCTTGTGTTTCGTCTAGACACTTTCTGAGTAAAGAATTTCGATATTTGTGTGCATTTCATCAAACATGTGAAATAGATTACTTGAAGAAATCACATGATTAAGCACATGGACGAGATAAAATACTCTAGTATATCTAGACTGATCAAAAAAATATTTATCGATCAATCAACTTAAGCCACAATTGATCAAGTCGCTTAACTAGTTTATCAACCGACTATTTTCAGTCAAGTAAACATGAATACTTCATTAACTTTGTCTAGACAACTAAATTGACCAAGAAACCATCACCTTGAGTTAAGTTTATATAAATCATTTAACCAACCACTTAGGCAACTCAATTACTATGTGGGACTCGATCGAAGCAATTGATTTCTCCGAAAATGTGAATCATTGAAACATATAAGAATTGACAAAATAGCAATGGTCCTAATCAACTACTACCCTACTAACAAAGAACACCGTGCGTCAACGAAGGCATTCATGTCTCACAAAAAATCTTTACATTTGTAAACTACATTTGCATCAGTTACAAAAGATTCTAGATATTAATCTATTTACTTAAAACCAAATGAACTTATAAGCAAGACTGCTCATAGCATTATTCTAAAATCAATTGACTAAATTAAAAAAATATATAATTTAATTGAATAACGTGACAATGTTCTCATCGCCACATATACTATTATTACTAGTCATCCCCAATTATTTTGAATAACATTACTTTGTACGAGTATGTTAAGTATTATAACAATTGCGTATAAATTAGTCAATGAGTAACGCACTGACGATAATCCTCAATCTATATCGCATAGAGGCTATGAAGACGTTGTTTAATAAAGTTGAGATATATTTTTACTCATTAGGCAACGTGACATTAGTCCATTGCCACATAAACAAATGATGATCTTTCGTAACGACAAGTAGTTTGATTTACAATCAACACTATTTCTCTAAGTCTTCGTTTGCCATTTGGTATGAATTAAATTTTAGATTTTACTTTAAATTAAAGTTAATATTTAATTTCAACTAAATATTTTATGGGTCTCATAACTTTTTAATCCTGCATTTCATCAATCATTATCAAAATTTACTAAAAATCTGATTTTAATTCACATCAACACTATTTCTTTAAGTCTTCATTTGCCATTTGGCATGAATTAAATTTTAGATTTTACTCTAAATTAAAGTTAATATTTAATTTCAACTAAATATTTCATGGGTCTCATAACTTTTTAATCCTGCATTTCATCAATCATTATCAAAATTTACTAAAAATCTGATTTTAATTCACATCAACACTATTTCTTTAAGTCTTCGTTTGCCATTTGGTATGAATTAAATTTTAGATTTTACTCTAAATTAAAGTTAATATTTAATTTCAACTAAATATTTCATGGATCTCATAATTTTTTAATCCTGCATTTCATCAATTATTATCAAAATTTACTAAAAATTTGATTTTAATTCACATCAAACAGTGACGTATTGAAAATAAGCCCCCAATTTGAGCCCATTTTTTAATAATATATATTTTTTCAAAATCTTTTTTTAGAAATACTTTTTTCAATAAGATAATTCTACTGTTAATTCGAAAATTTTCTTTACTTCATAAAGTCAAACCCAATGGCCGACAACAACTGTTTTTCCCTTCACATGCAAACCAAACCCCTCCTTTTCTCTTTTACAGTCAAAGCCCCGAAGGATTTTGGATTTCAAACAACTAAAAATAATCTAGGAAATGATTAAGCCCTGTTTGATTTTGCTAAAAATTATATATATATTTTCAGATTTTGATGAACGTCGACGGAATGTGTAATCGAAAAATTGATAATAATTGGAAATCAAATACGGACTTAACAAGTTAACATCAATGCTTGTAATAATACAGACTTATCCGTATAAAATTATAAATACATTCTTCATTGCATTTGCTTCACTCCCTCTCCGTAAACTGCCAGCTCTTTCTGCCAAAACCAACTCTCTTTGTTTTTTCCTCAGTTCTTACGCAGAATGGCACAGATAATAAATGAAAGCCAATGTAATACGAAGTGAATCTAGATATTATTATTAAGCTTCTTCAGATAGTAGTTAATGAGGGCTCCCAACAGCATCAACAAAAACTCTGCTCAGTGATGGCAGTTTCTTTTGCTGTTCTTCAACAGTTCAAAACCCTTCTTTTCTTCAACAGTGGCTGATGACTCGACGAAGAAGCCCAAGAAGAAGAAGAAGAAGAAGAAATGCACGATGTCACTCCCCACGAATCGTTTGAGCTATCGGAACTGAAGAATAATCCATCCATTACACCATTTGGACTGCTTGGAACTTCACAAAATCTACGTGAACCAGTCTTTGATGTCTCCGAAATAAGCTCACAGCAATCATTCACTTGCTCCTGTGGAAAAAAAAAATGTTTAAAATTTTGAAAACAGAGCATAAGACGGAAAAATAACAAAAAGGGCATCATTAAAGAGGAAACATACGGACCATGTTTATTTTGAGAATCCCAAGAAGCTGGTTTTCACAGTCAACGGCAGTGCAAGGTTCAACTTGATGGATAACGCGAAGCATGGTTGCAGTAGCAACAACAGAAGGCAAATAACGTGCGAATCTTGAATCTGAACAGTCAAGAAATCAAACGTAAATTATTTTCTAATAATTAATTTTATATATGGAAGTTGTATGCTTACCAGGCATAATAGAGAGGAGGAGATTTTCACATGTCCTTAGAAACTCCAAGTGAATATAGGATTTTAAGCCCAGCCTTCTTATTATATGATTAAGAAATGAAAGAGGGGTCACTGGATTCATCCTCCATTTGAGTGCAGAAAGCACCAAAAGTTCCATTCTTTGAATAGTTTTCGGCTCGAACATATAATTTGTATTCTCCACCTGTTGATCAAGATTAACAAATTCAAAAAAAAAAGGAAAAGAAAGAAAAATGAAAAAGAAGATCTTTGAGCGTGTGTTTCATATGCAGTACTAGACCGGAATGGAGAGTCGAAAACATACTTGAAGGTCTAAGAGGAGAGGAACATAGGTTTCTTCGACCTTTGCAGCCAAAGAAAGACAAGTAACAGCTGCAAGTTGAATCATCCATGGCTTATCTTTCTGAAAATGAAGGCTGTAAAGAAATCTGTCAAGATAATTAACTGCAAGAATTGCAGTTAATGCTGAAAATCCATAATGAGCATTCACTTTCAAGATCCATTCCGCAGCCTGTTTTCGAGCAAGACACATAGAAAAATCGATTTCAGCAATATTGGTTGATTCAGAGAAGGTTTCCTTTTCTTTGCGGAACAGAGATTGAAGTTCGTCATCATGCCGGAACAGATCTTGTTCCATTAACAGCACCGAGAAAACAGAAAATTTGTTGCCATTAAAATGATTATTGAAAATAATTTCACTCTTTTTTTTCTTCTACTTCTTCAACTTCACCCCAATTTTCTTCTCCTTCTTCACAGTAAAGAGCATCAAACATAGAAGAACCAGAATCTAGATATTGCTCTTTTGCCATCTTCTCTATTCATTCTACAAAACAGAAAATAATAAGAAACCCAAACCCCATTTTCATTTCTTTCTCAATATGGCTATTTTTCTGTCTCTCTCTCTGAATCTGAATGGTAATGAAGAACTCAGTTCTCAAAAACAGAGAGAGAAATGAAGAGATTTCATCAGTGTGTGTTTCACGCTTGTCCTTTCTTTATGCTTTGATATTAACGTGTATATATTGACAACTTTTTTTGGTTTTTTACTTTTAAAATGTATTGGACTCTGTGGGTTTTTTCTTGGCGGGCAAAAACCGTAACGGCACACGAACACGCACTGACACCAAGTAGGACCCCGAGAGAAATTATCGCGCATGGTAGAAGCAACATTTACACACACTGCACAAGATATTACTCAAATACAAATTATTTATCTTTCGAGACATATTTCACCACAAAATTATTGTCCTTTACGGCCTTATTTTCAACAATTTTGAATTTTACCACATGTAAATACCATTTTTTTATGTATGATGGTTTAATTAGCATATTGTACAGGACAAAATGTAAATGAAATTTTAATACGAAGAGCTGCTCTTCAATTTTCGGTATAAATGGAACTAAGGAGGCGACTTGCGACCGATTTGCCTTCCGCCATAGATGTTGCACCAAATTTGGAAGTTTTCTGAATCTCGTGCTTGTAATTCCAAGAAAGCTATGGAAGACATAATTAAAAAGTGTTATTAGTCGAGTGCCAATCAGGTCTAAGCTCGATAAACCAAATCAACGGAACTTAAGTCTAGAATAAAGATATTTTAGAATCTTGTGTATCAGTGCAACACGTAGATGGTGGTTTCAGGGCATCAATGGAGCCAGTGCACAATTAATTGATAATGATTTTGGTAATACAAGATTGGATATAGGTGCATGATAATTTTTTTTCGATATATCTTGAATATGAAAAAAGCTGGACTACTCAAAGTTGAAGTTCCATGATTTTATTATACTATATTCCCTTCAAATGGTGACTCTAAAATGTACCACGAAACGGAAATGCACTACACTCGGGCATGGTTACGATAAGTTTGATTAGATCGCATGAAATGTAGCTTTTAAATTTTTACGCTGTTCTCCTCGTCTCTGAATGAGATAATTTTTTTTAGAGTTGTGCTGGGTTTATAGAAGAGAAGCCTACAGAATGTGTACAGAAGAGACACATGCAAGTGGGGTCCAATTTTTTTTGGTAATATTTAATTCATGTGGGATCTACCTTCATATTAATATTCTGTAAGAATTCTGTATCTTTTCTTTCTGTACATGTGAATTTTCTCTTTTTTTTTATTATACAAGTTTGTACTATATTGATAGAAACATATCATCCCGAGTGGTTTAATTACCCACAAAACAAAATCCAAGAAACAACCAGAGATGAGTATCTTCTTTTCTTACGTAAAAAGTATGGGTTGTGGTCAATTATGGACTGGTTTTACTTCTTACTTGGTTAAAAACAAGGTACAAAAACTTTTATGGGACAGTTGGACTTTAGCAAAAGTTGTTTCTTTTGGTCTGACACTCAAAAAGGGCAAATTAGGGATGTTGTCTAACTTTTTAGGTAGTGGAGTTGTCGATTTCTAACGATCGTCTACAAGAAACTTCCTATTTTTAAAAAAAATATTTTCTAATTTAAAAAATATTTATAAATTTAAAAAGTAATTTTTTTGAAATGCTCCAATAATCTCTTTATTTTTAACATTTAATTTTACAATTCCCAATACATATTTATTATTTTTTTTTTCATTCTTTTACTTTTATCATCTTTCCTCCAATAATTATATCATTCTCCAAATATATTTATTTAATTAAATCAATAAATTGTGTATTGAAAGTTGAAAATTTTGAAGTATTAAATTATAGAGAGGTGGGAGAGTCAAACTCACTTTCTATTTTAAAATGTTAAATTGAAAAATCTCTTGGAGTAAAATTTTAAAGATTGACTTTCTAAAATAGAGAGTATTCCACTTTTAAAGAGTCTGTTGGAGATGCTCTAACAGTAACATTTTTAGTCCTGGTCTATATTTGAGGGCATAAATTTGAATATATATATGAGATGAAAACAATCAATTTTGACATTAAAATGCACACATTTTTCAGTTGAATCGAAGATGAATTCTAAGTAGATTGACGATTTTATTCTCTAGCTGTGAGTTGTGTGTAAATTGCGTTGATTTTAACGTCTATATTGATGATTTCAGTCTTATGAAAACCTAGATTCACATATTTAAATGAGTTGGAACTCAAAATTTCACTTCAAAAGTGTTGGGTAATTTTGTATATAATGACGCCAAAAGACCAGAATATATTTGTGACCCACGATTTGACCGAACAAATCGATCCCTGTTTCGGAGCGGCGAACCCAAATAATTTGCATAAACAAACCAGGTCTAAATATTTAGTCGAAGTTGACATTAAGTCACACTTTTCAATATTTAGTTTTTAACACTTAACCAATGTTCTCAAATTGTTAAACTAATTTCCAACAAAAGGTTCTCGTAACCTCAACAGTAACATTAATTAATTTGTTATCTTAACTATCTAAATATCACATCACTGCTCAAATGTAGACAGATTATTCAAAAATATACCTTTTAAAAATTGAAACATAAAAATTTAAGGATGTTACTAATCTAGATTGATGATCAATCATCAGGCTATGTAGCTATGCCACTTACATATTTTTCAATGAAGTTATATAATGTTGTAATGCCAAAGGCATCCGGGAATGGGTGTAGTAACGCATGATAATTTGTCAAACAGTTCGAGAATGAATGATACCCCGACAGATACCTTGAATTTGGTATACCAAACACTAACCCAATTCCTTACTCGACAAACCTTTTGATTTATCCTCGACTTGGTCAATGGGTAACTGAACCGTGTTGATTAATCCACTAGTTAATATGTGATTTTGGCTCCTTTATAAATTTTATACATAAATTTTACTAAGCTCATAGTCAACTCATCCAACTAACTAAAAAAAGACTCAATCATTATATAGCATTGAAAGTTAAAACACAGTTGTTACCAGTTAATCCATAATTAACCACCTAATTACAACGCTACCAACAGTCCTTTAATGATTATTATTAAAGTCAAAAGCGGCCCACAATCTCTATTTTGAGTTCAACGTTAGGTTACCTGTGAAGAAGACATTCTCAGATTCTCAAATCATTTCTCATCCACTTTCCCATTCTTGTCTACAATTGCTGCATTACATCAACTATTTCAAGCTTATTAGCATTCAATTCAATGGATGAAAATGGATCACAACTTGAGAATGCTACAAATCTACACAAGACATTTAAAAATGTGCTTGTGTTAAATTTTACCCTAATTGGATGCCGAAGTATGTCGCCACTCAACCCATATGGTGGAAGCGAACTCCAACAAACACTTTGAATAGAATTCACCTTTAAAATCAGTGTTTACAAGTCCAAAAAGCATGCCTCACGATTTATATAGGGTCGATTGTGATGCATGTACATAAGAGGTTTACAAACATCTAATGTTGTGATATACGATTGAGCCAGAATTTCAAGAAAAAAGAAAAACTTCCCCACTCTATTTTTAACACCTCATATTTCTGTAAATCTTTATATAACTGATTATGTACAAATAGCATTATCCAAGATATTATTGGATTGTTAGACACACTTTAGGCAAGGTATAACCCAGTATGAGCCATGCTATAAGAACCCACAACACATGTATCAATCCAACGAGCTCATCCATCCTGAGGATTCACTTGCCCCAGTTGTGCTGGGTGGATTCACGAATGACTGTGAAAAAAGGTCACATCCAAGTATACAATAAAATGGTTCACCAACTGGTGCTGCCACTGAGAAATAATGAAAGTGGAAGTGGAACACCGAAAGGGAAGCAGTCTCAAGTGCCAAAGGTGTTGAATCAACCATATTAGTATTTAGTCAAACAAAAGTAGTGGCAACTGTTGAAAGGTCTATTCATCTTATGATTTACAATTATTCAACTTCATGCGACATATCCACTCATGCATAATCATCCCCCCTTCATCTTTCATCATGCAACTATTTTACCCAACAAAATTATCTAAACAACAAACAAAATAAGCCTTACAAAAGTATATACAACATTCAACCAATGAACGAATAACTTTAGCAACATAAAAATTTCCAAACAAAAAAGGCTTGTCTAATTTGAAATACACTAGTTGACTAACATTAACTGATTGACGTTCTATCTTCACCCAAAGGATTCAGTGTCAGTAGGGCGGTGGAGGATATGGTGGTGGTGGATATGAACCTGCTACGAAGAAGTAAGTAGAATAAGTCTTTTGATCGGAGTATATTATGTAAACGAAGCGACAAATGAAAATGATTTTACCTGGAGGGTAATAGTGTGGGTTCTGCAGTGGTGGCAGATATGGTGATGTAGGATATCCAGAAATTGGCAGGTAAGATGTTTGATAAGTAGCCAGCTGAGAATGATAAGGTGAAGGGTATCCTGTTGAGGTAGGAGGATATGGAGTATACGGAGATGGTGCCGAGTAGCCATCTACTGATGAATTGTATGAAATGGTTGATGGAGGTGCAGAGAAGGGATGGGCCTGAGGTACCGGTGAGGCCCCAAACGGTGGAGCATAGCTCAATGCTGGCTTCTAAAATATATCAGATGAAGAAATATTCATTAGTAACAAAGAGAATATACTTAATAGCAGTTGCAAGCTGTGTAATTTATTCCGAGTGGGAAATAAGATTTTCAAAAATTAAAAGAGGAAAGAGGAAATGAGCTTACATTTGCATTAGAATAGTGCATTATCAGTCGAACTTCTCCAGCATGTCTGTAGATGATGAAAGGACACATTAAATATCTAAATTCTAATTACAAAACTCTGGCAATTCCAAAGTTTAAAAGTGTTCTATTAAATTACAAGTGGCAAGAGCAAATACTATTCAATCAGCAATTTGTTCTATTAATATGATAAGTATCGATTTAAACTATTTTAAGGACAGGCCATCACATTACATGTTATTGGACATCAAAAATAAACAATTCACTGAAAATAAAATGGTCCACTAGGAAATGCTCCTATTAAAGCCTTAAGGGCACCTAGGTGAAGTTCGATGACAGCGCACATAATATAAATGCTCATTTCCTGGAAAGTGACCAGTTGATCTCTTCGTGCTATGTACCCTCTAAATAATGAATACCCGTATGTACAGTTTTTGGACATGCTACGCAGAATCGCAGTTGAAAACCAATCCATCAATATTGCACGAGAAATGGAGGCAAATATATACCACAGCAAACTAGTTTGTCTAGCTTCAAGATCAGGGACTAAGCATATCACCAGACCTCCCTTTAGTGAAACAGAAATATAGAGAAATACTTAATCCACTCATTTGTAAAGTGATGTCTTCCTTTCCTTCTCATTTATTTTCAAATTAAAGTACATATTGTCCCAAACTCATTGACATGATAAATGTTCGTTCTAAATTGTCATATTTCTTCCATGACATCTGTTAGGTTCCTTCCCCCAAATTACCATCAGAATTCCCCATCCATTGAAAAAATTCACTTCCCAGGTGTTGCAACTATACATATAATATAAAAATACTTTCTACTTCAACCATTTAAACCAATGTCATCGTTTCTCCTTTACTCTTTTCCAAAATAAGCATACAATTTTACAGCTGCTTCCAAGAATCATTTAAACGATACGTTAAATTCATTCAAAATTATATTTGTCCTCCTCAAAAATCAGCAGTGCTACACTCTCAATTCACTGGGAGTCTCACCTACAATATCACAGCCACACCTCATCGTAGCCCCTACATTACGGCATTCTCTCCCAACAGGGGGATATATGGTTACATTAGTGAGGTTGTCTGTACGTGTATGTAAAATTAAAGTGTGTACTTTTCAGTGTGCATGCATTATTAACATACATAAATACATTTGCTTCAAATACAATGGTGGTTTTCCTTTCACATGAATAGACTGCATGAGACAAAGTATAAAGAGATGAACTTTCAGTGAGTGTAGGACCTATGCCTATTCAACATAGGCTACCCAAATTTTGATTTGTTAAAATTGAATCCCTGTAAACCTTTGAATAGAAAAACAATGGCTCTAACACGTGTGATGAATATTTGCAGTTCGTGTCTGTGATGATCTAGTATATAAAGTTTCAAGTGAGGATATTTAAAAGAAACAATGTGCTGGTTCATCTCAATAATCATAAAATAGAAGTCCATAATAGTTCTGGAGGCATCCCTGATTTATAAGCACTGTATATATTGCTATCCTTGAAACACAAATGGGAAAAAATATGAACATACAGAGCAGACACTTAATGCCGCCAACAAAATTAAAATGTAATTCTGTTTAGTAAATTATTACCTGCCCTTCTTGTCCTGAAGAGGCCATGAGCTGTCGTCATAACCCTGAGATACAACTTTGTGCAATTGAACCCTAGAAACACCAAATCAAATATCAAGACTCAGCATACAAGAACAAATCTTTTGAAAAAATAAACAAAGAAGGAAATTCAGTCATGAATTAAATTTGAAGAGTCCAAGATAATTACTTTCCACTGCCAATGAAATCATCATAAGTTAAAGTATTGCTATTCCAGACGATAACGTTCAACTCTGGCAACCCTTCTATCAACGTAAACACGAATTTCTCTTGAAACGTAGGGTTTTTCCCACCATCTTCACAAATTTCACCCGAAAAATAATCAAACGTCAAAACCCATAAATCTTTTGATGAAATTAACCACCAAAAGAACTCAATTAAAAACAGGTATATTGCATATAAACGTATAACATACCTGTACAGGTACGCGTACGGTATTTGGTGCTAGCATATTCGAGACAAACGTAGGGATCTTGCCTTGAAATCCATTCCGTGTCTTTCAATTTGGTACAACCAACAACTGTAATCCAAAATTTAGAAAAAAAATAATTACAAAATTACAAATTTATCAAATAAATAACATATAATTTCACAAGAAACTAAAATTAAAAGAATAAAGTACCTGTGATTTCGATTAGTTGACCTTGAATTCCAAAAAACGACATGGGAGGGAAGAAGAACAGGATTAAGGTTTTAATGTTGTATTTGTAATTCGATTTTCGACAACGGGAAAAAAAATGGTGTCCTTTTATAGTAATTTTGTTAGGGATTCAAAGCAAAATCAAATGGAGGCCCTGTTTGATTTCCATTTTAATTCTCATTCTCATTCTTCTACTCATTTTCAACCACACATTCTTCAATAAAATAATATTTTCCATCGCATCAATAATTTTTCCTTCTTTTTCAACCACACATTTCCCATCATATCACTATTTCAAAATTCATTTTTCTCAAATAATGCCTATCAAACATACTCGGAATTTATAAAAGGGTTGATTGAGGGCAGACTCTAGGGTAAAGGAGGATCCTGGAGCTTTCGTGTTTCTTCAACGATTAATGTTGCGCGTAAATTCTTGTTGGCTTAGCGCGTAAACTTTTCAAATGAGGAATAATCGTTGAATCTCTATGTGAATAAAAAAATTGTTAATAATTTTGTTGAGAGACTATTATCGTTTGAGTTGTGTTTGGTGTACATAATTTTTTATACATGAAGGTATTCATATATTTAGATGGGGTGAAATTTGCTCACAATGGACTCATTTAATGTGAATGTATGGACACGCTTATGTACAAAATTTATGTACATCAAGACCTATCCTTATCGTTTTCAAGTTGTTTCAAATTTTGCAAAATAATGAAAACTTGTTTTAGTGTGGTATTTCTGAAAACGCATTTTCGAAAACAATGTTAAATTTATAACATAAAATTGAAAATGCATAATTTATGTTTTGAGTGTATTCGGTAAAAATTATAAAAATACTTGAAACATGGAAAACAAATGTTTAAATAAAATTTTATTATATAAATTTTTTAAAATATATCTAACCTTAAAGAAAAAAGGCAATGAGGGTTATTATAGATGCAATAGTAATCCAAGTTCATTTTATTGTACAACCTGAATTTTTTTTTTTTCCCACTTTTTTCCATTTCTTTATGCAATTTTTATTTTTTATTTTTTTTCTTTCTCAATTTCTTTACGCAAACATCCATGCATTTTTACTTGTTCTCACACACGTTATCACTTTCAAACAAATTAAGTCCTATTTTATGTGTATGTAATATGTATTCTGCTTTATGTTGACTAAAAAAAAAAAATCATGTTTCCAACACTGAGCAGCACTCAGCGCTCCGTGCAGCGCGGAGTCTCATCTAGCGCGAAGTATCTTCCATATAAAGGGCTTCCTCTCTCTTCATTCACCCTTCTTTCTTTGCTTTTTCACACGAGACAAACCAAACCAAGCCTTAAGAAGCGGGAAAAAGGTAAAATTCGACCTTCAATTTCTTCCAATCAATGATCCATTTTTATTTTTATTTTTTGTTTTTTTTGTTTTAACCTTGATTTCAGTTCTATCTCCCGATCGTTAAAAAACCCAAAGAATTTTCAGCTATTAGAACTTTTACACCTTTGATTTCTTCTTCTGATTGTTTATTTCTTCCAGTTTCTTCAGCTCTACTTCCTTCCATTTTAAGATATCGTTCCCAAAATAGTTAAATAGTTAAACAATTTTAATTTTACTACACCCTAGACCTTTTTAATTTTACTTAGCTCTCTAACTTCAGTGATGGCAACATAGCTTAAGGAGGAAGAGGTGGCTCTGGTGAAGGTGGATGCCACTGTGGAGATGTAATTCACTCATAAGTTTGATGTTCAGGGTTTTCTACACTGTACTTCTATGTTGTGGGGTGCATAAACCCTACCCTGGTCAACGAACCAAGTAAGTTTTTCGTGCTTATTTCATTATTGTGGGATTTCGAAAATTTTTGTACCTCGTTAGTTGTAGTTTTAATTTCTTTTCCTTTCATCTTTTAAATAATGGAGATGATTATAAATTTTTACCCAATTTTGATGGAATTGGTGTGTGATTGCTATTTGTAGATGTTTGTAGGTGTCGGCTCTGGGAACTTCGAGCTTCTTTATGTCGTGTTATTGGAGCAAGAAAGTCTTTGAATTCATCAGTTGGATTATATGGGTAAGCATTTCTGGCTGTACTTAAATGCTGGAATACGTATCGCACAATGCTCTTTTCTCTCTTTCGTCTTTTCCCTTTGTTATCCTTAATAAAGGAACAGATAGTGCAAGATGTGAATCAATAGTGGTTTACCAAATTTATTATTCCAAGTTGTTAGTGCAACTCAATTTGTAATAATGAGACAAATAAGTATAAGAGATCATGGTTAAATTTTGTGAAACAATCTTGTAAATTCTCTCGAGGTGTATGATCACAATTAATGTAGTGGTTAAAGAACTTCTGCTAAATTGACTGCAGCCTTGATGATAAACATGTTAGTAGAAAGTAGACAAATTAATTACGATAAGAATTTTATTGTTTAGAAGTAAAAATGCAAAAATGACGTCATAATGCAATAATTATTTTCGTAGAAGATGTGATGACCGAACACGCGAGCAAATATTTGGCTTTCACAAAAAATAACATCTCAAACTGATTTGTTTATCAAACATTTACAAGATTTTGATATCTCATTGAGTTTCCCATTTTTCTGTATTTATAATTAGTCCATTCTTCTTTTGCTAGAAAAAAACGATTGATTTGCCTCTTAACTTGACAGGTATAAAGATATATTGCTGGGAATCCTTGATAGGTACTGTTACTGTATTTTATTTTTTTGAACTTTTGTCCATTGCAGAAGAGACCTTAACAGAGTTTCTATCAAAAGCCATTGGAAATACTATGGAGTGGATTCAAATACCTGGGATGGAGATATGAAATTTTTTGGCTTCAATTTTTTAAAGTCATAACGTTCACCATATCCATTTTTTAAAATAAATTAAAAGGGCAAGAAAAATTTTGCCAAATCGAGAAAAGGGCTTCATTTTTTCCTGTGTACTAAAGTTGTAGGTTTATACCCTTCAGAGCATCTCCAAAAAACTCTAAAACTCTTTAAAAGTGGAATGCTCTCTATTTTAAAGAATTAATCTTTAAAATTTTACTACAAGAGACTTTAATTTAACATTTTAAAATAGAGAGTGGGTTTAGCTCTCCAAATTTGGAGAGTCAAACTCACCTCTCTATAATTTAATATTTCAAAGATTCTAACTTCCAATGCACAGTTTATTTACTTAATTAAATAAATATACTTGAAAAATGATGTAATTATTGGAAGGAAGTTGATAAAAATAAAAGAATGAAAAAATAATAATAAATACATATTGGGAATGGTAAAATTAAATGTTAAAAATAAAGAGGCTATTGGAGCATTTTAAATTTTTTGCTCTTTAAATTTATAGATGCTCTTTAAATTGTAGAATATGCTCTTTAAAAATAGAGAGTTTATTGGAGATGTTCTCATTAGATGAAAGTATGCATCATTGCAATTTATTTTCCTGCATTTGGAATTCAATTCTTATTCACCCAGGAAGATAAAAAAAGAGAAAGAGTTGTTTATTGTTTAAGATAATTTCTACTAGCCCGATATTTGGAGGTTTTCTCTATATTTTTAATCATGTATTCGGTCATCCTCAAATTGTTAGTTCTTTTGTTGTGCAGCCCGGTCCAGATTCGATAGTAATCATTACTATTTCTCATTGTTGCGCTGGCATAACATTACATTCGTGCGGCCTTGCAGCTCTAGAACCTACAAGAGTAAGTTTTTCATAATATTAACTGAATGAAATTTTTACGATTCTCTGATATTATTTTCTAAATCTTTTGGTTACATACTCAGCATTGATGCTTTACTTCCATAATTATTTGTAACCCTAGAAATATGGTCTTTCTCTATGTAATGCCACATTGAAAAGTTATACTAGTTCTACGATTCTTTTACTATTTTTGTTTCTGTTATATTGAATCCACAGTATCACAATAATATTTAGTTATGACCTCTGTTCTAGGTTGTTGAAATTCGAAAAGATCGGCTCTCATGGTATCGTGATTGTCAAGTTGTTGATGTCCTCAATGTATTGTCTACTGGAAATGGTGAAAGCGATGAATTGATATACATGCAGGTTGAATTTTATCTTTTTGTAGTAGTCAAATGTTGTCCACTATCCATTATCTGCTCAACCTTTTAACTAAGTGTTATTTCATAAATTCATTCAACTCTATACTCCTACTACTTTGACACCAGCTTGTGACTTCTGGTTACTTCACTATACGTCTGTTATAGAAGACGATAGGCTTGTGGAGAGCATTTAATAACTGTTTAAGCACAACAAAAAGTAGAGGAAAAATCCATAAATTTCCTTTTTGATTCACGCATTATTAATATATGATATATATATTTCTTCATATAGATACGTTTAAGGTCAATGAACAACACTCAACATGGTCCTAGCATGCCACCAGTGCAGGATTTTGTGAGAGCATAATTGTTGCCAACTAGATACTTAATAAGACCATGTGAAGGGGGTGGATCCATTATTCATATAATTGACCATATGGATTTAGAGGTATGCTAGCAAAGCGTCTAATTATATTTGATGACCAGTTCTTTGAGTTCGAATATGAAGATCAAATATATCATTAGGTCATTAAGGTGCTTACTTCTTTTCTCTCACACATGAATTATTATCTTAAATTATTTGTCCATGGCCGTAGTGATGCTTTATAGATATGGTTGGTTTGGAATGGATTAGCTTCATTTCTCTTCACATCCAGAAATCTACTGTTGTAATTGATTAGGAGAAATGTCCACCAAATATTATGCTTCACTTCAATTGGCTATTTCTACTGATTTTCTACTTTCCCTTTCTAGCACTTCTTCTTCACTGCAATGCTATTTGTATATGGGCTCATCGTCAATCAAAGGCTTGTGAATATATTTACTTCTGATAATTTTTTTGCATAAGCTTGTGATTGGATTTTCAAGTATCACATGGTTACCTATTATTTCTTGTATATTGCTGGTTAATACTATATTTCTTTTGTGATGTTCCATGTAGTTATTACCTGAATAGTCTCTGGCAAAAATAAATAATAAAAAATAAAAATCATACTTATGTTACTGTCTGTTGAACTGGTGTTTCTTGAAATAATATTATCTACATCAAAGTACTTATAAAACAATTTTGAATGTTTGAATATTAAATTATCTGATTTTAGAGACATAATGATTATCTTGACCAAAACAGTGGGAATTTTAGGATTATAATACATTAACATTGTTGAAACTGATATCTTGTTTATGTCTGTATTTTCATATGTTTATGAAGTTATTTTATATTGCAATTTGTCATAAAATAATTGAAAATTGTTGTTTTTTTCATTATTTTACTAAAGTTCCACCTCAAATCGGATGTTTTTTTTAAATTCGATGTCTATATGTGAACTAATTCATATAGTTTTTGTGTATCTTGTGAATGGCATCTGGTAGCTTCTGTCCTCTCATTCAATGTTATGTTTTTTATTGGATGAACTCATTTATTGATAAAAAAAAATTTAAAAAAAAAATCTGAAAAAGTTTTCGCTTGCACATCACTTGGGTAAAGTTTTCTTTTGGATTTCTCATATTTAATTTTCTTAGTGTTGACATTCATTTTTGTTCAATCAATTTAGTCACACAATTCTTTTTATCCTTATTTTTTGTTACTGATGTACAAACTATAATTTTCCTATATATTTTCCTGTAATTATTTCCTCTTTTTGTAGATGGACGCTGCTGCATCTTCTGCTCAAATTCATGATTGATAGCATAAATGAAGAAAGAACTTCAGAATAAGAGGCGACGAAAGTTATATGCCCAGAAGAACGAAGCTCAAAACATGCGCAAGAAAGAAATACACGAATAACCTTTGGAATTGATAGAGGTTGTGCGAGTAAACAAAAGCATGGAATGATCATACATAAAAACAAATGTGAGGTAATTGCTTGATGAAGCCTGAAGGTAATACTTTTGATTCTTCTGAGGTTAATTGTGGTGGGAATATAGGAGATCAACTATTTTAACAAAGTACCCTCTTTATAATAGATGGTGAACTTAATTTTAAAGCTCATTTTAGTCTTAAATAATCAAATAGGAGAATGTATTGATAAGAGACGAGCCATATTCCCAAGTGTAACTACATTGTCGTGCACAATTATTTCTTTAATAATAAATGAACATGTTGTCGTGTCATGTATTGCATGTCATGGTTTAAACAATAGTAGTTCAGTGGTGAGGTTCTTGTTCTGATGAATTCTTGAGAAATATTTGCTAATCTATAACCTGATTTTTGTAAGTTAACCAGACTTTCATAACATTAATAACATGCATAATCCTGAAGTTGTCACAAAACTTGTTTGGTCTGAAATTATATAACATTTGCATGTTCAATAAGGGAAAGTTCATCACAGTGGAGCCATAACAAACGTTGAGTTGATGACGTAATATACAAAAATTCAACATATTTAATACACTAGCATCACCCTCAAAATAACTAGAAACTTAGTATATATAAATTCTAGAAATAAATTTTAAAAATTATATAAAAATAAAATTCTAAATAAGATAATTCAAAATATAATAATTAAATTTAAAAAAAAAAAATTATAAAAATTTCTAGAAAAATAAAAATTATAAAACATAAAAAAATAACTAAAGCACCTAATGTTTATTTACATAAAAAAAATTAAATGAACGCACATAAAATATTCTCAATCCATACCATGAATTTTTATATTTATTTTCCTTACTTTAACTCAATTTATTATTTATTATTACTTTTGTAGTAAGAAAAAAATATTCTAAAAATTCACCAATCTTAAAATGTATATTACTTAATAATATATTAACATAAAATTATTCTATTTTTTATTGAATAATAAAATTTAATGAAATAAATGGTCATAAAACAATTTTTCAAAATATGAAACTAAACATATTTTCTAGTTTTCTGTTTTGAGAAATAATTTTTTAAAATGACAAACCAAACGTCTTTTTTGAAATCTTATAACAAGCTCTGAAAATTGAAAATGAACTCAAAATTGAAACGCTGAAATAAAAAATAAAAAATTAGGATCCGTTTGATAGCAAGAGTGAAATTTGGGTGGAAAAGAATTGAATTGTTTGGAATTTTTTACCGAAAATTGAACTAAAGGTGTTTGACATTTCTATTATAATACGTTTGACTTTATTTTTTTATGCAAATTGTCAATTAAATGGATAAATTTTTTTACCATTGGGGACAAAGTATGTTTAGATTGCCAAAAAAAATAAAAAAAATTTATTTTTATTTTTATGTTTGACTTTGTTTTGCATGGAATTTGTCAATTAAATGGATAATTTTTTTTACACTTTATCTTAGAATTTGTTTCTATTGCTAAAAAAAAAAAAAAAAAGGTGGAATTGTATTCTCACCATATAGCAAGTCATTGAATTCTACGAAATTACGCTTCAAGTGGTTGTACCTTGGAATTGGGTGAAAATTAATTCTATGAAGAAAAAAAAAGGTTATCAAACACGTCCTTGTACTTTTATTTTTAAGAATAAAAGAAAATAATGACATGTCCACCTTTCAAATTAACCATATTAGGGGGAATGAGAGAGAAGGCGATAAGATTGAAAAGGAACAAACGTGGAAAGGGACGATAATCTTAAGGTCAACAATGATGCATAATATTTGTTTTTCTCTATTGGTCATCAATCACTTTATGTGGGTTGTGGGCATAATTTTAGAATGCACATTTGAACGAAATTTTGCTTTAGCCTTGTTTGATTTTTATTATTTTAAATGATATTTTTCTTCCTCTTCTTTTCAATCATACATTTTTCAATAAAATAATATTACACACAAATTTAATTTTTTTCTTATTTTTAATCACACATTTTTCATCAATCTACTATTCAAAAATGTATTAATGTCAAAAAATGGGGCTCGAAGAGGCACTTAATTTGAATTTGATAGATTCGATGTAATGATAAAGATCGAAGAGCCGAGTCACTTTCAATGTGCACAAGTTTGATGTGACCGTTGTTATGTTCTGATTAGTGATACCTCTCTCTTTATGTCTTTCAAGATTATAATAATGAAGGAATCATTAAAGAACAAACGAGTCCTTCCTATCTCCTATTAGAGAAAGGTTGATAAAGAAAATGAGAGACCAACAACCTCTCACACATGGACAAATTATTTCAAATAATTAAGTAATATGTTTGCTCGTGACTCTACAGTGCCACTATGTGTCCCTGTTTTTCTATTATTCCATACCTATAATATTCATGAATTATTAGAATTTATTACTTTTTGTCCAATATATAAATCAAGCAAGCTAGAGAGAGAAGAGAAAGAGTTTTAGAGAGAGAGAGAGAGAGATGGAAAACATATGTTTTGGTGGTGGCTTTGCTTTAATTGTACTAGTGAGTTTTTTCTTTCATGTTGTATGTTTAGATAATCATCTAAATTATAATGATTTGGTAATTGAAAAGAGCAGAGAAGCACTGGAAATAGTCATTGGTGGCGGTGGCGGTGGCGGGGGCGGTATTGGTATCGGTATTGGTGGCAATTCTCCTTCTCCTCCTAACTATCAAGATTGTCCTCCTCCTCCTCCTCCTCCTCCTCCTCCGCTGCCATGTCCGCCGCCACCATCACCTTCTCATGCTCCTCCATACCCATTCGAGAGCAAACGCATCGAGATAGTCTACCCTATAATCCAAAGATTTAAGAGCAAAATCAAATACGATCCACAGGGCATTACCAAGACATGGAATGGTTATGACATATGCAACAAATACAAAGGTTGAAATATCTTCTCTAAAAGTTTAAATAAATTAGATTAATTTAACTTTTTACTTCTCTCATAAACAACTTTTATAAATGGGTGACATCGAAACTTGACATTTGAGTCGTTTCTTCATCTATACTTAATTGCTTTTATAGAAATTAGAATTCTATTTCTAAAATTTCATCTTCAATAGGTTTTATATGTGACATCCTCAACGACTATGGCGTAAAGGCTCTTGCCGGAGTGAACTTCAATGGCTTCAACTTTGATGGACCCGAACTTGACCTCAATAGCTTCATCGAAGAATTACCAGACATAATAGTTTTCCATGCCAATTCCAACAATTTCAAAGGTTCATTTCCATCGAAGATTTCCAAGCTCAAATACTTGTACGAACTGGACCTAAGCAATAACAAATACTCGTGTGAATTCCCATACCAAATTCTTGGCGCCACCAAATTAACTTTCTTGGACCTTAGGTTTAACACATTTTCTGGGTTGCTTCCACCACAAATTTTCATGCTAGATCTTGATGTGCTCTTCATCAACAACAACAATTTCATGCAAAAACTCCCTGACAATTTGGGTTCCACCCCAGCTCTTTACTTAACCCTAGCCAACAACAAATTTATTGGCCCAATCCCTAGAAGTATTGGGTTGGGCCAAACCTCCAAAACCTTGGTCGAAGTTCTCTTTTTGAATAACCAGCTATCGGGCTGCTTGCCGTGTGAGATTGGGCTTTTGGAAAAGGCCAGAGTCTTTGATGTGAGTCGGAATTTCTTGACGGGCCCAATTCCACAATCTTTTGCTTGCTTGTTGAAGATGCAGATTCTGAATTTAGCCAATAATCAATTTTATGGGCCTGTACCCGAGCTCGTGTGTGAACTGCCTAATTTGGGTAATTTGTCACTGTCCAATAATTATTTCACAGAGATTGGCCCAGAATGCTGGAAATTGATCCAAAAAAAGGTTCTTGATTTGAGAATGAATTGCATTTCGGGCCTCCCAATGCAGAGATCACCGGCACAATGTCATGCATTCTTGTCCAGGCCCAAGTACTGTCCCAATCAAACTCCGATCCCTTGCAGGGGGTTTAGTCGTAATTCACTCGAGCCGTCCGAGTTTGATCCTGAGTCTATAGTTCCGGCTGAGTCACCACTATCTTACACTGTTCTAAAACCCCATCGATTGTAATTGATCCTAAGTCTGTAAGTATTATGTCATAAGTTCAATTGATTTTAAGATGTAAACACTTTTAACATGATTAATGCATTTCATTTATGGTAGATCTATTATATAATTGAATTATTATTATGATAAATTAAATTGATACATTGTTAATCACAATAAGTTGTAATTATGATACATAAATTACATATGACTGAATCTTAAATTTTTTATTGTCATAAGTAATAACAAGATACAAATATTGTTATATGGATAGTCCAGCATGTGTGACCCTTCTCACTTATGAAATAAGTAGCCGATCTTACAAACTAAAATGTGATGACATTTAAATGGACGCAAAGATGTTTTGTTAAGAGAACAAAATGTTGGAAATGTGCTACCGAGATTTCATATGGATAACTATCTCAGTGTCAATGGTTAATTTCTAACATTTAGTAGTAGAAATTGGTTCGTCAACTTGAAGTCGTCATAGTACCTTATATGACGGTTATCATATTTTGGTGATATTGGATGTTGCTCTATCAAGAATCGATAATACAACATCGTTCAAATATGATAAAAATCATATGAAAGTTGTGAATGATCAATAAATAATACATAACTCTTAGATAATAAGAGATTATGATCAGTTTTTCATCCGCTTTAGTTGAAATAGAAATCCTTGATCAATGTGAGTTTATAAGTTCAAAAGAGTTTCGACAATTATTAACTTAAGAGTCGGATGAAGGAGAATTATCGATTAATCAAGATCGATACATATTCATGTCTCATAATTGATCAAGTTATATTGACGAAGGAATTATAGTTCCACGATAAACGAATTAGGTTGGTTTGTCACACCATGTAATATTTCCCTACACATATACTGTTTTAACACATTGCTAGATGTTAATCGAAAAACGACAAATGTGAATACATTAATCTAGGTTAATTAACTATGAAGTAAAATGGAAGTTTTAATTTATTTTATATCAATTAGATCAAAATAATAATTTACGTCGTCCAATATAGTGATCAAGAATCTAATGAGTTACACACAAAAGGCGGAAACTAGAAGAATGAAAATAAAAATTAATTAATTGTATAATGATGGACAAAGATTATTTAATTAAATTACTTAACTAATGAGTCAACTTAGATATAATCGATGGTCAAGCTTACTTAAATATCTATAAATAAACAATTAATATTAGAGTTTTTTTGCAAGAGCACTACAACATCATTCATTATTTTGCTAACATGAGAAAAGAAAAGTAACCATAATATCTTATTCTCGTTCTTCCATGTAGATTACATTGGAAATTAGACGATTGGACAATTAGGCCCTATTTGATTCCCATTTTAATTCTCATTCTCATTCTTCTACTCATTTTTAACCACACATTCTTCAATAAAATAATATTTTCTATTACATCAATAACTTTTCCTTCTTTTTCAACCACACATTTCCCATCATATCACTATTTCAAAATTCATTTTTTCCAAATAATGCCTATCAAATACACTCATAATAGTATAAAAAGATCGTGGTAGATCAAAATTCATGAATGAGAGGAGAGATCATGATTGCTCATGATCAAGATTCTCAAAAAAGTTTGAAGAATTTGCTAAAGATAAAACTCTAATAACAATTTCTCTCTAAACACGACGATGATCCTTGAAAAAATTGAAAAATCTGAATGTAAAAGTAAATTCCCTACAAAGTCTGCATAAATATTTAAGTAAATTTTATTTTTCACTTTATTAAACTCATGTGATACATTACTTTACTATTTGTGTATGATATGACCTCTTCTACTTTCTATTGTCGTTATGAGTTAAGTCGGCGGAGGTAAAATTTTCATCGAGATTTTTGTATGTGTTATGATGGTTTTGATCGATAACGTCGAATTGGGTTATTTTAAGAGTTCAAAAAAAAAAAAACTCTTAACAAAATTGGTTTTTTTTTTTTTTTTAAGTCTAATAATCAAATCAAAATTTCATCCGAAGTTAAGGAGGACCTAGGAGGTGGACATCTTGAATTGAAGACCGTTGGGCAATGGCAACTCAAAAAATGGGGCCATTTATGGATATCACGCGACATGGTTTGTGGACGTCCGGTGCGCTAGACCACTGTTTTTAATATGGACTAATGTCCCCTCACGGGCCTCACCGACACTTCCCTTCCTACCAATTAATAATACAACCAATTTCCCCACGCGAAATGCGGCAAGAGTAATCTCTCAAGTTACTACAAAACGAGAGATCGCCATGGAAATTGACCAAAAATTGGCTAATTTCTAATATCGTCCATGGTTGAGAACCATGCATGAAAAATGAAGATGAATCTAACCAGATCGAAAAATTCAGCTATTGAACAGATATGCTAAAACTTGAAATCTTGCTGAAATGAACTCTTTAAAAGACGTTGAACCGCTTCAACCACTATATTTTGAATGCCGAATGTGTAGTAGGAGATAAAAACAAAGTGGGTGGTCGGGTTCAAAATCCAAAGTCTTATTACAAGTGCATATAAGAAAGTCGCGCTAATTTTTTCCTCAAACAAGGATCGAGTTTTATGATTTGTAACCAAGGCGACCCTCTACCCTCAAAACCCTAAATTCCACCACAACAACAAAATAAAAAATTTTGCTTGTTCTAGTTGTTTATACAAGTTCTTATGTTTTTGCTGCTTCATTGAGGGATTAAGTTGCAAGAGAAAATCACCTTGCAATAGAGTTAATTTAATCAATGGTCATGGAATTGTGCTATAGGTTAATACTTGCTCAACGAAATTTGAAAAATTACTATTTGCACATTGCACTTTACTGTAGGTTACTACTTATTCAACGAAATCTAAAAGGTTAATCGCTGTTCACCCAAATTTGAACAAAATTACCCATCAATCACATATAACATTTCCATCAGTATTATCTCTAACAAAGTTCAGTGAGCAACAAATAACCTTGTTCAAATTTAAATGAGCAATGAATAACCTTTTAAATTTCGGTGATTAATAAGTAACATTTTAAATAGAAAAATGATATTCGACCATCATGAGTGACCGCATGTAAGTGTGCAGGTCCCACGTAAATAAAATATTTTTTTTCTTACACACTCACATGCGATCATTCATGCGACCACTCATGATATTCGTGTAGCAAAGCTATTTTAAATATTGATGAGCAGTTAGTAACCCATAAGAAAATTCAATGATATCTCCATTGCAATATGTTACACTCACCCTCAACTTTAGTCATCATAAATATTCAATGATAATTTCTTCAAAAAATGCTTTGTTTAACTAAAATAAAAAAGATGTGAAACGGCCCTTAAGCCCTGTTTGATTCTTTACTTTAATTTATTTTTCACACTCATTTTCAACAACACATTCACACAATAAAATATCTACATGTAAATTCAAAAATCTTCGTTACTAACACCATTCAAAACTATATTTTAAAAATTTTTTTAAGCCCACCAAACAGGGGCTTTATCAAAGCCAAAAAGAAGCTAAAGGAATACTGAATTTTACACTGAGAACGGCCAAATCTAATTGGATAATAACTCCTTTAATATTTAATTTAGCACCTGAAAATCCATGTAAATTACACATTTGCAGGGCACTGTATATTCAGAATTTGAAACAAAAACATATAAGAAAAAACAATAATTACACTTACTTAGCCATGTTGTTCCTTAATCTTCTCAATTCGTTGAATTTGATCCAGGAGAAGAAGATGAACCAGAATTGGGACAAAACTCAAAACTATTAGCGTCCATTTTTTCCACTATAAAATGGCCCAAAAAATCTTTTGTCTCCAACAAATTTTCCCGGCAAAGAAATTCATCACTGCACAATTTCTCCACTTCTCTGTAAATTTCATGCACAAACACATGGGTATGGGCGGCGCCGCCCCTTTTACTTCGAGCCAAAACTCCGGCAGTAAATATTGCCGCCATCCTCCCAGGAGCAGCCGGAAAGTAGCCACGAGGACCATCTATCAGAATCACGTCCCATGCGACGTCGTATATGTGATTTGGCAAATCATTTATCGCCAATTTGCAATCTGAAAATAACAGATTCTGCACCGGGCGGCATTCATTTTTCCTTTGTTCTTTGTAATGCTCGATTAGATCGTATAATTCGCTTACTTTGGTGGTGAACTGCACGTCGTAAGCTTCGATTCCCGGTTGCTTTTCTTCGAGCTTGGAGACTGAGTACGAGCTTTCATCAATAAAAACCGTATGGCCATTGTGGTTCAGTGAGTTCCAGAGGAGGGTTTCATGGGTGATCCCAAAAACAAGCAAGTTACACGGTGCAGCACAGCGGCGGAGGACGTCTGCAACGTATTTCAGTTCAGCTGACGTCATGCGGCCGGAGAAGGAAGTGGTGTTGGTGGAAGCATAGTGCACGAGCGCGTCAAATATGGGCCTGGGTAGCACTGACTTTGTAGTGGTGGTTGCGCCGGCGGAGGTTCTGGCGGTGTCCCTGGTGGTTATGAGAGTGAAAGCGAAAGTAACAGTAAAGAAAAGCATAAAACCAAGAAGCCAAGTGCGGTGAGACAGCGGTGGAACTGCAGATCCACCGCCTCCGCCGCTTGGCTTGTGAATCGAAGGGTGGAGAACTATAAATTTCTCACTAGTTTTCATCGTACACTGTACTTTTTAATTTCGCTTTCTTCTTCTGTTTCTCACATGAAAGTGCAGAGAAAAACACAGTATTTTCGCAAAAGGCACGATTTACTATGTGATATGTACTATGCAATTATGAACACAATATTTTTTTAACTAATAAATGTTGGAATAATTTGAATGGATAAAGCATTCATGTCGTATGTACTAATTGCCGAAATGATTCCTACTATTTCAAACTTGATATTTACATCCTCATTTCATGCTAAATTGGTGCTTTTCATTATATTTCGTTAACTTCTTCCATTAAATATGTATAATTTCGTGCAAAACATCCCTATTATTTACTTTCATTGCCCAAAACAGTCCATATTATTTCAATTTTGATATTTGGACACTCAAATCGACATTTCTTTGCTTAACTTGCCTTTATCATCTATTTTCTCCATTATAATATTGTAAAATGACTAATTTACCATTATTTTTAAATAAAAAAAATAGAAATAATGAAATAATATAAAAAAATTGCATCCAAAGTTTCATATCTTTTAAAAAGTACAAACGAGTCTCACGTAAAATAATTTAAAACATTCCAATAAAAGAAAAATATTTTATCTTCTCAATTAACTCACCTACCCCATTCCCATCCGCTATATTCCACCACCATCACAAAATTAATTAAGAGATAATTAAAAGTATAAAAAAAAAACTAAAAATAGAAAAACTAAAAAAAATTATGAAAACAAAATGGTGCTTATTCCTCAACAACTTTTTTTTTCATTATTTTTTTAAACTTTCAATTCTCTTTTTAATTATTTTGGTGGTGGTGGTGGTGGTGGAGGATGGGCATAGGTGTAGGCGGAGAAATAGGGGTAGGGATAGGGATAGGGATAGGTGGGATTAATTGGAAAAATAAAATATTTTTCTTTTATTCGGATGTTTTAAATTGTTTTACGTAATATTCATTTGTAATTTTTTAAAAATTAGAAACTCTAGATACAATTTCTTTATATATTTTTTTCTATTTGTTTATTTAAATATGATGATATATTAGTCATTTTATAATGTTATAAATTATAATGGAGAAAATTGACAATAAAGACATTTTAAGCAAATAAATATTGATATGAGAGTCCAAGCGTCAAAAATGAAATTTTAGGTATTATTTGCGCTATTAAAGCAAACAATACAGACGTTTAGCATCAAATTACATATATTTAACGGAATATGACTAGTTCTACAATAAATATTTGAAAGGAGGGTGCAAATGACAAGTTTGAAACGATAGAGATCATTTTCATAATGAGTACAAACGATATAAATTTTTTTGCTAATTACCCAATTTGAATTGACCTCAAGGTACAATGATTGAGATAGTGGGCACCACTTTTACATACTAGTCGAAATTTTAATGAAATAATTAATGAGTGATTATATTGTCACCACAATTTTTATTTACACTATATTTTAATTATAATTAAACTTTCCAACCTTTGCTCATTGTAGCAATAATTTCCTTAACATTTTTTTCTTCGAAATTCTTACGTTCAATCTTTCATTAATTAATACGTCTCATCCTTGACGATGATTTATAGCAAAATATTTTAATTTCATACTTTGAAATGAGGAAAACATATTTTTTTACATTTTTATTTATTTATTTTTTAAAAATATGATGGAAAAATAAGTTATGTTACACTATTTCAATGGACTTTTGAACATAAAATTGTTGTTAAATACAAAATGTATTAATTAATAAAAATTTTAACAATAAAAATGATATGAAAAATCGTTAGAAACACAAGTGTTACATTGAGCAAAGATTAAGAACTTTAAGTATAATTAAAATATGGTGTAATAAATAAAAATTGTGGTGTGAATATAATTATCCATAAGTAATTGGCGCAAAATTCCTCATACTTTTGTTGTATTCCGTAATACCCTCTATCCTTTCATTTTTACAAAATATCTCTTAGATAATCTTTGTCATGCGAAATAAATATTTTATTTTATTTTTCTCAATAAAACCTTGTGAAATAATAAATATATTATCATCTTTAATTAAATTAGAAATAAAATAATAATAATTACAATCGTAGTCTCAAAATTTTTTTAAAAAAAATTGCAAAAGAATCTTAAATAAATAATTAAAAGATAAAAATTACAAAAAAAAAGAAAAAAAAACTCTCTTTCCCCTCCACCTATGGCATCTTTCTCCTACTCCACCGCCACCTTGGGTAAACATCGGGCTCTTACGCGCCTTAATTACCCTGTCACCTGCCTTCTATATTGGGGTAGTTCCATTAGCGGCCTCGATTGCCAGTGATGTAATGTGGCCATTAATTCCTTTGCAATATTGATGCCCAGAAAACTAGTTGGTTAGACAAGGAATAATTTACTAATACAAGAAATGCAAACTATCAGTAGGCATAATGTTATCAAATTGCCCAACCCAGATATCTACTTTCAAAATCATAGACAGAAAGTACAGTGATTAAGGATTTGCTTTTTACCACTTTTGCTTCTTGATATTATTTTGGTGGAATAAATTTGCAATTAATTCTTTTTTCTTCCATGTTTCAATTGTTTTCTTTCTTCTTGCTATCGTATTTAATTTTGGGGTTGGATGGTGCAGGTGGCAGCTATGCCACTATGATAGGAGATGATCCATACTACAGAAACAGGGTGAATGACAGAATTTTTTTATCAATAAATACTTGTCGAAAATTTATACGCAATTTTTTTTTTAAAAAAATAAGTCCGTCAATCAAAATCTACCATTACAACTAGTGACGAATTCAGGACGACGTGTCCGCTAAGACGGATTGACTTTGACCATTGACTCTCGACGATCAACGATCGTAATAGTCCGATCCGACCGGTCATTTATTTAAATTTGATTAAATAATATTAAAAATTATTCGATTGAGCCAAACACATTCTCTATTAAAAATTCTCAATTTCTTAATTCCCCAAATAATATTAAAAATTATTCAATTGAGCCAAACACTTTCTCTAGTAAAAATTCACAATTCCCTAATTTTCTAATTCCCCAAATTTCAGAAATTCTCAATTCCCTAATTTGCTAAACCTAAATTCCCAAAAGTTGATTCCCAATTCCCAAACCACAAATAAAAAATAAATAAATAAATAAAAAATTTCCTAATTCATAAACCAATCTATAACTCATAAATAATAATTCATAAAAACACAAACCATAATTCATAAATAAACCCTAATACATAAATCATAATTCAGAAAACCCTAATTCATAAACCAATCCATAATTTATAAACAATAAATCATAAGCCATATTTCAGTTTCACACTAATTCATAAACCATAATCTAAAATAAAAATTAAAAATGGAAAGTGGAAGCCGAAACATTACTAGCAGACAATGCAGTGGTCAATGACCAGAGCAATCCGTAGTCGCACTCTGGCAACAGCAGTGACTGGAAGCCTCGCAGCAGTGGCGAATCCAACTTCAATCTCCTCTCCCACTCGCAGTTGTCGTTCTCCAGAGACAAAGTCCAGTCCACAACTCCACTGTAACGCCCCGAGTTCCGCGGACCCGGAACGCTACGTCATCTTCTCTTTGCCCTAATTTAACTGAAAAGTTTGGCGGAATAACTAACTTTTAAAAAGCATCACATTTAAAATTTGTGAACGTTAACGGCAATAAACCTCATTAGAATTAATTTAAAGAAAATTTATTAAACTTTAAAACTCAAGTTTGAAATAGCGGAAACGACAAGGTAAGCTCATAACGTTCAAATGAGTGAAATTTAAAAGTAAATTGAAAGCAATTAACTACTATTATTCGTTCATGCCACCACTGCCCATCAAACTCGGCCGTCTCCAAAATCTGCAAATATTGTTAAAATAGTGGAATGAGCATTTCGAAGAAATACTCAGTAGACTCATCGCCAGTAATTAATTTACAGAATAATTGAACACATAATTATGCAATTCATACAGTGATATTCTCTCATGGGCTTATTTTCTTTGAAAAATCATAGGCTCTGTAAAAACATAGGGTGTGGGTAGTCTGTCTCATGCATTTAAGCAAGTAAGTTATGCATAACATCATCTTATCTCATAAGAGATTCTCTTTCTTCTCATGCAACTAAGCATATAAGTTACGACAAGCATAACAACATAATCTATCCCGTAAGGGATTCTCATCTTATGCATCAAAGCATATAAATCACATAAAATCACATAATACATGCAATTATAATTTAAACTAATTAATGGGGGCGAGTCTACCTCAATCTATCTCGATTTGCGTGAAAAGTGGAGCGGGAAGAAAAATCTCAGTTCCTCAATCGTTCGCACGTTTCGTCTAGCCAAAAATAGAAAAATAACTTTGAATTAGTGTTTCGAAACTTTTAAAGATTAAAAACGATAAAAAATAAGGTTTAGGGACTCAATCGAAATTTATTAGAGTTGAAAATAAAAGTTTAAGGGCTAAAATTAAACTTTTCTAAAATAGGGACTAAATTGGGAATTGGTTAAAACTGAAATTAAGAATTCAGGGACTGAAATTGACTTTTTTCGAAATCTGAGGGCTGATTTGTGTTAAAAACATAAATTTTGGGCTGTTTCCTTTTAAAAACCGAAACTTGGGGCTGAAAATAAATAACTTTAAAGTTTTAGGACTGAAATTGACTAACTCCTAAACTTGGGGCTAAAATTGAAATTTTCAAAAAATCAAATTAAATAAAAATTTTCTCTCTCTCTCATTCTCGCGTCAAACGCGAGACCGGAGAGAGAGGAGGCGACGGGAAGGGGCTTCGCCCCTTCCTCCGATTTCGGCCGACGGTGACGGGCGGCGCCGGCGGTGGGAAGGTGGTGATGGGGTGGTTCGGGGTTCGGGTTGGAGGGAACCCGAGGCTTGGAGGCTCGATTTTCTTGGACTTGCCGGCGGCGAACTGGTTGGGAAGTTGGTCGGGATTAAGGTAAGTTCCTGGGCTTTCTTATTTCTTGGTTTTTGTTTGATTTGGGGCTCGATTTTTGGGTTGACTGGAAGGTGGGCTGGGTGTCCTGGTGGTGGCGAGTGGTGGAGTTGGTGCGGTGGCTCGCGTGGATGGCTGCAGTGGGGTTGGGGGTGGTTCTGTAGTGGTGGTTCGGTTGGGCTGAGGTGTTGGGGTGACGGCTGCAGTTTAGGTGTTGGTGTGGTGGCGTTGACGGTGTTGATTCTGGGTTGTGGCTGTGTGCAATGTGCTGTAGCTTGGAGGTGATGGTTCTGGATTGTGGCATGGATGGAAGACTGCAGGGGTGGAGCTCGTGTGGTGTTGATGGTGGTTGCAATGGTGTTGGTGGTGGATGTGGGTTGGACGGCCGTGGCTGGGTTTGGAGGTGGTGAAAATTGGGAGCAGATGCCTTACCCTGTGTTATTGGCTGCGGGAGTGAGGTTGAGGGGGGAGAGGTTGGGGTATATATACAGTAGGAAACTAGGGCACGAATCCCTAGGGTAGTAAACGGACCAGAAATTCGGGCCGGAAGGATTTTCTAATTGGACTTAAGGAATTAGGCTTAAAATAACCCTAATTGGACTAATGGATTATTGGGCCGAAATAATAATCTATCGTATTAATTTCGAATTTAACGATAAGGAATTTAATAAATTAAAATATTCGAAATTGAATTCGATTTAAATTAATTTAATAACGGCTAGACGAACGCATTTCTATTTTTAAAACTCGGGTTTAAAGTTTAGCGACACGTTTTTCAAGAAACGTAATTAAAATTCTCGGTCGCTACAACCTTATCCCCTTAAATTAATTTCGTCCTCGAAATTTAAACTTACTTGATTTATAATATCTGGATACTTAGCCAGAATCTCATCTTCCTTTTCCCAGGTAGCTTCATCGCTATCCTGTCTACCCCATTGGACTTTGACTAAATGAACTTCTTTGTTTCTTAAGACATGGATTTTTCTCTCCACAATGCACATAGGTGTCTCTTCATAAGACAGATTCCTCTGAATCGAAATAGTCTGAAAATTTACCACATGGCTCGGGTCGTGGATATATTTTCTCAATAAAGAAACGTGAAAAACATTGTGTACGGCCGAGAGCTCGGGTGGTAACGCCAAACGGTAAGCCACGTTACCTACTTTTTCTAGGATTTCAAATGGACCGATAAAGCGAGGTCTTAGCTTCCCTCTCTTGCCAAAACGGATAGTACCTTTCATAGGAGCTACTTTCAGGAATACTTTCTCTCCAATCTCAAACTCCAAGTCTTTTCTCCGTCGATCGGCATAACTTTTCTGTCTATCTTGGGCAGCTTTGATCCGTAGCCTGATCTTTTCAATAGCCTCAACTGTCCTCTCAATCAATTCTGGACCTAAAATTCTTCTCTCGCCTACCTCATCCCAATAAACTGGTGATCGGCAACGTCGCCCATATAGTGCCTCGTATGGTGCCATACCAATAATAGCCTGAAAACTGTTATTGTAGGCAAACTCCACTAATGGAAGATAAGTTTCCCAATTACCGCTCAAGTCTAGCACACAAGCTCTAAGCATATCTTCCAGTGTCTGAATAGTGCGTTCAGACTGTCCATCTGTCTGTGGATGATAAGCTGTACTAAAATTTAATTTAGTACCCATCGCGACATGTAAACTCTTCCAAAATCTCGAAGTGAATCTTGGGTCTCTATCGGAGACAATGGAAGCTGGTACTCCATGAAGTCGAACGATCTCTTTAACATACAATTGGGCTAATTGATCCACATTGAGAGTCATTCTGATTGGTAGGAAATGAGCTGACTTCGTAAGTCGGTCTACAATAACCCAAATAGCGTCATGACCTCTTACTGATTTTGGTAACCCTGTCACAAAATCCATGGAAACTTTCTCCCATTTCCATTCTGGTATATCCAAGGGATTTAACAACCCTGATGGTCTCTGATGTTCAGCCTTGACTTGCTGACACGTCATGCATCGAGAGACAAACTTTGCAATGCAACCTTTCATGTTCCTCCACCAAAAGGTATTGCGCAAATCACGATACATCTTTGTCCCTCCTGGGTGGCATGCATATGGTGCTGAATGAGCTTCTGTCAAAATCTCATTCCGGATATGTTCATCTTTCGGCACACAAAGACGTCCTCTGAATATAAGCGCTTTATCAGCGGCGATCTCGAAACCTATTCTCTTGCCAGTCCCAACTTCGGATCTGATCTTTTCCAAGAATTTATCTCCGGCTTGAGCTGCTACAATCCGACCTCTCAAGTCTGGTTTGACGATCAGATTTGCCAATTTGTTAGATCCTTGGACTGTTGGGACTCGCACTTCGATCCTTAAATTCTGAAAATCTCGAATCAATTGATCTTGCGTTGTTCCCAAAGCTGATAAATGTCCAGCGTTCTTCCTGCTCAAGGCGTCTGCAACCTTATTTGCTTTACCCGGGTGGTAAAGAATAGTGCAGTCATAATCCTTCACTAGTTCTAGCCAACGTCGTTGTCTCATGTTCAGTTCCTTCTGAGTGAAAAAATACTTGAGACTCTTGTGATCGGTGTAGATTTCACATTTACTCCCATACAGATAGTGTCGCCAGATCTTAAGAGCATGCACGACAGCTGCGAGCTCTAAATCGTGGGTCGGGTAATTCTTTTCATGTGGCTTCAATTGCCTTGAAGCATATGCGATCACCTTGCCATTCTGCATCAATACACAACCTAAACCGTGTTTGGATGCATCGCTGTAAATAACGAAACCATCGGACCCGTCTGGTATAGTCAATACTGGTGCTGAGACAAGTCTGTTCTTAAGTTTCTGAAAGCTTTGTTCACATGGTTCTGTCCACTGAAACTTAACTCCCTTCTTGGTCAACTGAGTCATAGGACCTGCTATTTTAGAGAAACCCTCTATGAATCGTCGGTAATATCCGGCTAATCCAAGAAAGCTTCTCACATCTCCAACATTTGCAGGTGTTGGCCAATTCGTTACAGTCTCAACCTTAGAAGGATCAACCTCAATGCCTTTAGCTGTAACAATGTGACCTAAGAAACCTATTCGCTCAAGCCAAAATTCACATTTCTTGAATTTGGCATACAACTTTTCTGCTCTCAGTGTTTCCAACACAGTCCTCAAATGTTCTTCATGTTGTGCAGAATTTCTGGAATAGATTAGTATGTCATCGATAAAAACAATAACGAATTTATCGAGATACTGATGGAAAACTCTATTCATCAAGTCCATAAATATTGTAGGTGCGTTCGTGAGGCCGAAGGGCATTACTGTGAACTCATAATGCCCATATCGTGTCCTGAACGCTGTCTTTGGTACGTCAGTCGGGGAAACCTTTAGCTGATGGTAACCGGATCTCAAATCAATCTTGGAAAAGATAGCTGTACCTTTCAGCTGATCGAACAAATCTTCGATCCTGGGAAGGGGATACTTATTCTTTATCGTCAACTTATTAAGTTCTCGATAGTCGATGCACATCCTCATACTTTCGTCCTTCTTCTTTACAAATAGAACAGGTGCTCCCCATGGAGACACACTTGGCCTGATGAAACCCTTCTCTAGCAATTCCTCCAACTGCACCTTCAGTTCTTGCAACTCCTTCGGCGCCATGCGGTACGGAGCTTTAGAAACAGGGGCAGCTCCTGGCACCAAATCAATAGAAAATTCCACTTGCCTATCTGGCGGAGTACCCGATAAATCGTCTGGAAAGACATCGCTGTACTCGCATACCACTGGCACTGAGTCCAGAGTAATCTCCTCTACGGGTTTGTCTTGAAGACTAACCACATAGCCATGACAGTCATCCTTGGCTAATAATTTCTCCGCTTGTAAAGCCGAGATAAGGCGAGGAAGTGCTTTGATCTTCGTCCCGTGAAATCTAAATACTTCTTCACCATCTTTGCGAAAAAATAACCTCTTTCTCGTGGCACATGATTGCGGCATGGTTGGTGCTAAGCCAATCCATACCCAGAATAATGTCGAAATCGTTCATTCGGATAATATTCAAGTCTGCCTTCGAAACTTGGCCATCAAAATCTATTTGTACTGCTTTAACTATCTTATTGGTATCGATAGTTCCTCCTGACGGTAAACTAACCTCGAGAGTACTACCAGTTTCTTCTCCTATTAAGTTCAGTCTTCCTAAACATGCTTCGGCTATAAATGAATGCGTAGCTCCTGAATCTATTAGAACATATACAGGAATACTAGAGATAGATAGTATACCTGCAATCACGTCAGAATCCTCAGCTGCATCCATAGCAAACACTCTTGCTTTTCCTTTTCTGTTCTGGTCTGGGTTCGTCTTCTGATTGGAACCCTGGGCGGACGGGGCACGACAATCCGATGCAAAGTGACCCGGCTGGCCACACTTGTAGCAGACACCCTTTCCAAAAAGGCACTCTCCTTTATGCGGCCTCTGGCACTTAGGGCAGGGTGGAGTGAAAGTGGTCATCTGTCTCCCTGCTGGTCCTAGATTTGGCCTCTTGGTAAATGTTTGATTCCGGTTCTGATTCTGATTCTGATTGCGATTGGGACCTTGCCACTTTCTCTTTCCCTGATACCTCTGCTCGTTCTGATTGCCTTGGTTCCCAACTCTCACACCGGCATAGGCTACTGCTTGAGCCTTCTTCACAACATCTCCGTAAGTTGGCAGTTCATGTGAACTGACAATTTGTTGAATATCATGGCGTAAACCCCTCTCAAAACGCCTTGCCTTCTTGAACTCAGTCTCCACCAGATGTGGAGCATAACGTGACAGTTCCTCGAATTTCCTCTCGTACTCAGTTATATCCATTTCACCTTGTACCAGACGTAGAAATTCGGACTCCTTGTGATCTCTGAGGGCTTGTGGGAAGAATTTATCCCTGATCTCAGCCTTAAATTTGTCCCAAGTCAGAGCTGCTAGCTGCTCTGAGCTCCTTGTCCGTGATGCAGATTCCCACCAGAAACCAGCTCTTCCGATTAACATGAACTCGGCACAAATTACCTTCTTATCCTCAGGACAAGATATGTGCCTGAATATCTTATCAATGGCCTGGAGCCATTCTTCCACTGCTAGTGGATTATCTCCTCCATCGAACGTAGGTGGGTGGTATCTTCGGAACTGTTCTATTGCTGGTATTGTTGGGTTAACCGGCTGTGGAGCTTGTCTCATCTCTTGCACCACGTTAAGTAATTCTCGAATGACATCGCTTTGAGTTGGTGGTGCCATAACCTTCATAAAATTTTAAAAGTCGTTCATAAAGGTTGAATTCAGTGTACCAACAACGTAGACGATAGCAGATAACTCAAAATAATGAAAATTGGAATCCAAAATATCATTTTATTCAAAACTTGACTTCTTTTAACGAAAATACATGGGTAGAAAGGCATGTAAGCCGAACAACAATTTTTTATTTTTATTTTTTATTTTTATTTTTTTTATTTTTATTTTTTACAATAACATGTCGAGCCTACTCTAATTCCTATCTCTCTATTATTCTTCGTATACGCCTGATTCAGCGTCCGAGAACTCTCCTAGCGCTGGATCAGCGTCTTCCTCAGCTTCTTCTTCTGAGTCTTCTTCGGGAGCAAATCCATAGCGGTACTCAAAGTACATGGGCCAATATGCCACAAGTCTCGTGCAGAAGGTATCATACTCCATCTCCACATTCAGAGATACTAAAGCATCTACATATATGCTATTAGCTACCTCCGCATAGTCACTTCGAAAAGTAGAGAGTAGGTGACGGATCGATCGGTGATCATTGGTCACGTAGCCATGCTGTATGGCCCGCTCACGTACGATATTCAACTGCTCTACATGTTGGGCAATTGTCCACTCAAGTTCGGGCCTGAAGCGGTCATAATCCCTAAAGGCTTGTTCTGCGTCACTGAGTGCATTTCTATGAATGGGTGCCATGTCCTAAATCAATTATGCAAAGTCCAATTAAGCGGGGTTATTTTTCTCTTCTAGTTAAAATTACGAGGACGTAAAAATTAAAGGAAACTTTTTCAAATTATGCTCAAATTCGTCATTCTTTCTTTCTTTCTCTCTAATTCGGATACACTTTCTTTCTCTTTCTTTCTTTCTTCTAAGTCTCATATAGCATCAAAACAAGTATCCGAATTAAAATAGCATTTAAACTTCATAAACTTCTTTTACCTTTGGAGTCGGCTGATCGAGTGATGGCAGTGGCAACTTTCATTAATAAGAATTAAATAATGTGAAATTCCTCAAAATTTTTTTTTTTTTTTGAAAATTTTGCCAGTCTACAGAAACGCAGACTGGCTCTGATACCAAGCTGTAACGCCCCGAGTTCCGCGGACCCGGAACGCTACGTCATCTTCTCTTTGCCCTAATTTAACTGAAAAGTTTGGCGGAATAACTAACTTTTAAAAAGCATCACATTTAAAATTTGTGAACGTTAACGGCAATAAACCTCATTAGAATTAATTTAAAGAAAATTTATTAAACTTTAAAACTCAAGTTTGAAATAGCGGAAACGACAAGGTAAGCTCATAACGTTCAAATGAGTGAAATTTAAAAGTAAATTGAAAGCAATTAACTACTATTATTCGTTCATGCCACCACTGCCCATCAAACTCGGCCGTCTCCAAAATCTGCAAATATTGTTAAAATAGTGGAATGAGCATTTCGAAGAAATACTCAGTAGACTCATCGCCAGTAATTAATTTACAGAATAATTGAACACATAATTATGCAATTCATACAGTGATATTCTCATGGGCTTATTTTCTTTGAAAAATCATAGGCTCTGTAAAAACATAGGGTGTGGGTAGTCTGTCTCATGCATTTAAGCAAGTAAGTTATGCATAACATCATCTTATCTCATAAGAGATTCTCTTTCTTCTCATGCAACTAAGCATATAAGTTACGACAAGCATAACAACATAATCTATCCCGTAAGGGATTCTCATCTTATGCATCAAAGCATATAAATCACATAAAATCACATAATACATGCAATTATAATTTAAACTAATTAATGGGGGCGAGTCTACCTCAATCTATCTCGATTTGCGTGAAAAATGGAGCGGGAAGAAAAATCTCAGTTCCTCAATCGTTCGCACGTTTCGTCTAGCCAAAAATAGAAAAATAACTTTGAATTAGTGTTTCGAAACTTTTAAAGATTAAAAACGATAAAAAATAAGGTTTAGGGACTCAATCGAAATTTATTAGAGTTGAAAATAAAAGTTTAAGGGCTAAAATTAAACTTTTCTAAAATAGGGACTAAATTGGAAATTGGTTAAAACTGAAATTAAGAATTCAGGGACTGAAATTGACTTTTTTCGAAATCTGAGGGCTGATTTGTGTTAAAACATAAATTTTGGGCTGTTTCCTTTTAAAAACCGAAACTTGGGGCTGAAAATAAATAACTTTAAAGTTTTAGGACTGAAATTGACTAACTCCTAAACTTGGGGCTAAAATTGAAATTTTCAAAAAATCAAATTAAATAAAAATTTTCTCTCTCTCTCATTCTCGCGTCAAACGCGAGACCGGAGAGAGAGGAGGCGACGGGAAGGGGCTTCGCCCCTTCCTCCGATTTCGGCCGACGGTGACGGCGGCGCCGGCGGTGGGAAGGTGGTGATGGGGTGGTTCGGGGTTCGGGTTGGAGGGAACCCGAGGCTTGGAGGCTCGATTTTCTTGGACTTGCCGGCGGCGAACTGGTTGGGAAGTTGGTCGGGATTAAGGTAAGTTCCTGGGCTTTCTTATTTCTTGGTTTTTGTTTGATTTGGGGCTCGATTTTTGGGTTGACTGGAAGGTGGGCTGGGTGTCCTGGTGGTGGCGAGTGGTGGAGTTGGTGCGGTGGCTCGCGTGGATGGCTGCAGTGGGGTTGGGGGTGGTTCTGTAGTGGTGGTTCGGTTGGGCTGAGGTGTTGGGGTGACGGCTGCAGTTTAGGTGTTGGTGTGGTGGCGTTGACGGTGTTGATTCTGGGTTGTGGCTGTGTGCAATGTGCTGTAGCTTGGAGGTGATGGTTCTGGATTGTGGCATGGATGGAAGACTGCAGGGGTGGAGCTCGTGTGGTGTTGATGGTGGTTGCAATGGTGTTGGTGGTGGATGTGGGTTGGACGGCCGTGGCTGGGTTTGGAGGTGGTGAAAATTGGGAGCAGATGCCTTACCCTGTGTTATTGGCTGCGGGAGTGAGGTTGAGGGGGGAGAGGTTGGGGTATATATACAGTAGGAAACTAGGGCACGAATCCCTAGGGTAGTAAACGGACCAGAAATTCGGGCCGGAAGGATTTTCTAATTGGACTTAAGGAATTGGGCTTAAAATAACCCTAATTGGACTAATGGATTATTGGGCCGAAATAATAATCTATCGTATTAATTTCGAATTTAACGATAAGGAATTTAATAAATTAAAATATTCGAAATTGAATTCGATTTAAATTAATTTAATAACGGCTAGACGAACGCATTTCTATTTTTAAAACTCGGGTTTAAAGTTTAGCGACACGTTTTTCAAGAAACGTAATTAAAATTCTCGGTCGCTACAACTGTCCAGACTCCACCAGACACCAGTCCACCAATCCTCCCCAGTCCCAAAGTCTCCACTCACTCCGCTCGCCTTGCCACCAGTCGCCAACCGCCACTCCCAAGTCCCAACCCCAAGTCTCTATACTCTCCAATCACGAAAGAAGACGATTTGGGAATTGGATTAATGGATTTGGATTATTGGATATAAATTGGATTTGGATAAGTGGGCCTTATTTGTTTAATTAGGCCTTTTTAATTCATAAATCATAAGCCCAAAACACAATTTTAAAAAAACATTTTGGCCCAAGCCCATAGCCACAGGTTGTCTTCATCCTTGGCTTCCTCCATCGCCAGATCCAAGCTTCCAGCAGACTTCCTCCCAGCGCAGCAAATTCTGGTGGAGCCAACACGTACAGCCGCGCGAGCTGGTCGGATGCTGGCTCTGCCCCTGATTACAACACCTAGAAAATGGCCCTATCATTGAGCTTGGAGATTGTGAGGGAAGAATGGATGGGAAAAAACGGCTGGTGCTTAGCTTTGGCAATGGGGGTGTGTTGTTGAATGGAGAAAATGTGGGAGCTGTTGTAAAAATTTGTGTGATAAATTATCAATTATAAGCATAAATCAAATAAAATAAATATAAGAATAGAGTTAGAAAAGTTTATCTAAGAGAGTCGCGATAAACGTTGTCTTAAAGTTATGTGGTTGACATGCGAAAATGAATTCGACTTATAGTACCGCAAGTATACGGTTCGTTTCAAATAATAAAGTGGATTTTTAAGTCCAAGTATCGTTCCCACAGAGATTTAATAGTTTAATTCTATCTAATTTGACCTTAACCGAAACTAAAGATTTTGTTTGAATTTTTGTAACTAAATTAAATAAGTTACTTATGCAAAAGTGAATGAATTACCTAAATGAATGCAAATTTCACTACGTGCAATAATATAGCTAAATGCAAGATATTTTAACAATCAAATAAAAGGCGTACTAGGTTCGCGAATCCCCATGTAACGATCTATTTCAACATTAGTTCTACAATTTGACAACACGTTTGAATTATGATGAATCAATGTTCCTATTTTATTCAAAACTCTCTTTCAATTAAGTTTGAACCTATTTTCATATACGACACCGACTATATCTCTATGACGGGAGCAAATATACAAAAATGTATGAATATTTATGAACACTTAGAGATTCACGTAAAGCATAGCGGTATATTTCTATCATCTATCGGACTTCTACGATGATTTATACCTTATCTAATCTATTTTTTCTCTTTCGAATGAATAAAAATAAATAACCACAAATCATACAATCACATGCATAATAATTGTAGACTTAAATTAATGTATATAAATCATTCATCAATTCAAAAATGCGTTTTAACGTCAAATATATAAAAGAAGTAATTTTACAAAATGTCCACTTTCAGCTAGTCACTTGCAAAAATGGTCACTTTCAAAAATCCTTGTAAAAATGTCCATTTTGGCATTATTTAGACCAAAACACACTTGTCAACAATTTATGATTCCACACAAGTCCAAAAAATGGGCATTTTTGCAAAATGTCAAGATGTCAAATCACAATTAATGCTATTTTTCGCATGACACATAAATGTCTAGAACGACATTTCAAGTGTAGAGAAATGTCATGTTTTGGAATGAAATGTCATTCTAGACATTTAATGTCGAGAATGACGTTTTGAAATGTCGAGAATATTTAATATTGTGATTTGACGTGTGTACTTTTGAAATATAAAACGGGATTCAAATGTCGAGAATATAATTTTGATGTAACTTCTCATAGAAACTTCTTTTTTTTTTAATTAAATGACATAATAGGCAGTTTACTATTAAATTTGAAAAATGGACATTTTTCAACTCACACCCTTAAAAGTGGACATTCTTGAAAATGTCCCTATATAAAATTAGGAATTAAAATATCAAATTACATGGTTCATCGTTCACCTAACACTATAAAATCTAACCTAACATGATAAAAATAAGAAAAGAAAGAAAACTAATTGAAAAAGACATCACCTTTTTAGTTCTAGAGATAAATCTTGAATCTTGAAATAATCTCCTCGTTCTTCGCCTTCTTCTTGCTCTTCAATATGTCTCAAGTAGTAGAATAATGCGTAACCCCTCGTTTCTGGTCGTGTTTAGGGTTAAAAAGGGGTTCCAAGATTTGTTTCCATAAGAGATTGAGAGAGAAAAAGGAAACCAAAAAATCGTGCCAGAAATGAACTATGCGTCCACATAGAGTGATTCTATGCGGTCACATAGGTGTTACACTATGCTGTCGCATAGTGTTACCTACTTTTCAAAACTTGTATTTTAGTTCCTGAATTTCGTTCCTTCATTCTTGAGCTCCTTTCAACTTTCTTTTTCTTTCTATGCCTCATATCATTACTCAATTCGTACTCGGCTCCCTTTGATACTCGATTTGCTCTTCAGGTCAACTTTTGAATAATTTCACTCAGGTCCCTTACTTTTTGTTTCATCCATCAGTGTAGTCCTACAAACACAAATTCTATCGAATTAAGCCATATTTCAATATATACGTTCACAATTAGCCATGTTTTGTGACCTAAATAAGTGTGTAAAATGCAGTTATCAGTGACCTCCCCTTCGTGTGGGTACTTTCAATACTGTATGACTTCAAGATAAAACCCTTATGGCTCTCAGCTGATTATTCTTCTATGTGCACCTTCTTTTAATTAAATCAAAAAATTAATTCTTGAACCAGACAATTGAATAAGTTGAAAAAATAATTATTTTTTCTCTCTCTCCAAATTTGAACACTTTGAAATTATGTATTAAAAGTGTTTTGGAGTAATAGGAGTGCTATATAATACTGTTGGTACTTATTATTAGTTTAGATGGCGGCGAAATGTTACTAATTCAATTTTCAATAAATCAAAATGTACCTCAATGAATCAGGAGGGACCACTTATTGATATATATATATATATATAGAGTGGGGTAATTTATCTAAGTACTGAAAAAATGGCTAATGAGACGTGTTTACCTATCAATGAAGAGTATCGATTTGATAATGCAAATATATATTTCTAATATTATCAAGATGGCACTCTTAGAATATCATGATAATGATCATATTCTAGTCTTGCCCCTTTAATGTCTTAAAAGAGTCCAGATCATATATTTTAGATTATATCATGATTTAATTATTATGGAGTAACAGGAGTGCTTATAACTGTAAAAAATAAAAATAAATAAATAAATAATAATAATAATAACGTTAAGAGAATGCTTCTACAACAAATTTCAGTGGAATAAAAATGATCAAGCTTAGAACACAAAAGTGTAGCATCAAGAAAGTGTCACAACACAAAAATGTAGCCTCAAGGAAATCATGAACGGAGGGGTGAAGAAAGATGCACTAATGGTATTGATCTAAAGTCAGGGATTTCCGGGATTCTTTTTATTTGTGGAGGAAATATTTGCAATGCAATGAAATCTGGTAAGAAATTTTGTCGCATTTGTCGTATTATATTTACAGTAATGCTATAAAGAATCGTGGAAAGTCTTTTTCATATAAAATTTGTCTTTATGTTACACAACAGTCTCATATAATTGAAATTCCAGCGGTAATAACACAAAGCAACCATGGGATATATTACACGATATCCTATCTCCAATATTGACAAAATTTATAGCTTATGACAGCTGCAAAATTAATAATCATAAACACTACATTTACAGGCAGAAGCAGCACGAGAACAAAGATTTAATATGGACCATTATCAATAGCTTACCTCCATATATAGAGGAACGCTCGCGACAGGAATAAATCAATACTTCTGACTGTGATCGTATGATGCTAACCAATAGAGTTCTAGGAAATCATATGCATATTTCATTTAATGAGCAACCAATATTGATATGCTTCCATTGATATTTGATTCTGTGAATCTGTGATGCTGGAGTTTTCACATTTTTTCACTATCACGCTTTATCCGAAGGGCGGCTCTGACAACATCACCCCGTGTAATTATGCCAACCTTTGACAGAGCAAAGATAAACCAACAAGAATCTAAGTGCTGCTGATGAATGTAATCAAATCCTAACAAAGAATACGGCGTAGGATCATTTTACCAGTTTGCCGCTTTCATCTACAACTGGCAGTCGATGGTACTTTGTGCTAAGCAATAACCTATAATTAGCATCAAATAGATTTACTAAGTATCTATTCTTTGAGGCAACAAAATTTTGGAAATTTAGTTAATTTATCTTATGAACACCTCAATTTTGCCCCTTCACGCTTTCAAATAAAGAAATTGAAATTCTAGAGTCATTTTACTACCATGCAGAACTTTTGAAGTCTACTTGTAAATGTCTGACACCAATAATTGTGTCGAGAGGAATTTTCTTATAACACAAAAGAAGAGAAAAGTCAAAAACTGAGGCAATCAGATTATTCATGCTGCTAGAGGTGCATTCCTGCTGATGCAACTGAAGTTGCATGTGTTAGGCAATTTGTTGTCAAACAATCTCTCCCGGTCGATAATGTAAACTCAGTTATGTATTCAGTCGGCTTTGGCCAAATGAATGATTGGTATATCGACACTAAAAGAAGAACGATCTAACTCCAGTCTTGCTCGGGCCATTTGAAGTAGCCTAATTTATTAAAGTTGCTCATGGCTCAACCCGTGTATTTGGACGGCTATAATGGATTACCCACTAGAACAACCCATGTGTGTGAAGGATTGGACCATTACTATTCTATTGGGCCACTTTGATTAGCCCTAACTTACTTTATGAGACTTTGGACCTTCTGAAGTCTTCTTGTAAATGTCTGACACCAATAATTGTGTTGAGAGGAATTTTCTTATAACACAAAAGAAGAGAAAAGTCAAAAACTGAGGCAATCAGATTATTCATGCTGCTAGAGGTGCATTCCTGCTGATGCAACTGAAGTTGCATGGTTTCACAAAGTTTTTCTATAAATACCCCACACCACATGCACGCTAAGGATCTCCATCCACATAACTTACATACCACAAGGCCCATCTCGCCTCCAAAAATTAAATACTAAAGGGAAGAGTTAATGATGACACTATATTGATTAGTGAGATTCATTCCAACGAAGAAAAGCCATACATGATGAAGGTTTTAAAAGCTTGTACCCATCAATTACTGCTATTGAAATTTAATCAAATGATGCATCCCAGACAAAACTATTTAACAATGTGCCGAAATAATTTTTGTTTTCATCTTCTTTTGTCAGACAATATCTGCTTATTGCCTTCAATAATAGTAGAACAAGATAAGAGGGCATGCATTCTTAAAAAGGTTCCTTCATCATGAACGTGTCTACTTTTACATGTTCATCATGCTTCATTATTCATTATTGCGGATCTCCAGTTCACTTTTTCTATGGTAATTGAGGATGATTAATCTAGTCTTCTTTAAAATCTTAGTTGAATCTTATCGCAGATTTAAAACCGATTGTTTCAGAGTATACATTTGGTGGGGTTGCAACATCAAGCAAAGAAAGAATCCCAATTACATCACCGAGCAGAAATTTAGATCAACAAATATGTCAAGGAAAATATAATCAAAGAGAAGAAATTAATATACCTGACAGCATCCTCGAGGTTAGTGTTTTCACGCACAACAAGGGGAGCATCTGTCATAAGGTCTCCAACAACCTTCCCATAAGTCTTATTGAGTAGCTTCTGGATTTCATTAAATGACTGTAATAGCTCAAAAAATTAGAAACTGGTGAAGAAATAAGCATATGTGCATATAAACTTATGAATTTCGATAGATAAGCTTAAATATCTTTATTAACATATTATCCAGGAAACACAGTCGTTACTATCAATAATCTTTTAGTTGCAGCATTATATGCTATTTGCGTGCTAATATGTTAGATTGATCTCAAGGATTCTCACCATAGGCAATGATTGCGCGTAAAGTCCCAATAAATCAATAAACTACAATTCATTTGTGGAAATTGACAACTCAGGCAATCAAAGGTTCTCATTTCTATCATACATATCAAACAATAAAACAAAACAGAATGCAGCAATTATGTACAGAGCATCACGTTAGCACTATTAGCTACATATTTTACGGAACAAAAATGTTTTTTTAAAGGTCATTACAGCAAAATTGAACACTGCTTATCAATTACTAAGTGTAAAGGATTCAAACATGGAAGGACGATTTTTTACATACTTTCCAAGAACTATCAACGTCAGGAAACATGTTTGTATCATGCTGACCACCACCTGAATGTCATAGACAAGAAAATAGGATTAAACTAGACGTCACTGCCATAGTAAGAAAGTGAACTTGTCTAGTTCATTTGACACGGAGCAAATATGAGGCATCTAATAAACAAAACCATATTTAATATGACTATTATTGTATATTTAATATATTATTGTCTGGAGTATCTTGATACTAGTCTGGATATTTGTAACATTATATAAAGGCCTAGCCGAGAATACAAGCCACCGCACTTGGGTGACAAAGATGAATAATGCTAATAGCAGGACCCGCATCTTGGAAGCAACTTAATTCCAACACTTCTATTTTATATTTATTTTTATTTCGGAGGTTTACTATTATTCCCACTCCATAAAGTAAAATATGAAACTCATTCCTCTAAATTTTTGGAGCTTGAGTATCGCACTTGGGAGCGCAGATATGAGTTCATTCCCACTCCATAAAGTGAAATATGAAACTCATTCTTCTAAATTTTTCGAGCTTGGGTATCGCACTTGGGAGTGCAGATATCAGTTCATTTCTCTTGTGCCTAATTTTTACTAAAATGACAGGTAATTCAGCAATGGAAAATTGTGGACAACCCGTGTTGAATTAGAACAATATGTGCATCGTGCATGTTTGCTAATCTTCTTCTTTTTTTTTTCCTTCCTCTCCCCAAAATTGTGGACAACCCGTGTTGAATTAGAAGATGTCGTTGATGTTTTGATTTGGTTTCAGAACTGCAATCATACCTGAGATGGTGTCAAGTGGCCAATAGGTCATAGTCAGAGACAACACCAACCTGCAGCACACATTTTTAATTAATCAATGATCCCATCCGAGGCGACCCTTACATGAAGAACTGGAAAATGTTTTATTACAACATTTCTACATCATGCACAAAAACAACATTACGCTTTGTTCAAAATTTAGGCCCATATTTAAGCATCGACTTGGGCCGGACTACTACTGCAAGAAAGCCAAACCTGCTCACGAGCTTTAAGAGCTTGAATCGAGTGAGCTCAAGCTAGATTGAATCATTCTAGAGCTCGAGCCAGCTCAAATTGACTTAAATAGTAAATCTAACCAAGTTAAAGTATTAAGATAGAATTAAGCTATTTGTACTTGTTGGTTGACACTTTACCCGACCTCACTCGAGCCCTCACATGGGGGTTGGGTCCCACATCCAATAAATGCGCGGGCCGTCCCCAATGTGAGAAAGCGGGTGGAATCGGATAAACCAAAGTGTCAACCAAAGTGTATCTGTAGTGGGATCGATTAAGATAACTGCTCCTAAGCTTGACATACTTATGCTATTTTATAAAATTGTATTGTATATTATTTAGTAATTTTTGAGTTGAATATAAGAAACGACTCAAATGCTCGATAAAATTTCAACAACTCGTTACTCGTTCAAAATTTGTGTTTTGTATACCCAACACTCAATGTGTTTCAACTTTCAAAACTCTTTAATTTGATTAGCCGTAATTGTATCCATATACTAACACAAACAAATTCAGCGACCATATAGATGTGCAGCTTCCCTAATAATATTAAAAAAAAAAAAAAAAAAGGGGGAAGCCCCTGCTTGAAAGCGATTTTTTGAAAATCACTTTTCGGCTTTTCACCCACTCATTTTCAACAACACGCTCCAAAAATATATATATCGATTTCCACGTTCATATCTTTTCACTACTTTTTAACCACACATTCTAAAAAAAAATCAGTTCTCAAAGAAATACTATCAACACAAGCCCTAATAGTAAAAGCAGAGGCACAGGGAGGAAATAGGGAATTACCAACTTCCAGTCATCATCAATCACGGGAAACCCTGTAATTCTTTTCTCAACAATAGTCTCCAATGCTGTACATACAAAAGAAAGGCTGAAAAAAAGAGAGTGAGACATACGGTTAGAACAAATAAAAGGGTATGACATACCTTCGTCAACTGTAGTTGTAGGCTTTACAACATGCAAACTCTCTTTTCTTGTCATAAAATCGCCAACATTATACGTTCTCTCACGAAGCTGTAAATTAACATGCATTAATAAAAAGAAACATTGAGGAAACAAAGATACTAATTAAGTAAAGGCAATAACCACAGCCTTGGGAAAAAAAAACTTCGTGGAAATGTAGAACTCTGCCGCCTTTTTTATACAAGTACAAGATTTGCTAAAATTGCCTTTTTTTCATTCAAGAATTTACCCAATTAACATGGCATCATCATTAAAGAAGGCTACTGGATGGATTGTGTAATATCCACTCTCCAACTTTGTTCTACCAAGAACCACTCACTTAACTCTTCCCCCAACCTAAAACCCCAAGTAATGCCAATGTTTTTCCCTGCCCATAGTTCTAGTCAGTTCATATTAAGTCAATGTCACTTCTACCTCACCATGGATTGTGATGGTATGGTTGATTCCGGTCACACGCAGTGGCAGATTTAGTATGGGGACAGTAGGGTCAGCTATCCCCACATTAAATTCCAAATCCAAGATTTTGCACAAGATTTTCAAAAATTTCTTATAGTGATCCATTTTGCCACCACAATTAAAATTTTGTACTTCAATATTTTGCTCGCAAGATTTTAGTTATAGAAATTTGCCCAGCGACCCTACAATCCTAGCTCCGCCGCTTTTCACACGGGAGTGATATTTTTCGAATCAACTAGTCCCAATTGATTACTTAAGAAATAAAAGTAAATATCTTGGACAACGCCACAAGGTAGCTATCGCAAACCAACAAGTCCCAATTAAGTTGGAAGGTCATCTTCTTTGCTTCTTTTGTTGCAAATTAAATGCAAGAAGACTATCCAAAACGCTTGACTCAAGCTATTCTTCGAATCCACTTAAATACGTTAACATCCCTTTCGCATTAATTTTACAAAACGTTCTAGTTTCTACAGCTCTTCTCACTGGCACCTCACTTCATTATGTACTCGGGTTCTCTTGATCTTCGATAAGTAGCGCATAAGTAACCGTTACTGTATAAACATGGAAAGCTCTAGAGAAACGACGAGAACTTACAGGAACAGAATTGGCAGTGTCAGCAGTGGCAGAAGAGGCAACCGCCTCAAGCCGTCGTCGGGGGGAAGTGGAATTAACAGCGACAGGCTTGCAACGGAGGAGACGGCTATAGTGCGCGAGGGTGCAGGGCAAACTCTGGTGATAGATGGCGGAGATTACGCCTAAACGTGGAACAACTGTTTGAAAATGAGCTAGAAGAATCGAATCCATCACAGTTAAGAAACAATGATTGAAGCGGAGAAATGCCACTATGTGCGTGTGAGAGAGAGAGAGCGTCGCTGTTTAGCAGAAGATTTTTATGCTTCGCGTTTGAAAGTGCATTGCTTTCTCTCTCAGAAATGCGCCGCCCAAATTGAAGGTCAGTGGGATAATTCTTAGCGCGTTTTTTTGGTGAGAAAAACTGTGGTTTGAAAGAATCCACGGAGGATGAATTTAGGCAGGAAACTATTTCCTCACGTTTCATCGGAAAATATCTTAGAAAATATTTTCAAACAATAGCACAGACACCCCATGTATATTTCATATAAGAGTAATTAGTATAAAACGTTCATATATTTCAATGTTATTGTACAAAATATTTTTGCATTTCATTTTTTGATATTTTTACCCTTATTTTCACATTTCATTGCACAAAATATCCTTCTCACAATTTAAAAAAATATGAAATGACAAATATATCATCCTATTTAAATAAAATAAAAACAAATTACAATTATACTCCCAAAAATTGAAAATGAGCCCAAATAAATTATTAAAAAATTAATTATCAAAGGTCCTTATCTTTCCATATTATTGTGCAAAACGTCGATACTTTTTTCATTTAAACGTTGTAAAATGACAAATATACTCTCCTATTTAAATAAAAAAAAAAAATTGCAACTATACTCCCAAAATTTTAAAAAAAAAGTACAAATAAATTTCAAATAAATAATTAAAAAAGCGATTTCTTATTTCTTTTCTTAATTATTTATTTGTACTTTTTTGAAAATTTTGGAATGATTGTTGAAATTTGTTGTTTATTTTTTTTCGTTTTGTTTAATATAAGGGTATATTAATCATTTTACATCTGTTAATTGAGAAAATGAATGAAAATAATGATTTTCGCAATGAAATTTGAAAATAATGGTGAAAATGCCAAAAAAATGAATTGTATTGAAGTTTTGTACAATAATATTGAAAGGTGTGGACGTTTTGTATTAAATATCATTTTAATAATTTATTTGGACTCATTTGCAGTTTTTTAAAAAGTTTGAAAGTATAATTTCAATTTATTCTTTAACTTTTTTCCTTTTTGTTTTATTTAGATATGATAACATATTTGTTATTTTACATTTTTTTTATTGAAAAAATGACATTTTTCAGAATTAAAGGTAAAAATATAGGTGAAAATGTAAAAAATGAAAGGTATGAACGATATACACAATAACGTTGAAAGATAAGGATGTTTTGTGCTAATTATCCTTTCTGATAATATCAAAGGTACCGTCATATTTCAAAAATGGTAATTGGTGCAAAACGTCCCTACTTTTGAATGTTTTTGTGGAAAACATTCATATCTTTCGTTTTTTTACGCATAATATCCACACTTTTACCTTTTCTTGCTCAAAACGTTATTCCGTCTACTTCTCGTTAGAATGCACCGTTAAGTCAAATAAAATAAAATTTTTATTTTCAAAATGTAAGGCTAAAACGCATTCACTTGAAACTGTTCTTAAAAACCAAAGAAACCCTTATTCTGGTTCAAGCCCATACCACCAGATTTTCCCTTTTTCTACCACCGGCAGCCCTGCCCATTTCTCAGACATCTTTGCCTCTTTCCTCTGTACTACACTGGTGTTTCTTTCCCAGCCTACTTGCCCTTCAATTTCTAATTTTTCTTTCAGTTCAGCTCATTATTTTGTGTTTAACATGGCTAAAAAAATCCTCCAACCAGAAAATATAAAATCAGCCTATCCTCCAATCATCTCAACAATCCCACTCTTCCAGTTACCACTGAAAAACTAAATGGATACAATTTCCATCAATGGTCTGAGTCTGTTAAACTTTTTTCTCAAAAACAGAGGGAAAATGGGATATTTACATGGGGATGATAAAATAGTTGCACCCTCAAATTCTACCTGGGAGTCTTACGAAGCTAAAAACTCTGTGATAATGTCCTGGTTGTTGAACTCAATGCAACTATAAACCAAAGAAACCCTGATTCTGGTTCAAGCCCATATGTCCAACACCCCCATTGACAATCCCAAACCCCCCAACTTTGCAAACTGTGTTGAGAAAATAAGAAAAGATAAATTGCATATTGGAAACCTGCTATTGCAGGGAAGAAGAAGAATCTATCATTCATTCAACTTGAATATTACATTGCATACATGGCTCTATTTATAAAGCAAAATACTACAAATCTAACAAACTATAGAAGCCTCTAGAATGGAATGAACTTGTGAGGGAATCTGATTTCATATTGGAAACGTGAAGCTGGGTTGCTGCATGTGTATTCTATTTCTAATGCACGTAAACAGTAGCTGGATGAATCTGGAATATTCCAACACACCCCTCTCAAGATGGAACATCTTGAATTGTAGAGAGAAAATTAGAGATGCAGGCAATTGGTGGAAGATATTTGCAGATCCATAACCTGACAAGGTATTGCAGTAACTTCGGAAAGCTTCCTGCAACCAGAACGCAGCTGTGGATGGGGTACATCTGCATACTCCAGAACCTTGAACAATCGATGATGAAGCAGAGAAGGAAATGAAGAAAAAGGACTGATGACAATGAATTCAAACAATATTGAAGTCTGCCATTATATTGCAGGAATTCGAACTACATAAAAACATCATCAATGGCTGAATAACACATTGATGGAGATGACCGAGGACATCCTTCGTTCTTGCTGTACAACAAGAATCGAAATCGGAGGCTCAGAGATTAAAAAAAAAAAAAAGCTCAGGAGCAGCTGGAATGGACATCAGCTGTTGAAACTGAGTAGAATTCAGATTCTGAACGAAATTCCCAATGGTAGACATACCGGCGGAAGATCTGAAGTCAGAGTTATCTTCAGATCTCCATTCCTAAGTTAATTTCAGGATCAATTCCAGAGTCTTCTCAGCGTAAATCCTTACACTCCTTTTTATCATGGTGTTCTTACCCATAGGCATTATAGAATCACTCCTTAAACCCTTCCTGATGTTCTGCAGCTGGTTCGATCCCACATTGTCTTCAGATTTTTTCATTCCAGAGTCGATTATGAAAGAAGAAGAAAAGAGGAGCTGGAACGGAAGCCATTGCTCTGATACCATGTTGAGAAAATAAGAAAAGATAAATTGCATATTGGAAACCTGCTATTGCAGGGAAGAAGAAGAATCTATCATTCATTCAACTTAAATATTACATTGCATACATGGCTCTATTTATAAAGCAAAATACTACAAATCTAACAAATTATAGAAGCCTCTAGAATGGAATGAACTTGTGAGGGAATCTGATTTCATACTGGAAACGTGAAGCTGGGTTGCTGCATGTGTATTCTATTTCTAATGCACGTAAACAGTAGCTGGATGAATCTGGAATATTCCAACAAACTGCATAGGAACAGAATTAGGATTCATTACAGCAAGATTAGAAAGAGAAGCTGGATTCATGGTGAGGGTCTGGTTAATGGGGTTTTTTTAACCCTTCTTGCACCCTGAACCGCTCAAGCTGAGCCACCCCCATGCCTCTCTGAGGCTGCTTTATTTTCTGGCTCATGGCCTTATTACCTTTCGTCTTTCTTCTTCCAGTACTACGTCGTATTAGCTGGTGATCATCATCTTTCAGGCAAATGATTACTTGTTTGTGGTTGTGTTTGTGCTGTGATCAGAGGCCATGAATATTAGAAGTAGCCATTAATTGTACATGTGACGTTAATTGGGTTTCGGACCATTTTATCATTATGTTTTGAAAATAAAAATCTCATTTTATTTGATTTAACGGTGCATTCTAACGGGAAGTTGATGGAAAGACATTTTGAGCAAAAAAAAGATAAAAGTAGAGATGTTATACGCCAAAAAATGAAATTTAGGGATGTTTTTCACAAAAATCTTCAAAGATAGGAACGTTTTGCGTCAATTATCCTTTCAAAAATATCAATAATTTTGTTTCATTTTAGATTTGAATATTAAATGCATGTCGTGACCAGTTTTTGAGTCAATATCATCCAAGTAAAATTGATACAGCTGAAATGCCTTGCGAAGAAAAAGATGAAATCTTCGACGAATAATTGCAATTTACTTGTTAAAAGTAAAATATAATATGTAATATTTTCGAGCTTGTCCAACATAATCTAAATTTTAATCATATAAAGTTTTTTTGTTTCGAAATATTGCACTGAACATAGCATTATGTTTTACAACGTGGTCATTATTTATTAATAAATTTTGAAGGTGTATAATGTTTTAAAGAATTAACTTATATTATTACTAAGCTAAATTTACTTGAATTGTAAAAAAATACAAGTTTATAATTAAGGTCTTATTTTAGTTTATAAATATCACGTTTTATTGAATAAGTTTGCATTTGTAAATATTTAAATTGTGTATACATAATATAGATTAATTAATTAAAAATTTGAAATAATTTATTATCAAAATTTTCAACAAATTTTAGGTTTAGATTTCCAGTAGCATGCATATTTTGAATTGTGCCTACTTAAAGTCTTTAATTATTAAATCGTAGATAATTGTATAAAAATTATATTTTTCTTCACAATGACATTTACGTATATCAACCTCATTTCATATGATATATGGTTCAAAGAAACGGTCTAGGAGTGTACGTGATACTTAAATCTAGAAATATGGGAGATTAGTGATTTTTTTAAATGTAATATATGATATTGTAAAAAATGTGAGGGAATGTCTCGGATATTGTCTTAATTATTTCTAATGCTTGTTAGGAAAGCTAAAACTCTGAAACGCTGATTTTGATTTTAAAAAAATAGTGGCGTGATCCATGAAATAATTTACAATATATATAGGAGATTTACAATATATATAGGAGAAAATTTTGAATACCTAATTTACCCTTACATATTTAGTTATATACCTAGTATATCTTTATTTAATTATAATTTTGTTAATAATTAATTAATAACATTAATTCAATTTATTCAACGTAAATTTTTTTATAAAAAATCTTTTTCTTTTCTATTTGTCAATAATCCCCCAAACCAAACTTTTTAATATTATATTAATTTTTATTAACAACTTTTATTAAAAAAATATATAACTTAAATTTCTTCCCTTGATTGAATTAGTTAGTTTGAAAAAATAACATCCACAATCCCTTATTTAAATGGTTGTTTCACACATATCCTAACACTTAAATTATATATTTTATGTAGTAAAATTAATGCATACAAAATGTTACTATATAAATAGATAAAATTTTATTTAATATTATATTTACCCTTATTTTAAAGTTATTTTAATTGATAGTTACATATGAATCCCTATAATACCTAAGTATAGATAAAAACGGAATATCAAATGATAGGATAAGTATATTCCCACTAACAGTTTCATAAACTACACAACATTATAATTGTAATAAACATTTATGATCTTTGTTTATTTTCACACTTAAGTCCTCGAATATTTTTCACTATATTCTTATCATTATACAAAACAAAATAAATTATTATAGCATTATAATGTGTTGAAATTCTAAACCATCCAAACACAACATTAACATATTAAAAATTCAATATAGAGAGAAAGCATACGGTAAAGGAAGATGATGAGATTCTATTGAGGCTACGTTCCTGAAATTTATGCCGATGGAGAGCGTGCAAAAGGGATTGATAGATGACTATTTTTATAATTAATAATTAATATAAATAAAATGAGAGGGTAGACGCAAGACTGCTTTGTTTTAGTACATACGCCGTGTAATAAATATAACTAAGGTCATTGTAACTATAAAAAATTAACATTTCTCATTCTAGAACTGTTATGAATGAAAGCAATTTATTGTGAGATAGAGTTTCTCAAATCTCAAAAAAAAAAAAAAATAGTTTAGATGATGCTCATATGTACGTATGTATTCTTATTGGACATTAGAGTTTTGGAGAAGTCAATTTGCGCGAGACAAATTATATAACATAATTCTTTTTTTTCTCTATTTTTATTTTTTAATTATTTTAGTGATGTCAATCTAAATGATAAACATGAGCTACTTATAAGTTGATGAATGTTGTGAAATTTTTAATTTTTTTTTGGGTAATTAGTTAAGCTTGATTTGTATCTCAATTTAATTTTTAATATCATAGATTTAATTATATAAAAAATTTATTTTAGATCTATTTATTACCATGAGTCATTTTAATTATACATATACATTCGATTGGGACATCCTAAGCACGTGACAACCCGATGATATTATTGTCTTATCATATTCATGCAAGTATGCATTTTTTATTCATATTTATGAATTTGTGGAGCCATCTTTGACTAGACATTTATACGTCGCCACATCATATTGACATCTAAGCACAATCACACTTTTTTTATAAAGACATGTTGTATGATATTATATTTGTATAATGTATTAATATGTCCTATATTTACTGTATGATATTTTCCAACATATATCAATGACTTTTTTATTTTGTATGCTAGAAACATCATAAATGAATACATTATCATCAAAAAATTAATAGAAATGAGGGTTAGTTCATCAATAGATCAACAAAAAAGAGTCAGGTCATCAATTTAATTTGAAAAATATTGACTTTTTTTCATTTTGTTGACTGTTAATATATATTTTTCTTTTCATATTTGTAGGATTGATGTCGTCAAACAAAGTTTGCGATTACATATTTATAAGACAATTACACGCATTTAAAGAAGATTGGTTTATAAAAGTATCCATACCTTTATCATTTTAATTTTTTTCTTTAACAATATTAATTACCTCAACTACTTTAAAAAATTATTAGCCCTTCAAAAACATTACACATACAATTTCTTCGATACATAAGACATGCAACGTACGTGCTTACTAATAGTAAGTGGTGAAAAATGGATAGTAACCGTAGATCATGTTAGTGTATAATTAATTAATGTTGACCGTGACTTTAATTTTTTTAGTGGCTTTTTAAAAAAAAAAATCAGACAAGCACTTAGCGCTTGTTTGATCCTCATTATCTTTAAAATATATTTCTCTATATTTTTTTCAATCGCACATTTTTTAATAAAACAACATTATGCACAAATCAAAACTTTTTCTTATTTTTTATCCACACATTTTTCATCAATCCCTTATTTCAAATTGCATTCTTAGCAAAAAGATGAGGGGTTCAAATAGGCTCTTAATGTTCTCCTTTTGAGTTAAATTATTGACTTATTCACTGTACTCAATTTTCTCGTATTAAGCCTTTGTTAATGAATTTGAAGAAAAAAAAATGAGTTTTAAAAAATTGGAGGCCAATCATAAGCTAAAAGTCGTCACATATCAAATTGCAACTAGATTGGTTGACCTCTTTATTCACCTGTTTAATAAACCTTACTAGGGTTTAAGGATATTAAGTGGGGGCAACCCGCTCACTGACTTGGGCAAATTGACTCACATGTTGAATCATCTCGTAATCGACGCGAGCCCATATTAGTGTCTTCTACTTATTCTCATGGACATACTTGGTATGGATTTTTTATTTTTATTTTTGACAGAAAAACCCGCAACGGTTACCCTTCTGGTACACATTGGGTAAACTATCAGGCTGACACAATAGTCTACAAACTACGTCAGTCAAGCTAACCACACTAAGTAAGTCCGCTGCAATAGGTTCGATCGAAAAAATGTTGGTAGGGAGAATTGAACTCATGACCAAATGTCTCCGCGCTCACCTATTTCATTAATTCGGCCACCCCATTGATGGGCAATCGATACGTATTTTTAGTAGCATTTTCTCGAGGAAGATGGTTTGACTCTTAAAAAGAACTATTTTGTATTAAACAAGCCGCATCATGTGAACCTAGTGGAATGCTGCACAAACTATTTCTCGCATTTTATAAGAGAATAATATAAGTAATACAATATTTAGCATCTCCATTTTGCGTTATAAACAATAATATTTTAAGACATTTGCAGCAATTAAAATTTTATTTTCGTTCGAGTAGAGATTTTAAATATAATTGTTATATTCGATCTTTACGTTCAATGATAAGATCAAGTGCTCATTTATTGATAGTCAATTAGGTAAACCAAGAAGGACAGAATCAAAAATATGTTTACATAACGTTTGTTTCAACGAACTTTTCTTCATGTTCTGGATAATATATTTGATAATGTTCAATTTTACTCATTATTTTTCAATCACATTATTGTCGTCTAGAAAATATGATTCGTTATAAAAATGAGATAACCACATTTTTAATGAAGTGCAAAATAATCTTGTTTTAAATAACAATTAGACTGTGTACACTTTGTGCAATAATCTTTTAAACAAATTCATGGTTCCATGCGATGCGAAATACATTATCGTAACTTAAATTTCGTGTTACCCTTGTTATTAAATATCTCTTTAGCCTTTTTATAATACATAAATAAATATTCTTCGTTATCCCAAATATGATCACGATGGAGAACAAATTCAAATATATTTTTCACCGTTTATCAATAATTTTTATTCAAACTACAATGTTCGATCCTCGTCTCAAGTTACGCAAAATCATATATTGCTTGGAGTTACTTTGAGATAATTTAAACTGTACATTTTAAACAAATTTGTCTTCCGTATGAGGTAGAATTATAGAATTGTGTATATATATCCCAGTTCGAATTATATAAAATTTAACTTTTTCCGAGTTCAAATTGTATGATAATCATATAGTTGGAGCCCTACGCTGTACGATTAATTTTGTTGGGGTCGACTTCTTTAACTTTCTTCATTGATGGAATGCACAACGATATCATGTTCAATATTGTCCGGGACAATCTATAACATATTCAGAGTACATGTGACTTTATCAGCACTCGAAGATGTTAGGTCTTTAATGATAAATCATATTTTGGATAGAGTTTTAACACGTGGTGGAAATATTTCAAACTAAGTAAAAACACATGTTTCTTGTACGCTAATGGCTTGAAGAAGGTGATGTTCCATCATATTTTATACGATGCAAATATAGACAAAAATGTAGTAAGGTAAGTACACTATATTCATTTTATTTGCTAAATTAAATTTTATTTAATTAAAGTTATACATGAAATAATAATTCTTGTAAAGTTTTTACTCCGCTACCCATTATGAAGCCGTTTCTATAACTTCAAATCTATCTTATCTAATAGATTTTTATTTGATTTAAGTAAAAAATAAAAAATAAAAAAATAAAATTAGAAAAACGAGTTGAACAAGCAATTTTTTACCCCTTTTTCTCTCCAATATATAAATTCAAGTTTTTACCCCTTTTGAAAACGATTTACAAATAAAAAACTAAAAAAACGATTTTTCTACTCGGGCTTCTTTTACCTTAGAGCAACTATTTCACGAGATACGAGGCTAATATCTATGTTAATTTAAGTAATGAATGAATTTTGGGTAATCCCAGTAATGGCAAAACTACCCAACAATGACTGAATTTTGGGTAATCCAAAAAGTTTTTGACTCTTTTGGCATCAAATGTAAAGTTCAAGGGCTAAAATATACAAAAGAAAGAAGTGTGAAAGTATAAAGGCTAACTATACTCGCACCACAGTTTTTAATATATTTTACATAAAAAAATTCAAAATATTTACCTATTGTTACATTTATGTCTTAAATATTTTTTCATCATACTCTTATTCTCGAATTATATAAATTATTCTTAATTATGACTTCACTCCAAAATTTTATTTAAGTTAGAGTAAAAGAACTCTTTGCTCAGTGTGTTTCTTAAATAAGCAAAACAAATAATAATACAAAATTGCGATGAAAATTTTTACCCTCATTTTCAAGCATATCTAACTTAAATATATGTTGATAAATGTCTCGAGACAACATTATGAAAATGATGTATTCAAAACCATAAATTATGTTCCAATTAAAGGAGAACTTTCTCAAGTAAAGTGTTTGAAAAGACAAAAACTAATAACTTATAATCATTGGCGGAATTCTTATTTCCATTCGAATATAATTTATTCGATTTGACTCTAGTAACGATCCTACGACACGAAGAAATGAATGAACTTTTGTACATTAAACCTCTTGCATCATTGACATAAACAACGTAAATAACATAAGCAAAAAGTAGTCTCAATTAATTTGTTCACGGCATCAAAATCTTGATACGGTGTAGTAATAGCTTTGAAAGCCATCCCATATACATAAAACTAAATGTTTGGCACGTCTTAATTTATAGACTAAGAAAAATTGCAAAATAATATTCTGAGGAACACACATCAGCTGGACCCTATTTTCCATCCGCCGATTTAAGAGCCACACATTCAATCCACTCTTGAATGGCATCAGTAATGTGAGGTAGAACCTAAATGAAAGAAGTGTTAAAATTAAGCACCATTATAGACTATAAAAAATAAGAGCAAATTTAAAATTAGTGCAAACCTGAACAATATTTTCTAGATAATCTCTCATTCTCTCCTTATCAAAACTAACGAAAAGAAGACAAGAAGAAGCACAATTTATCAAATTAAAATTTGCTAGCTTGTTAAGGATCTCAACATAGAAGACACGAATTATATGCACCTAATACTCACCAACCTGTATAATGACGAGAAATAAGCAATCGGGTATAACTCAAAAGAGTAAATCAATGAAGTCAAAATATTGGATTCCCACAATCTGAATTACAACTAGAGATTACCTCTTCACCCATCAAAAAAAACTTTGGGATCAGCAGACATTTCTTCATCAGGAGCCAAATTTAAAGCTTCAGGCAATGACATCTGCAACAAATAGGAATAAAAATATTATTAGTCAATTATAACAAGGATTAATCTACTTTGCCCTCAAACTTGACCTCATGCTTGACCTCGACCCCACCACTCCCCTCACATGAGGGACAAAAATATTAAATTTAATGAGGTGGGACCCGACCCCCATGTGAGGGGAGTGGTGGGGCCGAGGTCAAGTATGAGGTCAAGCTTGAGGGTAAGGTAACATGATTGTTATAACAAAATGTATGTACTTTGAACATAAATGAAAAAAGTTAATACTTTTTTTTATGGTAAAGGGGATTGGATTCTAGACCTGCAATTCCAAAAACTAATCGGGGGGTATTGTCTCATATCCCAGCCTCAACCATTTCGTTCTACCATTAAAAATAAACAAAATCCCATCAATGTGTATCTACAACAGTAAGACAAAACAAAAAATGGTTTTTTCATATTTTCAAAATTTTAACCGTCACTCAATTCATATCAATGCTAGAAATCTCACTCTTCTTCAATCGTCGCCCTCTCCAGCCATTGTACAAAAGCCCATGGTCTATTTAGAAGAACATAACCATAAATCCAACATAGTAAGGAAATAAATATAGATGAATAGAATGATGCAACCCACTATGAACACGTTTACCAACTGAAGAATAGATATTCGATACAAGGAAATGAATAATAAAAGAAGTATAAATTAATAAAACATAAGCCTGCAAAGTATTTCTCCCAGTGATTATCAACTGTGTATTGGATTATCATTGTGCCAAACATTTAGTTAAACGTACATAACAGAAGGAGATACTTCCTGGAAGTATGAAGGGAAACACCTATTATTAAATCAAACATATCCATTATGACTGAGTGAAGGGGATAAACTTGTCATTTTTAGAACTATGTAGAGATTAAGCAAAAGTCAAGCAGAAGAATGATGTTCCACAATAAGAAAAAGAAAAGGAAAATAAAAAGAAATGTGAGAATAATAATGGATGGCTTCTCACAAGATAAAGACGTGCAGGCAGAGGATCAACCACAAACGTAGGGACCTCATCCATAAGGTTATCAGGGCTTCCTGAATGAAGAACTCGAGCGAACTTCCCATTTCTGATCCCGGCAAGTTCTTCATTTTCTTATACCATTATAGTACATGATAGATACGGCACTGGCATATACTGTAAGGAGCATTTGTTGCTGTTAAGGCAACATGGAAAAGTAACCTCGCATTCTTTTTGTTGTTGGCAATCTCGAGCATTTCAACAACAGGATCAACGAGAAGCTTATTATATCATCGAACAAGAGTCCTTATTGTAGAATTGACTTTCTTATCATGCATAATTCTGGTAACGATGTTATATGTTAAAAGGAAAAATCAATTGATAAGAGGAATAGAAAAAGTTGTTTTGGTTGTCCTATAATTTTATTCTCGATCATGACTAATTATCAAATAATTAAATGAAATCTAACCAAACTGGAAACAATGCAGCAATCTGCAAAATCAAGATATTCAGTCAGTTTGAGGCAAATAAGAGTATCTATCAAATGAACCAAAACTAATGACTAATGATCAATACAATTTGGATTCCATAGAGGGGTAACCACCTTTGAAGAAATCCCCAATCTCTCTCAAATCTTCATTCTTTGATTCTGAGCTAATGGTTCTCTGTTGGGAAAACATACCTGAGTCGAAGAACTCAAATAGAATGCTCAGGCAATCCTCTCTGGGCCTCGAACCAGCTATAACTGAACAGAACAGCAAAAACAAGTTCATGTAGCCAATTTTTTTTGGAAACGAACAAGACTTAGTTTGTTATCATTGACCTCTATTGGGGGTCACTATCCAAAATGGATTATCAGATAATCTTAAATTTATGCACGTCTTTTTATAAAGAATATTATTGCAAGAGAATTTTTTTTAAAAAAAATATCAAATAATAAAGGAACTTTGTGTCTTCCACTCGTTTACTTTCTCTTTATGAATTCTACGCTTCACAATTAAAGGTTCATTCACCCATTCCCTCCACACAAAGCTATATACTTTTTTCACTTTTAAAATGTTCTTTTATTCTTTCCAGATGTATAGTTTCTTATCGTCAAGACATCCAATGCATACAAGACACAACATTTCCAAACTAAATTTTTTTAACCTGCAATCGAGACGTACGACAAATATGAGGAACTTAGAATGAAAAAGGAATACTTTGTATAAATGTTAAATATTTAGTACATAGTACTTGAAAAATATAATGAAGAAAAATCTTAAATTTTTCATATTTGAAAACTGTCTTTTGATATGCAAATCTTCACCCCAAACATACAATAAGTTTGAATGATTATGATTTTTCTAATTTTTGTTTCTAATAATAATCAATGATGATTAATTCCAATAATTTTTCCCTACAACAGAACTACTGAAAAATAATGGAAATTGATGGAGAAAAAGACAATACTAAATTCTTAGGAAAGAAAGACAAACCTAAATAAAGAAACTTGAACAAGATTAGAAGGCCACCACTTCTGTACAGGATCAACCAAGTATTTTCTCAGCATTCTAGCCCATCCACATCCCAGCATCTGCAGATCAAGAAAAATATTTAAAATTTCTGTCCGTATTTGTGTAGAGGGAGGTGTTAGTAAATATACCTAGGTAGTCGACACAATCAGGAGGGCACAAAGAAAATTCAATTAAAGTTGAAATTATATGATTTATTTAATTGAATATGTAATTTAGTATCACTAATATTACCATCTAAACTAATATTTAACACAGACTAAATAATATTATTCTTTAAAAGAATGTGCTGTAAATATAATCACCAAAATGAAAATCCACAAATTGTCTTCGAATAATGTTATTTACTAAGGTTATGATTTCAATTTATGTAATGCTAATATGACATTAGGCTCTTGTTTGGGCTCTTTTTTTTTTTTTTTTTAAAAAATGTATTTTTCAACAGTATTTTGATATTATTTCAATAATATATTTTTTTATAAAATAATATTACACGTAAATTTAAAAATATTCCTAATTTTTTAACAACATATTGATCATCAATATTACACTATTCAAAAATTTATTATTTCCCCCAAAATAGGCTCAAACAAGGGCTAGATGATAAACTGAATTAAATGAATCAATATTTTATTTAGACTGTGTTTGATGTTGATTTTAATGAGAATAAAATTTTTTGAATAGTGATTGATGGAAGAACGTGTGATGAAAAATAATGAAAAATTTTAGATTCGTTTGTAATATTATTTTATTTGAAAAATGTGTAAATGAAATAAAGAAATAAAAAAGAAAAAAAATGAAAATAAGAATGAGGACCAAACGCACTATCAGTCTATCACCGAAAGCCATCTGCCAGGACACGTCACCTCTCCACCAATGTTGGAACCCATTCAGCCTAATCCAACGTCTGTATTTCATTCTATAGATAATCTAGGGTTCTGAGAATATACACGTAATCCTGAGAGTTTATATATGCGACAGAGCTCCTGATTATTCGAAATTCTGTACTACTTCTGTGCTCTCAATTTTTTTACCCCTTCTCTGTTCGCCTCTACGGGCAACTCCGTTGCTCCCGGCGGCGTTCTTCTACCCTCCGTCGGATATCCTACCTATCCATCCTTCCCTCTCCTCTCTTTGTCCAAAATTCTAAAAAAAAACAAAAAAAAAAAAAAAAAGAAAAGAAAAGAAGAAGAAGCAAAGTTCACAAAAAATCAAAATCAAAATCCGTACAATCTGATTTTCTTTTCAACTGCAGTCAAGCAGATTAAATACTATTTACATGTTCTTTCTTTTGATTGAAAATAAGAAGAGGAGAGGGAAGTGATCAGAAAAAAAAATAATAATAACTCTTCGAAAAAGGAAATTTTTTTTTTTAGGGTTTTTAAGACTGAGATGGCGACGCAGGTTCAGATGCATCCTCAGATGCAGGCAGTGAATGCAGCGGCTGCTGGAGGCGCCCAGTTTGTGACGTCACTGTACGTGGGTGACCTCGACGTGAACGTGACCGATTCGCAACTCTATGATCTGTTTTCCCAGATGGGAGATGTGGTATCGGTGAGGGTTTGTAGGGACCTGACTAGCCGGTGGTCTCTTGGGTATGGTTATGTCAACTACGGCAACCCTCAAGATGGTTTGTAATTTATGTTTCATTAGTAGTCCTAATAACTTCTATTTTAGTGGTAATCGCTCTGCTTAATTTTGTTATACAAACTTGCAACAAGAAGTGTACTTCCGACGATGATATGTGTGATGTGTGTTTAAATTGATTAATTGATCTAACATAGCTCTTTCTACTTGGTGCATATACTGATAGTGCATAGAGCTTGGATAACATGGTGGTTTTTTTTATACAAATCTATAATTGGTTAACACTAGCAAATGCGCAATTCTCAGTTTGTTTTAGCCCTGAATACCCGGGTTCAAAGGTATTTCGTATAGGCTTGAAATTATTTGCATGTCTGGTGTTTTAGATCACACGATGAAAATCTTCCTTATCTCTATCTACTGTGATCTTGTTTAATGATAACAATTTTTGTACATACAAATATTTTCCTATTAAGTTTTTGCATTGCTGGAGTTACAAGATCACATTTTAAGAAAACCTGTCAATGTTTGTTTTGTGGTCAGATATTCTTTGATTTCCGAGATAGTCCCCAAAAAAATCACAACCTGAGAAAACTTGTAGACCACAATTGTTAACCTAGAAGGTTTTGGTAATGTTGCAGTGTTCGCCTTTATATATTTGTATTACCCAGTTAATTTTATTTCTCATTCCCCTTTTTTTCGTTCAAATTTTGTGCACCCCAGGAGCATATTTTAGTTGGGTGAGAGTTGTCATAATTGTCAATAAGAATACTTCTCTAACTTGTTTATGGAGTCGTAGCTTTTAATTTCTTTTCTCCAGCCCTGTCTAATGTCCTCTCTTTATGTGTGACAAAGCGGAGAGAGCCTTGGAGGAGCTGAACTTCACTCCTCTCATTGGAAAACCTATTAGGATAATGTATTCTCATCGAGACCCTAGTGTGCGCAGAAGCGGTGCTGGGAACATATTTATTAAGGTACTGATACATACTTTTTTTCTTGATTCCTGTAAGTCTTTTCCCACTTCTCTTAGCAGGTTAATATATATTTTCTCTTGGTAGAATTTGGACAAGGAAATCGACCACAAAGCACTACACGAGACATTTTCTTCATTTGGGAATGTTCTATCGTGCAAAGTAGCGACAGATGCTTCTGGTCAATCGAAGGGGTATGGTTTTGTGCAATTCACTAGTGAGGAAGCTGCCCAGAAGGCTATTGAGAAGCTAAATGGTATGCTATTGAATGGGAAACAAGTTTATGTAGGACCTTTTGTTCGAAAGCAAGAAAGAGATATGTCAGTAGAGAAGACAAAATTTACGAATGTGTTTGTGAAGAACATGTCTGAAGAAACAACTGAAGAAGATCTGAGTAAGATATTTGGTGAATTTGGATTACTCACCAGTATTGTTGTGATGAGAAATGAAGATGGAAAGTCGAAATGTTTTGGATTTGTTAACTTTGAGAATGCAGAGGATGCTGCTAGATCTGTTGGGTTGCTTAATGGTAAGAAATTTGATAACAAGGAATGGTATGTCGGAAGGGCCCAAAAGAAATCTGAGAGGGAGCTAGAGGTAAAACTCCAATTTGAGCAGAGTGTGAAGGAAGCAGTTGACAAATCACAAGGGTCCAACCTATATGTCAAAAATCTGGATGATAGCATTGGGGATGATGAGCTTAAGGAAGTGTTCTCTCCGTTTGGTTCGATAACATCATGCAAGGTTGGTCGATGTTTCTGCTTCTGGTTGGGAATGTCACTTTTTACAATTTAATCATGATAATCAGTTGCAGTTTTTGAAGATTGTACTAATACTTTGTACAGGTGATGCGAGATTCAAAAGGAGTAAGCCAAGGATCTGGTTTTGTTGCATTCTCATTGCCTGAAGAGGCTTCCAGAGCTGTAAGTTTTTTTGGGGGTAATCTCCTCATTATAACATCTTTACCCTGTTATCCTTCAAAGAAGAAAAGGTTAACGATTATTTATTTGTTAATTTAGCTCATAGAAATGAATGGCAAGATTATTGTTAGCAAACCTCTTTATGTTGCCCTTGCTCAAAGGAAAGAAGATAGAAGAGCACGGTTACAGGTATTTCTTAGGCTCCTTTCACTTCAATCTATTACTCTAGAAGCTAGTGATGAGAAAATTGAAAAAAAATAAAATAAAAATTGGGCTAAATAGTGCCTGGTTGCTATATGTAGTACGGTTGTGCTATATGTATATCTGCACTTACTGATTTGTTTAAGTACATATGATGTAAGATTTGATTGGGTCAAAATTTTATCAACCAAATAAAAGGAGGAAACTCGTCAACTTTCTTTTTGACACCTCATCTATATGTAAATGAGTATGTAAATAGTGTCGTGCAACAAGTATTTGTCCTATGCATCATATAATTGAACTTTAATGCTATTGCTTTCTTCATTCTCCACGTTGGAAGAAAAACTTTCTTCTTCAATGCTTTAATGGCTTGTGATTTTAATGCATTTCTTTTATGTTGAGCTGTATGTCTCAGTTTTGTGAATAATTACGTGAATAAGTTGTTTTTACAAAACATTTTATCCAGGCTCAATTTTCACAAGTACGCCCAGTTACTATGGCGCCTACAGTCGTTCCTCGGATGCCAATGTATGCCCCAGGTGGTCCTGGTCTAGGGCAACAAATATTCTATGGGCAACCCCGACCTACCATAATTCCTCCACAAGTAATTATATCTTCACATTGTTGTTTTTTAGACAATATTCCCACTGATTTAATGTGTAGGCAATATTCGTGACTGAAGATATTGCCAACAAATCTTTTTCCTGATTTTACAGCCTGGATTTGGCTATCAACAGCAACTTGTTCCTGGTATGAGGCCTGCTGGACCTCTCATGCCAAATGTCTTTATGCCTCCGGTTCAGCAAGGGCAGCAAGGTCCACGTCCTGGTGGTGGACGTTCCAATACTGTTCGGATGCAGCAGAACCCACAGCCAGTTCCAGTGATGCAGCAACAGGTTTTTGACACTTTAACTCGTGCCCTTTTTTTCTTCAAAACATTTCTTGAATGTTATGTCATTTCTATTGTTCAGATGATTCCACGGGGACGCGCCCACCATTATCCTCCTGGGCATGGAATCCCAGATTTTTCCATGCAAGGTGTTGCTGGGGGCATACTTTCTATACCATATGAAATGGGTAATATGCCATTGCGTGATGTGAGAATGCCTCAGCCAATTGGGGCTTTGGCATCTGCTCTTGCAAATGCGTCACCCACAGAACAGAGGACGGTAAGCATTTTCTTCCATGTCCTTGAGTAACTAGTTCTTTTTACAGGGACGGATTTTCAACCTGGTTTGGATACTATTGCATGTCAAGTTGTATCTGTTGTCAGTATCTGTCCAATGATATAGTCCTGCAGTTGATAAAGTGTTACTGTTACATTTCTTTCCAAAGATAAAATTTATCTTCATTCCAGCTGCTCTAGTTTCAAATTTTCTATCTCAATGAAGATCTAATCTGCGAGAAATCATTTATCAATGTTTCTTTGCTCTCATCGTGGTCAAGGAGATGACAATTTATTTGTTGATTGAGTTCGTCTAGCCATTCTTTTTAAAAATTTCTTATGCATATGCAGCTGTCTTGATGCATTTTCTGTTAAATATCTGAGGCCGTATTCCGCGAAAAATTTCTGTTTTTCCCAATTATATTTTAAGGAATTTCTAGATGTTTCTCAAAGAAATGCACTACCTTTTTCCCGTGATCGTTTCATCCAAATATGATACTTATTGCTAAAGTTCTTTGAAGAAACTTATTCTAAGCTGTGACTGATAGAAACTCCTCCTAACATTTACGAGTGGGCCTTCAAAATTTCCATTATTTTCCTGCTATGAATGGTGTATTTGACAATAATGTTCACTCGAGATGGATGTACATGTTCATCCTTTAAGTCGGGGGACTAATATCCTTTTAGATATTGACTGAGTAATTCTTATTCATTATTTGGTAAAATTAACACGACTTTGAGATGTGTATCATTAATAATAATTTGAATGTGGACTTGTATGTTTTGTCTGCAGATGTTGGGCGAAAATCTGTACCCACTGGTCGAACAGCTAGAGCCTGACGCAGCAGCTAAGGTGACGGGCATGCTTCTAGAAATGGACCAGACGGAAGTTTTACACTTGCTGGAATCACCAGATGCTCTAAAAGCTAAGGTTGCAGAGGCTATGGAGGTTCTGAGGAACGTGTCTCAGCAGCATGCCAGTAGCCCTGCCGAACAATTGGCTGCTTTGGCATTGAATTAATGATTTTATGTGAAATGGAGGTTGAATTTATACTGTGGGGTTTAGATACATGTGCTAAATTTCGATGCAAGTTTATGTTATGGTTTGTCATACTCTACAATGCTTGATGACTTTGGAACTCTCTGACTTTCTGTTGATGTTTAGTTTCTTTGAACAATAGAAGCATGGTTGGGTTTTCATTTCGAAACTTACAAGGTTTTGGAATATTTCGATTTTCATTTCTATCCTTTGTGGGGATGAGCAAATTATGTTTTTCTGGTAGGATTGGCTGAATTATTCCCAACGGTTAAGAGTGTATTTTTTGTAGTTATTCATTAAACAAGTTTGCTACATGTACATTCACATTTACATTAATTTTGACATCCTTCCACGTGGTACTCATCATAATCTTTGATTTTTTCAACACTCTTTCACATCACTTGTCAGATTTTGACACACATGAAGAATGTCATCCATAATGTAAACTAGAATATACATCTAGAATAATTATTCATTAAAAGCCCTCTAGCCTATTTTATTAATGTAGGCTGCTATAACCTTCATGTAACAATATCTGCGGAACAAGAATTATTTTTTAAGTACACTTTTTTTTAATATTTTTTTTGACATTGTACTTACAATATATGGGGTCCACCATTATTTTAATTGTGGGCTTCACCTTTTGATTGTGAGTAAAGTGTCAAATTTAGTGTCAAAAAAAGTGTACTTGTAGCAAAACTCGCGGAACAAACTAATGCCATCACAAACTATTTTTCATCGAAATGGTCCTGTTCGGCTAAGTGTAGTCTAATGGCTCAAATGGAATAGGTGCTAGACTCAAAGACAAGGTGTCAAAGGCATCAACTAACTCATGGTATGTTGAACAAAACATGCTTTCTATAGACAATCTCTCTACTTTGTACCATCGACAGAAGCTCTTCAACAATATTCACAAAATTTCACTACATGACCGAACCTTGAACCACACAACCCGACTATATGTTCACACCACGAGAGCTTAATACCGGCAAATCTGGCAATTGCAGTTACCTTTTAGTTCAAGCATCTCGGTGAATAGGATGCCTTTGTCTCATCCCTACATTTGCAGCTTCCTAATGAATTTTGAACATCACCGTTGTCATTTCCTTCAAAACTTCTACTGCCAGAATTACTCTGCCTTTCCCAATTCTCTCTATAATTATGGAGTCGACGGCCAATCAAGTAGAGGTCATCACGTATTGAACTGTGGAGGTTGGTGAACCATACATGAAACCGCTAAAACATATGGAACACATAATGCAGTAAGCAGCTTCATAATAATTGGAAACGCGATCTCCTGAAACACCCGAAGAACTAGAAGCCTAGAGAAACCGTCTGCTCTCACCCTTTCAAATTTTACGCGCCATCTGTCATCCACCAGTGGCATCATATGATCGAGCATGACCTGGTTAACAAAGTTAATTAAGTGTCCAGCAAAATACTCATTATGGGTACACAGGTTAGTTATGCAATAAAGTGGAGATAATGCTGCCCCAAGAAAGGAACTGCACAAAGGTGACAAAATGCATAAGTACTCACCAGCCTAGTCCAAATCTTCAGAAAGATTAGTCCCAGAGCCCAATCCTGGTACAAAAGGAATACTGAACTCTCATCCGCAGGAACCCGTATGGGATCGATTACAAGAAGTTCAAATACCAGTCCAATTAACACGGGAATGGCAAATATCTGGACCATGAAGTAGAACAAGAGTTGAATTATTTGAATTATGAATCTTTGTAATTGATTTAGTAGACTAACATGTATAGCTGTGAGCTAAGTTAGCTCCTACATTTTCTCTTGTTTTGGTTATTCTGTTATACTGTAATTCTATAAATTCAAATCAATATTTAATATACAATGTTTTGGTAAGTTAGCCAAAACCTTATTTCTGAATACTTTTTTAGTTTTTTAACTAAATGAATGGCCATATCAACAGAACTATCAACGGAACTGGGAATGAAGCAAAACTCTGCGGATTAACAGTTGCGGGAATGAATCGCTCTTTGCCTTGGCTGCTATTGGGGGACTTCAATAATGTGCTTAATTTTGATGAAAAGAGTAATGGTGCGGATGTGACTTCCTATGAAATTAGAGATTTTGAGAATTGTTGTCTTGATCTCGGTATTTCCGATTTGAGATATATTGGTTGCTTCTATACTTGGACCAATGATTTGGTTTGGAGTAAAATTGATAGAGCCATGGTAAATGAAACTTGGTTGCAAGGGGGCTTTAATAGCTTTGCTAACTTCCTACCTTCGGGTAGCCTTTCCGATCATTCTCCATGCATTGTTTCTATTTTTGGGGAAACTGATAGGAAAAATGTCCCATTTCGTTTCTACAACATGTGGACCAAGCATGAGGATTTTCTTGGGGAGGTGGAAAACAATTGGAACTATATGGTTAGGGGTACAAAGCAATTTTCACTTTGCAAGAAATTGCTCAATCTCAAAGGGGTACTCCGGAAGCTCAATGATAAACATTTTTCACACATCTCTTCTAGAGCCAAAATTGCCTCAACGAACTTGGAATGTTTGCAAATTGATCCTACAAATGTTGAATTGCAAATTGAAGTGGCGTACTTGAGGAAAGTTGCTATTAATCTTTGTGAAGCGGAGAGGAGTTTCTACTACCAAAAAGCAAAATATGTCTACTTGAAGAATAGTGACAAATGTACTAAATTCTTCCACTCCATGGCTAAGAGAAATACCAAGAAAAACTACATCCCAGCTGTCCTAAAGTCGGATGGAACATATACTATTTCCCAAAAGGAGGTTGCAAACGAATTTGTTCATTTTTACACTGAATTGCTGGGAACAAGTTGCTGTCCACAGGTGTTTAATGCTGATTTTTTAGAAAACGGACCACTTTTATCTATGGAACATGCTGGGATTCTTGGTAAACTTGTCACTAGGGATGAAATAAAAGATGCCTTATTTGATATTAGGGAGGAGAAGTCGCCGGGGCCGGATGGATTTAGCTCATGTTTCTTCAAAAAATCATGGCACATTGTTGGTGAAGATTTTATGGAAGCTATTGAAGAATTTTTTGTTTCGAGGTCTCTCCTCAAACAAACCAAGCATACGATTATTGCTTTAGTCCCAAAGACTAATCATTCTTCTTCCGTTGAAGAGTATAGACCCATTGCTTGTTATAATATCTTCTACAAAGTGATTACAAAAATTTTATCTTCTCGCTTGGAGCCTATTCTTGGCTCTATTGTGGATCAAGCTCAAGGTGCATCTATTGAGGGAAGAAGCATGGTGGAAAATATTCACTTAGCACAAGAGCTTTTGAGACAATATAATCGAAAAAGAGTTGCTTCGAGATGTTTCCTAAAAATTGACTTGAAGAAAGCATATGATTTGGTGAATTGGGATTTCCTTTTGAAAGTGCTTGAGGGATTGGGGTTTCCAACCATTTTTATTGATTGGGTGATGGAGTGTGTTACCACTCCTACTTACTCTATCTCGCTTAATGGTGGTCTACATGGCTTTATTAAAGGAAGGAAAGGCCTCCGGCAAGGTGATCCTCTATCCCCATTCTTGTTTGTGCTTTGCCTTGGGTACTTATCTAGAATGTTGAAGGATGCTAATTCTAATAGTGAGTTTAATTTTCATCCTAAGTGTGCACCACTTAAAATTACTCACTTGGCTTTTGCGGATGACCTTATGCTTTTTGCTAGAGGGGATGTTATGTCGGTTGAAATTTTGTTGAATTGTTTATCTAATTTTGGAGATATGTCGGGGCTCAAGATGAATGTTGATAAATCTTGTATCTATACCGCGGGTGTTCATGGGCACGAATTGGAGAATATTCTTGATCTTATTAACATTCCTGGTCCGCTACTTGGGTATTCCTCTTGTGGCGGAGAAATTGAAAGTAAGCTCATATGATTCACTCATAAATAAATTCTCTACATGTATTGGGGCTTGGTCTTTTGTCACTTTTTCTTATGCATGAAGGGTTGAACTTATTAGAGCCGTGCTTCAAGGAGTGGAATGCTTTTGGCTTTCCATCTTTTCTATTCCGGCCACTGTAACCTTAAAAATTATTAGCCTTTGCCTGAATTTCTTGTGGGGCTCGAAGAAACCATTGATTGCTTGGAGGAATATTTGCCTTCCTAAGCTTGAAGGAGGGCTTGGACTTAGAGATATTAAAAGCTGGAATTTGGCTCTTCTTGCCAAAACACTTTGGAATATTCATATGAAAAAGGATTCCCTTTGGATCAAATGGGTGCATCTCATTTTCCTTCGAGGGACGAACATTTGGGAGAGGATTAAGGCTAAGGATGACTCGTCTCTTCTCAAAAAAGTGCTGGAAATCAAGGACGCTATATTGGCAGCTGAAGGGACGCTTGATGCTGCTGGTAACAGGTTGCAAAACTGGGCGTTGCAAGGGAAATTCAGCATGCTGGATGCCTACTGTTCTTCGGTCCGAGGGCAGCCAAAGCCATCTGGGCAGAGGCTGTTTGGAGCTCGGGCAACACACCAAAGCATGCCTTTATTCTGTGGTTGGGGGTTCAGTCTAAGCTCCTAACCAAGGACCAGATTTTGTTTATTAATGTGGACCGAAAATGTATTTTTTGTGAACGTACGGACGAGTTTACTCAAGCCGTGTGGGGGAAGGTTCGAAATTGGTTAGGCATTACTCGTGCTATGTCCACCTTGTCAAGTGCCTTGAAATGGATGAAAAAAGAGGCGAGGGGCACAACGTGGAAGAGTAAAGTGAAGAAGATCGCACTGGTCACTACCGTCTACTATATTTGGATGGCTAGGAATCGTTTTATTTTTTAGCACATTATTCAACATGTTGATAATGTTGTTATTAGGATTAAAACACACATATACAAATCCATGTTCACTTTGTATCCGTATGTTTTAATTCATTTTGAGTTGTTAGCTTGTTGCTAATTGATATCATTTCTCTATTTCTTTTGTTTTGCTCGGATATGCTCGGAGTAGTTGATTGGTTCACATGTCCTTTGATTGTACGAGTTTACCCGTTGTAATTTTCCTTTGTTCTAGTTCTTGATTGCTCGGATATGTTCGTAATATTTGTACATTGTACAGGATTTTGATTTATATATTCACATTTATCGATAATATAAAAAAATAAAAAAAAGTTGCGGGCCCGCCGGGACTATATGCCGGTTTATGGCAATTTTACCCTTGGGTAATTGGTCAAAGGCGGCGGCGTGGTGCCGAATTGCGTGATTGACGCTTTGACCTAGCGAGTCAGTCGCCACCAGTCACACCGCCTATAAAACAGCCCTCTCCCCCGGCTTTTTTATAACCCTAATCCAATTCCGATCAACGAAATATCATCATTCTCCGTGATTGACGCTTTGACCTAGCAAGTCGATCGCCACCAATCACACCGCCTATAAAAGAGCCCTCTCCCCCGGCTTTTTTATAATCCTAATCCAATTCCGATCAACGAAATATCATCATTCTCCGTTCTTCTTCCCCCCCCCCCCCCCCCCCCCCAAAAGTTCTGAATTTCTTTCAAGGTACGATAGTTCTCTCGATCATCTCCTATTAATATCGCTTTCCGTTTAGTTTTTCGAGTCCTAAAGTAAAATTCGTTTCATTTAGGTAGTTTTGTTTGTCAGATATATGATAATCAGCACGAAGATTATTAATTCTTTGCCGATCCATTTCAATTCGAAAGTTTCAGGAGAAATCAATCAATTTCTGCCGTTTTATCGATCTTTATTTTTTGATTCGGTGCTTAAAATCTTTTAATATCCATTTTCTTGAAAATTCACGATGAATAAATTGATTTTCTTTGAAATAAATCTCATATACGAGAGGTTTGTTTACATACCACAAATTTAGGCTTCAATTACGTGGAGATCTTAAATGATCTTGATCGAATTTGCAATCTTGCGTGAACCAACAATTTTCTAGTTATAGTTTTTCGTCTGGAGTTTTAGATTTTTGTCAACAATAATTCGGGGGTTATATTTTTTCGTGGTCAGTTGGTTGGTGTCCTTTTTTGATAAATTTCTTTACAAGCTGTCTAGATGATTTACGTGTTTAATCCATTTAGATTCAAATCTTTCCATCTGCATCCCAGTTTTTTAATTGAAAATTTCCTGGGTATGGAAAGGGTCTTCATAGATTCCAAATTTAGGATTTTTCTTATGCCATGATCATCTTTGATACTAGCTCCCTTTTGCATTTTTCTGAACAAACATGTTTTGACTATCATGAATTAAATTCCTAACAGTTTTACTTAGGCCTGGCCAAAAATTAAACCAATCAACTGATCCGATTCGGATCGGTTTGACACCGGTAATTGATTTGATTTGGTTTTCTTTTAAACAAAATCATGGTTGGATGGTTTGGTCATGGTTTGAAGTATCAGATTTACCGAACCAATCTAACCTACTTACATGTTAACCTTTATTTTTAAAAGAAAAATAAAAATAAAAAGATAAGCTCTAATCTCATCACTATATCTCCATTCTCTCCAATCCATAATGTCGTTGGTAAGTAATAGCACTGAAAATTTCATTTTACAAGATCATTATGTTATACTTGACATTTTTCCTACTCAGGTAGTTGGGCTACATAATGTATAAGTAAGTAACAAAATTCTTAAGTTTATGTTGATATGTTTCCATTAACCTGATTTTATATGTTAGTCAATAATTCTCGTAATATAAAATTATTTAGTTATTTTAGTTGAAATTTAAGTGGGCCAAAAGGACTATTTTTTTATAAAAAAAATTCAATTCGGACTAAAAGTCCAACAGACTAACCAAACCGGTTTGGTTCAGTTTGGTTTAAGAGTTGGAGTGAGTTGATTTGGGTTGAAATTCATTTGAACCGACTAATTTGATTTGGGTTTCGGGTTGGAGTTAAAACCGACTGAAACATACCGCGCCAGGCCTAGTTTTACTTGATAATTATAGTTTTTCAGAATGCTTGAGTGGTCTCATTTGGAAATTGATTTTTCTGTTGTCTAAATGATCTTTCTGTTTAATGGCACAGATGCAAATCTTCGTGAAAACCCTAACTGGCAAGACCATCACCCTTGAGGTCGAGAGCTCTGACACTATTGATAATGTCAAGGCCAAGATCCAGGACAAGGAGGGAATTCCCCCTGACCAGCAGAGGTTGATTTTTGCAGGCAAGCAGCTCGAGGATGGCCGCACCCTTGCTGATTACAACATTCAAAAAGAGAGCACTCTTCACTTAGTGCTCAGGCTGAGAGGAGGAATGCAGATTTTTGTCAAGACCCTCACAGGGAAGACAATTACCCTTGAAGTTGAGAGCTCAGATACCATTGACAATGTCAAGGCAAAAATTCAGGATAAGGAGGGTATCCCACCGGATCAGCAGAGGCTGATCTTTGCTGGTAAGCAGCTCGAGGATGGTCGTACTTTGGCAGACTACAATATTCAAAAGGAGTCAACCCTTCACTTGGTGCTGAGACTTCGTGGTGGCATGCAAATTTTCGTAAAGACCCTCACAGGGAAGACAATCACCCTCGAGGTTGAGAGCTCAGATACTATTGACAATGTCAAGGCAAAAATTCAGGATAAGGAGGGTATCCCACCAGACCAGCAGAGGCTGATCTTCGCTGGTAAGCAACTCGAGGATGGCCGCACTTTGGCAGACTACAATATTCAAAAGGAGTCAACCCTTCACTTGGTGCTGAGACTTCGTGGTGGCATGCAAATTTTCGTAAAGACCCTCACAGGGAAGACAATCACCCTCGAGGTTGAGAGCTCAGATACTATTGACAATGTCAAGGCAAAAATTCAGGATAAGGAGGGTATCCCACCAGACCAGCAGAGGCTGATCTTCGCTGGTAAGCAACTCGAGGATGGCCGCACTTTGGCAGACTACAATATTCAAAAGGAGTCAACCCTTCACTTGGTGCTGAGACTTCGTGGTGGCATGCAAATTTTCGTAAAGACCCTCACAGGGAAGACAATCACCCTCGAGGTTGAGAGCTCAGATACTATTGACAATGTCAAGGCAAAAATTCAGGATAAGGAGGGTATCCCACCAGACCAGCAGAGGCTGATCTTCGCTGGTAAGCAACTCGAGGATGGCCGCACTTTGGCAGACTACAATATTCAAAAGGAGTCAACCCTTCACTTGGTGCTGAGACTTCGTGGTGGCATGCAAATTTTCGTAAAGACCCTCACAGGGAAGACAATTACCCTCGAGGTTGAGAGCTCAGATACTATTGACAATGTCAAGGCAAAAATTCAGGATAAGGAGGGTATCCCACCAGACCAGCAGAGGCTGATCTTCGCTGGTAAGCAACTCGAGGATGGCCGCACTTTGGCAGACTACAATATTCAAAAGGAGTCAACCCTTCACTTGGTGCTGAGACTTCGTGGTGGCATGCAGATTTTTGTCAAGACACTCACAGGGAAGACAATCACCCTTGAGGTTGAAAGTTCAGATACCATTGACAATGTCAAGGCAAAAATTCAGGATAAGGAGGGAATTCCACCAGACCAGCAGAGGCTGATATTTGCTGGTAAGCAGCTTGAGGATGGTCGTACCTTGGCAGATTACAACATTCAGAAGGAGTCGACTCTGCACTTGGTACTGAGGTTGAGGGGAGGGATGCAGATATTTGTTAAGACCTTGACTGGAAAGACCATCACTTTGGAGGTGGAGAGCTCCGATACCATTGACAATGTGAAGGCTAAGATCCAGGACAAAGAGGGAATCCCCCCAGACCAGCAGAGGTTGATCTTTGCTGGGAAGCAGTTGGAGGATGGAAGGACCCTCGCTGACTACAATATCCAGAAGGAGTCCACTCTTCACCTTGTCCTCCGCCTCCGTGGTGGTTTCTGAATGTTATGTTGCTAATGGACTGATAGTTGTTTGTTTCTCCTTTTTCCCTGGTCTTGTCTGTTCTGCTTTCTTGCTCTAATACTTTTCTGTGGTCTGTTCTGCTCTTCATTTTCAATAGCCTCTAGCATTAGTTCTTAAAACAATGAAAGTCTATTGCGTTCCCCAATTATCAATAAATTTGGAATTTGCGCCATCTTGAATATTCCTTGACTGCAGTTATCAAATGAATGTGTTTCATGTACATAACATGCAATAGAAGATTAATGCTATATTCATAGGTCATGCTGAAATCTGTTCTCACAATATTTATGAGTGATGGTTCTGTTCGTGGCAATAATTTTCCTATTTCTGGTGATGGTTCTGTTTCTAAGCTTGATGGCTTCAAGGTAGTTAATTTGTATTTTTCCTATAATGTTCTCTTTCTTGTGTGTGAAATTTGGTGCAGAGTTCTGGCATGGCTTGTTTCTATAATAAGGTCCGAAAACTACGATAAAGTGCTAGATAGTATTATTTTTCCCAATATTACTAGCTTGCAGTGAGTCAATAGTTCTGCTGTTGAAAATGATCCATCTTTAGAAAAATAAAAATAAAAAGCTTAGAGGTATTTTTTTCTTTTTCGTTTTTGACTTTTATTTAAGATCGATTTAAAGAAAAAGTTAGTCGGTTTAGCTATGGACCGTAATTATGTCTAGAGTGCTTTTTGCATACCATTCTAAAAGACCAAGTTTCTCTACTAAACTCATTTGCTCAACTTAAAAATTCAAAAATTAGGATAAAAAAAAGGTCGTTGTGAACACTTGATTGTCATAAGCAAGTTATTTCAGTGATAATTTTTCTGATATACTCCTTTTAAATTTCGAAGGTCTAAAGGATTGTTACACCATGACCACGCTTTCACGATTCGTATTCGTACTGAAAATCAAAAGTAATTCGTTTCTTGTACTTGCATATATATATATATATATATATATGTATATGTATGTATATGATATAATTGTTATGAACACTTGATTGTCATAAGCAAGTTATTCCAGTGATATTTTTTTGATATACTACTTTTAAATTTTGAAGGTCTAAAGGATTGTTAGACCATAACCACGATTTCACGATTCGTATTCATACTGAAAATCAGAATTAAAAGTAATTCGTTTCTTGTACTTGCATATATATATATATATATATATATATATATATAAAGATGATATGTATATGATATAATTGTTAAGAGTTCAAATATCAAATAACTAAAAATAACGCTAATATCATTATGCAACAAAATAATTAATTTACACTTCGATATTATTATGTTATAATATATCGAAATTATTTATAAATAAGGATAAATGAGTAGTGAAGAAGTGAATAATATTTGTGAATTCACGAAAGTTGAAATGTATGGATAAAAGTAGAGTAAAAACAGATATCCAATTATAATATTAGGATACAAATTAGTCCAAAACTTATATAAATAAAATTTGAAAGCATTAGTAAACTTGTTCCTTTTTATTCCATCCTAGGAAAAAGGCCTAATATAATTTTTGGACACGAATCAATACGTTGCTTTAGAAAGGGAATAAATAATCTTAGAGCTGAATATAGTTCGATTCGATTCGATTTTGAAAAGAATCAAACCGAACCAAAAACTTTCGGGTATTCAGTAAATGGAATCGTCGGGTCCAAATATAATTATGGACCCGTTCGGATTCGGTTTCATTTGGTTCCATTCGATTTTGTACCACTATTAAAATTTTTAATATTTACAATAAAAATAACTAATAATACGTTCAATCTTAATTTTACAAATTGACGTAGTTCAATTTAATAACATATAAATAACAAGTTGTACAATAGAATTAATTTACAAATGTATACAAATACCAAAAAGCATATACTAATATTAAAATATCGGTGATCTATTCCATATCAATATTTCATTTGTTTCAAACATTTAAATCTACATAAAATAAAGAAATATAAATTAGAAGTTATAGAGATAAAAATACTTTAAAGTATTGTTAATACTTACCAACTATTTGTTAATTTGCTAATTTATTTAGAAAAAAGTTAAATAATTTGATTTATATAATATAAAAAAATAAAAAATTTAAAAAGATTCAGTTTTTGTTCGGTTCCTCGATTCTTGGTCTAGAATTGAGAATCGAATCAAAATTTTCGGTTCTAGATTCGGGTATCCGTTCGGATATTTAATTTCAGAAGAACCGCTCGATTCAGTTCCATTCCGGTTCGAATCGGTTCGATTTGAGACTTTTGTCCAGCCCTAAATAATCTTGACAAAATCATTATGTTTGTTGCAATTCTTACGACCCTTCGATCCACCGTCTTTAAAGTGACAAAATTTTTAAAAATCTTCAATAGGCTTTTTATTTCTCTCACATTTTAGATAACTAATTTTTATTTAATCTAGTCCAACTCGCAAGTGGTAATAGCATAGTGAACATCACATAAAGAGTTTGTTTGGACATGATTAAAATCTGATTTTAATTTAATTTAAAGTCAAACAATTAATATTAACCACATTTTTCATGGTTCCCACAACTTTTCGATCATACATTTCAAAATTTTCTATCACAATCTACTAAAAAAATTAATTTTAATCTTCATCAAACTTGGTCAAAATATTGGAAATTTGACACGTCAGTTTTCAACCTATTCTGGCACTATAGCAAGTTATATTATAGGTGTACAATCAATCTTAGGATCCGTTTGATTGCAGGGTGGAAAATGGATGGAAAATGAATTGGATTTCAGGGAATTGAATTGCCTGAAATTATTTTACCGAAAATTGAATTAAAGGTGTTTGATTGGTATAATTTTCCACATTTCTATTATAATACGTTTGACTTTGTTTTTCATGCAAATTGTCAATTAAATGGATAATTTTTTTTTTTACCATTAGGGACAAAATATGTTTAGATTGCCAAAAAAAAAAATAATAAAATTATTTTTTATTTTTACGTTTGGCTCTGTTTTGTATGGAATTTGTCAATTAAATGGATAATTTTTTTTACGCTTTAACTTAGAATTTGTTTCTATTGCTAAAAAAAAAAAAAAAAAAAAAAAAAAAAAGGTGGAAACCAATTCCCACCAAATAGCAAGGAATTGATTTCCACGGAATCACGCTTCAAGTGGTTGTACCTTGGAAAAAGTTGGAAACCGATTCCATGAAAAATAAAGGCTATCAAACAGCGCAAAAGCAGGAAGTTGAAAAACGATTCCTAGTTCCCGGAAAAATTTTCGCTATCAAACAGAGCCTTATCGTCCTCATGAGTATGTCTCTATCCAAATTACCATTTCAATTTGAAAAGGTGAAATTTATTTTTATAAAAGTCAAGGCTGATTTGTAATGGAAACAATAAATTGGGACCATTGGTGGAATTTTCCCTAACTTTTTAAAAGTAAACCTAGGTCCTGAATCTGTCATTTTTGACAGTGAAATCTTTAGCCTCTGGGTAAATAGGTAGCTGGACGTTTTGGATGATTTCCATTTGGAAGTCACTCTACTGCATAATAATTACTTAACGTTAGGAAATGTACTAATAAAAGGTTCAGGACCTAATTAAACTTTTTTAAACGGTTAGGGACCTTCACTGAAAGTTTCCCAACATTTAAAGATTGGGTCCAATGCAGTGCGCGCGTGGCATCTATGGTGCTGTGCCTTTCACCAACTCAAATCAATCAACCTTTTGCATTTTTCCCTCTGATGCTCCAAAGTTTATCAAATCAAAAGAATTGAAAGGCATTCTTTTCAATCATTTCAGAAGGGATTGTCGCTTTAACGACTTTTACTAGCTATTTTTCCATTGCAATGGACACACAGTAAGTAAATTCACCCCCCTAAATTTTATGCTTTTTCATCCCGGGGATTTTTTTTGGTCGGTGGAATTGAAGAGAATTGATTAAAATCACATGGTATTTTCAGTTTCAGGGCTTGTGTTTTATTTAATTCAATCACATTTTTCTTTATAATGCGCAATTGAATTCCGCGGTGCTTCATTCTTCATTTGAATTTGAAAAATGGAAGTGGTGGGTTGGTGATTTGACCCATGAACAATGAACTTAGCTTAATGCAAGTGAGTTCTACTGCAACAGCTTCAATATATAGATATATATAGCTATTTATTAACATATTCATGACTTGACTGGTGTCTAAAAGCCCATTTTTCTTAGTATTACTGTTTCCTGATTATTTCTTTTTGCCAATTTTCATTTTGCATTCCACAGCATGGATTTCATGACTAATCAGAATTGTTTTTTTTTCGAATTTCTTAATATATAAATCAGATTGAGTCAATCAACACTGGAAGCAGAACCTCATTTATCACCTTCTTTTGCTTTTTTCTATTCGAAGAAATTAACAGAATAACAAGTACAGTTTGCTGTTAGAATTTCTGCAATGTTATTGTTTAGGGCCATGTATATTCTTTTACTTTATGAGTTTCAAAGCAGGCACAAGCTTTGGTGAACTTATGCCTTGCATTGAATGGAAAATCTTTTATGTAGCTAATGCATTTTCTTTTCTGTGACTCTAAGCATCCAAAATGCAGCCTTTCTTAACAAATATTTACATTTTACTAAAGGGGTTATGATCGCATTGAAGGTACTTATGATGAAAATACTCGATATTTCCTTGAGGTGATCGCTCTGAAATGTTTTCAGGGTTAGATGTAGTCATGTAGAGAGAAATTTTATCTTTTCCACAGACTAACATCATCAGATCGTAAATAGAATGCCATTTTCCCCCTTGATATGGAAAAAAGACTTTAATTTTATTTATTTATTATTATTGTTATTTTTTTTGGTAAATACTCATGGGCAATGTAATGGTTCTTAAATAACTTCTGCTTTCCATCTCTTTGGTAAACACAGTAAACCATGGACTGGAAGACGTGGCTTTGGAGGAAAAGATCTTCGGAGAAGACAATTGTTGTACATGGAAAAGCTGATATTGCAAATAAAAGTGACAGAAATAAGGTAATTGAAGTTGTTTGCTTTCTTTCTCTTGCTCCAACCTATCAATATCAAGCATATTCTGGACTTTGGTTCAATTGAAGTTACCCATTCAAATTCTAAAATTTAATGCTTCAACTGAATCGAATACTCTCAGCATGAATGTCTCTGTGGCTGCAATACTCATATAATTGATTAGGGCTCTGCTTGCATAATTTATACAGGTACAGTCACTTGCCAGTGAAAAAGAAATGGCTCTCGAGAATTCTCTAAAACTTCTAAACGAGAAGCTGGCTTCTGCTCTCGATGTGTGTGCTGCTAAAGATGAACTTGTAGCAAATCATGTCAAAATGGCACAAGAAGCCATTGCAGGTGATGATTGACATGAATGTTCGTAAAATTTTACAATTGTTGTATGCTTTTGGTTCTTCTAATTGATACTTGAATACTAAATCAGGTAAGGAGGAAGCGGAGGAAGAAGTAAGGAACCTGAAAAAAGAACTGGATGGAGCTTTGCAGCAGAGTGTGGTTGCAAATGAAAGGTTAGGTCACCTAAATTCTGCCTTGAAGGACTGCATGGAGCAATTAAATTTAATGAGTGAGGAACAAGAGCAAAGAGTGCACGATGCTGTCAGGAAAACATCGGAAGAATTGGAAAAAGCACATAAAATTTTAGAGGAAAAAGTAACAGAAACAAGTAAAAGGCTTGCAGATTTGACTGTTGAGCATTTGTATCTTAGCAAGACCCTACTAGTAAAAGAAAAATTGATTGAAGAGATAAATAAATGCAAATCTCAAACGGAGGCAGAATTTAATGCACTAATGACAAGATTTGACTCCACAGAAAAGGAAAATGGTTTTCTAAGGTACGAGTTTCGGATGCTTGAGAAAGAATTTCACCTCCAAAATGAGGAGCTGGAATGTAGTCATCAATCTGCAGAAGTTGCACATAAACAACACTTTGAGAATATAAAGAAAATAAAGAAATTGGAAGCAGAATGCCACAGATTACGCACCATAACGCGCAGGCGGCTTCCGGATCCAACTTTCTTGGCAAATATGAAGAGTGAAACTGAAATGAAGGGAAGAAACCAGGTGGAGAAGGAAAGGATAAAATTGAATCCCATTAGAGGTGATTTAAACGTGAAAGACTCCAGAGCCGAGTATAGTCCAAACATCCTAAGTAAAAAGCTAAGTGACTTAATGGAGCGTTTGCATGATTTGGAAAAAGAAAATAATATTCTCAAAGATGTTCTAACGAAGAAAGAGGATGAGTCTGCTTTAATTTCGGAAGTGGGGTACGCCGAACATAGGGAAACTCAAACTGCAACAGAGTGCAAAATGATTGGAGCTCATGATATCAGCCTAATGGACGATTTTGTTGAAATGGAGAAATTAGCAATTGTTTCAGTTGATGCCCCATTGGGGAGTTCTTTTGCTTCTTCTGAAGCGAGTTACACGTTATCAGATTCCTTTGAGGATATGTGTGGGAATAGTATTTCAACAACTAAAGAACTTGTTCCAGTGGAACAAAATGAGTTCAATGATGCTGATAACAAACTTCAAACAAGAAATCCATCAACTAGAAAGCCCAGCAATTGGCTTCAGAAAGTCACGAAGGTGATCTTGGAAGAAACCAGTATTTCAGGTAGAAGCCTGAATGAACTTTTTGAAGACATTAGAATGGCTTTGCACAGCATGAATCACCAGTCAAGCCCCGTTAATTATGAAAGATCTAAACTGATTTCCATTAGTGGCTACATCACTTGGAAATCTGCAACATCTCCAAGAACAATTTCAGGACAAGAAACCATGGGAACCTTTGAGGAAGAAACGACCACTGAATTTAACCAATCTGATCTGAACAGATCTATGCGTGAAATTATGGAGCTAATTACACGGTTTCATCCACCATGTGCTGAGGAGTGTAATATACCATCCAACTTGTTGGACACAGATTGCAATGCCTTAATATACAAGCAGCCTTCAACAGCTGCTGACTGCATTATTCGTGTTTTCCAATGGAATAGTTGTGAACTTAATGTCATTCTACGGAAATTTTTTCATGCATGTAGTTATTTACTGGATGGGAAGATCGATTTTGAGAAGTTCATCAAAACATTGGCTTCTACACTGGGATGGATCAGCCACAATTGCATACCTTTTCATAATAATTTTACCATCAGAGATGAATTCAAGAGGTACCTAGGTGGGGATGGACCAGGAACTGCCCTGGGACTTGAATCTGTGCAAAACCTTATGCTTGAAATGGAGAAGATCCATTCTATTCTCCAAGTAGAAAATAAAGGATTAATAAATGAGTTGAATTTCATGAAATCCTCGGTAAAAGATATGGAGGTCAGTCTGCAGTCAGCGAGGGAGATGACTGGGGACTTCACACATGAACTAGAGCAATCAAAACAAAGCATTGCAAATCTACAAACTGAGTCGGAAGTTTTGAAAGAATCAAAAAGAATAATTGAGGATCAGATTGAAAATCAGAATCTGATAAATGAAGATCTCGATACCCAACTAACTGTTGCCAAAGGTAAAACAAATGAAGTTCTCCAGAAATTATCTTCTGCTGAAGTAGAATTGCATGACAAAAGCCATTGCTGTGTAGAACTGGAGGTGACATGTCTTGAGCTTCAACTGCAACTTGAAAGGTACCATCAGTTTTCCTAATTTTGTAGTTAAGTTTATTCATCAGTAAATTAATAATTCTTGTTAATTTTTCAGGATATGTGCCAGCAAGCAGTATCCACAGGACAATGAAAATCAAGAAGAGAATCTGCACGAAACTGTAAGTTCTGCTCAGAATTGCAGGAGAATAAAATGAACAGGCGACCTTATAACATTAGACTCTATAGGGGCATTGGGGAAAAATTGACATGTCGAAGCCAAAGGCTAATTAAAATCAACGTGTCATGTTTAGGTGGATTTCTTGTGGCAAATTTATAGTCCTTCTAAACTCAACCCCCCCCCCCCCCCCCCCCCCCCCCCCCTTTTTTCTTTTTCTCCCCGGGGTTCCTCAAACCCAAAATGGAAAAAATTGCCTAGCTTCCAACTTATTATGGACATGCAGCAGCAGCATCATTCCTATTCTGTTAGATCTAGCAATGAACTTAGCGTAATGGTGAAAAAAAATTCATGCAAGCTGTAAAGACTAAACTCGAAAATCAGCCCACATAAAATCATCAAAACTGAAACTAAAATGCAAGAATCAACAAGAAATCAAAAAAGAAACAATGAAGAACACAAGATTTTCGCCCTAAGGCAAGAGGTTCGAAATAAATTTCTAATCCTCTTTTGAGCTTCCGCCAACGAAAAGAGATCACTATATTAACCAAGGATCAAAGCCCCAAAATAGTTATACCACATCAGCCATCTCGAATCACACAAGATTCGGTCACAATGAAGAAGCCCTCTCAAACCGAAAATGAAACCCACACAAGGATACACAATCAAGCTTCTACAGATCACCCAAGATATGTACAAGAGCTGTACTACAATAGATTTACAAGAGGAGCCACTTTCTGTGAGAGAAAAACAAGGGAGGAGGCGCAAAAGAGAGTTTCAAAGAGAGAGAGAGAGAGAGAGAGAGAGAGAGAGAGCCGCAAGTTAGAGAGAGAGGTAAAATGAGAGATAATAACAAAATATCTCAAACCCTAACAACTAATAGAAGCCTCTCGAACCTTGATCCAACGGTTGTTAGAGAATTTCGCGGTGGCATCTCGACCCTTCCTTCAACCCGTCTTTTAATTCCAGTAGAGCATACCTTTTTTTGTTGTAATTAACTCCAGCCCAACAACAATTGCAAGACAGAAAATCGGATTAGGCCCATTTCCAGCAAAAGCCCAACATTGTGCCAATCTTTTCTTTACAATCTCCACCTTGGTACAATGATCCCCGTTTCATTTATAGTGATCTTTCCGTTTTTGACATCATTTGCTCGGTACCTGATACACAAATCAGCAAGTATCAATATTCAGCATCTTTAAATAGTCCAAAAACTTATTTAAAGGCAGAATTTTAGTTCTAACATCAGCAGGGTTAAAATGAGTAGAGATTTTTCAAGTTTCACAACACCTTGTGAGATAACATCTCTAATGAAATGAAATTTCACATCTACATGTTTAGATCTATTATGCAAAACAGAATTTCTACTCAAATAAATTGCAGATTGGCTATTTTCACTTCCATTTTCTTTACAATATAAACAAGTATCAAAATTACTTCTTTTAAAACCAAATCCAAGCACAAAGGTATCAAATCTCTTATACCATTGTCTTGGAGCTTGTTTTAAACCATATAAGGACTTTTTAAGTAGGCATACCAGGTCATATTTTTTATTTATTTCAAAACCTTTTGGTTGTTACATGTAAATGGTTTCATCAAGATCTCCATTTAAAAAAGATGTTTTGACATCCAATTGATCAAATTTAGTTAAACTAAGCTGCTAAGGCTAACATCACTCTAACAGTGGTAAATTTTACAACTGGAGAAAAGATTTCATTAAAATCTATTCCATCTTTTTGAGTGAAACCCTTAGCCACTAGTCTAACTTTGTATCTAATCTCATTCTCACTTTGTTCCCCTCTTTTTATTTTAAAGATCCATTTACAATCCACAACCCTTTTCCCCTTAGGTCTTTCAGTCAAAACCCATGTTTTATTTTTCTTAAGAGATTACATCTCATCTTGCATTGCATCAAGCCAATGCTTGGAATCTTGGCTACTCATAGCCTCATTATAGGAATTAGGTTCATTCTCAATAAAACCTTGAACGGTAAGCAAAGACACTTCGTCATCAAACCTCACAGGTGGTCTAATATGTCTTCTTTGCCTATCACGAGCTAGTTGATAATCATCTAAGGTCTGATTTGTTTCTAAATCAGTTTCAGATTGCTCAACCTCATTATTACTATGTGTTTCAACATCAGTATCAGTTTCAAACTCTCCAATCTGAATATTAGGTAATTGATTATCATTTTCAACTTGCTCCACCTCAATTTCAGTCTCTCTCTATGCTATCGGTCTGATTTATAGGTTCAGAGTTGCTGTTAGCTTTTAAACAAGGCAGATCATCTTCATTGAACACCACATTTCTACTTATAATGATCTTATAATCTTTGGTTTCCCTCACCCATAGTCTATACCCTTTTACCCCTTCACCATAACCTAAGAAGACACACTTAAGAGCTCTATGTTCAAGTTTCCCCTCATATTGATGTGCAAAAGCTGCACATCCAAACACTCTTAAGATGCTAAGGTCAACAGGTTTATTTTTCCACATTTCTTCAGGGGTCTTAAAATGTATAGCACTAGCGGGACTCCTATAAATAAGATAACTAGCAGTTTTTGTCGCTTCCCCCCAAAATAGCTTAGGAAGAACAAAACTTAAAAGCATGCATCTAACCTTTTCAAACAAAGTTCTATTAATTCTTTCAGCCAATTCATTTTATTGTGAAGCGTGTGTAACAGTTCTATATCTTAATATACTATGCACTTTACACAAGTCATCAAACTCATAATTGCAAAATTCAAGTTCATTATCAGTTCGTAATACTTATATCCTTTTATCTGTTTGGTTTTCAATCAGATTTTTCCAATCTTTAAAAGCATTAAAAGTATCAGATTTAGATTTCAACAGAAATATCCAATTCTTTCTTGAAAAATCATCAATGATTAACAATAAATATTTAAAACTAGTATGAGTAGACACATTAGCTGGTTCCCAAATATCAGCATGCAAGTATTCTAGAATATACACAGATTTATGCATTCCAGGCAGAAATGGTAATCTATTATGCTTTCCTAGATGCAATAGTTACAAAAACTGAGTTTTTCAATGTTATCTTTTCCAAAGGCACATTGTTTTTTCCAAATCTGCAACTCTTTATTACTAATATGACCCAATCTCTTGTGTCATATTTGTGATTTATCATTAGAAACAAAAAGGGCTGCTGAAGTGGAGTCAAAAGAGTTTTGAGTTTGCAAAATGTAAAGTCCATGTCTCTTGGGAGCTTCCACAATCAAGAGTGAATTCCTCAAGATTTTAATGTATCCCGCATTAATTATAATGTCAAAGTTTAGGTCATCTAATACACCTAAAGAAATCAAATTTCTTTGAAGGTCATGAATATATCTGATCTTTTCTAAGACAAGCACATTATTATCCTTTACTCTTAAAGTGATGGTTCCTATGCCTTTAACTTGACATGCCATATGATTACCCATTAAAACTTGACCACCATTTACATTTTCAAAATCAGCAAACCACTCTTTATTTGGACACATGTGAAAGGTACAGTCTGAGTCTAAAATCCACTCTTGACTAGGCTGGTGAGTAACAACAGCATAGACTTCATATATATCAGTTTCATTATTGCAGGTCAGAGCTACATCACCATCAAATTTATACCTATTTCTATTGTCACTAAGCCTTTTAAGACAATCTGTGATAAAATGACCTTCCTCTTGACAGTAAAAACATTTTTTACATTTGATTTTCATTTTATCTTTCTGAAAAACCTTCTTCTTTTGTCCAAATTTCTTGTTGGGGTAACTAGTCTTAGGATTAAACTTAGACTTTACCATTAGATTAACACCACTAACAGATTCTTTCCTTTCAGATTTTAACTCTAACTCCTTATTTCTTAAGGCATTTATTATCACCTCAGTGGTTAGAGTTTCCCTACCATATTCAATTGCATTTTTGACATCCTTATATTTATCACCAATTGAATTTAATAAAATCACAGCCAACTATCTTTTGAGAATTTCTTATCACAGTTGGCAAGGTCTCGGGATAACTTATTGAATCTATCAAAGTTAGCATCAAGATCAAGAGAAGAGTCAATTTTAAACCAAAAAACTGTTTTAAAAGATACACTTTATTTGGAATAGTTTTGTTCAAATATGTATCTTCAAGTTTTTTCCACAACTCAGCAGCAGTTTTTGTTTTACCTATTTCTCTTAAAACATTATCAGACAAGTGTAAGAAAATCGAACTTCAAGCAGTTTCATCAAGTTCTATTTTCTTGTTTTCTTCTAAACCCTCAGACCATGTCTCATCAAGTGCTTTTGTACATTTTTGTTGAAGTCAAAGGGCTCGTATTTTTTGGCACCAGAGACTAAAGTCTCCTTTGCCATTAAAAACTTCAATTTCAAATTTTGTAGCAGGCATGATTAAAAAAAAAAATGAGAAGGTAATGTATGCAGTTTGGGCAGACCTTACCAAAAATATACAACAGCAAGTTATAATCCAAAATGTCAACACTCAAGAGACAAACAAATAGGAATTATACAATCGCCAGAGTAGTGTATACAACATTCGCAAATTCACATATTCAGTTTCAGACAAGTACTATTGTACAAATCATCACATATGCAATATACTGAATTAAAGAGCACACACAGAGGTTTTATATCACGATTCTTGACTCGAAATCAAGACAACCCTTAGATTCCAGACAACTCTTAAGGTTTCTGGACAAAAGGTATTGCCAAGAAGAGTCTCAAACTGAGTTTTTAAAACACTATCAACTATAAACTCTAATGTATAAGCAATATATGCAATATATCTTTACAACACACTCGAAAATGGAAAGATCTCACCAAAACCCCCTTGATGAGTTACAGAACAAAAATGAGCAGTGTGTGTCGCGTGAAAACTGTTGTAACCGTACGGACTGCACATGATCGAGAGCTTCAAACCTCCGCCTGGTGCTCTGATACCACTGTAAAGACTAAACTCGAAAATCAGCCCACATAAAATCAACAAAACCAAAACTAAAATGCAAGAATCAACAAGAAATCAAAAAAGAAACAATGAAGAACACAAAATTTTCGCCTTAAGGCAAGAGGTTCGGAATAAATTCATAATCCCCTTTTGAGCTTCCGCCAACGGGAAGAGATCACTATATTAACCAAGGATCAAAGCCCCAAAACAGTTACACCACATCAGCCATCTCGAATCACACAAGATTCGGTCACAATGAAAAAGCTCTCTCAAACCGAAAATGAAACCCACACAAGGATACACAATCAAGCTTCTACAGATCACCCAAGATATGTACAAGAGCTATACTACAATCGATTTACAAGAGGAGCCACTTTCCATGAGAGAAAAACAAGGGGGGCGGCGCAAGAGAGAGTTTCAGAGAGAGAGAGAGAGAGAGCCGCAAGTTAGAGAGACAGGTAAAATGAGAGATGATAACAAAATATCTCAAATCCTAACAACTAATAGAAACCTCTCAAACCTTGATCCAACGGTTGTTAGAGAATCTTACGGTGGCATCTCGACTCTTCCTTCAACCCGTCTTTTAATTCCAGTAGAGCAGGCCTTTATTTGTTGTAATTAATTCCAGCCCAACAGCAATTGCAAGACAGAAAACCGGGTCAGGCCCATTTCCAGCAAAAGCCCAACATTGTGCCAATCTTTTCTTCACACAAGCCTCCCCAAATTTATTGAGAACATGGCTTAGTTTGTCGATGCATATCTTCTGTGTTTAACTATAGTTCTATTTCATGCATGTATAGAGCATTATTTTCTATTTTCCTCATTTTATTTTGCACATCGAAGTATTATTTTGCTCTTATGGACTAAAGTAAATAACTTATATCAAATAAGGAAGTCGAATGTTGTTTACATGTGAAGAGAGAGATCAACGCCCAAAAATACTGTAGTCTAAAGTATGCGGTCCAGATATAGCTAATTTTGTCATTGAATGATGGTAATATTGTGCTAATTCACTAACTACTAGCAGATGAAAATCTCATATTTTCAAGCCACAAACAATAGGAAAATTTTCTGAAATCAGAAATCTTATTTGGCTGAAAAGAAATTCAGTTCTCTTACTATGAAGTCTTGGATGGTAGAAAATTCATATAGCCAGTTGTGAACGGATATATTCACACAGATTATAGTCATCAAACTGGAGTAAACAACTAATGACATTAGTGAAAATACGAGAAATATATGTGAAATAGAAAGTATTCAAACAGTGGCTTATTGTTGAGAGACGTGTGTTCAAATTGGCAGGATGTGCAGATTACAAATGCTTCTGCTAAGTTAGCGGAGTGCCAAGAAACCATCCTAATGCTGGGAAAGCAGCTAAAACGACTGGCTTCAGCAAAGGAAGCTCAAGTAGCCGACAAGGTTCTGTCGATTGAAGGTGCAAGTAATGACGGGTCGAAGAAGCAATCATCACTTATTGATCAGATGATATCTGAAAATAGTGCAGAAGTCGAGGATGTACAACCTCCAAACACAAGAGAGAGTACAAGCCCTATTAAATCGGACAGATTGCCTATCTTTTGCGCAACTCCAGAAGCGTATTGTGGGCTGACGCACAAAGCTGAAAATGCCAAAGCCGGGGCTTTGGTCATTGTACCGAGCAAAAAGCTGGGAGGAGGTCTCGATTCCTGGAGGAAGTTTCTGCTTAGGTGGAAGAAAGGTAGCAATAAAAAAAATCTTATTATTCGTCAGTAAATATATAATGCAGAGTGATGCAATAAAAGTGAGTTTTTGCTTGTGAATGGATGTGGACCTGTTTCACTGTACCTTGCTTGTCGGGATTGCTCAAGTTTTTGTGTAGAACTATTCTGAAGGTTTTATGTCTTGTGTTGATATTTAATCATTTCTAACGCATTCTGAAGACCATCTTAGTAAGAATGGTTGTGGTGTGACCATTTGGATACTATCTATTTGTTCGTGTAAAACTATTGGTTACTTAATAGGAGGAAAAGTGTTCTTGTCTTGATGGAGGCTGTTGGTACCCAGGGTATTACCGTTTGTGTTGTCTTGATGGTGGTGGTGGTTAACTGCAGCCATCATCTGTTTTTGTTATTATTGGATTTTATTTATTAAGTTTTGTACGGTCATTTTATGTGGTGATCACTGTAGAGGAGGCTCTTGTTTGGTCATAAGCCCGGCTTCAGGATCAACTGGTTCAAATTGAGGGAATGAGTAGAAAGAGCTAGATAATTTGAACATGTCCCTGGAGGCGGCAAGGCACTCTCCTGAAAAAAAGGGATGGCTAGGTCAAGGCCCTACAGACTCAACGCAAGACTTGTGCTTCCCAGGTAGCTGACCCTACTCATTTGGAAATATTCATTAAGCAAAATCCATCCTCTTAATGGGTGGGACAAGGGACGAGTGCAGTCCAGTGAATTGGTGGGACAGGAGACGAGTGATGGAGGGGGACTTTGAATGGTGAGAAGTCTAAAGTTTACACGTCATATTTGAGCCTGGATCCCTTTCAATACTGACAAGACTCTGACTGGAAAAGGCCATCACTTTGGAGGTGGAGAGTACAATTGTTCTATTGGATTACATTTTAGGTTAGACACAAACACAAAAAGTATGCAAGTGTCGTTCTTTTAGTACATATAGATACTCTGTACTCGTGGCTCCACATGCTTTACTTTATGAAGCATACAACATAAAAAGTGGAGGCTGTATGTATGTACGGGTGTGTGGTTGCACTGCTCTTATGCACTCAAAATCAACTGTGCATTGGAAAAAAAATTCCTCGAGTTTCATTCATTTTATATATTCATATATGTGCATTCATCTAAGTAACCCGAAGAATTTTCTGCATATATCGTAAATTTCATTGTGAGGTTGTTGAGTTTATCAATTATACATGAATAAAATTGGATGCTTGTAATGTCAAGTTTTACTAGCTGCTTCTGTAGCATCCTTCATTTCAAGCAAGGCTTCTTCAAAACAATGTACTAGAACTTGGGGGTCTGGAATTAAGTCTTTGGCCACCAGGACTTGCATATCAGCTCTCTCACCATAACTCACCATATGCATAGTAATTGCCTGCAAGCCAAGAACAGGAGTGGGGTGGGGGTAGGTGGGGTTAAAATTTCCATTACTTTCTATATATACATAATAAGACATTTGTTAAATGGAAATGAAATACATCCTACTGACTTGTTTGGTAGATTGAATCGGACATGATTACTTTTTAGTTCCATCTAATACTATGTATCAAATATGCACTACATTCATGAGAAATCTCACATGAGGTAAGGCGGTTGAATTTGCCCTAATGTATGTCACAGGGTTGCCTACTACAGTAATCTCCTCTCGAGGGCCGATTACGTTGGAGATAGTAAACGTTGTATTGCAAACAATTCTGTAATTAAGAAAGCTGGCAAGCTACAACGCCATGAAAACAAGAAATCAAGATTAATATACAGTAACAAAAACACGTACTGAAAACTTGCAGTCGAGTTTAGTTAAAAAGTCACCTTTGCCCCCAAAAATGACATGACAAAATGCCCAATTTTGTATGAACACGGGGCCTCTAGAGACAACTTTTTCTTGTCGATCATTGATTTGGCTCTCTTAAGATACTCGAGTGGATTTGAACCACCTTTATGGTAGTAAATAGGCAACAACATCATCCCAAATTTGTTGCCCCAACGAGTTCCCGAGTCATTATTCATCAACTTTGATACATCCTGAAATAAACTAGTGATTTGTTCCGACCCAAAAAACTATGTACATGATATTCAACTCAGATCTCACTCTTATGCCTATGAAATAGCTTAACTTTTATATGAGATAATTCGGTGCCAATAATTCATTCTCTGGCTCAATAAAATTAAGAAATAAAATCAGACCTGCAATCCTGGTTGTGGTCTTAAATTAACCATGGCAGCACCTGTGAGTTTAAGCCCCCCTCTCAAAGCTGGAAGAAACAAGTAAATACAGTTTAACACATTGATATGTCCTCGGCATTTTCGCAACATTAGATACTACTAAAAAAATAAAAATAAGTTAAAATCTATATATATTTATTATTGTGTAAAAAATATGTATAGCAAGTGACTAAAATTATAATGAAATTTACCTTTTGGTGATCTGATGTCCAAGTACCTTGAAAACCCGCAAGATAATACCCCAAAAAGAACATCATTAATGGTCTGCATTTTGATGAAAAACACAAAATTCAGGCTTTATTTTTTCCATATTTGAGAGCGTAAAATAGTTAAAAATTACAACGTACAAACTAAAAATTTATTGCAAAATAAATAATATTAAGAATGACACGAAGCTACTTCTCCATACGTATGTATAAAAAGATTTGAAATATACGGTGTGGATGAACGTTAAGTTGCTGGCCAATTTTACATTTGGTAGGTTAGATTGAATACTATAATCAATATAGCATAAGACCATGTAAATATGTTGAGTTTATATATAGTTTTATGAAAAATTAAACCTAGAAAGTGTTTGGTGGGAATTAAAATTAGATTTTTTAGTAGATTGTGATAGAAGCTTTTGAAATGTGTGGTTGAAAAGTTGTAGGATCTATAAAAGATATTGTTAATATTGATTGTTTGAATTTAATTTACATTAAAATCATATTTTAATTCGTACCAAACAGGGCCCTAATGTGTAGATAGAGGTGGTGGCTCGGCCTTAGACTCTCAAGCTCAACTCGTGTCCACAAACTAGGTTTGGTTCGTCCTTTTGACCCGTGAACTTCATGGCCCAAGCCATCCACAAACTCACGAGCTGGCTTGTCTTTTCTAGAAATTAATAGAACAAGTTCAAAAAAAGGCCAAAAAAGTCCCACTAACGAGCTGGCTTGTGAAAAAATGGTGTCCAACTCAAATCATGGCTCGTCTTAAAATGAACATGAACCACCCATGAGTCGAGCCAGGACGAAATTGAATCAACAAGCAATTCGACCCGTTTACCACCTCTATGTGTAGATAAAGGTCCATGTAAGTTTATCCGAATTCTAATAATCAGTCAAATCTAATTAAAACCCTTGTGTAGATAAAGGTCCACAATTGTTATCGAACCATCAAATCACGCAAAGTCGCAAACGTTGTTTTCCTAATTGATTAGGACAAAAAAAATCTTATTGAGCCGTGTAGTGTTTTCTTTGTAAATGAGGTTAATAGGGGATGGTGGAAGATTTTTTTGTCTTTTTTTAATTCATATGGGTCTCATGAGAGGATGTCAAGTCGGATTCAAATTTGTCCACCTCATTTATACCAACTCCAAGCTCAGTGCCTTATATGCAACGGAAACTCATTTTATAACCATTTGCACAAAAAAAAAATATTAAAAAAAATTAAAAATTATACAATTATATCAATAGTCAACCGCTAAATCCTACGGTGCTAAATCATTAGACTAACATATATATAGCCTTTGAGCCCAATTATTTTGGATTAATAGATTTTGAAATAGTGATGTTTTGAAGAATATGTGACTGAAAAGTATATAAAATTGATCAATTTAGTCAATATTATGTTCTAAACACCAATACTTGATTATAAAAGTGAAATTTGGATGAAAAGAAAATGAATTATTGGGAATTGAATTGTCTAAAATTTGCTTTTATCGAAAATTGTGGATTAATTGTGTTTGATTGGTATAAAAAATTTTGATTTACTTTAAAATTATTTTATTGAAAGAATATATTATTGAAAATTACATTAAAAAAAGGAAGCATTTTGAGAAATGAAGTCATACGGTTTAAAAAGACTTACCGCGTCGGTAATAGCTTTTTTGACGGTCTTCATATCGTCAAGTCTAAACCTCGCCGTGGCCAGCTTCCGCGGCCAGAGCTCCACCCCCGCGCCACCGCTGACGACGGTTTTCTTGTCCTTCAGCCACAGACACCTCAACACAAACTCCAAAACGTACACCAACGTGTACCACACTACTTTCATTAATGTCCAGATGCTCCGCCGCCTCCTCGGCGTCGATGAGGTTCCTACGCCGCCGGCGGTCGGCGGCTGCGAAGGATCATCAGCTCTCCGGCAGCAAGAGAGAAGCATCGACATCAATGAAATTCCATCTCCGAGAGCGTGGTGCAAGCGGAAGACGAAGCAATTGTGCGCCATGAGTAGGTGAATTTCCCACAGTGGTTTATCAGTATTGAGTGGAGAAGAAACCGAGAGATCGGCAAGATAATCATTGACAGAATCTTCGTCGGAGATGGATGGGTCATCAGAGAGAGGTTTATCGAATACGAGGACATGGCGGTCGACGTCGACCTCCGTCCTCCGCCAGTACTCACGGCCGGAGGAGTGTTTGACCATGAGACTGCAGAATCTAGGGTGTTTGACAAATACAGAGTTTTTTACTTCGGCTTTGAAAGCGTCGGCGTCTATTCGATTCTTTACGCCGATTAAGCAATTGATAATTTGGGTCGTTTCTGGCTGAAGGAAGAGCCGACCAGCCGGTGTTAGTGGCTCATCTCTCTCCATAATAGAAAGAAAATAATCAGTTTTCTGTCTGGCTATTATGTGAAGGATTTTGCTAAATTAACCCCCCAACGTGTACAGGGGGTTCACCTACCGACAATCACATCAGGTGGGGTCCCGTGGGACCCACCTGTATATTTGTCGTTATAAATCGTTTGCTAAAACTTCAGGAAGTGTATTTACTCTCTATGATTCTTCTATATACAGCAATATTATACCATTTCGAATTAACTCTCTTCTACCGCAAGTTTTATCGCACCCTACCTATTTAAAAAATATTTTTTCTCAATATATGTGTATATAGTAAATCGAGCGATAATCCATAACCTGACTCTACAATTTTTGCTTGCATCTTGTCAAAGCAAATGTTTAGCACTTAGATAAGGGTGATTATCAATGGATAGGAGTATTAAAGTGACACCCGTCTTTGTTGAATATTATAACGATTCTTAGAGGACTAGTCTTAGGAGGTAACTTTTGATTTGAATTTTAAACGAACACATTTATGATCTAACAATAACAAATGACCCCTACTCTCACCCATCCCTAACAACATTGTTGTAGTATGTATCTATGATCATTTATAAATGATTAGTTAATGTTGAACGTGCACATTATTTTGTAATACTTTATAAATACAGTTAAAGTAATACTTGAATTGGCGTAAAAATCTATCTGTGAGAGGCAGGGTGGGGTTACAAGAAAGTATAAAGCTATACGTACAGGTGCGACTTTCACAGAAACCTTACAAGCCCCTTAATATGTGTGTATGTAGTAAATCGAGCGATAATCCATAACCTGACTCTACAATTTTTGCTTGCATCTTGTCAAAGCAAATGTTTAGCACTTATATAAGGGTGATTATCAATGGATAGGAGTGTTAAAGTGACACCCGTCTTTGTTGAATATTATAACGATTCTTAGAGGACCAGTCTTAGGTGGTGGCTTTTGATTTGAATTTTAAACGAACGCATTTATGATCTAACAATAACAAATGACCCCTACTCTCACCCACCCCTAACAACATTGTTGTAGTATATATCTATGATCATTTATAAATGACTAGTTAGTGTTGAACGTGCAAGTTATTCTATAATACTTTATAAATACAATGAAAGTAATACTTGAATTGGCGCAGAAATCTATCTGTGAAAGGCAGGGTGGGGTTACAAGGAAGTATAAAGCTATATGTACGAGTGCGACTTTCACAGGAGCCTTACAAGCCCCTTACTATAGCAGCGGGACCCACCTGTAATAAAAAAAAGAAAAAAGCTAGTTGTACATCATTGGTACACATCATTGTACACACTCCTCTCACATGAGAGGGGATCCATGGTGATTAAAATATTTGCGGACCCCCTCTCATGTGAGAGTGGTGTGTACAATGATGTGTATCAATAATGTACACAAAGCCCCTCACTAAAAAAAAATGTCTGCGCCTGACATGTGAATCAAATCTCTGTACATGCTGAATGGTTCTACAAGGAAAATGTAGATACATAAAAGGAGGAAACTTTTAACTTTCCGACAATTTTTTACTAGCACAACACAAATCAAAGGCACCCAATGACTACACACGGCATTTTACTTTTTAGGAACATACTATACCCCTATTTGGTTCAAGATTTTTAATAAATTTTGATAGAAGTTGATGAAATGCATGATTAAAAAGTTGGTAAAATTTGTTAGCCCCCTGATATGAAAAATGAGTTTCAGAAAATAAAGGCAAACAGGAGCTACATGTTTTTATTAAACTATTTTAAATACAGGCTGCTTCATCAAGAGGTTAGGAACTAGTTTGGCATTCAAAAAAGAAATTCTTGGCCAGTCGATCATAACGTGTAGGTAATTAGTTTGAACCTAGTAAAATTGTCAAGCTTAACAAGTAAATATCATTGCATCCACTAAATATTAACAATGGACAACACTCAGAAAATAACTAAAATTTCCAAGTATTTTATATTATTGGAGAGTGCATAGAGGGGAAGGGGAGGAGAGTTTAAAAAACCAGACTTAGGAAACCTAAATTCATCTCAAGGAAAATGCTGCAATTCAAAATTTTAACAGAAGGTAACAATTGATGCAAACATCATGCACTAAATTGTAATTCAGTTATTAATGCAGGAATCCAAATCTTTAACTAAAGATTCGACATAAGACAAGCCAAAATCAATACAACTATACAAGCAAAAGCTAACAGATAAAATCCTTACATTTATCTAAACAACACACCAGATTCTAGGCAATCAATTTCAAGTTGATTTCAGAATCATCAATTTCGCACTACAAACTCCTGCAAATTAGGTTTCCCCTACGACCCCAACATGTGGATCCGACTCTACACTTCCCAATACAATTATACAAATCTAAAGCAATTGGAAAGAACATGAACTTCTGCAAATAAATGAAGGACGATTGACTACACTTCCCCATACAAGCATACAAATCTAATGCAATTGGAAAGAACATGAATTTTTGCAAATAAATGAGGGTCGATTGACACAATGGATATAAGCAAAATTTTGCTAGAAATTTAAAGAAAAATGCAAATAAACTACTGAAGGGTTACTTTTCAATTAAATGCACGAGCGTGCAATAACAAACAAAAAAATTTGGGCAGAGGATTATCAAACGAAAAAAAAAAAAAAGCTAGGACATCTAATTCCTTAACTTTGTTTCAGGAACAATTCCAACAAAAGAATAAAGGTGAAACTGCCAATACATAATATTCTTCATTCACATTACTAGAAAATATATTAACCCAATTACGACCAAAAATAAATTTAGACAGACATAACGACAATAGAAAAGGTTCAAGCACAATTAGACGTAGACTCTCTACTGTGGGATAAATTATTTTGTTTTGGAAATTGATTCACAGTTCGATGAGCTCTAGTAGTCTAGAAAATACTGGATCTTGTTGGGTTGGCTTTTTGGTAGGATAGGTAGTCACAGGAAAAAATTCCCTACCAATGAAAAGATTAATAACTCAACCTCTAGAATTCGTCACAGTGAGTAAGTCAACTGAGCCTTATCCAAGTTATCAAAGGATTTCCTGCCATTACTTCTAGTATGGAATGTGTCAATCATCCACTTTGGAAAAATATTGAACAATACGGGTGATATTGTTCCTCCAGGAAGTATCATGACCATCCAATAAGAAGGGTTTCCATTTTACAAATGAACAATTTGAAGTCCTATTGATTTTAATAACTCATTGTAGAGTTGATCATTCATACCTTTTCACCTGTTTCAGCCTGAGCTTCATAAATTGCTTCAGTACAAAATAAGAATTCGAGTTTAATGATAATAAACCCAAAAGGACCAAAGAGACTTAACAAAGAGATCACACATTATAGGCGCAAAAAGCATTTAGAGTTATTAAACACGCATGACTACAAAAACATAACAATCATCACATCCAGAAGAAATAAATATCAAAAGAATAACAATGCACCATACTAAACATAAAAGCTATCGACCAAAGCAATTGCAATAGAAATTGACATGTATCGAATGAAGGGGTCTCAATGAGTCTAATGCAAACGGAAACAGATAGCAGATGATCCAAACATAACGGATAGTTCCTTCAACAAAAACTTAATTTAATCCCATAACAAACTACAGCCGATGAATAACCATGTTTGAGATAACAATTATAATAAATGAAACACCACTACCAGTATTTCAACGGTAGGATTTCTGGAACCTCGCACGAGCACCACGACCACCAAACTTCTTGGGCTCACAGCGTCTGGGATCTGCCACAAGCAGGGTCCTATCGTACCTCACGAGAATGTCCTTGATCTCCTTCTTGGACTGCTCATCCACGTACTTCTGGTAGAAAGCGACAAGGGCTTTGGCAATGGACTGACGGATAGCGTATATTTGGGAGGTGTGACCACCACCCTTGACACGGATCCGCATATCCACTCCGGCAAAGCGGTGGCGACCGAGGAGAAGAATGGGTTCAAATGCCTTGTAGCGCAGGATTTCCGGTTGGACCAACTCGATGGGGACGCCGTTGATCTTGATCAATCCGCGGCCACGCTTGCAGTGGGTAACTGCGACAGCGGTTTTCTTCCGGCCAAAGCATTGTACGGATTCTGTTTTCGACGCCATGGCTAATGTTGGCTTCTCTCTCTGGCGAAGGAAAACCCTAAACCTAGTGCAACTTTGTCAGAACTGGATCGGAGCTGATGGCGATGAATATATACTTTAGGTGAGTTAGGGTTTTAGGGTTGAAATGGGCTTAATTCTTTGAGACCCAAAAAGAAATTCTTGGCCCGTTTCAATACACTACACCTATTATATCCATACAAACTTATAAGAGTGAATCCAAAAACATTGTTCACAATTTCTTCCAATATGACGTTGTTTTGATGATGTCATCATGATTTTTTATTTTTTTTTTTAAATTACACGAGCGCACAATATGACATCGTTTTACTAATAAGTCTTTTAAGTTTTTTAATCAATTGATGTCGTCGTCTCCAAGCTTCCATGGATGCATTTTACTTATAGAAAATGTGTTTTTATTATTTTGATTTTAGCTTGTGCATATATTTATTAAGTTTAATCATATGAAACGGGAAAATGGAACACAACCAAGAAAGGTACATTAATGTCCGTCATTAAATACTTATATCTCCCGATGCTTTCAATCATGTCAAATGGTGGTTATTTCTTTGAAGCTCAAGTGTCGGGTAGCAAAAAACCTGCTGAAAATGGTAAATTGGCTGTTGGAAATGGAGCAAAAATGGAGCGAAAATGAAACTTGCTGTCCATCATCTCTATACATATATGTTTAATTTAACATAGTGAGCCAAGGTTGGCAACCAAGAAGTTCCTTCTAATTCTACATATGGTTAGTGCAGTTTTCATTATATTATAGTTAGCCTGCATATACATCTATGAACCGAATTGGGTGTATAGGGCCATTTTGTCAGCCCTGTACAGACCCTCTTACAAATGTAGGGGGTGGATTTTTTGGGGGGTTTTTTTAATGAGGTCGGACCCACCTCATATGAGGGGGAAATAGGCCTGACAAAGTGGCATTATTCTACATCTATATAGCTAATTGATTAAACTTAACTGAATTGTACAAAATCTCAATTTTCACCTCGAAAGAGGTATTTCATGAAATTGTTTTTGTATTGAATTGACTGATCTTGTATCACATCGTTTTTTGCATTCATACATGATGATTATGTATTCAAGTGCTTTGGCATTTTGTTTTAGATTTTTCAACTTCATGGTAGATATTACTTTATAGCGGTCTTTTTATTTTGCAAAGAAGTAATACATAGCAAAGATGTTTAACTGTTGTTTGGACAATATAGTGCACAAGATTAGCTTATTCTTACATAATTAAATTGCCAAACTCGAGTGTATTGAAAAAATATGCAGTCTTTTTTTCTTGCCCAAATAGTTGGAACTCCCAATTACATGTGAACTTAAGATGTTCCTTGTGGATTTGAATTTGATACTTTGTCCCTTGGTATGTCTATTATATGCTACATAATTTACTTTTTTTTTTCTATTATTTTAGGCTATCGTTTCTTTCACATATGTTCTATTAACCATATTTAATTGTCATTCCTGCAGATTTTTCCAAAGGCAATATTAACTCCAGTACATGCTGCCACCAAATTTAACGAGATACAAAAATTAGTGATTTGTACATTTATGCTGAATATATTATGATCCATATTAGAAGGTTCATCTTCAGCACAGGTTTTTCATTGTAAAATCATATGTAGCACTAAACTTCACCTAAAAACCCCATGTCATTTATGCTATTTACAACTTTTTAACCATTTGGCTAACTCATTGCATAATTTTTTTATTTTTTTATTTTTTTTTTTTACGACACTCAATATCACAAAGTTATTTTTAGATTATAAGATTAAAATGACATAAAAAAAAAAACTATTGTTAAATACATCGTTAAAAATGCATCGTGCATCGCACGTGCCAATAACTAGTATATTAGATAAAAAGAAATAGTAATAGTAAATAATGTAAAATTAATTTCATACCAGCTAACTAAGATTCGAAGTTTCAACTCTACAACGTATTTAATTAATTTTAAAAAAATGAAATGAAATTTTAAATTAATTATCTATACGTAATGAATCAGCAATATCGTGACTATCGTCATCTAAGATTCAATGCTTCAGTGTGCTAGTCCGACATCATATTACTATTATTATTTAAGAAAGAATGGCTTATGAATTTGATGTAATGTTTTGGCCCAACGCAGCCCTTTTTTACCCGCTAGTTTCTATATTTTCTTTGTTTCTTTTCTGCTTTCGAGAATCTCCCTCAGCCTGGAAGGAGGCTCGAACCAAGTCACTGACTTGGTAAATTTTTATTATTACCAGTAGGGTTAGATTTCGACGACAATTTAAAAAAAAAAAAAAAAAAAAAATTTATTATTACTCTTTTCAAGAATGTTGCTACACTCGCAGAATTTGGTTCACAAAATTTATATAGGGGGTATTTGACAATTTTGATTGAAAGATGATAAAAAATATATATATATTAAAAAAAAAAAAGAGCAACACAGATGCTGCCACATCTGTAAAAATTATGTGAAAAAAATATATGTTGTTGTAAAAGGAAAGTTTATTAGAGTTTGTAGTGAATGACAATTATACCCCTGCAGCCCTAGAAATTATTATCATTGTATCCCTGATTCTTACCTATAAATATAGGGTTTTGGTCATTAATAAAATACACACAAGTCTATTGACTTAATTCTCTCTTCTTCTTCTTCTCTATTTCATAACACGTTATCAGCACGAAAGCTTAATTTTTCAAAGATTAGTGAAGGTAATAATTTTTTTTTAAGTATAATCATCTATCATGTGTATCAAAATTAATTTGATAACACATGATTTTCATATTGTTTTTTTGGGAATCCGTGACCTCAAATTAAACTAGTGAATCTTGCTTGTGTCACACGGAAACTTCGTATTTCAAAGTCTAATATTCTTGGTAAAAAAAAAAAAGGCACAATTTACGAACTCGGGGAACATAGATGATAAAAGGCACAGTTTTTCTCACAGTTTAATTATGTTTTCTCCTTTTGAAATTCAGCTATTGGAGTACCTCAAATAGGTAGGGAAACATAGGGGTATTGCAAGTGAGTTTTCAATTTAATTGTGTTTCCTTTCTATCTCTTGTTGTACATTCTGATAGATTTGGTTTTCAATTAGATGCGTGAATTTTTAATTACTTGTTAAATGGATGTGCTGATTTGATTCCTCGTGATTCGTTTTTTTTATATTAATAAACATAGTTAGTCATTACACAAGTAGGTAATTATTTTTCATTCATGATTGTATAATTATAAGTTGATTAATCAATTAAATAGTTTAATTAACTTCTTCTTCTTTTTTTCCTAATTCATATATGTCTTAATTTATTTTGCTTCATATTTCCTGTTCGGTTAATCATCTCATCCATGCTCTTTTTAATGCAAGTGTTGTTTATGAATTTAGTACATTTATATATTTTTATTATAAATAATTTGTTGTTACTCCCGAAGTAGCACAACATTATATAATTAATATTCAAGAAGAATATTAGTTGTAGATTTATCAATTACAAATAATTTATTGTTGCTCCTGAAGTAGCAAAATATTATAATTGATATTCTTGAAGAATATTATTTGCTCATGAAAAGCATAAATTATAATTTTCAATATTCCAGAAGAATATTGATATATTGCTCTTGAAGAACAATAATAAAATACAATGTGCTCCCGAAGTAGCACGTGTTTCGAAGAACATATTATTTTAAATTAGCGTTTATTCCCTGAAGGAAAACACGTAATTTATGTTGATATTACTTAATTAACTATTATGCATTCTTCGAAACTAATTGTATTTTTACTTATTTTATTGTGTAGTTAATCAAATGGCAAATATCACAAAACTTGAGTTTGCTGCACTTGACATATCTGGCAAAAACTATCTATCATGGGTACTCGATGCCGATATCCACCTTGTCTCAAAGAGTCTGGGAGAGACAATAAAAGAAGGAAACAAAGAATCCCTGCAGGATCGTGCAAAAGCACTCATCTTCCTTCGCCATCACCTTCACGATGGGTTGAAAATTGAATACCTCACTGAGAAAGATCCGCATGCTCTTTGGAAAAAATTGACTGAAAGATTTGATCATCAGAGGACTATAGTCCCCCCCAAAGCCCGCTATGAGTGGATGTATCTTCGTTTACAAGATTTCAAAACTGTAAGTGAGTACAATTCTGAACTCTTCAGAATATCTTCAAAATTGATCTTGTGTGGAGAAAAAATCACTGATGAAGATATGTTGGAGAAAACTTTCTCTACATTTCACGCCTTAAATGTGCTCCTGCAACAGCAATATCGTGAGCGTGGTTTCAAAAAGTACTCAGAACTTATATCTTGCTTACTTATTGCTGAACAAAATAATGAACTTCTAATGAAAAATCATGGGTTACGTCCAACTGGTTCTATACCATTGCCTGAAGCAAATGGTACTACATTTCCTGAAGCAAATGCAATATCAAGACAAGGACGTGGACGTGGACACGGATTTGGACGTGGACGCGGACGTGCACGTGGAATAAATCATGAACGAAATAATCAGCAAAGTTATCATCAGCAAGGCAATAATTTCAAAAGGTACAAAGTAAACGAAAGTAGTACATCCAAAAAGGTGCATGAAGAAAATTGTTTTAGATGTGGAATGAAAGGGCATTGGACACGTACCTGTCGTACGGCAAAACACCTTGTGAATCTTTATCAAAAATCAATCAAGGGAAAAGGAAAAGTTGAGACAAATTTCGCTAATTATGATGGTCCGATTGATGTGACTCATTTGGATGTCTCTGACTTCTTTGCCGATCCAAATGGAAATATTGACCACTTGATTGGGGGTGGTGTGATGGAAGATATAGATTAATTTATTTTCTATGCTTCTAGTATTTCACTTTATTTTAGAAATTTAGTTAGAAATATGTTTTTATTTTTCACAAAAAAAAAAAAAACTTTATTGTGTATCGTCAATTTTATATTATTGAATCATGTTTACTTCTTTTAATTATATAAATTCAAATCTTTATTAAAACATGTGTATTTTATTGTATTTATAGATTGATGATGGATTGTCAAGATACTTGTTTGATAGATAGTGCAACTACACATACAATTTTTCAAGACAAAAAATATTTTTTGGACTTAGCATTAGCAAAAAATAATGTTAATACAATATCTGGTGCATCGAATATCGTTGAAGGCTACGGAAGAGCTTGTATTATTTTACCAAATAATACTAAATTATATATTGACGATGCACTTTACTCTAGCAAATTCAGAAGAAATTTGCTTAGTTTTAAAGATATCCGCTGCAATGGATATCACATTGAGACGATGCAAGAAAATAGTGTTGAATATCTTTGCATAATTTCTTTTGTATCTGGCAAGAAGCAGATAAAAGAAAAATTTCATGCACTCCCATCTGACATGTACTATACATTTATAAAAATGGTTGAATCAAATAATGTCACGAACCAGAAGTTCGTTGACCCAAAAAGTTTCATACTTTGGCATGATAGACTTGGACATCCAGGAGCTATAATGATGCGTCGAATAATAAACAACTCACATGGACATCCTTTAAAGAACCAGAAGATTCTTTTACCTAATGATCATCCATGTGTAGCTTGTTCACAAGGCAAGTTAGTCATTAGACCTTCGACCACAAAGGTCAATGTTGAATCTCCAACTTTCTTGGAAAGAATTCATGGAGATATATGTGGGCCAATACAGCCACCATGTGGACCATTTCGTTATTTTATGGTATTAATTGATTCTTCTACCAGATGGCCACATGTTTGCCTACTTTCCACTAGGAATGTAGCATTTGCTAGACTACTTGCTCAAATCATAAAATTACGAGCACAATTCCCTGATTATTCAATCAAGACTATTCGTCTTGACAATGCTGGTGAATTTAGATCACAAGCATTCGACGATTATTGTATGTCAATTGGGATTGTAATTGAGCATTCAGTTGCGCATGTCCATACACAAAATGGTTTGGCAGAGTCGTTTATTAAACGCTTACAACTTATTGCTAGACCATTACTTATGAAAACAAAGCTACCAGCTTCTATTTGGGGACATGTCATATTACATGCTGCATCATTGGTTCGTGTTAGACCAATTGCCTATTATCAATATTCACCCTTACAACTTGCATTTGGTCATGAACTTGATATTTCTCACCTAAGGGTTTTTGGTTGTGCTGTCCAAGTCCCTATTTCACCCCCACAACGTACTAAAATGGGTCCCCAACGAAGACTTGAGATTTATGTGGGTTTTGATTCACCATCCATTATTAGGTATCTGGAACCTTTAACGGGTGATTTATTTACTGCACGTTTTGCAGACTGTCATTTTGATGAAATGACTTTCCCAACTTTGGGAGGGAAAAAACTACATTCTGAAAAACAAGGTAAAATTTCTTGGAATGAAATAACTCTCTCTCACTTTGATCCCCGCAGTAATCAATGTGAGCAAGAGATTGAAAAAATCATTCATTTGCAAAGAGTTGCAAATCAATTACCCGATGTATTTGTTGATACGAAAAGAGTGACAAAGTCATATATACCAGCAGAAAATATTTAAGCAAAAATTGATGTCCCTGCAGGACAATTTACTGTAGCAAACGAATCTAACATACGCCAGAAGCGTGGTCGACCAGGTGGTTCAAAAGACTCTGTACCTCGAAAAAGAAAAGTACAAGAGAAAAATCAACCAAAAATTTCGGAAGAAGTAACATTAGAAAAGATTGATCAATCAAATATTGAAAATATGGTTCCTGAAAAATCACAAGTGTCCGAAAATAATGAGATTTCAATAAATTATATTTTATCTCATAAATTATGGGAACGAAAAAATGTTGTTATAGACAATATTTTCGCCTTTAATGTGGCTCTTGATATTATGCAAAATGAGGATCCTGAACCACAGTCAGTTAAAGACTGTCAAAATAGAAATGATTAGCCAAAATGGAAAGAAGCCATACAGGCGGAATTGAATTCCTTAGAAAAACGAAAAGTGTTTGGACCTGTAGTTCGAACACCTGAAAATGTAATCCCTGTAGGATACAAATGGGTTTTTGTACGAAAGAGAAATGAAAATAATGAAATTACAAGATACAAAGCCCGACTGGTAGCTCAAGGTTTCTCACAAAGACCAGGAATTGACTACGAGGAAACATATTCTCCCGTAATGGACACCATCACTTTTAGATTTTTGATTAGTTTGACTGTGTCACAAAAACTTGATAGGCGCCTTATGGATGTAGTAACTGCATATTTATATGGTTCACTTGATAGTGACATATATATGAAAGTCCCTGAAGGACTTAAAGTGCCAGAAACAAACAATACATGTCCGAGAACCATGTTCTCAATTAAATTGTAAAGATCATTATATGGATTGAAACAATCCGGACGCATGTGGTATAATCGTCTTAGCGAATATTTGTTGAAGGAGGGTTATAAAAATAACGATGTCTGCCCATGTGTTTTCATAAAGAAAACAAATATTGGATTTGCAATTGTCGCAGTTTATGTTGATGATCTAAACTTAATTGGAACTCCTGAAGAGCTCAACAAAACTGCTAATTATTTGAAAAATGAATTTGAGATGAAGGATTTAGGAAAAATCAAATTTTGTCTCGGGTTGCAAATCGAACACTTCCTAGAAGGATTGTTTGTTCATCAATCTACATATACAGAAAAAGTTTTAAAACGATTTTATATGGATAATGCACATCCATTGGCATCACCTATGATTGTTCGATCACTTGATGTGAAAAAAGACCTATTTCGCCCACTTGAAGATGGAGAAAAGGTTCTTGGTCCTGAAGTACCATATCTTAGTGCAATTGGAGCATTAACATATCTTGCAAATTGCACTCGACCCGATATAGCTTTTTCTGTAAATCTCCTTGCAAGATATAGCTCTACACCAAGTCAAAGACATTGGAATGGTGTTAAACACATTTTTCGTTACCTAAAGGGTACGATTGATTTGTGATTATTTTACTCCCAAAAGTCGGGATCTACTTTAGTGGGATATGCAGATGCAGGTTATCTATCTGACCCACATAAAGCTAAATCACAAACAGGATATGTGTTTACAAGGGGAGGAACAGCTATATCATGGAGATCTGTGAAGCAATCCTTGACAGCAATATCCTCAAATCATTCTGAAATTATTGCAATCCATGAGCAGGGCGAGAATGTGTATGGTTGAGGAACATGACCCATCAGATCCAAGCATCATGCGGGTTAACTTCAACAAAAGATAGTCCAACAATTTTGTATGAAGATAATGCAGCTTGTATTGCACAACTCAAAGGAGGCTATATAAAAGGCGACAGGACGAAGCATATTTCTCCAAAATTCTTTCATACACACGAACTTCAGAAGAATGACGACATCGATGTTCAACAAATTCGCTCAAGTGACAATCTGGCCGATTTATTCACAAAAGCACTGCCAACATCTACATTCAAGAAATTAGTCCATGGGATTGGAATGCGTCGACTCAAAGATTTTTAGTGATCAACATCAGGGGGAGTAGCTGTACTCTTTTTCCTTCGCATAGGTTTTATCCCACTGGATTTTCCTAGCAAGGTTTTAATGAGGCAGCATTTATTTTTAATACTCCAAAATAACTGTACTCTTTTTCCTTCGTTTGATTTTTTTGTCCTATTAGATTTTTATCAAACAAGGTTTTAACGAGGCAGATATTTTGTAATGTGTCATTCAAGGGGGAGTGTTGTAAAAGGAAAGTTTATTAGAGTTTGTAGTGAATGACAATTATACCCCTGCAGCCCTAGAAATTATTATCATTGTATCCCTGATTCTTACCTATAAATATAGGGTTTTGGTCATTAATAAAATACACACAAGTCTATTGACTTAATTCTCTCTTCTTCTTCTTCTCTATTTCATAACATATGTACACTTATAGTTATAATTATTCTCTTGGCAAAGGTATGCTACGTATCTATGTCAAACCAAAAAGATTTTGCCAAATTTACAACTGCACTTTGATAAAGTACATGTGTACCGTTTTCAAATCAACATAAAAAAAATAAATTATTTCAATGGTCACTGAACTTAGGTCTATATTTTTTATTGCTCACTGAAATTTAAAATATCGAGTTTTGATTATTGAACTTTGAAAAATATTTTACGTTACGCAATAACATAAATGTTGAATTTTGAAAAATGTCAAGTTTACAGTGAGTAATGTACAATATTTTTTAAAATTCAGTGGCCAAAACTCAACATCAGTGAGCAATCGAAGACATTGATCTAAATTCAATGACCAAAACTCCATATTTTAAATTTCAATGACCAATCAAAGACATGGACCTAAGTTCAATGCCTATTAGAACAATTAACTCTAAAAAAAACATTTGTGAATCATTAATCCAATATAATTTTCAAGCTCGGATCAAACTTAATTTAATTGATCTGCGTGATTTAACTTGCTCGAAGTTCCTCAAAATTGAATAATAAAAAAAAATTGGGACCGTGCTAGACGGACAGAAACACGTCTGCCCTGTCCGTGTCGACATTCCACCTGGCGCCCCCTGTTCGAACAGGGCCGTTCGAAAGCTTTTTCCGCTACTCAATGACCAACTAGCATACTATGGGGATGTTGTGGGCCATCCGCAGTTGTCTTGTTGTAGAAGAGCCAAAATCAAGAAATGGACATTTCATCATCATTACTGAAACGCAAGCATACCTCTTAAAATGCTTAAATTAATCAAGAAGTTTTCAGATCAGACAATTTCTATAAGAAATTCAGAGTACGTCACGCCATAGACAACAATTCCCCGCAATTTAATATTGTCTACAACTGTTAACCAAAATTACAACAACGTTCTATAGGAAAGTTAGAAAGAGAAACGTAAGCATTTCTTTACTTTTACTTAATAAGAATAGTTTTTTTTATTTTTGACAAAAGAGTCCGAGCATTTTTTTAAGGAATAAAAATTTTTTATTCTGATTCAAGTACTTACAAAATCACAACATAAACCTGAACACAAAAGGGCGGGGGATTCGATTAAGTACTCGTTTAATATTACTTTTAAGTGCATATAAGAAGCGAGTTTTACAAAATTTGTGAATAATAAGTGAAGGGTAAATTGTGAATCCTATGAAATGTGCATGTAAAAAAATTGTTTGACCTACCTAAAAACGAAGATTCATACAAACACATAAATTTCAATATTGATGTTCTAAAATGAGCTGCTATATGACGGAGCATGTTAAGATATAAGTTCCGTATCTGTTGAATATAGAAACATTAACGAGTTTGAGCTACTCTTATTAATTAAGGTTGATATTTTAGAATGAAATCTCAAATCTTAATACTTACTTAATATAGTCACTACTTACCAATTATCTAAATTATAAAAATCAACAAGAGAATTTTGGTACTTTATACAAAGGTTTTTTGCCGTCGCAAACAAAAAGGGAAAAAAAAAAAAAAGAGAGAGAGAAGAAGAAGAAGAGAAAAGATGAAAGATTTTTTCTTGTTTTGACGATCAAATAGACAATTTCTATAATGAATGAATACTCAAGTGCTACAACATACAAGTTTAGGGATCTAAGTGCAATAAAATTAAGTTAAGGACCTACTTACTTTATTTCCAATACGTTACACTATAACAGTAAGTTTTTTGAATTTTCACACACAAAACAAGATGAGACACGCGTTCAAGAAGGGTAAAATATGTAGCTCATGAATAATCTGAAGAAGGGTCCACATACTGCGAGAATTATGCACTATTTCAAGTAGAATTATAAAACTAATCACGTTTTTAACAAAGTAAAGTGATAACTTTGGTCTTACAGCGAATCATTACCTTTAAATGTAACGTTCGTGTTCAGAGTCCTCAATGATGAGACGGTTAGTGCAGTCACAAGATTAGAACTCGATTTGCCAGATAGATGCATTATCACATTCTAACAAAAAAAGTAATAAAGTTGTCGACTGCATTGAAAACAACGACAACATTAATTTCAACACGTGTAATAACTCAATTGCTTCGACATTTATTCTAATTTTATAAAATACTCAAATATGGTAAGTCATAAGAGGAAGTATAATGCATGTACACTTGAGTCCAAAGTCCACCTTATTAGTAATGTGGTCATTTGATTCCATCACTAAACAATGTTTATCTGGTGTGGGTATATTTCCAAAAAAAAATTCCAAGAAAATAAGTTGTAAAGTAAGTAAAATTCAGAAAGTTATTTATACTAATAGCAATCCATCATAAGTAACTTTTTTTGTTTATTATTTAAAAGTAAAAAATAACATATTTATTTGATTTTTTAATTATTGTTTTAAAATGCATTAAGCGAAGGCATAATTATGTGGTAAAATCTAGTTTCAAGCTTTTGACAAATATAACCATTAAAAAAAAGTAAAGCGTGATTAGACAGTAAGATCAAATTTTAATATAGATTAAACTTATGCGAGCCTTTTAGGACAACAAATTTAACAATAGGTGGGACCCACGCTTTTATAAATGAAAATTTCTTTAAGGTCCTTAAGGTAAGGCAATTTGTTATGATGAAGCAACATTTTTGGCTCATGGTATGTTGGTTCGTTCCTAAGCCAGTGAATTATCCTCTCCATCTACAATTTTTTGCCACCCTCCTTCCTGTGTACTACCTCTCCCCACCCCACCCCACCTCTTCCACTATTTATACTATCAGGCTGCACACAAAAACTCAGTAGTAAATAAGTTTCTAATTTACTTTTCTCTTTTGCTCAAGCTAGCCATGTCTGAAGGAGGAAATGGAAACGAGAGATTCTTATGGGATGATGATCAGTTATGGGATTTTCAAATTCCAGGCAACACAGAAGTAATTACTAACCAACATTTGGATAGGAGGATGATGGATATCATCAATGTAAATAGCCCGGATGATGAAATGGCGAAAGATGTTCAAGTGCCAACTTCAATGCCACCGCCACCGACAAAGCAGTCAGCCGCCGCAGGGAAGAAAAGGAAAGCTGCAGGTGGTGCTGATAAAGGTAAGGGGAAAAAAGTTGTCGGTGAATCTGATCATGAAATGCATATTCTGACGGAGAGAGAGAGGAGGAAGAAGATGAGGGATATGTTTGCCTGTCTTCATGCTTTGCTACCTCAACTTCCTGCAAAGGTAAGTTCATAAGATTTTCCAAATAGAGTAAAAGCTCATATATATGTGTATACGGTGTCCTTGTTGAAGCTAGGGTATCCCGCATCTACATATATGTGTGTATGTCTCTCTCAGTGTATAGAGAGAGTTTTGCCAAAAAATTGTTTTTTCAATCTCTAAAAAAGTAGCTTTTCTGGCCCTGAAAACATAACAAGAGGACCCTTTTCAGTTTTAATAATATTCCTGACTATGGTTGTCTCTATATACAGTAGGTTTTAAAAGAAAATCTTCCGATTCAAGTCATTTTCAGATCAAACCTGGTTCTTTGTCAAAATCAAGATTCCAACTTTAGATTTTTTTTTTTTATAAAGATTTTGAGCTTTTCTTCTATAAGATTTAAGGATGCAGTCATTTTTATAACCTTAAACAGGTAACCATTTCTATGATTTGTCAAAATCAAGAATATATCCAATTGTAAAATGATTGAACTAGTAAAAAAGTTGGAGTTGTTTTTCTTAATTAATTAAGAGAAAAAATACTTATTTTTGGTTAACCATGGTCCAAAATGTTCCATCTTTAATTGTGATTAATTAAGGATACATTAATTGTGATTAATTACATTTTGTCCCTTGTTATATATGCAGGCTGACAAGTCCACCATTGTTGATGAAGCAGTGTCCTACATCGGATCACTGCAAGAAACACTTGAGAAACTGCAGAAAAAGAAATTCGACAGGATCCGTGGGATGACTAATTCCATTTTCGCCCCGAAACTGGCAACGGAATCAAGGGAGGCATTTTTAGCCGAACAAGGCGCAAGTACCTCGACTGCTATTGCTATTCCTCTGGTTCCTAAATTTCCAACTACAACCAATTTTCTGACATATACTTCTCCAAACGTTGTCCTAAACACATTTGGCGAAGATGCCCATATCAACATTTGTGCAGCTAAAAAACCAGGGCTGTTCACTGCCATTTGCTATGTTTTGGAGAAGTACAGATTGCAAGTGGTTTCTGCCCAAGTTTCGTCTAATCAATGCAGAAGCACGTATCTGATTCACACCCATGTAAGTTCATCGTGTTAATTTCTATCAACACACAGAACACATACCGTATGTGAATTTTATGTACTAAAGTTTGGCGGTTTCAAAACTAGGGTTTTGTTCAATAGTGGAAAACATGAGTCTGGCGAAGCTTTTTGGCTGATTATTGCTGGTGATTTAAGAAAATAATGATTAAGCTCCACTTAACCATGGTTAGCTTTCAAGCCACACACGATATGTGCATCTCAGAGAAGACAAGATATACTGAGTTCACGTCTCAACAAATGAACTCATCCACGAGGGAGGAGTCGTGTTGAAGACAGATTAAATATACAAACTTGTCCCATCTCTATAACACAACAAATAAATTTTTTGATGAAATTTTTTCCATTCAGTGGAAGAATTGGAGTTAAAAATTAATGTATTTCAAGAATATTATCCAATAATTAATTGTTTTTTCTGACTCTTAGTTACTTATTTTTGTGCTAGGCAAATGGAGCATCTGAGCATTTCCCTGTGGCAATTCCAGTGGAAGAAATCTACAAGCAAGCTGCAGCAGAGATAATGCGATGGGTTAATTCCTGATTATGCTGATGAAATTTCAAGGAAGACAGATGGCAGTGATAAAATTTTCCTGTCTTTATTTTTAGTAGAGAATTATATAGTAATTAATCCTTTTCAGTTGCAAAGACTTTTATTCTATGCTTTCTTAAGTTGTATTGCTACAAAGTCAAACATTTATAATGTTAATTAGCATCCATACAGTAGTTATAAAATATAATTCTCTATTTTACAATCAATCATACACTGGTTATTGTAGGGATTTAAATTCTTTTGTCTTTCATGCTTTCAGCAATAATGTATTGTCCCATGAAGCTAAATATCCAAAATACGAAAGAAAGAGGTGTTTTCACGACTCTATCATCCAATCAATTCTGTTCAGAATTACCTTTTCAAGATTGATGACTGTGGTGAAAATTAAGAACTCCAACACAGTCGATGAGCGTGGCCAAGTCACCAACGTTTGGGTATTAATCAACTAAAAGAGAAGAAAAATGCAGGTACATATAAACTAGTTTTATCGGTCCTCTTAATTGTACTAGAGAATAATGTTATCTATAATTTATTGGTGTGTTCATGGACATAGGCACATTTAGGAATCACATTAAATTTGATGTTTTTACTTATTTGTTATTGTTGTGGTTCCGTGTGCCTATTAACACGAACGTGAAACATAAATTTTTTTATTACCCTAATTGTCCACCTCACCTCATAAGTGACGTTTTACGCATCTCATGCACGAGCAAAATAATATTCTCAAATTTGAAAACACAAAATATTTATTGAAAATGAGAATGACCTATAAAAATAAGCAATCATGCTACAATTACATTAAGTTTAACATCAAATTTGACATTGTGTTATGTGGCGCCATTACACTGGACAGTTTAAAAATAAAACATAGTTTCTCGCTCATTCATTTTTGAATTTCCAACCAATGTCAAACTTCATGTACGACATAAAGTGTACACAAAGCATTATTCAAAAACAAGACATTGACATGAATAAAAAATTATTATAATCCTTAAAAAAAATGGTGGCTATTTTTTTTTTTTTAAAAAATTGTTATAATTTATTATAATCATATTTTAATTACAATTAAAAAATTCGTTACATTCTATATTCTAATAGTTGATGAGTAAAGTGTGTTATATAGCTTGGTAGGGTGTTTGAGGTCTTGGGGCTGCTGGCCTTCTTAGCACGTCTTCATAAATTTAGAATAGGGTAGACACAAAAACCTCCAATCGAAGCCATGATTTTGAAAGCATTGGATTGAAATTCCATGGTTTAAATTTCGATCTTTTCAAAATCAAGTCAAACCATTTTGAAATGATTCGATTTAAATTTTGATAGTTAATTACCACTTGAAGCAAACCAAATTATTCTTAAATTTTTTTGTTACTCAAGATATCGATTTATAATTGGCTAATTAGCACAAAACGTCCTCACTTTTTAATGATTTTGTACAAAACATTCATGCCTTTCATTTTTTGGCAATTTTCCTTCACTTTCACTTTTCATTGTGGAAAGGCCCAAATGATCCTTCTATCCACATACCGTCAAATGCACTGTTAACTCAACAAAGCCTAATTAACACAAAAGGTCCACACCTTTCAATATTTTGATACAAAACGTCCCTTTTTCTTTTTGGTAATTTTACCCTCACGTTTACCTTTCATTGCGGAAAAGTTCCTTTCCATCCATACACCGTCAAATACTCCATTAACTCAACAAAAAATGTAAATTTTCTTTTCAAAAACCAAGGGTAATATAGTTTTACCCAATTTTTCCAATGGCCTTCTTCCCTCCTTCAAAGTTAACCGTTCAAAACTAAAAGTAATATGAAAATAATTTATACAATCATTCCATTAAATAAATAAGAAATAATGTAAAGAACACTGTATTTCATCTCAACAAGAACAATTTACTCATAAAATTTGGAACAGTTAAAGATTGAATATGTGATCGATAAATTAGAGATGTTCTTCCCCATTTTGTACTTATTAAGGGCGTAAATAAGGGTAAGAAATAATAATAATGGCAAATGTGATGCTGTAACTAACTCATCAGATTTCAATGGTGAATGACCCATCACATATGAATGGAGAAGAAAAATTGGACACGTTCTTTTCTTTTTAGCATGAAATTGAACTTGTGATAACTATCCCTATCTACTAATACGTTTTTCATGATAGAACCCTATCTTTTAATATATTTTTTGAAAAACGTCCCTACCTTTAAAACTAAGTTGTGTAAAACATTCGTACCTTTGTAAAACAAAAGGTAAGGACGTTTTATACAAAATATTGAAATGTGGGGACATTTTGTGCTAATTAGCATTTTTGTTGAGTTAACGGAGTGGTGATGGGTGGATGGAACGACATTTTCAGTAATGATGGTGAAAGTGAAGGTGAATTTGTAAAAAATTAAAGATATGAACGTATTGCACAAAAATATTGAAAATTGTGGACATTTTGTGCTAATTAACCTTTATAATTCGATAAATTTGCTTGCTAGTCAACTTAAATAAAATCTTTAGGGAAATAATAATTTATTTATGGTAGTATATTTTTTGTCTAAAGAAAATTGCAAGCTTAAGTATTGTGTTTGAACATTGTATTAATTTATTGATTTAAGCTTATATTGAGAAAAAAAATATTAGTTTTGTAACAATCATGTTTAGAACGTTTCAATTCAAGTGTTATCAATTTCAAATCAATATTATTACTTTTTTACTTGTTTGAAAGATGTTATTTTATATTGCTAAAACCGTAAAACCGAATCAAAATATTACATGGTGTCTAGCCTAGCCCACCAACATTGTGGTTTTAACTCTTTAAAAGGGAACGGGCACCCAAGCCTAAGTAGGTCTAGCTTGCAAAGTCAACAAGTGGGCCGGCCCACCTCACAACTAAGGTCCGGCCCAATATAATATTCTTAAAAGGTTAAAAATCTCATGTGAAATATTGTTCAATAAACATACGTTAAAGGGTTATTATTTGGGTTTTTAGAGCATTGTGCATTATGTGGAGCAAGAAAAGGGAAAAATCTAAAGCCCATGTGAGATTCCAATTCCATAATACAATTCTATAAGCATCGAGTATCACACACTCTCCTCTCACCTTTAATCTCTAATGAACATAATTGCTATACTTTATTCACAATTGTTAATCATATGCCATTATTCCTAATGGACCCTTTTGTACGCACACGGACCATTATTATGGATCGTCAATGGTCAAACGATATTGATCATCAATTAATCTATGTGGTGCTTCATGGTCCTTGGGACCTTGTTCATCTTTGCGAGGACCACCACCATCAAAATCTTGAAAGATCATTTATCCGTTTTGATCCACAAACGTGAAGAGAGATACTATGGCTCGAAAAATTGTCAAAGAACCAAAACAAACAAAGAGTTAGAGAACTTTGGACGAGAACAAATGATAAGCATCCATTAACGGACTGGTCACAAGGACTCGACGCATTAAAAGATGCCTATTGAAAATAAAAATTTCATTAACTAAGATAGTTTAACAATATAATTTTTAATTCATGAACGTGTAAATTATTGTGACTTATAAATTATGTGATTGTAATTTTGTATGATGTTTGATTGTAACATGATTTATATGTCACATGTTAATTTGATTTAGAGAGGATTATGACTTAATTTGTTTTATTGTAACTTTTATACCTAAGAATTTATTACCTGTGACCTATTAATTTGTGTTCATGACACATTACATTATATAAGTGTAACCTATGAATTCGTGTGACTGTGACCAATTATGTTATCTTATTATGATCTGAGCATATCTATTGATGTGAAGAAAAAAAAATAATGCTAACGAAATTAAAATTTGAAAAACATGATTTCAGATAATTTTCTCTATTGAAAATCCAATTAGAATATTTTAATTTTTTCACTAAAAATTTACTTAAAAATTTGTGGATAATATTAAAGTTTGACTCAAAAAGTAACTTTTTAGGAAAAACACAAACAAAAAAAAAAAAAAAAAAACAGATGCAATTTGGTTAAAATAAAAGAGAAAAGTAAAAGATTAATTGATATTGAAATTTCCCTTTTCTTTCAACAAAAAATAAATTTCAGCAAAAAATCTTACGTACAAAAATACATGCATAAGCAGAGTTGTTCGTATATACTATTCCTTTCTTAACGGTTTTCCTCGTTTTACTTGGACGAGAAAACCTGGATTTGATAAACAAAACAATCAGAACGGTACGACGTCGTCTGCGCAAGCAAAATCATCGGAGTTTGCAATTGAATCCTCCGGCCATGAGTTACGAAGCAATTTCAACAGCATTTGGGCTTTTCGTTTTGCTCTCTCTGTGCAATCGCTTTGAACGAGTAATAGCAGCTGAGTAAACACGCCGGCAGACACCGCCTCCCGCTGAGCCTCCTCGGATGCCGAGCATATAGAGAGAAGCGCACCAGCAGCATATTCCGTTGCACGGTCGGAGATTTTCAGAATGATTCTTACTAGGAGTGGCACTGTTAACGCGTGAGCAGCGAAGGATGCGCAGCCGGATGATATCCGGCAGAGTAGTTCCACTGTCGCTAGTGCCCTCTCCGCGTCACATTTCTCGAACTCCACCAGCCTGTCAATCAGCGCCGGCACCGAACCGGCTGTAACAGCCTTGTTACGATGTTGCTTCGCAAGGCACAAAGCGAACAAGGCCCTGATACTGATCTTCAAAGCCCTCGCATTCGCCAGTGGACAATTCAAAATTCCGACAATTCCTTCGAATATTCCATCAACATTGCTGATTTGTGCTCTGAGCTCCGCGTCTCTTATTCCCGCCGCAACAATCTCTATCAAAGCAGCCGAGTTGACTCGGATATCAATATTTGAATGGAATAGTAATTTCACCAGGTATCCAACTCGATCCGAAACGCTAGCCACGTACAAGCACTCTGCCTCAGAGAGTGAAATCATAGACAAAATCGCAAGCGATTCGTGATTCAACTCGGACGTGTTGGAACTGACATCTGAGAACACAATGGAAAGAAGAATCTCACGTGCATTATTCGCAACAATTACAGCTCGATTCTTATCCGAGTCACAAGCAAGACCTCTGAGTTTCATCAAAGCACTGAGTCTCAAATTGAAAGAAGCCGATTCAGATGAACCCTGATTCAACAACATCCGGACCACACATGGGTCAGCGGGTTGTTTCGGAGTTGGGATCCGCTCCACTCCAAATGACCGGTTCGCAACACACCAATCCTGAATTAGCCGTCTGAGAGTGTGATTTGGAATAAGACTAAAATCTAAAAGAGGCGCGCGGGTGACCGGGCACGTAATATTCCCAGTGGCCACCCACGACTCTATGCTGGAACGGTCGTACGTCTGACCGGTACAAACAGTCACCGGATCACTCATCAGCTCTAAAGAAATCGGGCACCGGAAGTGATACGGAATCTGTACACCAACATCCAATGGCTCTAAACTCCCAGGCATGTTAAATCCTTCCTGTCCCTTTTCCCCCAGTTTTGCTGTGTGTGTGTGTGTGTGTATATTTTATATATTTGGCTGATTAGTATTAATATATAAGAAAACAAAGAAAGACTGCAAATTCTCTTTCAATTTGTTAGGGGATGAGAGGGACATAGCCAACAGAGGCTGTAGGTTTTCTTCTATCCCCGCACGTGTATTTATTAGCCGTGGAATTTAACCATGGGGGTTGCGGATGGGACTTTTGGTCAAAGGAAATGTGGAGGGGTCCATTTCCATGCTTAAATCTAACTCATGTTTACATCAGTGGGAATTAATGGTCCTGATTGTTTATTACTGTTTAAGGTTGATTCTACCTAAATGATTAGGTATTTAGGTGTAGTCTTTTTTGTCGACTGTTGTATTCCACTCCTGCATCTAAAATAATGTTGATTGCTTTATTTTTCTCCCATTTGATTCAGAGCATCTTCAAGAATTTTTCTATTTTTAAAGAGCACGTTTTATTATTTAAAAAATATTTATAAATTTAAAAAATTAAAATTTTAAAGTGCTTCATCAAACTCTTTATATTTAACACTTAATTTTATTATTTAAAAAAAAAATAATTATTATTTTTCTTCATCTTTTATTTTAACTAATTTTTCTTTATATTATTTTATTCTTTTCCTCTATTGAAAATTGAAACACTTTGAATTCATTTAATTATATAAAGTGGGTTTGACTCTCCAAATTTGTAGAGTCGAACTCATTCTTTAAATTAAAATGTTAATTTAAAATGTCTCTTGCAGTTTGATTTTAAATATTGACTCTTTAAAATAGAGAACATTTAAAAAGTCTCTTGAAGATTTTTTAGTTAAAAATTAAAATTTTAGTAGATTTTAATGAAATGTATGGTAGCAAAGTCGTGAATTTTATGGAATATGTTTGATATTGTCACTTTGCGTAACTCGACCTACCACATTACCCGATGACCTCTCATGTTCTCGAGTACTAAAACATGCCCGATCTTTCTGAACAAACTTTTCCCTCGTCGATGCTTTGTTGCCCTCGAGTATATAGAAATATGCTCGACCACCTCTTGCTCAAACTGGGACGTGGATATCCTCGGGTACAAGGAGCCGTCCTCGAGACTCTCCCTCGTACAACATCCTCGAGCAACTCATTTGAACACAACGTCCTCCTCCCCGCGAACAGAGACGTATTTTGCCAGACTTCTAGTCACGAAAGAAGTCTTATGTTACGTGAACTACAAAGGGTAAGGACTTCTTGTACCTTACAAATGCCCACTTCCAAAAGGACTCCTTGAAATAAGGACTCTCTAATGGTTCAATCCTACTAGGACTGAACTATCCAACACTATAAATATAAGGTTTTATCTCATTATTCAGGTACGCGATATACACAATTTTCAGTTTATAGTATTACCACAAATTCTCTCTCTAACTTAAGTATCGGAGGGGCAACGAGGACACACCTCGACGCCTTTGTTTCAGGTACTGGAAGATCAACGTAGTGCTCATTATCAGTCGTCAGAATTAGAATTGCTCAGGTACGATTTTTGGTAGAATCAATGTTATTATTAAATTTTTAACTGAATCGGACATGCATTTTGTTTTTAATGACTTGTTATCATATCAATTTACTATTCACTAAAATATTGACTATTCCATTGTTGGGGGTATCATTTACCGGGACCTAAAGTGGGTAAATTATTAAGATCCAACTCCTATATGCGGATGATGACCAACTCTTAGAAAAGTTTCGACCAGTTATTAGCGGAAAAAAAAAAATTCAAGATAATATGATGTTAGACCTAAATTCAAGATTGTAGTTAATGCTAAAATGATAAGAGTTCGAAAATTCTTCTTTTCTGATGGAGGGGATATCAATTCCCTTGCTCTAAAAAGGAAAATTGAGAGCATTTATAGGGAAAAAAGGCACGAGAAAGTATTTACAGCAAAGTAGAAAATATTTATGGCCATCATCCCAATGTTGCTTCCAACATAAATCCCAAAGTAGTAAGACATATGATTGTGAAAATTGCCCACCTTTTTAGGGATAGTCTCCCAATTCAACGAAAGCTGCCAAATGTAAAAGGAAAAGTGGACAGGGAGGGCATTCAAGGAAGGGGAGTTGAGAGAGAATTTAATGAACAATGGGTCGATATTACCAAATGGTTGGACGTTCAAACCTTAGATTGATAACATTTATGTTAGGGTTCTTGTTTCTACGAGAAATTCAAATCAAATCTCGTACAGATAACTATATTTGGGGCATTCTAGGCCAGATGCATTAACTGCGCCTATTAAGCTAGCTGGATGAATTTAGTCCTGATAAGCTAAGAAGATTATGTTATATCTATAAATTATGTGATATTATATGAGGTGGGAGATTCCACATCAATTGACTGGGCTTTGATTATGCCAATTGGCTTGGAACGATCAAATCAAGCAACTTTTTCTTGGCTTGGACTTGGGCTAGATTCACTAAACTATTCATCTATCTCTATTGTAATCATTCTATCCCGTTCTGATAGTTGACTTGATCGTTGGAATTCAGATGGTTACTGGATCTTTTTATGGGACAATGTCCTTTGCACCTTGATGGTGTATTCCAACATGCAAGTGATGCCTCGGTGATGGTGGTTGGGATTCTGGTGACAACTCAATCGGACAAATTTTGAGTCAATAGATTATATAAAATATTTTCTATGCAAAGAAAAAGAAATTATGTGATAGATGTTAGAGGTGTAAACCGTTTACAAGTCTTATGTTCATTTCAAGATTACATCCCATGGGGCCGACACATTTTTACCCGAGCTCAACTATAGAAGCAGCTTGTTCCACGACAAGGTCTTACATGGACTTAATCATAATTTAAGCTATTTGATTTAAAACCTACATCTGGAATTTAATGGGGAGCAGTCAAGGTGAAGGATGAATGGTATGTACGAGGGCCAGGTTGTCTTTCCATTACAACCTTAATAATCAAGCCAGAAAATCTTCAGTATCTATCTTGGATAGCACTACATATACATGAGTGGGGTGGGTGGCGTGGGTGGGGTTCTTGAAAAGTGGGACCCTTACTCAAAATGTTGAATAAGTAGGTCCTTCGACGGTGGACCCCTTTAACGTGTCTTGCAATTGCATCACACAATTGGAACAGAGAAAATATGTTTTTGTCCATCACACGCTACCCTTCACTCTGATTTGAGGAGGATATCATCAATGATTTATGTTCGATAAAGATTGAGCATACAAGTCAATGTGTCTGAACTTTGAGTTAAATCAATCCCATTGCATAGAGGAAAAGGTTAATCCCCGGTTTGATTGGGGAAAAAAAAAATCAATTTTTAAGTAAATTTTGATTTAAGTTCGTAAAATGTGTTGTGAAAAAAGTTGATAAAAGTTGTGAGTCTCATAAAATGTGATTAAAAATAAATTAAAAAATAGAATTTTAAATAATGAGGGCCAAACGGTAAAACATCTTGTACACATTAATATCATCTCCTACAATGATGGTCACACTTCTAAATTAGCATACCACGTAAGTCATAATTTACACAAATGGGGAAGGCCCGACCTAATTATTACATATAAAGAAACTCCTCGTAAAGCTAATAAGACTCGTGTAAAGCTACTCGTATAGTAAATTTACAAGTTCTAATTTATAATATTCATTATTAAGAATCAAAATAATGATAGACAAACATAAGCAGAACACGACATCATAAATAATAAACCTAACCTTAAATTAAATTGTAAAATTAATTGTCATGTCTACTTTAGAATTCTCTATATATTTATTAGGATTCCCATATCAGCATTACAGTTTAAAGGGAGGAAGCCAGCCTAGCTGGCTTGTGGATTCGGCCTATAAAATTTGCGAATAATTGAGTCTACTTTATACTTGATATGGCCATTTGCACATTCGACAATATCTATATATCTATTTGTAAATCCAATGTGGTCCATAAAATGTGACGTTTTCCAACTTTATTGGGGAATTAAATTACAATAATTCTTTTATGTGATTTTGGTCGGCCTTCGCGTTGCAAAATGACACATAGGTTTGTGGATTGGATTCACTTGCAAATTTTGGAAAAGTTGATTTGATTTTGTTGAAGGGATATGTATTTGTTTAGGATAATCACCTTGATTCTAGCAAGGTTTTGTAGCTAATTGTCAAGTGATGGTGAGAAAGACGAAATCCCTTTGCTTGTTTATAGCCTGGTTTGATTAAAAAATTAATTTTTTTTTAGTCTATTTAGATAAAAATTGATGAAATGTGTGGTTGAAAATAGGGCTGGACAAAAATTTCGAACCGAACCGAGCGGTTCTTCATAAGTGAAATGCCCGAACGAGTATTTGAATCGAGAACCGACGGGTTCGGTTCTGTAATAAGAACCGAATTTTTTTAATTTTTATATATGGGATAAATCAATTTTTTTAATTTTTTTAAATAAATTAGTAAAGATAAAGTTTGCATTGAAGAAACTGTGTTCTATGAGGGGCATTGAGACATGTAATAAAATATATATTATGTTTTTTCTTATTAAATCTTATTAGTTGAACAATTTTTAATTTATTTATATTTGTTAATTGTGATTTTTCAATTTTTCTTGTAGAGTTTCTTAGTATCTAGTATGGCAAATCAAGCAATTGATGGTTAAATCAAATAGTTGGTAAGTAAGTACTATTGTATTAGCAATATTTTAAAATATTTTATCTCTATGAGTTTATGACTTCTAATTTATAAGAATCGCCGATATTTTAGTATTACTAATTTACTATTTATTTTTTGTTATTTGTGTATATTGATAAATTAATCTTATTGGCCAGCTTGTTATTCATATGTTATTAAATTAGAATACGTTAATTTGCAAAAACTAAGATTGAACATGTCAGATTGTAGTGTTGTTATAAATGTTTTAAAATTTAATTATAGTATGGAACCGAACAGAATCAAACCAAATCGAATCGAATAGAATCAAACCCGAACTGTTCCAAAAGTATATTTGGATCCGACGGTTCCGTTTACTAACTACCCGAAAATTTTCGATTCGATTCTCTTCAGAACTGAACAGGATCGTGCCTAAACCCAATTAAAAAGTTTATTCAACCCTTATTTTATGGGGATTAAAATAAGATTTTTAATAGATTTTGATAAAATTTGCTAAAATGTATTGTTAAAAAATTGTGGATCTCATAAAAATGTGTTGTTAGAATGAATTATTGACTTTAATTTAGAGTAAAATTTAATTTTCACCAAACATGGGCTAAAAGTGTAAATCCCAAAAAAATATGTAGTTGCAAATGAATTTGGAGAAAATGAGTTCTAAGAAATGAGGGCCAAATAGGGATAAAATGTGTGATTAAAAATGAGTTTAGGAGAAGAATGAGTTTTAAAAAAATTGGGAGCCAAACATGGATAAAATGTGGGATTGAAAATTAGTTTAGGAGAGGAATGAATTTTAAAAAAATTGCAACCAAACATGGATTTAATACCATGCATTAAATCTTCTTGGATTAACAATTCTGTTAGAGTGTGTTTGATTGACATGGAAAATATCACTTAGAAAAGAAAATATTTTTCTTATTTTGAGGAAAACAAAAATCTGCTCCCCCCAAAGAAAATATTTTCCTTAAAAGCAAAAAAATTTAGGCATGTTTTCAAAAGTTGAAAAATATTTTCAATGGAAAAAAAATAGCAATCAAACACTCCAAAGTAGGAATTTGGGTGAAAAACTGATATTTTCCATGAAAAATAAATGCAATCAAACACATCCTTAGAGTAGACAAGGATTTGCTAATCAGCAACTAAACCTCATGAAGCCAAATGAAAGCAGTAAAAAAGTAAAATGAGGAAATAATATGAATTCAAAATTTGTATCCTTCCCAATTTAACAATCCCATTTATATGAATGACGAAAAGCACTACGTCTGCGAGACTGCTACACTCCAACTTTTACAGTATTATTATGAGCCAAGTGTTACACTAGACACCAATATTCAATCTGCCTCATCTTTACAATTTGCAAATGCAAAAGAACTTGACAGTTGACACCAATTTCACAGTTCCCATTCTCTAATGTACTTCCTTTTAAGGTATTGAAACGAACTAGCTTGATATGGGATCTAAATTTACCGTGACAAGATGACAGTAAGAAACAAACCAGCCAACCACTGCAGTTTAAAGGGTCTTCTATCAAATATTGCAAAGCTGGTTTCATTAGCTGTAGTTGCACTAGGGGCAGGGCTTGCCTTGGGTAGCTCGCATGCTTCAAACTTCATGTTTTCCTGCACGTCGTTATTGTAGATATTTAAAGTGACAGTCTATTTAGACTAAAAATAGTGTTAGTACTGAAATCAGTGAGTTTCAAACACAGAAAAAGTCTTTAAGAGAAATTTTATACCTTGCAAGAGGCAATGGTTTTACAACCACAGACTAGGTGACCATTTGCCATATCTACGGCTTCAGGCGCTCCTCCTCCATCACTTCTCTGCGTGGTTTATGTATCAAAAATTCATGCAAACTTGAAAAACAGCAGATTTTAGTTGATCTGTATAACTATAACATTCTTAAACAAAAAAAATTACCTTGTAAAAATCAACAGCAATGAAATTGGGCCATCTTTTTCCAGCTGCTTCATAACAAGTGTTCATCATGCTAATTAATGGGGCTGAATTATGTTTGCAGGAAGTGGCCTCAACTGGGTTATCGGGAAAATAGTTCATCAAGACTAGCGACCTTGTTTTTGTGTTCATGCTAGATGATTCTGCTCGGTTGGGACATGATCCAGCTATCATTCCACCATTGCCATCTGCAGGTTCAGAACCCAACTTCTGAGTGAAAATTTTCTATTCAGAAATATCATCGAAGATCTTAATCTAGAAAAGGCAGCTCACATTGATTTTCTACCAAGTATTTCCATTCGTATGCAATGCCTTCTGAAGATTCCTTGGAGCTTTTAGAAGTGAAGACTACTAATCGCTGATTCTGCCTGATCATATCATCAACCGTGGGCCATTCTCCACCATTTTTTGGCATCCGAGCTGCTGGAAATAAGAATTTACTCAAGCCAGAGGCATTGAACACCCTCGTTAGGCCATTAGGAGATGTAACATAATCTTCAATGATAATGGTGATAACTTCAAAAGTGTTTGCTTCTAGAAACACTTGAATCTCTTTCAAAACATTTATGGCAGGTTGCTGGCAATCACAATTTAGTAGATTAGCTTCAAAGAATACAAACAGTTAACTAATCGTCAGTGCATCTGACAAAGACAGAAGTATAAAAATCAGCTTAGATATAGCTTATATTTTCAAATACAAAACACTATGAAGTAGGATTGGGGAAAATCTGATCTAGCTGCTATGATGACATCTGAAACTTGTAGGAAAACATGCTGTGTATGCTCGATTACTCAGTCATCTAGGTACCAATAAGGAAAAAAGTAATTTTACCATCACTACGTGATACCATATTGACCTCATATACTTACAAAAGCTGTATAGTTGTAGCATTTGCCGCCAAAGGAGTGGCATAACCAGATATCATTGTTAAAGTCATACATATCAAGCATCAACCCTCTAACACCATTCTGCAACACAGATGTATCCAGAAAAGCTACTCAAATATCAATGATTCATTGTATATGAAACCTCTTAGGAATCTTTCAACTAGTATAAAACAAATGTTCTCAAACAAAAATTAGATGCATAATGAACATTACAACAATAAATTAACATGTGTTACATAATTTATGACAAATCAACAACTGCATAATATCCACCCAAGTTCAAAATTTTGTCTTAGAACAATTATGTAAGCTGTTCTCATGAACAGGATCTACTGCAGCACAAAATATCAGAAGAAATTCAGATAGAAGTAAATAATCTGGACAGTAAACTTATAATTTACAAAGAGGTTTTAATTGTGTTAATATTGCTTCCCCCTTCCCCCCACCCCTGGTGCTAGGACAGATAGTTCATCCTGATCATACCATTATATAGGAAATAAAGCTCTTAAATACCTAATTTGCACCAATTGGCACCATCAGCTATCGGGATTGATATTCATTTCGTTTCCATCATTTTCGCATGGTCAAGTCAACTCAAGCTTTAGAAACCAATGCGTAGAAGTTCATTGATATCTTCTTTATATAAAGCAAACCAACTTCTTCATCTGCAAATAATTCTTGATATGAAAACACAGAGCCTTGGGGATTTTTTTTTATTTTTTATTTTTGGCTATAATGAAGAATTGTAAGTATATGTAGAATTATTAAAAGATGAGATCAATTCAAAAGAACTTTTAATTTGATATGTTTTAATTTTTGGCAAATTAAATGGCTTCGTGTTCTAGGGCCCTCCACATTCTTGTACATAATATTCTTTAATTAGGAATTGAGCATATTTGAAATATCAGAAGCCAAGAGTAGGCTGTCAACATGAGTTGGGAATAGAAACAGCCGGACAGGGAACAGAGGAGAGGGGAGGACTGGCAATGGTGATGGAGGGGTGGCGGATGGGGAATGACGATGACATGGGAGTGCAGCTGGGGAGTGGAGTGCGTGGGGAACAATATCATCATTTTTCTTTTGCCTTTTAGTTAGAGAGATTATTGCATTGCCTATTATATCCTGAAACATTGTTCAACTTGACACAAACGACTCTGTGGACCTAGTTGCTAAAACAATTGTAGATCAGATATTCATTTGCCAAAATAAATTGAATGGGAACCTAAATGCTCATTTAGGCATAAAATGGAGTGTATAGATGTAAGTTTCCCAATAAAAAATATTATCATTGCTTGTTCCATCAAATAAATCTGCTTATGATTGCTTGGAAGAAGAATTAAATCAAAACTTATGGTTCTTCCAATTAAAGATTCGTCCCTTTGCTTTCCAAATTTCCAATTTAACTCTCTAATTGTTTACCTAAAACATTTTACTTTCACAGAATAAAGCCAATGGTTTAAGTGCCAAATTGCCATCACCAGAAAATTATCATATGCAGCCCATTCGCTAGTAATAGTTAATAACTAGAAGCATTATAATAATAACATTGCCATCAGCGTGACAGCTAAAGATAAAACATCAATAATGAACATCCACATTTTCTATAGAATATCCTGCAAAAATTAAGCCACGCGCAAGGATATTTCTGTCTTTGGACCAGGCCAAAGCTTCATTTTTTAGAGTATTTTTAAAAGTCTTTCTAAAGATAAGATACTCTTTATTTTATAGACTGAATATCTAAAAATAAAATTCAAAAAAACTCTATATTTTAACTTTTTTAAAATGGAGAGTTGGTTCGACTATCCACATTCTCTCTGTTCTTACTTTATAATGACTGAATTTAATAAATTATAAATTTGACATGTGAAAAAATATATTAAATAGTTAGTATTATTGGAGTGTATAAAAAAAATTATTATATAAATTTAATATATTTAAAGATGCGTTATATACTGGAGATGCTCTTATTAAGGCAAACAAACGTTAATGGTTTAAATAATTTCCGGTGTCAACAAACATTCATCCGTCATTGTGGAAGCAGGAAAACAAATTTACAGAGAGCTAGATGCCCCTAACCACCTCAAAAACCCTATCTACTGATGCACATAAAATAAGTAGAAAAATATAGAATGGATATATAGATAGATAGATAGATTTAGATACAGAGAGAACAAGAGGGAAATACGTTGAGCTGACTGGTAATGGAGTCCTGCTGGTTCTCTGGAGATAAAATCACGCTTCCGGTTGCCGACCTTGCCCCTAATTTAGCAAACGCATTGTGCGTTGTTAGCCAGGTGTACCGATTAAAAGGCAAGCTTTTCACCTGTATTCGATCAGGTCAAAATTAATCATTGAAAACCCAAAAAAGTCCAAACACAATCAAATTCAAAAGGTAAAAGATTTTATAGGCATATCAATGCATATACATCGGCAAACCTTAGAGAGAGGATTGATAGGTTGAATTCGAGTGCAGCGCGGTCTGACATTGTTATTGGCGAAGCATGTTTCGCAGTGCAACCCTGTGCCACAGTTACTGTTCTGGATGCAAGTTTCACCTTGCTGTAACCCAACGCAAAAAAATTCGATTATACAGTAAGTGAAATTTGAGATCAACACACACTTGTATCAGTATGTGTTTTGCAATGTACTAAATAGAAACATGATAACATAAAACCTTAAGAGCTGTGGAGTAACCAATGAGCATATTCGAACAAAATAGAGTGAAAATATAGAAATTCATAGTGAAACAATAATCTGCAATAAGCAAAATAATCGTTAGGGTTTGAAGAACTCAGATTTTGCATAATTTCACCTCAATAACAGATTTATACATCCATAACATTTTACATTACATACAAATACGCATATATCCGTGCACTTGATTGTGCGTGTGGGAATTGTTCATTACTTGATTGCTGGTATGGAGTACCTGGAGCATCAATTTAGGTTGATTTCTCTCTCTAAATGGAGTGGAATTTGCAAATTTTGAGATTTACTGCAGAAGAGAGACCTGAGCAATGTGGAGTCTGGGCATTTACTATCCACAACTAACTGTTTAATCCGCGCGCTGATCTTAAGTCCGTCTCTCGCCGATTAGCGCATGTTTGGCAAAGGGCACAACTGCTTTATTTTTAGAAAGTTTTTAATTACTTAGACCATATTTGATTGACACATTTGTCATGAAAAATGTCACATTCGAGAAAATATTTTTCACTTTGATCATTTGATTGCAACGTGGAAATGGAAAATATTTTTCAAGGAACAACCACTTTCATATGCTTTATGTGATTTTTATTTTTCAACTTACATGAAAAATGTTCGTCTTTCCACCTTTACTATCTAACGGACCCTTATAAATCTATCAAACTCTAATATAATTATATTATCCACTATATACTTTTGCTTCTACCCACTTATTAACAACATATTTATTATGCCGCACTTTGATAGAAATTAAAATTTTAATCTAAATCAAAGTCAATAATTTTAATAATACATTTTATAGTATCCACAATTTTTTAACCATACATTTTTATCAATTTTTAACAAATCTACTAAAAATCTAATTTTAATATCCACATTCCACAAACTGGGGCTGTCTGTAATAAAAGTTTTGTTAAACATATATAAGATTTTTTATATTCAAATATATTTGGATAATTTATTCAAAAATAAGATTCTTATATAGCAGTCAAAATGAATATTTTATTTATTGTTAACTCTTCATTAGTAAAAATTTATTTATAAAAACCAAAAAAATATAATTGAATGGCATAATTATAGAGTAATGATATTTAGCCTCGCTGAGGTTGCAATCCCATTTTAAGTGGCGTTGATGTGATATCTATCATGTAGTGCTACCTAAATTGAAGTTACAATATCATTGGAACTACGTAACATTATTCATAATTATACTATAAAACCATAGTCTCCACGGAATGGTCAAAGTCTTTCAAGTTCATTATGAGAGAATGCATACTCTAAGAAGACGAGGGCAATTATCGATCTACGAAGATCTAAGGTTATGTTTGATAATCTGAAAAATGGGTGGAAAAAGAAAACTAATTCAAATTCTATGCAAAAAGTTGTGTTTGATTGAAGATTATTTCCATGAAAATTCAATTTCATCTTTGCCCCCAGATGCTCACCAATTCAAGGATTTAGTGGAAAACAAATTTCCACCAGATTATTATTACTTTTTTTTTAACACATTCTAAACTCAATGGTAAAAAAAATTATTCATTTAATTGACAATTTGCATGAAAAACGAAGCCGAATGAAGACAAAAAAATTTCAATTTTTTTTTTTTAAATTTTAGGTGAAAATTATACCAATAAAAAATTATTAATTACAATTTCATCTAAAACAAATTCTAAACAATTCAATTCTCTGCAATTCGTTTTCTTTCAACTCAAATTTCATCATTGCAATCAAACGCACCCTAAGCAAATTATCATTCTGGACAAATTGTACAAAATTAGAGGGAATGGTAATTGCTACTTATTACACCACCAACGTCCAACTTCATGGTTTTTCAAATTCAAGTGGATTTGGGGATACATCAGGATATTATTTTGAAAATGTTGATTCTTTTCGTGGTGGATTACACATTTAGGAATCATCTCTTTTGTTTTTTGTTTTCCTATCAAATGTGGTTACAGGAATTCTTTGATGTGTGCCTATTTTTGGGGTGGGGGCAGGTGGAAAAGAAGGTGAACAGTACTTTTGTCATTTGTTTAACTTTTGCTTTTTATTGGAATCCCAGCTACAATTCTTCCTAAATAAAGAGCCAATAAAACAAAAATACCTTCCATTTAAATAAATAAATAAATTGACGTTAGGCGTTCACTTATTGGATGGAAATGGACAGAAGGATGTTTTGCTCAACTAAAAGTGTAATTGATGATGGAAATGTCAAAAAATAAAAGGTAACGACGTTTTATACTATTTATCTTATCTTAAAGGGTAATTAGCACAAAATATTTGTACCTTTAAATATTATTGTGCAAAACGTTCATATCTTTCATTTTTCATTGCGAAAAATATTTTTTTCTCAATTAAAAAAATATAAAATGAAAAATATATTTAAATAGAAGAAAAAGAACAAATTATAATTATACTTTCAAACTTTAAAAAAATACAAATGATTCTAAATAAATTATTAAAAGGTGATTAGCACAAAATACCCATATTTTTCAATATTATTGTGTAAAACGTCTCTACCTTTTAATTTTGACATTGTCACCATTATTTTCATATTTCATTGCTAAAATCATAATTTTCATCCATTTTCTTGATAAAAAGATGTTAAATGACGAATATACCATTCTATTTAAATAAAAAAATAAAAAAATTACAACTATACTCCCAATTTTTTTTAAAAAAAATACAAATAAATAATAATGAAAGTTACTTTTTAAATTATTTATTTAAAATTTATTTGTAATTTTTTGAAAAATTTTGGAGTATAATTGCAATTTATTTTTTGATTTTTTATTTAAATAAGACGGTATATTTGTTATTTTATAACTTTTAATTGAGAAAATAGATGAAAATGATGATTTTCGCAATGTAATGTGAAAATAATGGTGAAAATGTCAAAAAAAAAATGTATGAATATTTTGTACAATAACATGAAAATGTATGGATCTTTTTTGCTAATTATTGTTTTAATAATTTATTTGGACTTATTTGTAGTTATAAAAAAATTTAAGAGTATAATTGCAATTTATTTATTTTTTGATTTATATTAAGTATGAGAGTATATTTGTTATTTTATTTTATTTTTTTTATTAAAAAAAGATAAAAAAAAGGATGAAAATATTAAAAAATTAGAAGATGATAATACTTTGCTTGAAAGGTTGGACATTTTGTTCTAATCACCCTCATTTATTTAAAATAAGTTTGAGGTGGTGGGTCTTTGAGGTTCGCGAATGGTCAAAAGCTGCACTCACATCGCTTTCAGCATAAAACGGACCCCTCTTGAAAGGAGTGTACTGTGCACTCTCCTAGCTCTAGACGTGGAATGCGCTAAAAGACCCCAGTGCGCACGCTCCTGGCTTCACCGTGGTCTCTCACTCACTCACTTTCTGGAACCGGCCTCCTACTTCCTCCTCCTGAGGTCTCGTCCATGGCATTATATGGATCGGCAGTGTTTCCTGGTTGTCTCCTATTATTGGTCTTTCTTCAAATGCATCTTTCTTCAACAATGTCTGCATCTGGTAAAGCCCCTTATTTTGCTTATTCATTACTTCAAATGCTTTGTTCTGATGCTCAATTACTGTCTTTTGTTTTTAACATGGCGTTATTATGGTTTCTGAAGTATTGGAGTTGCTTATGTGAGAAATAAGGGTTTTGTTTGTGAGTTGAAATCGTTTTTCCTTTTCCATAGGTTTTCAGTTTTATAAGGAATTTGGACTAATATGACTTAAGCTAATTTATTGAGGTGGTGAATCTTGAGGTTGTTATTGTTTTAATTTTGGGGAGAGCTTGATGAAAATGTAAATTTGTAGACTCGCATGGTTAGATTAGGATCAAGGAATACTTTGGGGGGGAATTGTGGGCAGTGCCTGTAATTAGCTTGTTCAACACAATAACCACTATTATGAATGAAATCACAATAAGAGTTCATGTCTCTCGAGTTATAACTCTTACACAACTTCACCTGGTGAGAATGAAACTTACTTATAATGCCCGAAAAATTATAGTTGCAGTAATCATATTTATTTGTGTTTATTTACTGTTCAATGTTTGCAGACTGCCCGTTGGATTTGAGCAGGTCTAATTTTACACTGGCTGCCTCCAAATGCTCCACTGGAGAGGACAGAGCGAAGTGTTGCCGACACCTTAATGCCTTGGTCGCTATTTCTGTCTCACGATATGCCAATGCAACGAGTAACTTGGGGGTTACTTCAAATTTATCCGATATTTGCCTCCGTACAATATCAGAAACTTTTGCACTCTATGGAATAACAAGAAATGCATCAGTTTTCTGTAGCTTTGGGACAAAAATACCTGTAAACTATGAATGCCAGGGTCGATCAACTGTTAACCAGATGTTGCAGTCTCCTAAATTTAGGGATGTTACTGAAAATTGCAAAGTGCCGCTGTCAGAGGATGGTATTTGTAAAAAGTGCTTGAATGCCGGTATTGTTTATCTTCATAATCTATTGGGGCCAACAGATAATCTGACATTGAGTATTTGCAGAGATGCAACATTTGCTGCAGTTGCAAGTCAAGTCGATTACAATTCGACTGTTGGCATTGCAAGCTGTTTCTTTGCAGTTCAAGAGCTTAATCTTCCTTCTGGTATAGCAATTGGATAACAAAAGCCATTTGGATATTTAGCTCTTTCTTCTAGATTTCACTAGATGGGATCGTGAAGCAGTTCATTCTTACACATTCATTTATGTTTTCTGCCTAGTTCTATCATCAAATTCTTTTAGTTTTGCCATGAGAAATTTAAACAATGTCCCTGTTTTAAGAGACATTCATCAGAAATATGACACTGATAAATATCTGGTCGATTGGTCGTTTAAGATTTTGTAGTAACTTCCCATCATTATATTCTTTCTTCTTATTTTCTATGTAAACTATTCCAGTCCTGCTGAGAATTCCTAAAGACACGAGAGTTGATTATTGTTATTTATTCATCTACTTCTCTTTCTTTCTGAAGTTATGAACTTAGCCACTGCTTTTTAAAGGGTTCTTGACATATTTCTGGGTCTATCATTTCAATCGTACACATCCTTTCTAATTCTAAGATAGCAATAAACATACAAATATTAATATAGTGAGGTAATATGTGCTTAATGTACTTCCTGTTGCTACTGTATCTGCTTGTTTCAGGGTCATTCCCTTCTTCACCTCCACCTCAGGCATCTCCCACCCCTCTAATTGCTGCTAGTCCACCTCAACTTTCCTCGAGTGCGCCTCCAAAGGGGAATCATCAAAACTACCACCTCTCATTGGTTCCGAGCATTGGCATTGCAGTTACGGCATTGGCTGCTGTGATGCTGGTAGTCTTGATTATTCTTATCCATAAGAAAAGACGAGAGCTTGATGATTCTGATACAGATGATAAGACATCCTCGAAATCCATTCCTCGCGCCACAAGAAAATTTCAGGATGGTACATTCTGATTCTTGTTTTTCTTTCTTCAGTGTTTCTGTATTTTGGTAGTATGAGTGATAATTAAATCAGTTGAATTTCCTAATTGTTTTTCGTCGGATGACAATATGAATTACATGAAGGTCCATCCTCTATGTTCAGAAAATTTGGCTACAGAGATACAAAGAAAGCTACTGATAACTTCAACACCATCATTGGACAAGGAGGATTTGGTACTGTGTATAAAGCGAGGTTTCATGATGGTTTAGTGGTAGCCGTGAAGCAGATGAACATAGTGTCAAAGCAGGCAGAGGACGAGTTTTGCCAAGAAATCGAGCTCCTTGCTCGACTACATCATCGCCATCTTGTTTCTCTGAGGGGCTTCTGCATTAAAAGACATGAGAGGTCATTCAGTTGCATTTTTGTTCCTTATTTATTTTGGCCATCCTACATCAGAAAAACACATGCGCCTGAACTTTTGCACACTGGATAAACCTAAAGGAACATGTTTTATGGCAGGTTTCTCATGTATGAATATATGGAAAATGGAAGCTTAAAGGATCATCTTCTGAGTATGTCTTTGTCCTTTCATCTCACTCCGATATCTGGCATGTTAGAAAAGCTTCAAAATAATTCATCAATGTTTATTTGACCGTCCAAATGCTTGTACTCAGCACCAGGTAGTACTCCTCTGAGTTGGCGAACAAGAATTCAGATTGCAATTGATGTGGCAAATGCATTGGTAAATTTTTAAATAAATCTGATTTTTGAAAATCAATTATTAATACTATTTCAAAAGTGCCATACTTGTTCCTGATGACATTTCTTCATGCAGGAGTACCTTCACTTCTATTGTAACCCTCCTCTGTGTCATAGAGATATCAAGTCGAGCAATATATTACTAGATGAGAATTTTGTTGCCAAGGTAATACACTCAATAGTAAACTTCATATGTTATTTACCTGTATGGTTATGAATTCTAGGGTCCTATTTTCTTTTTTCTTTTCCCCTTTTTCAGTGAACCAGTAGCATGGTACAACGATAAGCTAAATTTTGTATTTACTAATTTGTGGGCTATATAATTCCTTTTTTTACACTTTGTTCAATGCAACATAAAGGTCCGATGAAATCTTTTTGGTCTACTTCTTCCTTATCTAATCTATTCTACTAGGATTGCATAGCTCTCTTGAAGAAAACTTCTTTAGGGCGACAAAACATTGTTCTCACCACTAAGTTCTCCCCTTATATTATTTTGTACTGAGTTGGAGTCATTTAATTCTCGTATTGCTGCACATCCACCTCAACATTTGTAATTTCTGTTACATTCAGTGTGACCAACATTCAGTGTCATAGATCACAATTGATATAATGACCGTTGTGCAGAACTTGTCTTTAAACTTGATCGTTAACATGGTAAAAAGATAGATCTTTCTGGTACATTTCTCCTAGGCAATTTGCATATCTTGGATTTATTTAAATGTTAAGTTCCAAAATAAAATATAATCAATGAAGTGAAATTTCCCTGTTTTGACACTAACTGTGGAGGACTCATTGTATCTTAACGCCCATCTAGGTTGCTGATTTTGGCCTTGCTCATGCTTCGAAAGATGGCTCAGTTTGCTTCGAACCTGTAAACACTGATATCCGGGGAACTCCAGGTTAGACAAAATCCTCTTTGATTATAAACTCCAACTTTGTAGCTTATCCATAGATACGAAAACATTAAATGATTGTTTGGTAAAGTGGATTCTCCAGTAATTGACAATATTAATAGCATGTTTGACTAAGTGTAAAAATATCACTTATAAGTAAATAAGTTAGTTATAAACTAAATAATTTTTTTAGTGGTTAAAGTTGACATAATAAGTTACTTATTTTGACACTAAAAAGTTACTTTCAAGTAACTTCAGTTCTTTTCCAGCTTAGCCTGACATAAGAAAAAGAAGTTAAATCTTGTATATTATAATATCAAGTTCAGTCCAATATTGCATACCAAATGCTCCCTAAATGATCATCAGGTTGGACAAAATCTTCTTTCGCAATGGACTTAGCTTTTATGTATTATCCAGTGATATCAAAGCATTAAATGATTGTCAGGTTATATGGATCCGGAATATGTGGTCACTCGAGAGCTCACAGAGAAAAGTGATGTTTATAGTTATGGAATTGTGTTATTAGAGTTAGTTACTGCAAGACGAGCAATACAAGACAACAAAAATTTGGTCGAATGGTCTCAACCATTTTTGACTTCAGAATTGAGAATAACTGAGCTTGTGGATCCCAATCTCGGGGATGCTGTTGACTTCGATCAACTTCAAACAATTGTAGATATCGTGAGATGGTGCACTCAAAAAGAAGGGAGGGCACGACCATCAATTAAGCAAGTCCTCAGACTTTTGTATGAGAGTACTGAAGTAATGCACAGTGGGTTTGTTGAAGCTATGGAAAATGAAGAATATGGAGAAACTGAAGGTAGGGGAAGGACAAGCAGAGGTAACACAAAGAGAGGAGAAGGTATATTTTTCAGTGGGGATGTACGTGGGCTAGCTTCTTCTTCGAGTACATCTAGGTCATATTGTAGTCGAAGCTTCCTACTTGAAACCGGCTCACCTCAGTCACCTCATAATATCCCATCTATATAAGCCCAGTTATTCAGCTTTATCCACGATAACTTTGTGCAGTGGGAGACTAATTCAGCAACAAGCAAGGGAACAATTGGCATCTATTTTGTGCATAATTGTCTACCGCTAATAACTTGCTAAGGATTACTAATGGAAGAATTGCAAATGTTATTATGTACTATTTACCTTTCCGGGTGAAATGCCTTGCGGATTTTGGAATAGCATTGAACACAAGGAAATAATATTCAAGAGATGAGAAAGCCAAATAACCTGAAGAGAGAAATTACTGTGTGGTAAATTAGAAGTTGCAAAAATGTGTTTGCCATTGTCTGTAGAAATTTTTTAAGGAATGAAAATTTACCGTTTCATACTTCAAATGTTCCTTGGCAGTTAGATTTGAGATGTTAAATGCACGCGAAACCATTTTTTATTTCCCTTTTTCTTTTATGCTTTTCATTTTCTTTGAAGATTTTGTTAGTGTTGATTCAATCTGTTCTAAGATTACAGGGTTACGTTTGGACTGGATTAAATTGTACAAGGAATTTAGTTTAAAATTATAATGAAACAGTGGTAAGTAAATGGTATTGTAGTGAATCAAATAAACGAAATATATGATAAATTACATTTTTTTAAATGAAAAATCAAATCCTATCATTCATCTTAGTCTGTCCAAAATAATCTCCACCTAGTAATATCCAATATGGTTTTATCTAAATTCTTTACACGATCTAATATGGTGAACCAAAAGTAAGCTATATTGATGGCAGCATTCTATCTATAAGTAAAGAACTTGGTCATGCACCATAGAGTCCTATCTAGCAATGCGTATCTAACATGTCGCAAAGGATGAGCTCATGATGATAATGCAGTTTGCTCCTCACTGCTTTAAAAGTCATTGTCCACGTCAGGAAAGATTGACCAACCTACATCAACTGCAATGACACATAAGCACCCATATCATAGTTTTGCAACTGAGGAAGATGGGATTTCTGTTCTTTGACTGGAAATGAAAGCGCCCTCGTGTACACCATTGTAGGTGATGGATGGTATAGAAATTTTGCTAGTCAAACAGTGCTTGGCAATAGAAGAATCTGAGTCGCTGGGATAATCTGTTCATCCAGAAAACCTTCCAATAAATACAGGTCGAATGTGCTCTAGTCATCAAACCAGAAGCAAACTCAAATGCTAGAATACACTAATTCCTGAATTGCATCAATATATTCCATAGATAATGAAACATCAATGAGCTGGTGGTTCTAAAAAATGTATAGCTACCTTCACCTTTCTCCAGTTTTGATTACTTTGCAATATCATGTATAGCCAAGGATTCCAATCGTCAAATCAGCATAGCCAGATGGTCGTACAAATTTAAGAACAAATAATTGGTCCATTTTACTCCTTGCAGAGGCCACTTTCTGCAATGCAGTAATATGGAGAAACTCCAAAAGAAAAGATGAACTAATTACCATAAAGTAGGAAACCATTGTTGAAATTAGTGTGAGCACTAGTCATCTGCTTCCAACTGAACAGAGTAAAAGTTCCAAATGGAATTGGGACATGATCATAGATGCAAAATTGAGTTCTTATGGCCACAGGGGCTGCCTTGTGGCCAAAGCCAGGCCTTGAGTACCTTATAAAGTATGTACATCAATAGTGAAAATCGCTGAGCTCGGACAGCTGTGACTTGCACATTTCAAGGTATCATAGCATATGTCATTGACAAACAGCAACTCCCCTAATGCAAATCCATGGCAACCTGTAGAAGGAATTTCAATAAACTACCACCTACAAAAATGATCAACTAAATAAAACGGAAAAATTATGTTAGTTGCAATTGTAAGTAGCAATTTTTTCTCGAAAGTGACTCAAGCTTGCTCCTCAACAAGCATTCCTTCATCCTGCCCCCTCAAATAAATAGTAATCATAATAATATTCCTAGCATTATCCATAACTGACATGCAATATTTTATGTCCAAGTTGATTATTTATGCCAGTCAATTGGTAATCTTATTTGATGGATTTTTTTGGACTTTTCCTGGGGCATTGGGTGTGGAACTAGATTTGAAGGCATATACGAATCACATTGCTATGGAAGAAACAATATTTGGAGCCCCGATTATCGGGAGATGAAACAAACATTACACTTCAGCAGCAGTTCGGGAAACAATAATACAGTAAAGGACTAATAAGCTTTAGATCAAAGCTATAAAACATTTTTAAGTTTCCATTAATTGCTGAAAGAAGCATGATGATGAAGCAACTCTTTCTTTTCGCTTGATTCAGCATATATATAGTGCAACAACAATTACAGAAGGATAGATTGATGACGTTATGTTAACAAGGATATATCCTTGGTAGATCAGATTCAAACACTATAAATTGAGTGTTACATGAACAATCTTGAGATTAACCGGCGAGCCTAAGTTAGACAAAAGAAAGAACAACAGAAACATCTTTTGCATTGACGTATCCTATTTATGAACCAAAAGGGAATTAAGTTAAGAACGAGGCAGCAGGGAGCATACCTCAGTAATATCTTCTCCGACACAATATAATGCCAAGAGAGGAAAGTGAACTCTTCTAGCGACAAACAGCAACTAGAAACTTCCTTTTACTTACTGGTTCCTCTTGCAACACTACAATGTCTCTTACCTTGTCTAGAAGCTCCTCCAAATTATTCACGCCAAAGCTTTGATAATTGATTGATCTTTTATATTTTTGCTGATAGATCGCCTCAAAACAACCAAGAGAGATGCGACAATAGTAGCTTACCAAAATCTCTTGAAGCTCGTATTTGAATAGGTTGAGGCTCTCGTCAAAAATTTCAGATTGGGGAGTCACCTCTAAATTAGATTTCTCTATTCCACTGTTGTCATCGTATTCCTTTACAACCACCCTTTCATCATCTGAGGGTTCTTCAGAAGATCCAGCTCCTGCAATAACATCAATGGGATCTTGAGCTTCTTTTCCTTTCTTATCCCTCTTCGCTAAAATTAAGGGACGTGCGTTACGAAGGTAGACAAACTTCCTTGTGCCTCTTCCTTCAATAACCATTGCATCACCCATCTTCTCCAGAAGATTTACAAGCTTAAGTGCTCCATATTCAGACACATACAAAGGCCTCCCATAGATTTTCTGGTATTCAGCAGAAAGACGGATTAGAGGCAAACACCCACCTGATAATTCAAGTAACTTTATCAGCTGGCCCTTTAAACCATTCAGATCTCCAGGTTGTACCCACATTAAGTCATTCTGGTCACATGAAGTAAAAGTTCTTGCTGAAACTTCATTCAACCCAGATGAGAAGCCATGTGATGTGGAAGATGTAGGATAATAAGGCATTGAAATTGAACTACTATTATATTCAGATGGAGACTTTGAGATCAATGAGAAATCCCTTTTGTTGCAACAGCCCTTTGAGATTCCTCTATACACTATAGCTTCTTCTTCATTCTGACAATCTAAGTTGTCAATGGTCTGGCATCCCATTAAAAACCCAGTAATGTTAGTCGGAACTACATAAGGAGGAAGTAAAACTTTAGCAGGCGGCACAAATCCTTCCCCACGAGCCATGCTCGGCCAGTCCCAAACAAACTGGCCAGCATTACTCAGAGCAGACGACACACTCACCCTAGAAGGAATGACAAGGATGATTGTATATCCACGCTGACCCAAAACATGGAGTGCAGGAGCAAAATCAACATCCCCAGTGATGAGCAGGATGGAAGATGGTGGACGATAGTCAAGAGCAAAAAGGAACATGTCAACCAAGATAGCCTTGTCAGCTGCATCCTTCCTCCCATTAGGAACATCTATGAGTTTGACACCGGTTCTCTGACACCCTTCCCGTAGTCGCCTGGGAAATGCATTGAAATCTCCATATGCAGAGAATGTGGTGACAACTCCGTCAATTACAGGATGGACCCGCAAAGCCATCCTAATATTACCAGCCACATCTTCTGGGCGGACATTACTTGGCACTGGACAGTTCTCAATGTCCCAGAGTATAGCCACAGGGCCTCGTGATGAGCTTTGCATTTGATGTAAATAAGGCTGGTGCGAGTCAGTGTTTGCATTTGCCATATGTTTCTCTTCTGAGTATTCTGGTAGCAACAATAAGGCAGATATATTTGAACTTGACATCACTGTTCTAAAGCAGTTCAAGCAGCGTCGTCAGGCTTCCTGATATCAAGGGAAGGTTGTGAATAACCACAGGAAGAAAACTTCCACGTACTTGCACTTGATACTGAAATAATAATTGACGACAAAATAACGTTCAACCAAGGAGAACAGGATAGTGCAATTGAGCCCAATGTATTAGGTAACATATCAAAATGAGTGAAGACAGAACATTACTATTTTCCACTAGAAGTCTTCACTAAAAAAATGGCTTCAGTTAGTGTCATAGTTTACATTCTGAATCAGTTTACACAAGCACTTCCATATCCTGACATGACATCAAGATATCAAGCAAGGGTCCTGTGGACAAGGCCATTTTAAGCTTTTAGATCGAGTAGCTCAATAATTATTCCATGCCAGAAGATCAGTACAGCTAATTATAGTCATTTTTCTGATATTTTTCACATCAGATAATGTTTTATAAATGGTGGAATATCATCATTACAAAACAACGTAATCCAAAATATGATACACCATTACCAAGAATATCATAACAAAAACATTGAGGAGAGAAATATTCAAGAAAGAGAGATAAATTAACCCAGACCGTGGCCAAATACCTAAAAATGATTACTCAAATAAAGAAAATAATAGATCGACAAATGATAAAAAAAATAGATCAATAACATCATTCATTTGTTTATTTTATTCAATAGCCGAGAACTGAAGAAACACACAAGCAATTAGAGATCCAATATTCTTCCACAAATTCTGCAAATTAGGATTTCTTAATACGTATCTAAGTATAAAGTTAATAGCGGGAGGAGGATGACTTGCCTAAATCGGAAAAGAATTGTGTTCGAGTTGTGAAGAGCAGTGACAATTCTTTAGCAAAAACGGAGAAAGGGGTCAACTTTCAATGGGTAGTCAGCACCTTTATGTCTGATTCTCTATATCAGATAAGAAGTATGAAAATTAATTGCGATTTCTTCTATATCTGAGCGGTGATGGCCCAAACGGAGAGGCTGATCGTGGCGGAGGTTTAAGATTTGGACCGATGAACAATCGTTCGTGCGAACTGAACCGACATTTGACGAAGGGTTAAATCCCACCCAACTTTATATAGAAAATAAATTTAAAAAAAAAAAAAAAATATATATATATATATATATATATATATATATATATACACACACATACATATATACATAGATACGAATCCTCCTACTAATAAATTTGATACGTATTTGACAAATAATCGTAATATTTAATTTAAATCAATTCAACGCTCAGTATGTATTTTACTAAGATCACATGAAAGTTGATTATAATTACTTGAGATTCATAAGATATTGAACATTGAATTGACTTAAATTAAAATGTCACGATTATTTATCAAATAAGTGTGTCAAATTCATGAGTAGGAGCATTTGTCGCGCGCACGTGTGTGTATACATATATATTATTTTATTTTTAAATTTATTTTATATATAATACAAAGTTACCATTTTACCTCTTTTAAAATTAGTGAAAATTGATGAAAATATGTTGGGTGGTCAGACTCTTAACGAAACGTTATATAAAATTGTGATCATGGTAAAATAAAATCTCATAGTGAGTATAAAGTTGAATGTCCATAATGAAATAAAATTAAATTGGGTGGTCATGGTGACACTAATTATGAGTAGGAGTGAGCATTTTTTTTTTCCGAAATCGAACAGGAACCATTTAGAATCGGCCGATTTCGTTCCGGATCTTCTAAAAAATAATTTAATTTTGGGACAAATTATTAAGAACTGATCGGTTTCGGTTCGATTCCCGATTCTAGTATAGGAACCACGGGGAACCGAATTGTTCTTATAAGATTTTTTCTTTTAGATAAAATATATGATTCAATCTCCAATCACTTTTATAAAAAATAATCGGGTTCCTTCTTCATTTTAGACTCTGAGCACTTTTCTTTTTCTCTTTGATTCTTTCCTTCTCTCTTCTTATAATTTTTTCATTAATTGATTCACAAGCCAAATTAGCATATTTGGTAAATCTATATCTAAATAAATTTATTCACAATATATAATTTCATTTCTAAGATGCGAAATTTTTATTTTGTTTTTACTTTGATTACATAGTTGTTGATAGGATCAAAACTTTTCATCTAGATTTCTACAAATTATAACCAACAGAACCAGAAGCTGCAATAAATTTTTAAAGGGTGTCTAATTCAATGTAGAATTTTGATTTTGATGGAAGTTTTGTTTAATCATTGAAATACTATGTAATTTATATAAGTTGATGATTGCTTTATGATAGTAACTTATATTATTTGGATATTGTTTTTAAATTTGTATAATTAGTTTTCTTTTAATCTTTGAACAATATGTTCGATTCTTCTATATTTTGTTAAAAGTATCACGTTGGTAGCATCTTTAGATTTTTTATTAATGAATATTTTATTTTGACATTTTTAATGTAATAAAGAACCAGACCGACCGAAGCGGAACCGATTGGTTCGATTCCATAGTTAGCTATGGAACCAATGGTTCCATTTCTAAAATTCCTAATAGTATTCGGTTCAGTTCGATTTCCTTTGGAATCGGATCGCGCCCACTCCTAATTACCAATGCCACTAGTGAATTTCACTCTTCGACGGATGATGATTATTGATTATCTTCTAGAAGTGCAATATACCGCTGTACCATGTGCATTGATGATTTAACAATTTTTTTATTTTTTTTTTGGCCTTTTTCCCTCTTTCCCTTCTTGGAGAGCTTGGGTCTTTGTTATTGTAAAATCAGAACTAAAAATAGTTTGATTAAAGAAAAGGAAACTTTTATTGAAAACTTGACATGGACAATAAATTTCTGAAGAAATGTTTGAAATTTGGTGCTTTTAAAGCTTTGACTCAAATTCGATGTTTAAAGCTTTGAATGAAATTCAGTACTTTTAACTAGTTATCGAGGAATTATCTTTATGAGAATTCTCAAATGCATCTATTATTTAAAGATAATTCATGTCAAGTTTGGAAAAGGATTCGTTTGATTGTAAGGATGGAATTTGAATAGAAAGAAAACGAATTGTATGGAATTGAATTACTTAGAATTTGTTTTAGAAGGAATTATAACTAATTGTGTTTGATTGATATAATTTTTTACCTAATCCGTTTGACTTTGTTTTTATGCAAATAGTTTGTTTTTGAGATAATTTTTTTTTTTTAATTACAATTGGTGATAAAATTTATTTGGATAACCAAAAATTTTAAAAATAATTTTGGATTTTTTTGTATTCGTTTGACTCTGTTTTTCATGCAAATTATCAATTAAATAGACAAATTCCCCAATTTGGAGGAATAAGGACGCGTGAGGGGAGTGGGTTGAAATCATTTTCATAGGCAAATTTATAGAATCAAACAGTCAAAATTGATAAAGTTGGCAAATAAATTCCTTTTTTCAAGGAAAAGGACTGCTATCAAACACAGCCTAAGTTTCATCGTTTTTCACCAAGTTAAACTATTCACAAAACTTTAGTTCAATCTAATGCTTTTTAACTTATTATAGTAGCGAACGGCTACAAAAGAAGTTGATTAAAAGATTTAGACATATCAAGTCTGGATAAGATTTTTCATTTTTCATCAAATTAAATTACTCTCAAACTTTTGATTCAGTCTTATAGACATACTCCCTAAGTGGAAATTAACGTATAAGGTCAAGGGGAGTGTTCCACTACCAACTTTTTTGACAAAAATTTCAACCACTAATATAAGTTTCGATTTGGTATCGATTAAAATTAAGATTTTAATTTAAGATAAAGTTAATAATTTATTTTAATCATGTATTTTATGAGTCTCACAACTTTTCAATTATACATTTATCAATTTCTATCAAAATTTACTAAAAATATGATTTTAATCCCACCAAATAAGCACTTACTCTAATGATTCAAATTAATTAAGAACATCATTCGAAATTTTAAAATGGCCAACCCCCCGTAATCGGCCCTTGTTTAAGCCCCTGACTCTCTCTCTCTCTGAACCACATAATCTTTCATAAAATAACACTACATGTAAATTGAAAATTTTTCTTTATTTTTCAATTACACATTCTCCAAAAAAACACTATTTCAAATATTAATTTTGAAAAAAAAAAAGAAAGGGGTTCAAGGGCTCAATGTTTCCTACTACAATAATGCTACTAGTACAATGTGATGTTACAATTTGAGGGATTTTCCTCACCTTGCAATTACCGGGAGTATTATCGATACCATTACCGTTACCCAACATTTTGGCGCCTATTTGAAGGTTCTGTAGCTGCTTTTTTTTTTATTTTTTTTTTGGTCAACAAAGACGGCATTGCTGTCTATAATTTGAAAATAAAGTGTCACCTCACATTGTAAGTCAACATTGTAACCTAATATTGTACTAATAGCATTATCCCGACCCACCCAGGTAGACAGAAATAAGAGAATATATATAAACATAAAATCCAGATTCATTTTTTAAAAATCTTCTACAATTCAGAAAACCCAATCCCCAATACCTAGGGCTGGGCATATATCCCGAACCGAACTGAACCGAACCGGATCCGAACCGAACCGAACCGAACCGAGCGGTTCTTCGTAAATGAAATACCCGAACGGGTATCAGAATCAAGAACCGACGGGTACGGGTCGGTTCTCGGTTCTAGACCTAGAACCGAAGAACCGAATAAGAACCGAATTTTTTTAAAATTTTTTAATTTTTATATATGGGATAAATCAAATTATTTAATTTTTTAAAAATAAATTAACAAATATAGAGTTTGCAATGAAGAGACTGGGTTCTATGATGGCATTGAGACATAAAAAATATATTATATTTTTTATTATTAAATTTTATTAGTTGAACAATTTTTTGTTTATTTATGTTTGTTAATTATAATTTTTCAATCTTTCTTGTAGAGTTTTTTTAGTATCTAGTATGGCAAGTCAAGTAATTGATGGTTAAATCAAATAGTTGTTAAGTACTACTGTATTAGCAATACTTTAAAATATTTTATCTCTACGAGTCTATGACTTTTAATTTATATGGATCACCGATACTTTAGTATTACTAATTTTCTATCTATTTTTTGTTATTTGTATATATTGGTAAATTAATCTTATTGGACAACTTGTTATTTATATCTTATTAAAATGGAACACGTTAATTTGTAAAAGTTAAGATTGAACATGTCAAACTGTAGTATTGTTATAAATGTTAAAAAAAATTAATTATACTATGGAACCGAACAGAACCGAACCGAACCGAACTGAACCGAATGGAACCGAACCCGAACGGTTCCAAAATTATATTTGGACCCGACGGTTCCGTTTACTAACTACCCGACGGTTCCGTTTACTAACTACCCGAAAATCTTCAGAACCGAACCGAATCGACCCGTGCCCAGACCTACCAATACCTATTACCCCGACCCACCTAAATCTATATACCCATCCCCCTTCTCTCTATGTATATGAACTATGCAGACACAAATTCACACAAGGAGAGAGTTTAATTATTTTGAAACTGTGTATGCATGGTAAGAGGGGGAAGGGGAGAGGATGGGGTAAGCAAATTTAGGTGGGGTAGGTGGGGCCAAATTTTTATTTTTGAGATATTTCAAGTAGAACCCTGCTTTGTGTACAGCCCTCTAGAGCACACACAAGTGGAGGTGATTTTTTTTTTTTTTTTGCATTATTTTATTCACTTTTCACCCTCATGTGAGTGTTCTGTATCGTTTCCGTGAAACTATTTCTATGAAAATGGAAAAACTGTTTCAAGTAAATGAATCTGAGCCTTTAAATAGATTTAAATGAAGAGTTGAGATTATTTGTCAAAACACTTTGTAGGAAGAACGCTCCCTTGAGGTCATTATATACTTTGTTCATATCAATATGTAAATTGATTAATCATTGACCCGATCATACCATTTTCTCGTAATTGTCTTGGATGTCTCATTCATCGTGTACACTATGAGCTACTAGGTCCAACATCAATAAAATTTATATGCATATGAAACTATAAACACAATTACTCAATGGATGACCGAAGTATGCAGGTATTAAGTTACGAACTGGCATCAACATAACGGTATAATCAATGCAACAAATGCTATGATCAAAGCCATCCAAATCCCAACTTCATTTAACTGTAAACATAAGAACATTACAAGGGGAGCCAGAAAACAATATTGAGTTCTACTTCCCGATATCATTTATCATCTACTATAGCACTAAACACTAAACAAAGATAAAATCCATCGAGACATTCTTGAATACATCGGACAATTGGTTCCTATGCAAAGGCCTAACATCACAATTTCGAGCAGGAAAATGACCAACAGTAAAATGTCTGAAAAAGAAGCCTTAGAAGTGACACAGCAATGTATCAATTTAACTGACCACTTGATGCTTCAATCACAATAGCCACAACTAAGAAGCTAGAACCCTCTCAATGGCAGCCACATAGAACTCCTTGGGCATAGTACCAATTACAGAATCGCATTTTTCACCATTCTTGAACAGCAAGATGACTGGCACAGCCTTAACATCATAATTCTCAGCAACTTTCAAGTCATTGTCAGCATCAAGGACAAAGCATTTCAGTCTCCCAGAATATTCTGTTGCAATCTCATCAATGACCCGATGAACCATCCGGCATGGCCCACACCAACTAGCATAAAATTCCACGAGTACAGGGACGTCACTTCCCAAAATCAGTTTATCCCATGACTTCCCAGTAACCACAGCAGCTGCACGATCAAAGACAGAGCATTTGGAAGAGTGTCAATCTGTCGTATGCAAATATCAATCTCCATCAATCATTGATACGAAGGCAAAGCACTTGATCATTTAGTAATGTTATAATTCAATAATGATAAATATTTATTTCACAAAGTTTTAAATGAAAAACTAAATTCAGAATTTTGTACCTGGCAAATATTTAAAGCTTGATATTATTTCTCATTAAAGAATAGAATTTCACCTATAAATTGGTGAGATTTATTCATCACTCCAATCAAATCCATGAAGTTCCTCTTTTTAGGATCACCATCAAACACATTCAGAGGAGTATGCATCCTGCGTGCTCGCGTGTGTGAGAGAAGAGAGAGAGAAGGGGGGAAAAAGGCAGATAAGAAATTCATACATCTGTGAGAGGTTGAGACTTAAATATCTACTGTTGATTTTCGCCAGATATTAAATTTAGACATTAATTCCAGTTTAGATGTTTGAAAGCAAACGAATGGTTTAGATGTTTAAGACTTATTTCAAATGTATGAACAGATTTGGACCTTACAACTCTCAATTGAAATTTTACAAACTCGAAGTCTTAATATGAAGGTAGCTTGCTTATTCACAGCCACTAGTTAGATGGGAATCCCTTGATTTTGCTTAGCTATATTCAAGAAAGCATTCCAGCTCACATACAACTTTAATGTGCAAAACTGCGAAGAGCCCTCATCTAGGTGCCAAATCTTCATTTAAATCTTCGTTTGGTTTGAAATACTAACCCGTGGATTCAATTACACAAAAAAATTGTTAAATTTGAAGGATTGTGTCTCTCCAAGAAAAAAGATATCTTGTGTCTGATCTGAAAAGTAGCCTTCATATTCAAATTTGATATGTTGCTCTTTGGAAAGAGTGCTTACAAAACACTTGAGAAACCTTAAATAGACATCTAAACTGAATAGTTGAAATATAAAAAAAAAAAACTGCAAGTCTGCAACCATTCGTTTTTGCTTACATTATATAGCTTCTTCATCCTTATATTTTTCATACTTGGATTTCTGGGTCGACTTAAGACTGAAGAACGTTTTATGGACTGCACGGTATATGCTCTTAATTTGTTAGCTGTTGATTCCTGAGTGTAGAAGTGTCAGAGTAGCCTCTTGCACTACAAGGAGATATTATTATCATGACGAAGTTTCTTTAAGAGGTGTCTAATTTCATTCATCTGTCTAAATCTCAGGCATCTTCTAACCTTTCTTATTAGAGAATCCACACCATATTTTCACCCCAGTTTTATAAGCTCGTGATAAATCAAGCATACAGACCCTATTTTCAATCTACAAGTAAGCAATTAATTAGTCATAAAATGCACATTTACTAATCAATTCTACAGCACCCATCTCATGTGTTTGGCGAAAATCAGATTAAAACACTAAGAGGAGAACAGAAATAATTTTGCAGCCGATTTATATACCAATCCTAAAACTATCATAAAAGATATACCTAAAAAAAAACCAAAAGTAGTGATCGCGAAAAACCAATACGATTCAATTGCAAGAATTAAAGATTTTATTTACCTTTGGCGTCGCGAAGGCAGAAGACCCGGCGAGACCGGGATTTTCGGGCCTCGGAGGTCCATTTGAGCCGTGGAGAGAAGCCGAATGGGTGATTGAACTGCATTTGAGACCGGGAGTTCGATGAAAGCAGAGGCAAAGGGCGAGAGAGAGAGGAGGGAGCAACAGAGTAACAAGCAGCAGCACAAAATGGTGATGCCATTTTTTCTCGATAAATCCAAATCCTACTATTGATCTCTCAGTATGAAATGATACTGTGGCGATCCGTCTCTGACTCAGCGTATAGATGTAATGCCGTCTGTGTAAAAACGACGTCGGGCACGTTGGATTAATTTTTTCATAATTAGTCGAGTTTTTTTTGTCATAATTAATATAACAACCTTGCTAGGCTGCCAGGGGCCAGGAGAGCACAATTGGGGATGGGGGAGAATTTTTTTTTTTTCCTTTTTAATTCATATGGATTCCACGTGGACAACACTTGTGAGATGTGTCAACCTGCATGTTAAATATTTTTTGGCAACCTAGTTTAATTCTTAATATAATTAGTTCTCAACTACGATACTTGAATTATTTTTTTGAGAGAAGTGACTAATTTATTTTATGTGCTTAAGAACTGCTGATATGCTTTTCTTGCGCAAGATCATTTTTTTAAGAGAGATCGTGGAGTTGATCGTAGTTTCCTCTCCAGCATATTGGAAAAAGCGCAACACTTTGTTGTCCACATTGTCAACTAGGATTCAGCAGGTTTATTTATATGGGTTCCACCTAAACTACTCTACAATGTGACCTTCAGTTCTGATGTTACTTCTCAACATACACGAGTTTGGCACTCTTAAAGGAAAACCGAAGCTAAATATGGGTTTCGTTACTTCATTTTTTTTTTTTAGTGATTCAAGTATCCGAAGCTTGTCTGATTAATCCTAAAGAGCGACGACATTCTTCCCTGATTCGTCACTGATGTGGTCGTTACTTGGGATTTCTCGAGGACTCTCCCACATTTCCTTGAGGAATCTTCACCACCAATTTCGGACTCCGGGCTCGGGATGTCGTTGTCCTCGAGACACGTACCCCGACGAATACCACAAATAATATCTTGATTCGACTAATGGTGTCCTCGAGACAAGTTCTCGGGATGATGCCCTTTCTAACACTAAGACATGAGCTCGAGAACTTCAATTCATCTCTGACACCTCCTCTTGCTTAAGTCCAAAGGCGGTTCTATTTCTTAAAGACTCTTGTACAAATTCAGGGGTGTCAACGAGCTGAGCTGAGTAGAGTTGATCTGCAGGTCGAAATTTGAGGTTCGGACTCAATCTACGGATTTTTTGCGAGCCCGAGCCTAGTTGAGCTTTTGCTCGCTCAAAAAAAGAGGTTCGGCCCGAGATTTACCTAGGGCTTTTTTCGAGCCGAGTCGGGCTCGACCCGATTTTAGGCTCAGTTCAATCGAGCCCAACTCAAGCTTTTTACGACCTGAGCCCGCGAGCTTTTTCCCCAAATCAAGCTCTAAATAGGCTTGGAGTCATAGTATAAATCAAATACCCCTCTCAAGTAGAACTCTTTGAGATAATGATATCTAACTGGTTTAGTCCTACCAGGACTATACTACCTATCCCCTATAAATACAACCTCATAATTCAGAATTCGGGTACGTTTTTAACATGACTTTCAATTCATAACCTTACGCGTATTTACTCTTTCTGATTTAAACATCGTAGGGACGACGAGCAAAAGTCTCGTTGTCTTTGTTTCAGATACTTGAAGACTTCGTTCGTGTTCAATCTCAATCGTCAAGCTCGAAAAATCACTAAGTGCGATTTTTGGTATCATCAGTCACTTAGATAAATCCGAAAGCGATCAATAGCTTATACCTCTTGGGTGTCATTCTTGCATTGAATGGTGATGATTAAAATATTGGAGGCGTGATGCTTTATTGGGCAAGTTTTGCCATGTTCTTCATGTTTTTTCATATGACCATCCTTTTCTTCCTGAGCACTATGTTATTTTTGAAAGGTTTACAGTTTGTAAAATCACTCGCTCCCAACATTTCATTATCGGGGTCAAATTGCATTATGCATTGATGACAATAAAAATCACCTCCTCGTGCTCAAGAGGATGCCCTTCTTCTCCCCACACACGCGCGTGTTTATTTTGCAATATTTCCTTTTACTAGAATTTTTTTCATCCGGCTTGAGACAAACAACTTAACCCGTGCTTTGGCTAAATTCTCTGTATTGCACCTTTGTGATTGGGAATGGCTTGGAGAGTCTCCAAGTTCATTTTCAAGTATGTTTTGATTGATTCATTAGTATAACCTTTGTGTCAAATTTTATATAATTAAAATTTTCAGTTGAACTGATATCCTGAAATATTATACCTAACGGACAAAACCATTATACCTCAATCTCTAATGTCTCCTCTCTGTCCTTTAACACCCTCATATTTCCAATTTTTTATGCAGGAAACCCCCCCCCCCCCCCCCCCCCCCCCGCCCTCCATTAAGAGATACGTAACGTAAAGCACAAAATCGGAAATTTTTTCAGCTAATTTTACCGATCTCTAATTTTTTTATCCTGGAATATTATACCAATCTCTAATTTTTTTTTTTAATCAGATTTTACACCTTAAGTCGGAAATTTACAAGTTCAACCCATCAAATCTATCATCCGAACTGCAAATATCGAACCTATGCATTTTGGGCCACTACAGGATGCTGCTACGTTTCTCTTTTCATTCTTCCACATCAGCTTCAACCCTCAATTACCTCATGAATGTTATATTACATCAGATGCTGCTAGTCTTCGAGGATGAACAATAAGATATTAGTTGCCAATTCATGTTTTTTCAGCACAGATGAAACAGCATTACATTCTGAAAACACCATATTTTGTACTTTCTGGCTTGCGGTTCATGGATGCAGCAATGCAAAGGCCTACGATTTTTCTTGTATCGGCTGGATCAATGAGGCCATCATCCCAAAGTGTTGGGTAATAGAGGTATAAACATCAACCAAAACACAAACAATAGTTTACCAATCTCTTTATAAACAAAGAAATCGAAAATAGAAGAAATGTAGCAAAAACCGAAAAATGGACAGCTTCACTTCCCTGTTTGATTGCTGAAAATGTTAGGCTCAGGAACAGCTTCCATGCTTGCAAATCACCACACCAAGAGGGAGTACAAGATCCGGCAAAGAACCTCTTCAAAGAACCTCAATGAACCGGGTGAAGAAGAAGGCCTGTAAAGGCTCCAAACCGTGGCTGAGAGTTCAGGAGGAGAGAGAGACTTTTCAAATGAGAGTGATGGCCAAGTCTAGGAAGAAAACGTGTGAGGCCCCCTTTTCTAATAGATAGTCAAAGCTTCCACAACAAGCCAACAATATATCTACCAAGAATAAATCCTAGCCCTCCAACCCATCCAATGGTCCTAATTAAATAAGAGTTAAGAGAACCATGTCTCACACAAAGTCTGGCTGTGGAATAATATGCACTACCTTCTCGATCATATGCCTCCACAACTCTGTCCTGGAAATTTTCCTCCTCTTCCTTGCTCCACTACAAAAGATGTTAAAAAAAAATGTAATAGTTACATTAACTTTTCGTTTCCAAAAATGTTTGGTTAAGAAAATTTTCTTACTTTTACCTAAAAAAGTTACTTGTTTTGAAAGTATCTCTTGCTTATTTCCAACACTATCAAAACAAATAACTTACTTATTTTCAACTTTGAACCATAAAAAAGATAATTCATAAATTTATTTACTTTTAAGTATGCTATGAGTAAAATTTTTAAGCTCAGTCGGACATGCTTACAATTTCAAAATTGAAGTCCTACCTGAATTCCAGCCTTCTTCCGGTTGCCCCTTTCTATATGAGCCAGCACCCCAGCAGCCTGAACAGGGCCATGAGAATTACACAGCAGCCAATTTGGTTCTTAAAAGCTAATATTCCTCTCGCAATGCTGTCTCAATTTACTGCTATTATGATAAGTTGGAAATTTAGAGGAATAATGCCATTGCTTGCAATAAACTAAGATTGCAAGAGATACATGATAATAAGGACAAAAAGGTAAATGAGAATCCTTGCAATTTGAAATGAAAAGGCTTGACAAATCTTACCATTTTCATGCGGTTTCAAATGGCTGAAAATTTTTATACTTTAAGTCACTAGATGGAACCCACTTCAACTTGTTAGGTTTTGAACCAGTGAAACTTCAGGAAATAAAAATCCTGTTCTCGGTTCTAAATCTAGCCCAATCTTGTGTTCTAATCCATTGCAAGTATGAAGCTACCTGAGCTCCTCCCATCACAGATATTCTGGCATTTGGCCAAAAGAACATAAAATCTGTGTTTTAAAAAGCGTAAAGCATGGCTAGGCGTGGAGGCCAAACTTCAAGTTTTACGAGCCTAGGCGAAACTTAGGCGTAAAAAAATGTTTTTTAATTTTTAATTTTTAATTATTGTAAAAAAAATGTATTAATTCATATAATACATACCAAACATCTAAAATTATAAAATATTGTATGTACTTAATAATTCATTCAAAAAAGATAAGTTTCAAAATCATAATTACATAACATAGATAGCTTGTAACTTAAATCTTATCTAATTCTTTATCGGATTCCAATTCAATATCTTCTTCATCTAATTCATCCTCCGTGTCATCCGATACAAAATCATCCTCCTCGGGCTCCCTTATTTCATTTTGATCATTTCTTGTACCTCTTGTAGGTTGTAAGATATCATTCTCAACCCTATTATTCTCCTTCTCACTCTCATCATCACAACCCTCTACAATCCAAGATTGTGCATTAGTAGCATCACTTGCTAGTAAAGTCTCTATTTTGGCTTTCATTTTCTTCTTGTTCATCAACATTGCATTAAATTGGACATAAACGAGATTGTTCATCCTCGTAGTGTTAAGTTTATTCATTTTCTTGGTGTGTATCTACAAACAAACAAACAAACAAAAAAACAAAACAAAAAGAAATGTACATTTAATGGAGTATAGCATATTCAAGTTATTATTTATAATATGGTGGGGAAAAAAAAAAAAAAAAAACCTCGCCTAGGCCGCCTAATGCGCGCATTAAGCGATCAATATTTTCGTTGACCGCTTAATCCCCGTTTAGGCACAAGACGATGCGTTTTTGTCACACTTCGCGCCTAGGCGTCTTTTAGAACACTGCATAAAATCAGGGCTGTATGCACATCCACACATTGCATAGTTTCCTGCTCCAAAGCTTCCTCCAACAATAACTGTAATTTTGGGTACCTACAAGAATGCAATCGCAAGTAAAAAATAAGTAATGACAATTTCAAGGTTTTCTTTATTTTCTGGCGTGGGAAAGTGTGCACTTGATCGTGGATGTAGATGCTCATAACTTACTAGAACAAAGAAAACTCGAAGTTGTAATAAACAACTGACCTTTGAACAAGAAACTGCCATCGCCATTTTAGCTCCAGATTTTGCTATAATATTGGCCTCAGATTTTGAACCAACCTGCAATTTTGTCAAGTAAAATTGCATCCAAATAAATTCACATGAATTAACTTTTAAGCTTCGAAAGGAAATATTCCCGCTAGGAGGAAAAATAATAAAGATATAACTCAAATATGTTAATTGAGAATGTAAAATCATAGTTAGAAGATAGTGATGACATAAATTTTACATAAGATACAGTCGTTACAATTTGGGATCACATAGCTCCCTAAACTGAACTCGATCTAAATGTGTAGACTGTAACTTCATTGTTGCATATCAAGGAACTCACCAATATCAAGTAATCATGTTCCATATTTCTTCCCATCCTTGAATACACTACTATTCAAAAAATTTGGAAGCTAGATGCTTCATGTTAATATTGATGAACTAATTTAGCTCAAGTTTAGTTGGTGAATTTTTAGGGATTTCCTTAATTCAACACAGCAACAGGGCTACTAGATATGCATATCCTGACAGACACATGAGAAACGGCTAGATAGAGCGTCTGAAAGTTTACAGGCAGCAAGAAGAGAGTATACACACCCTCAAGAGAAATGAAGCTATCAGTTAACTACTAACTCATTCAAATTATTTAAACTCTTATGCAATCATTTTCAGATCTATGTTGTGAAGTTATTTGCTGAATTTTTAAGCCCAAACGTGACCCATCTACCCGGCCCAATTAATGTTCCAACATTAGAAGTCTCCAGAAGTTGAAAGTTTGAGAGAGTGCAAGGGATCCTTTGTGCAAATAAAAGAAAACTTTTTCTCTATATATGAATAGGTGGGTCTCTCATTTAAAAGGCTATGTTTTGAGACTTTTCTACCATTCTTCACGCGCAGCCCCTGCCCCTTTTTTTCTTCTTTTTGATAGAATTTTCGCACAGTCTTCTTCTTTTCTCTCATTGCTCTCTGTAACTTTACTTTTATCTTAAATCTTTTGTGATTATTGTGAAGATAAGAGACTAGAATATTAAACTCTTGTGTGAGTTCATAGTGTTGTTGAGTGAAGAGGTTTTATTCGAGATTTTCTACAGCATTTGGGGCTGAAACTTTGTAATCTGATTTTGCCTATATTTTGGACGGTTCTAGTGGATTGAACTTAATCCTTGACGGATGCTCAACGGGGATTAGGCGTTAAAAGTTGTCGTTGAACCTCGGGATCTTTGGACCGAAAAATCGTGTGTTGTGCCTTATTATTTTCAGTTATTTTCTGTTCTTGTTTTTACAAATCGAAGACTCAAAATATGTTTGGGACCAATAGTGATATCAGAGCTGTGGAGAAATTTTTGTTTTCAATTTGTGTCATTGATTCGTTCCATTTTCAGATCCGATTTTTATAAAAAATTTTAGATTTGTATTTTTCAAAAAATTTCAGATCAGGTTTTTTTTTTAAAATCTTCATATTTGAATTTTTCGAAATTTTTGGATCTGTATTTTTAAAAAAAAAAATTCAGAACGGTGTTTGTTCTTGTTTTTACAGATCTGCTATTTTTTGTGTTGTTCGAAAAAATTTCAGATCTGCTTTTCGTTCTTGAAACTCTGTTCTTCGAATTTTTTTGTTGAAACTGTGCTATTCGAAATTTTTGTTGCTCATGTAAAATTTTGTGACAAAATCCTTTAACTCGTTTTGACTCGTTTGATTTGTTGTTTGAACACTGAGTTAGCATTGAGTCATACCGAGTTCACATCGAGTCACACCGAGTTCGCACCGAGTTTGCCATATTCAGTTTCTGAAATTTCCTTTTTTGTGTTAAGTATCACAATATATATAACTGAAAACAAATTTTAAAAGGAATTTGGTATCACGTTTTTCAAATTAGGATTTTCTGTGAACCGCCCTATCTCTACCTTTGTCTAGGGGTCCCTGGGAGAACCCTAGAATCTGAGGGACTAGGATTTTGATTCAAAAAACTCGATCTTTTCAAAGAAATTTTTGAAATACGTTTTCTGCTATTGTGTAGATTAGTTGATATACCGAGACTTTCTTTTCATCTTGTTTTGACTTGCTGTATATATATATATATATATATGTATATACATATATATACATGTATATATATGTATATACATATATATATATATATATATATATATATATATATACTGTTTGATCTATACTAACATTCGAATTGATCTGTTCAGGGGTTGAGATTAATGTTTTTGAAATTGTTCTTCGTTGGAGGTGTATCTCTCTAACACCTTACTGCTTACTGTGTGAGAGCATAATTGTATAGCAACTCCAATTTTATTGATTAATCTGTGGATTATTCTTGCATATAATTGCCTTATAAAATTGGAATATCTAATATTGTGTGTTGTGATATATTCTGGTTTTATCATATCTAAACACTATCACACTACTACAAACCATGACTTCTAAGATAGATGTTCAAGTATGGGATAACAAAGGAGAATTCAGTCTCTGGTGCCAGAAAATTAAGGCCATTATACTTCAGTTAAAGTGTGTAAAGGCCATTGATGAATCTTGGGCGGAAACCTTATCTGAAGATAGGAAAATTGAACGAGATGAATTGGCTTGGAGCACTATGTTTCTGCATTTATCTGATTCTGTTATTAGCAAAGTAGGAGAAACTAAGACTGTTGTAGAATGTTAGACTACCTTAGAAAAACAATACCTCAATAAGTTCCTACCAAATAAAGGTTTTCTTTGGAGACAGTTCCTTAGTTTTAAGTTTGATCCTAGTCTTGATACTGAAGAGAATATGAACAGATTTAATAGGATCACACAAGACTTAACAAACTGTGGTGAAAAAAATTTCGATGAACAAAAAGTAGTTGGTCTACTTAATGCTCTAGAAGACAAATATAAAGATATCATAAATGTTTTAGAGTATGGTAGGAGTGGTCTTACTGTTGAAATAATTCATAATTCTCTTCTGAACAAAGAACTTGAATTGAAATCTGAACACAAACATGTGTTCCATGTTGAGGGTGTGAGAATAAATCAAAAATCATATAATAAGGGTGTAAGTAATTTCAATCATTCCAATTTCAACAAGGATAAAAATTTTATCAAAAGAAAATAAAGTAACACTAAAGGAAATACAAGAAACCTAATAAAGGAAATGATAATAACAAGAAATGTTTCTACTAGGCACTTTATTAAAGATTGCTTTAAAAATGTCAATGACCAAAAGAATGGGTCTAATTCTGAAAATGTTTCTTTAGCCACCACTTCTAACTATAAAGAAACAGAAGTTAATATTGGGGTTGCCTATGTGTCTTTATCAGAAAATACTGAACATGACTGGGTCTTAGACTTAGATTGCTCCTTTCATATGACACTCAATATCAACTGCCTATCTGAATATTCTGACCTTGATGAAGGATCAGTTAAATGTGTCAAGTTAAAGGAATTTGCAATGTGTTGCTAAAATTCATAAATGGTCATCACCTATTATTGAAACATACTAGATATGTTCCAGCCCTATGAAGAAACCTGATATCCCTAGGAGTTCTTGATGATGAGAGATATCAAATTGAAATTAAGAATGGTTCCACTAATATAATAAAAAATCAAGAACTTATTGTCAGTTTACCTAAATTTAATGGAATTTATGTTATAGGTGTTGAAATCACTTCACGTAATAATGTTGTGAATTGTGTCACACATCCCGATAAATTAGATTTGTGGCATAAAAGACTTGGCCACTTGAGTGAAAAATGTTTAAAAACTTTCTCATGTCAAGGGGTATTTGGAAAGGACAGTGTTCAGAAATTAACTTTCTGTGAACATTGTATAATGGGAAAACAAGTCAGACTGCCTTTTAAAGCAGGGCTGCACAAATCTCAAGATGTCATTGAATACATACATTCTGATTTATGGGGACCTGCCCCTGTACCTACAGTATCTGGTTAAAGATATTATCTTTTTGTTATTGATATTTTTCTAAAAAATCATGGATTTTCTTACTAAAAACTAAATCTGATACGTTTTCAACTTTCAAAGAATGAAATGTATTAATTGAAAATCAGACTAACAAGAAGATAAAAATTTTAAGAACTGATAATGGACTTGAATTTTGTAATTCAGAATTTGATCAATATTGCACTAAACAAGGGTAATGAGACATAAAATTGTTGTCTATACTCCTCAACAAAATGGAGTTGCTGAGAGATTAAATAGAACCATTCTTGAGAGGGCTAGATGTATGTTGATCAGTTCTGGTCTCCCAAAAATCTTTTGGGGAGAGGCTATAAAAATAACTTGTTATCTAATAAATAAATGCCCTTCCAGCTCTCTAAACAATAGAATCTGAACAAGTCTGGTCTGGTACATTACCAGATTACTCTTATCTCAGAACCTTTGGATGTGTTGCATATGCACATCATACAGATACAAAACTAGACCCTAGATCATTGAAGGGTGTGTTCTTAGGTTATGGAGAAGGAGTTAAAGGTTATAGACTGTGGTTAAGGGATGTGAGAGGATATAAGGTGATTACAAATAGATATGTGATTTTTAATGAAGATGATTTTCCTTGTCTTAGTAACAAATCCGGTGAAAAGATAGGAAAAGATGATTTTGTAACCACTGAAATAAATATGAATAGAGAAGCTGAAAATGACTAGATTCAGTTTGAGGTGGAGCCACATGAAGTGGAACCACAAAGTGCCTCTAATATTGAAATTTTAGAAAATGACCAGCATCTAGAACCTGCAAATGACCTGCAAGACTACCAGCTTGCTAGGGATAGAGAAAGGAGAGAAATAAGGCCTCCTTCCAAGTATCAGTATGCTGATTTTGTGACTGAACAATCTGAACTTGATCTATTTGATACAGAACCCGCTTCTTATGAAGAAGCTGTCTCTTGCAAAGAATCCCCTAAGTGGATTGCTACAATGGAGGATGGAATGAACTCCCTTTATAAAAACCAGACCTAAATTTTAGTTGAAACCCCACTAAAAACAAAATGATTGATTGTAAATGAGTATATAAGATCAAAGAGGGAGAGGTTAAGACAAATGAAAATAGAAGGTATAAGGCTAGACTTGTAGCAAAAGGGTTTACACAAAGAGAGGGGATTAACTACACTGAGATCTTTTCACATGTTGTCAAATATACCTCTATTAGAGTTTTACTTGCCATTGTGACACAATTTGACTTAGAGTTAGAATAACTTGATGTGAAGACTGTCTTCTTGTATGGTTCTTTAGATGAAATCATATACATGACTCAACCAAAAGTGTTTGAGATTAAACAAAGGGGCGATTTTGTGTGTCTCTTAAAAAAAATTGTATGGCCTAAAGCAGGTCCCTAAACAGTAGTATAAAAAATTTGACTCTTTTATACACGGTTTAGACTTTAAGAAATCTGAATATGATCCTTGTTTTTACTTTAAGAAAGATGGAGAATCTGGATTCTTTTATCTTCTCTTGTATATTGATGATATGCTCCTTGTTGGTCATAATTCTGTTACTCTTAACATGATTAAAGAAAAGTTAAAATCTGAATTTGAAATGAAAAATTTAGGACCAGTTAGGAAAATATTAGGCATAGATTTTAAAAGGGATAGAATAAATGGAAAGTTGTTTCTAACACAAAAGTCATGTTGAAAAGGTAGTGAAAAGATTTTCTCTTCAAGATGCTAAGCCTGTTAGCCTTCCTTTGTGTGGTAGTATGAAACTATCTATTGATTAGTCACCTAAATCTGAAGATGAACATAAAAAAATGATGAATTTACCATATTCTAATGTTGTTGGATCTGTAATGTATGTGATGGTATGCTCTAGACCTGATATTGCTTATGTTGTGAGTATGCTAAGTAGATTTATGAGTAACCCTGGTGAATTACATTGGCAATGCATGAAAAATTTGATTAAATATCTGAAAGGAACAAGTCACTTTTGATTGATGTTCAAAACTGATAAAAATGGACTTAAACTAAAAGGTTACGTAGATTCTGATTATGCTGAAAATCCAGATAATAGAAAGTCTACCACTGCATATTTTTATGTCATAAATGATACATGCATTAGCTGGAAATCACAATTACAAAAGGTAGTTGCATTGTCTTCAACCGAGGCTGAATACATTGCTGCCACCGTGACTGTAAAGAAGGGGTTATGGTTGAAAGGTTTACTAGGTGAATTAGGACTTGTGAAAAATCAAGTGGAGCTATATTCTAATAACCAAAGTACTATATTTTTGAGGTAAAAACTCAGTTTTGCATGATAGGTCCAAACATATAGATGTTAAATTCCATTTCACTAGAGATATAACTAATAGGGGTGATATTAAGTTGATTAAAATTCCTACCAAGGTAAATCCAACTGATGCTGGAACAAAGGTAATACCTATAAATAAATTTTTAGATTCGTTAAGATTATTGAATCTAGAAGAAGACTAACTTTCTGTTTTTGTACAGGTAATAAGAGCAAATGAAGTTCTGGACTGAGTTTTAAATCCACATAAGTACCATCTCAAAATGCAGCAAAAGGTGGAGATTGTGAAGTTATTTGCTGAATTTTTAAGCCCAGACATGACCCATCTACCCGGCCTAATTAATGTTCCAACATTAGAAGTCTCCAAAAGTTGAAAGTTTGAGAGAGTGCAAGGGTTCCTTTGTGCAAATAAAAGAAGAAGACTGTACGAAAATTCTATCAAAAAGAAGAAAAAAATCTGCATTTTCTCTAGATGTGGATAGGTGGATCTCTCATTTAAAATGCTAGGTTTTGAGACTTTTCTACCATTCTTCACGTGCAGCCCCTTTTTTTCTTCTTTTTGATAGAATTTTCGTGCAGTCTTCTTCTTTTCTCTCATTGCTCTCTGTAACTTTAGTTTTATCTTAAATCTTTTGTGATTATTGTGAAAATAAGAGAGTAGAATATTGAACTCTTGTGTGAGTTCATAGTATTGTTGAGTGAAGATGTTTTATTCGAAATTTTCTACAGCATTTGGGGCTGAAACTTCATAATCTGATTTTGCCTATATTTCGGGCGATTCTAGTGAATTGAGTTTAATCCTTGACGGATGCTCAATGGGGATTAGAAGTTAGAAGTGGTTGTCGAATCTCGAGGTCTTTGGACCGAAAATCTTGTGTTGTGTCTTGTTATTTTTTATTATTTTTTGTTCTTGTTTTTACAAATCGAATGCTTAAAATACGTTTGGGACCAACATATGTAAAACTTGACAAGCAGGGTGTCTATTTACCTGCTAATTCTGAAACTAATTTACACAGGCGGGTAAAATTTGCATCAAATTACTGGAAGTGATAGGAATAAAAGGTACCATAAAATTATTCATTAATAACATTATCTCATATCTTTGTAATCTTATCCTTAACCTTTCTTATGTAATAGTTCGAACCTCAACCTATAACGACAGGGTTCGAAGTTTAGGCACCAAACACAATTATCAACAATAAATCGAATGGAAGTTGAAAATCATTCATGTTGAAATGGTCTATTTCACATTCTAGACTTTTAAAAAGTCAAATAAATTATTTCTAAAACTAAGAAACTACTTTTAAAAATATTTGAATAATTTCAAGGAAGTAATTTTCTCATGAGGCTGCTCTATAAAAAGTAAAAGCAATAGTAAAAGATTGTCACTCGAGCCCATGTTCTCCATAAACCAATTTGTTGTTTCTTTTTCGTTATTTTATTTGTGATAGTTCTAAAATATGCTATAGTGTGAGCAAAAATGGTTGTAAGTTGTAACTAATGGAAGAAGAAAAGTACAAAGATTTCACGATTTTAAGATTATTAGTACAAGGGATAGAACTTAGAAGCCATCAATCCTATAAAAGAAAATATTCCTACACAAGGCACAAGTTCCATCAATCACGGAAAAGGGAAAAAAATCGACAAAATCCTCATATAATAGATTCATATTGCATGGAGACAAAGGGGGAATCTTATATTTTTCTCTCCTTTTCTTTTCATGTGCAAAATTAGAAGGAGTGGAATCGAATCCTTCGCTAGACAAATTTGAAATTGATCATGGAACCGAGCATATGGAACACAACATGGACAATATGATGTAATCAAATACTCCATTAACCGCATCTAAGGCACATATCAGAAGAACTCGAAGGTCAAATGAGAAGCAAATAGATACCACACAAGCCTCAATCTCATGATACAATAATGGTTCGATAATTTACAGCATGTCACTCTTTGCTTCTGTACATAAAACTACATACACAATGTATATAATGACATCTGAATTAGATAATAATACACTATCTAATTCTAATCACTAATGACGGTCAATAAATTCGTGGGTTTAACTCTACCAAGGTCCCGTCAGCATCCTTTTCAAGCATATTCTTTTACCAACCCGTGGCATATTTGTTGTTTCCGATATCTGTAAACAAACAAAACAAGCATAAACCACAAGATCTACTGGCGAGAAAGAACACGAAATGGGCTCTACTTGGATGAGTTTCAGAATGTAGCAGTTTTTCTTTTTCGTTTAACGTTTAGACTTTGACAAATAATTGACATTGAGCTAGCACTGCCACTTTCAACACGATAATTTGAACTCTCTGGTTTAAACAGTAAAATGAACGGTAGAAATGACATTCTTATAATGATGACTTCATTCTCCATAGCATACATACAATTGAAGAAAATAAAATGATCAGCCTTTTTGGTAGCATATTTACTATCGAACTTACTCCCACTCAAAAGTTATTTTTGTTACTGTCAAGACCTTTCATACTATTACGGATATGTGTATGCAGGAATTTGTAGCAGTTTATAAGTTTTATACCTGATTTTTCTGCATCTCCATGTATTCTGCCTGTAGAAATATGTGAATACAGCAAAATTGTGAAATTCCAATATCATCTTGTAAAGTGTAATCTGAGTGTCCAAGCGGACGCACCTGTTTTTTCTGAAACTCTAGGTTCGTTTCTCTGAGCTTCGCTACTTCTACTTCCAATTCCAAGGTATATGCCTGCCATAATTCCATTCATGTCAAGAACGTCATGAATCGAGAATATGTAGTAAACTAAAATGTGAATCTTGTGCCAGAAAAACTTAAATAGTCCCATAGTTATGAATCGTAACAGATGTAAACGCCACACACCCAAGGTGAATAATAAACATATCTAACTATTTATCCTGTATGAGTTTCACGTGTCATCAAGTCACTTTAACATCAAACTCAGTCATAGCTTTCATGTGTGAGTGCAGTTATTCAAGAACAAAAGGTGTGATTATATGTCAATATTAACATGATCTAATCACACAGAAATCAGTAAATCAATATTTGTGGTTATAATAACTGTGGTTGATGATTTCCAATGAAGAAAAATGAGGGGCATATCTTTGTCTGAATAGGTATCAGATTGTGTCGTTTCCCTATTATTAACATGTCCATCACAAGTGTTTGTAAAGTCATGGAACAAACAAACTAGTCCCTAAAATATTCCCGGTCAATTTTAATCATCAAGCTGGATTGATCTATAATTATTGTAGTCACTTTTAATCGATATCCACGAGAATAATTTTAAAAACGTAATTATGGGACGGTGTCAAAATGCAAACAGTCATTTTCTGTCCTAGCAATGAGGAAATCCATCCACTATAAGGGATGCAGCAAAAGTATCTGTGATTCCAATATAGTTTTGAGAATCACAGGTTGTGAATCCACAGTGTTAGTCTCTCATTATCGAGCTTATACCACTGGACATATGGTTATTCTTTAACTGAACATTGAGTTATAAATAGTGCATCTTCTCACCTCGCTGCCAGATAAGAAGGAATGAGCATGTTCAATATATTGTGAGCAGTATCAAGGAATACAGAAGTACAGATGGAGTGTTGTAAATTCACCTGCTTCCGAGCCCGTGACCTTGCAGCAGACTCTCTATTTTTCATCATTCTCTTGCGCCTTCTCTCCACTACTTTCTCCAAAGAAATAGATGATCTCCTTCCTCGACCACCTTCACGAAGTGGATAAGGAGAAGGGCACAGCGAAGATGTATCTACATCACTCTTAGCAATTGTATCTGAAGTTAGAAGATTTCCAGGAGACCTTCCTGCAACTGTCCAGCCCCTATTGCGCAATGTCCCCATGACCACTGCTTCACCTTGAACTAGAGTATTATTCAAAGGATTTGATATTCCAGCAACTGGACATCTTACCCCTGGGCTAGCCAGCTTTCCATGGTTACCAAGTTGCATGGGAGATGACAAAGCCGTTATCGTTTGTTTGGGAAAAAGAGGCTGTGACTGCCTAGGTTGTTGCTCAAGAGATATAACACCGCCCATATTCTTCTCTAAGGCCTGTAAATTATGGACTACATTGTTGCTCTCTGCAAGTTGATTACCCAAAACACCTTGGTTCCAAGGTGGCTGTTGAAATCCTATAGTTGAACCATTGCTGAAATCACTTGACGGTGGTAAACCGCCTAAGATTCCATTGTTATTTGCTGTCCAAGAGGGCTGGATATCATCTCTAACAACCCCTGCTCTTACCAAGAAATCTTCTAATGTCATTTCACCCAAAGTCGGCTGCCTCACCTCCAAATTTGATCCCCCACTAGCACTTCCATCTTTTGCACCAACAGTTTCTTTAAGTACATCTCTCCACACTTCATCAACAGTTTTCTGACTTAGGGTACGTGGCAGGGTTAGAGATCCTTGCCTCTGCAGATTTCCACCTGGGGCCAACCCATCTCCGCCGCCAGGACAAGAAGAAGTGGCCTGAGTCTCTTCAGCTGTCCAAATGCTTTTCAAAAGATCCTCCATGTTCATAGATCCAAAGTCCTTTCCAGGTCCAGTCAAAGTGTTCTGTAACTCATCAAAGGTCAAGGAATATACGGATGATTGTCGAGCCAATGGATAATTATGCACTGGTGTCCCCCCGCTGCCATCAGGCTGTACTATGTCCCCAAAATGCTTGAAGTTCATGTATGACCCCATTATAGAAAATTGCCAAGAGAGCTACAAGCTGACCAAATATTATAATCGTCACAATTTTGCAACCGGAGTAGATTATCAACCAACACAGGCATATACACCTGTGTAATTCAAGCAAAGAGAACAAATAGAATTCTGTGTTCTCCTTTCCCAGCTTTCATTTACTTCTTTTTTCCTCAAAAAGATGAACATGAACAACCAAATCAAGGAAGAAGACAAGGGATGAAAATAGTTAAAACTTTTAGTACAAATTTTTTATAAAACATCATGCTCCTGAATCAATTTTTTATAAGCAAGGATTAATTAAAAAATTAAAAGATGGATGTTAAAAATTCAAAACAAATCTTAATTTAAAGTACTTGAATACTAAAGAAAAATCAATACTTAGTTTTAAAGGGAAAAAACAAAGGGCAAAGAACACTCTAGTTGCTTGGTACATGGATTCTATCTACGCAATTCATAGTGACGATCTCAGTCTCTATATTGTATTCTTATTTAGTTTCATGTCTATAATTCAATATGGACAAAAACAAATAAAACCTAATACAACGTTCATATACACACCCAGTCTTTTTTCTCTTTGGCCTTCTTCTTTTTAGCGAGCTCATTTGCATATCCAAAAAGCAACCAATACCAGTACGAATCCAGCAAAAAAACAAATTCCAATCAAAATCTTGCATCCTTCCTTCGTGCATAAATGGGTAATTCAGTGGACAAGAGTTCAAAAAACTATAACACTACACCGAAATTACAATTTAGTTCCCATCGTTTCGAAGATCGCCCAATTCAATAAAATCGAAACACGAAAAAGGAAAAGTAGAAATATGCCGTTCATATCTATGAGGAAAGTAGAGGGAAAATAACTAATATTTGACAACAGAGACGAATTTGACCTTGTAGAGAGAGATCGTGTCGTTTCCTTCTTCTTCGCCTGTTGATGTTTGCTGGAGGCGACAAGTGTCTTCTACCCTTTCGACACGAGTACTCCTATTTAAAGCTTCAGCCCTTTCTGATTGATTTTATCTTTTTTTTTTATTACGTATTTTTTATTACGCGGACTGTGAAATCTTTCGAAACGTGGACCAATGAGAGTGAAGTCTTGGACTGATGTGATGGATAGACCAATTACAGAGTGTAACGTGTGAAAATCTTAGGCGTGAGAATATGCCAGGATAAAATGGCAGACGGCTGGTTTTGATTGGTGTATTTGAGAGTGGGGATAGTGGAGAGTGCGGAGAATTTGATGAGAGCGAGTGGCTTACTGGTGCACTATGGTGGTGCGCAAAATTAGGTCTTGTCTCAGGAAAATTAATTACATGGTGCACCCAATAGATGGCTAAAATAGAGGTAGCAATCGAGTCGTGCGATCCAGGATAGCAATCGAGCAAAGCGACTTGTTGACTTATCATGGGCGGCTTGGGTTCATATTTAGACGAGCTTGAGCACAAGCCAAGCGAGGCTCGCTAGGAGACCCAAACCTACTCGGCTCACCCGTGCAAGCCTGTTCCTAGTAGACGAAACACGAGTCTAAGCTCATGGTTCGTCTTGAACAGCGACTGATTTGGTCACTATAATACTTCAATGATAATAACCATTTGCCATTTTAATTTTTTTCCTTCTTTTTTTTTATTCTATAAATACCCTCAACTTATTTCCAAATTTCCCACACAACATCCCAACAACAATTCTCACTCTTTTCACATTATACACAATCCACTGCATTTATTTCTATTTTTTTACCTTCAATTTCAATTATTCAATATAAATGACCAATTTACCACTTTACAAATTTATTTTCTTGATTACTTACTATACACTATACATATTTTATATGTTTCATCACAAGTTCACAAATGGATCTACACTCATTTGTTGAGGGCTTGTTCGACGGTGTCGGAGGCGAATCACTTATGACGCTGCAAGTCAATTTCGGAATGAATTTGTCGGTTTAAACGAAATACCAATTCCCCAAAATATTCTAGATTTGGATGCTCACGAAAATAGTAATCCAATTGATTTGGATGATGTTGGCGAAACATGAGTAGGAACAGGAATTAGATATTCCTGATGCAAGAGAGAAGCAAAATGGGAAAAACATACAAAATATTGGGATCATTTTAAATTGATTCCAACGAGTCGTGTGGTCGATGGAGTTGCAAAGTCTAAAGCACTATGTAAATATTGTCAACAACGATTGACATCATAGAAGGGCATTGGTACCACCAACCTGAATCACCGCTACAAAGCACGTGCGACCAAACATGGGCTTCTTGCTGTCGGTCAACGCAACTGCAATTTGGTAGTCAATCCGTCGGTTCTATTTCTACGATACTTTGTACATGGATGTATTCGGAAGAGAAAGTTCGAACATGAATGGTAAAGTTCGTTGCTGGTGCTGAGTTGCCTCTAGCAATGGTGGACAACCAACATTTCATTTCCTACGTGAAAGAATATCTTCAATCGAGGTACGATTGGGTAAATAGAAACACTCTTCGTTCCAATACAATATAATATTTCCTTCATACAAAAAAATAATTGATTACCGATTTGCAAAAATATGAGGATGTTATATCATTAACTTCGGATATATGAGATGAGACTAATAAAAGAGGTTATATGACTGCAACTACACACTACATAAACCCACTTTAATGCATGCATAAAAAATTACTGTGTTTAAAATTATTAAGTTTCCTCACAAAGCTAACAGTATATATATATATATATATATATATATATACACACACACAGCGCTAGTGTTAATAAGTTAGTTGTCGATAAATTGTGTAAGGTTCTACAACTCGATTTCGATGGTTATTTATTTTATTTCGTTGTGTATGTCATATTTTAAATTTAGTTGTGCAGTATGGTTTGAAACATATTAAGAATGAAATTCAGATAATTAGGGATGCACTAATATATATTACAATTTCACTTAGTAGAAAATAAGTTTTTGAGGAATTTTGTGTTGCATTTGGGCTAACAAATACAAAAATATTTGTTAGTGACGTAGGGTATAGATTAAACTCAACTTACTTGTTATTAAAATCATGCGAATGATTTGAACATTTAGTAACTGAATTTTATAACAATATGCATAATAGAAACGATGATGATACTATTTTGAATGAATTTTATTGGCTTTTAACTATTGAAATTAAAAAAAAAAAATTGACAAGTTTTATGACTCTACCAATATTTTATCTGGAGTGTACTATCTCACTAGTTGTATGGTGTTTGAACGTCTTTATAGAATTGTAAGAGTTTTTCATAAATACAAAAATAGACCCGATTTTAGTGAAGTTATATATTTTATAGAATTAAAGTTTAGAAAATATTGGAAAGACTTGCATAAGTTATTTCTTTTAGCATGCATCATGGACCCCGATATAATTTATTAGGTACTAAATATGTAATTGATAAGATTTCGAAAGTTTTACTTTTAATACTCATATCACTTATAGAAATTTAGAATAAGCTTTATGTGAAAACGTATGAATTAGATGCAAAATAAATGAGTTCAAATATTAGTCGAGTACTCTCTACATCTACTCCTCTTGCTGATATTGAAGAAGACGACGCTGAAATATTAAATTAACGTGAAATCATTCATGCGTATAGAAATGATGTAAATACAATATGTTCCTCTAGTAGTAGTATGTCTACTGTATATAATCAGTTATCGAATGCAAATTCAAATGCATTGCCTGCTGAATTAATTGATTATTTTAATCATAATTTGCCTAATAACAAAACAATTAAAAAAAAGTTCAGAAGAGTATTGAATTATGGTGAAAGTACGAATTACTGCAAAAGATCTACTAACACCTCCGATTAGCACTATAGTTTGGAAGTTTACTTTTAGTACATGTAAGAAGGTTCTGTCTGAGGTCAGGAACCGACTGAAAAAAGATATTTTAGAAGTATTAATGTGCGTGAAGTACTGGTAAGACGCTCATTTTCATCTGTAAGATAAATATGCCGAAATTGTATACGTTAGGTAAGTAATAATTTAAGTATATTAAGCAAAATTTGTTAATTTACAATACTTTTTTAATGTTTTTAAAAAATTGTATACGTAACAAGTTGTTCATGTATAATTTTTAATTCTGTTTACTTGAAATTTAAGTAGTCAATCTCAAACCTGATAAAAGGAGGGGGGTTTTATCTATTACAAAAAGAAATTTAAAAAAATCGCCAACTTACGAGCCAAAGTTTGGCTCAGACCACGAGCTCGAGGGCCGAATCGGGCTCTTGGACAATAGGCTGAATCAATTTTACGGGACTGGCGCATAAGGCTCAGACTACTCGCTTATGATTGGATATATAGATTTTTTTTTTTTTTTTTTTTTTTTTTTTGTATAAATCAGTGCAATTTTGTTAATATAGTCAATGTTTGATGGAGATTAAAGTTAAACTTTTAATATATTTTAATAAAAGTTGATGAAATATATGGTTAAGAGTTGTGAATTTCATTAAATATGCGATTAAAATTAATTGTTGACTTTGAATTCTTACAAAACAGGGTTTACCTTATTCATGAGTATTTAAGTTGTTTATTTTGTTTTATTGGTTGATTCACTTCCTTATCATGTGATTGAGGATAAGGTTGAGCACGGTTCGATTCGATTCGTTTATAACAAGAATCGAATCGGACCTGAAATTTTCGGGTATCTAGTAAGTGGAATCGTCGGGTCCAAATTTATTATGGAACCGTTCGGGTTCGATTCCATTCGGTTTAGTTCGGTTCGATTCCTAGGTTCTCTATTATAATTATTTTTAATATATACAAAGCTACATTAATTAAATTAATGAAATGTACAATTTTAGCTCTTACAAAATAACGTAGTTCAATCTAATATATCTTTTACGCATTTATTTGCTGAATTCTTTATAGATTTGATTGTGAAAATCACATGAAGAGGACAATAGCAATCTTACAATAATTAAGAGACGTTGTCGAGCTTCAATTCGATTACTCCAGAAGAAACGACATTATAGTAGAATAATAGATTTGGAAAAAACTTAAGTTAGCTTGATTAAATTGAGTTTGAACTGGAAATTAGAAATAGGAAGATCATATTTTTGGTTAGCAAATTTATTTGAAAAATAATAAAAAGACTTATTTAAAATAAATTAATTAAAAAAATAAAGAGATTTGACTCTTATTCGATTCTTGATCTAGAACCGAATTGAATCGAACCTATCAGTTCTCGATTCAGATACTCATTCGAATATTTAGCTTAAGAAGAACCACTAAATTCAGGTCAGTTCGATCCAATTCGATTCGAGAGTTTTACCTAGCCCAATTGAGAACTAATATTGTAACAAAATTGCTAAAGATTATTCCTTCTAATATTTTCAAGAAATGTCTTAAATTAGAGGCGAGGAAGGATTCAGACAATTATACATTGAACTCAAACGATTCTACATATATATGAGTTTGTTTCATTTTAATGTGCCCTAACAACAAAATTGAAAACGCCACCTTTGCATTTAATGTGCCTAAATAGCACATTTTTAAGTTGGAGAATCACGAAAAAGTAGGTACAAGTGACTAAAATCACTGTATTACTTTAGCCCTGTTTGGGCTCAATTATTTCAAATTATAATAAAATAAATACTAATTTTTTTAAGAATGTATGGTTAAAAAGGAAAGATTTTTTTTTTTTTTTTAGGTTTACGTGTAATATTATGTTATTGAAGAATGTGATTGATAAGGAGAGAGAACAATAATTTTTTATTTAATGAAAGCCCAACAAGGTTGTAACGTGAGCTAAGAGAGGGAGAAAAAGTTGGATAATGTTACATGTACCAAGTTTTTTTATTTAGAGTTTGTTTGGTATTGATTTTGAGAATCAATTTTCATTTTCAACCACACATTTTTCAATAAAATAATATTTTACATCACATCAATAACTTTTCATCATTTTTCAACCACACATTTCACATCAGATTACTATTCAAAAATCAATTCTTACCCCAAAAATCACTCTCAAACACCCTCTTAATCGCTTCCTGATTACTCACAATAAGGGGGACCACATTTTTGGATTTTTAATAGCTAAATGTCATATTTTGCGTACCTTAGCACAAGTATTTATGTTGCGGGGCTGAGGTCATACACGTCATTGTAGTATATCATGTTGTCAAAAATTTAGACACGTGATACATAGTATCTTAACCTAAAGCTCTGGTGGGTAGGTTAATGGAAGGCTTCGACATACCAACGGTTTAACAGTGTGAGATCAAGGCTTTCCATAGTGTTCAAGCTCAAGTCATTTGGTGGATTTCACAATTTCACATCAGTAGTCGACTTTGCATACTTGCTGAGTCATTAATTAATTAATATTTGTAGTCTCGTGTATGATAATAAATAAATAACCTACTTAGTTAAATAAATAACTCAATTCCCGCCTAATTTATTTATTAATAATTCCAAACGTGGATTGATCACATTGGATTTGAGGCAAATGAAGTCTTCGAACCTGTCACTAACAAGGAGACTTTAGATGGATAATCACAAAGTGTTGCCTAATCAACTTCTACAATTGCCCAAGTTGACTCAATTAAGAACAATAAACATAGCGTATTCTTTCAAATAGTCAAGCCTACTGGTGGAAGTGCGGAAGGCATGGGTCAATCTCGGATATTGTGAGGGATAGAGAAAATAAAATTGCGATGATGGCCGCGTTAGAGATTCAACCGAAGGTACGTAAGAATGTGATTTTTTTGGATTATATGGCCATAGGAAATCATGGATTATGCAAGTTTGCCATCACGAGTTTACAAGTTGATGTCGAAGAGAGCAGAAGAAGAAGAAGAAGAAGAAAAGTGACAAGATCAATGGAAGTAGGTGATGGTTGTGGGTTTTACACAGCGGATGAAGAGGCCGGTAAAAATGGAGCGACGAGATGACGTGACGAATACAATAACGATAAGAGGGAGTGATCACAATGGCGAAATCTGAGTATTTAAGGTCCAACTTCATATTAAGTTAACACGAAGGGGCATGCATAGCCTAATATCAGCATACTCGCGTGCAATATTAACCATTCAAATTGAATAGTGAGTCTGATATCGTAGATTTTGTATTTAATGAATCCGTGTAGATGTATAAGTTAGTAACTTGTTAGTTTTAACGGATGTCAGCTAACTTGTATTTAGATTTATGAAATCCAAACAGGTAATTTAATGCAATTAAGTTAAAGTTAAGTGACCCGGTTCGATGACCATTAGTATAGTTAACCCAATAATAATTATTTTCTATTTGGGAATACATCATAGATAATTCAATTTATAAATAGAAATGAGTGATACATAAATGAATCGTACTCGTGTTCAAGTCTTTGAACAAATCTGCGCTTAAATTTTAAACAACTTGTACATATGTATTTTTTAGAAATTCTTTTATTTAAAAATATTATATAAAAAACTCCCAATTGTGTGAAAGAAGCAATAAGATTGTGAATCTCCATCTTCACTATAAGAAAAGTTCATTGGTTGATTTATTTGCATATATTGTCCAGAGCCTAAACCTCCATCCAATGAGGTGAAGTATTTTTAATATTCAATATGTGACTACGTTGACAGCAAATTTTGGTATTACAACGCCAATCCAAATAATATTATGGCACCCAGGGAGTATACATTGGATTGTCAATCTCGACGAACAAATAGCATTATTAAAAATGTATTTTTAAATAGTAATGTTTGAGAGATTGTGTGGTTAAATTTTTTTTATTTTATTTACGTATAATATTATTCTATTTGAATCAAATTATTTGTACAAACTTGATTTAGAAGCTACTTGTTGACAACATTTAGGTTAATTATTTCAAAAACAGTTTTTGAAATCAATGACATTGATTTTGGCAACACTTGGGCCTTGTTTGAATATCATTTTTGTCATCAAAATACATTTAACAGTGATTTAACCATATTTCAATCATAAATTTTTCAGTAAAATAATATTACACGTAAACCCAAATTTTTTATTATTTTGTAACCACACATTCTCCATCATAACAATATTACAAAATATATATATATATATATTTTTTAAAAATGGGACTCAAACAAGGGCTTAGTTTGTAAACAAAACAAAGTTTGTACAACTAGATTAATTGTATTTTATTAAAAAATGTGTGGTTGAAATAAGAAATAAAAATATATTAAAATTTTAATAGGGATCAAACAATGAGTAAAAAAAGTACAATTAAAGCCCCGTTTGATTCTCATTTTGATGGAAATAATGCATTTGAATAGTTGATTGATGGAGAATGTATGGTTAAAAATTAAGGAAAAAATTTGAATTTTTGTGTAATATTATTTTATTAAAGAATGTAATTGAAAAAAAAAGAATTTTTTTTTTTTTTTTTTGAAAAATGAGAATCAAATGGGGCTAAATCACAAGAATACGGTGACAGGATAACAATATTATAGGCCCGTTTGTTTTCCCATTATTCATTTGTAAAAATAAAAAATATGATCATTATCAATCACATCCAACCATCATTTTTAATTTTACATCTTTTATATAGGGTCTATAATGACTATATTTTTCATTCTCATTCTCATCCTCATTCTATAAAGAATGAGAATCAAATGAGTATTATTAAATATGTCATTTTCATATGGGGAAATTTCATAAGTAACAGCATTAGTATGATCCATTTCAATAATAAGAAAACAAGTTTCAAACTTCAAAAATTAGATTTTTATTTATTTAATTATATATTTAATTAATTAAATATATAAAGGTCACAGATATATGCAATTTGATCACAAATTCATTTATTGGTCATATATTGTCAAATTAATTAGTCACAAATTATTTCAAAATCACAAATAAAATATTTTATAGGTCAGTTTATTTTCAAGATTACAAATCAAATATTTTATAGGTCACGATTTATTTTCGAGATCACAAATCAGAATTTTAATATATGACAAATTATTTTACGGTCACGATTCACAAATTTCAAATGTCACAATTTGTTTATCGATCACAAATCTTAATTATTATAAGTCACAACTTATTATACAGTCACAAATTATTAGATTATTAGTCACAGATTAGTAATTTTTTAAGTCACATATTATTTATTAGTCACAAATTATCGAAATCATTGGTCACATATTTTTTATTGGTCACGGATTAACCAATTTACTGGTCATAATCAATAAGATAATTTGTGACCACCACCAACACTTACGACCACCACTTCAACGATGCCTCCAACTGCAGTACCACCACCGTCACGCCAAAACCACCACCACATTGGTCACAAATTAATTAATTTATTGGTCACGACTCTCAATTGATCAATAAATCGTCACAAACACCCACCCATCCAAGCATCATAGCACTCCCAAAAACGACACCACCGCCGACCACCACCTGCAACATTACCCAACGCCGCCGCCACCAACGACATCGCCCATCACTGTAACTTCGCCCACCGCCCAGCACAGCAACATCGTTCACACTACCAGCAACGTCGCCCAAAGCACTGCATCACCACTAACACTTATAAGCGACGCCGACCACCATCACCATCACCACCATCACCATCACCATCGTCAATATCACAACCACTACAACGCCAACAGTAACATCACTATGGCGAGCGTCGCACAGACAGCGACGCTGAGGCACTCAAATCTCGATTCCAGATCCACCCCACAAAACCACCACTACCACCACCACACCGCGACGTTCACGTTCGCGACAAGCAGCCTCCACCACCACACCACACCACACCACACCACAATGTCGCCGCTATCACTACCACCGTAGCCAAAGTCGCGACCACACCCACACCTCCATCGTCATAGAATAAATAAAAATATGGAAAAAAAGAAAAGATCATCGTGCTGCGATCGAAGCCACGCCACCTTCATCCTCTTCAACAATCTCATAGCACCTCGTCGAAGCAGCTCTACACCTCTGCACAGCGACACCACAATCCCATTGAATTAGGGCACAAAGAGGTTGTGGAGAATTAGGGGACAGAGAGGCAATGGTGTGCGCCACCCAATAACGAATCCATTTGCAGTGGAGAATTAGGAGTTTCATAGAGAGAGAGAGAGAGAGAGAGAGAGACGAGTTTCTCATAAAGAGGAGGGGGAAAAGTGAAGGAGAAATAATTTAGAGTTTGATTTGTGTAGGATAAATTAATTAATTTTAAAATATATTAATAAGAAAAAAAATATCTTATTTTTGTATAATCAAATATTTCATCTTATTTTTAAAAGTGAATTTTGAAAAGTAGATCTTTGCGTAATTTCCACTTTCCATATTCCTACTTAATCCACACTACACCTCAATCATTCTGCCCCCACTTCAAATATATATATATATATATATAAAATAACCCTCCCGATATTCCCGCATAACCCAAAACCCTCTGTCGTCCTCATAAGGCGGCGCAAATATTGGGTTACAATGTCTGAAGCAGATCCAATCCAACGCAGAGCGCCTCCGCCATTGCGCAAGCAGAGTTCGTGGTCCCCAGATACTTTAAGAGAGGAGGCGTGGACTAATAGGAAGAGAAATTATCGGATGCGGCGTGGTAAACTCAGTGTCACAGACGATGATTTGGAAGAGCTCCGAGGGTGCTTTCAGTTGGGATTTAACTTTGACTCGCCCGATTTGGATCCGAAATTGTCATCTGCTTTCCCAGCGTTAGGGTTTTACCATGCTGTAAATCGGCAGTACAGTAATAGCTTGTCCCGGTCTTCTTCTTCGTCGTTTTCTGAATGCGATTCCGTGTCATCTGTTGGAAGTCCTAGCTCATTTATTGATCCAGGTAACCTCCATTCAATCACCGTGTAAAGTATTCTTTTAATTTATCTAGTAATTATTGTAATTCTGATTCTTCTTTTTCTATTTTTGCTATGAAATTTGAATTTCAATAGATGATGATCCCGTGATTGTGAAGACGAGATTGAAGCAGTGGGCACAAATTGTAGCTTGTTCGGTGCGCCAATCTTCACCAAACTAATTGAGATTCATTTAGTTTGGGGAAAAAAGAAGTGGTAAAAAAGGAAAAAAAAATTTACATCTTCAACCAATTTGTGTATCTATATTCCAGAATTCAGTTTTTCTGGATTACTTTGTAATTGTACTTTTACAATATTTAACATTTTTTCCTGCTGATTTTCAGTTGATGAAGATGTTTTTGCCCTGATTGCTAGGTTTAAATTTGTTTCTACTTTTCCATTTTTCTTTTGGAATCTATGTTTTATCAGAAGGGAAATTCTTTAGATCCATACAATAAAAAATGAAAACAGAAAATTTTGAAAAAAATCGGTAATCTAATTAAATTTTACCATTTAAGAGCAATTGGACTAAATTTATTTGTTTGAAAAATTCCCCTTTCGTTAAAAACAATGATGAGAAGTTTTCAAATCATTTGATTGTGTTTTAAAAGTATATTAATTGTTCATAATGGTGTAAAGCATGAATTTGTATACATTTAGACAGCATTTACGTTCTGTATTGCATTGGATTTCATGTAGTAAATTTTTTATACAACATATTAGTTGTTGACAATTTTTGTTTGAATGGGTATGCGTCCACATAATTCTCTTACATGGAAATTGAAGTCTTTGCGGACGCTCCACATGAAATTGGTTTTATATAATTTCGAGCCTTTGACCTACATTAAATTTAAAAAAAAAAAAAAAAAAAACTCTTTTCATTAACCATATATTCTTCGATAAAATAATATTACACGTAAATTTAAAACTTTTATCCTTTTTTTTACTACACATTTTTCAAAAACTACTATTCATTTAATTTTAATTTGAAATAAATGAACCCAAATTGTAAGTCAATAAAGCTACTTAAACGAATATTGTCGGATAGTTGGTAATTGTAGAGTCAAATTGAAGTAAGTGGATGGAAAATGTAGAACACATGATCACATTTGACATATATTCGAAGAAGAGTCTCATTTCGTTGAGTACTCTTAATTCAAAATGGTACAAGTTCTCTAGAGAAGACATAGTCTCGAGGGTATGGAAGGATGTTCGTGTTGTATTTGATGGGTGGAAGAGGTCCCAGTTATACATTTGTAAGATTGGGTAGAATTTGTGAAGAGAAGTTGGAACAAATTTAAAATTGTGATGGAGATTTAGTTTGGTACTGTACTTCTGGAATTTGGTTCGGGGATCATATTTAAGAATATTACCCAATCAAGTTAGGAGGATATGAATAATTTAGCTTTGCCACTATTACATGTGGTTCCATCGTATTCAACTATTAAGGATAGACCCATTGTAGATAGGTACGTGAATGCTGATTCAGTTGCACATACTTTTAGCATTTTTTAAGGTATTGAGACTAGTTAGGGGACCTACTATGAAAGTATTAAGTGTTCATTATGCTACAAGGCGTGCTTTGACAATGTTTGGTAATTTATAATTCTTTGTGAATTTTGGGGAACCCGATATTTGAGTTTATGTATCTGTGTTGGACATCGTGGACGAGCAGGAGTATTTTTGTATTAGAGGAAATTTGATTCTTGTTGAAGAATTCAAAATTTTCCTTGCAATCACCCAAATTAGGTTGGATTTTTTTTTTTTGGAAAATCATTGCCTTCTACGCGCTCTTATTGAAAAAAATATTTTTTTTTTCATTTATTCCACGTGATTCTGATCTTATTTCCATTTTTGTGGTATTTTTAGGTCTAGCATGCATCCCTATAAAATACTACTTTTTTAACAAGTTTTGTATTACTGAAATATAAAATAATTGTGTAGACATAGTTATTTTATTTATTTTCTCCATATTAGTCAATTGAATAAAATACTCAGTTTTTCTACCAATTAATTTTTTGCCTTTTATTTTATTATTTATTTGCGATAATATACTTCATGTCGTGTTATATATATTATTTCGAATCGTTTTATTTACCAACATTTTTGCCTTTTTTATATTGTATATTTGTGTTACGTTAGTCGCGATCAAACATTATTTTATTTGGAGGAAATGGTGGATTTATTTCTTCTTCCAATGAATTCATCAATTCACGTGTACTATTGGACTAGTTCATTAACATGTATAATTCACTCATATGTTGTATAGTGCAAAATTTCACTCGTATCACAGAATGAAAATAATGGTCAAAATTGGATTTAATTGTCATTTGCTTCTATCAAAAAGATGATAAATTAGCAATTTCAGAAGAACTCTCTTCTATCTTTATTTAAGAATTCTCATGTTTTTTTTTTCTTGTTCTTTAAGACCTTCAGAAATGGACAATTTCCTTTCATAAAAGAACTCGGATATGAGTATTGTCTTGACATAAAAGTAAACAAAAGAAATATGAATGTAAACTATAGTCGATGAAACACAAAATAAGAAATTTCACACCCATACGGTTGAGCCCTTGAAAAAAAAAAAATTCCAATTTTTCTATTGCCTTTTTGTCATTTATCCAAATTATAAATGATTCCCTTGTCAATCTGCCCACAGCCCACCATTGTGTTACTTAAGGCTCAAGCTTAGTTAGCACGCCAAAAATATCTAAGGGTGTGTTTGATAGAAAGATGGAAAATGAATGGCAAATAAAATATTTGGCAGGGAAGTGATTTGCCTAGAATTTGTTTTAGAGAGAATTGTATTAATGGTGTTTGATTGGTATAATTTTTCACCTAATCCGTTTGGCTTTGTTTTTCATGCAAATGGTTACTTTTTGGGATAATTTTTTTACAATCTTTATTAAAATTTATTTGGATTGTCAAAAAGTAAAAAAAAAAATTAAAAAAAATATTTTCATAAAATTTTTATGTTTGTTTGGCTATGTTTTTCATGCAAATTGTCAATTAAATGGATAAATTTTTTTACCATTGAATTTAGAATATGTTTCCATTGCCAAAAAGTTAAAAAAAAAAAAAAAGGAAAAAAAAGGAAAAAAAACACCCAACAAGGTGGAAAATAATTTCCTACCAAAATCATAAGAAAATATTTTCCTGCTTTTGTGCTTCAAGGGATTGTACATTAGAAATTGGTGGCAAACATTTTCCAGGGCAAATTTGGCTAATCAAACAGCCAAAAGTAGGAACTAGAAAAATATTTTTCTAGTTCCATGACAAATTAGTTGTATCAAACACAGCCTAAGTTCTTGCAGTTGACGTTACTAATATTCTAATGATGAAAAGTGAATAACGAGTAATCACGTCTCAATGATATCTAGAGTGAAAAATAAGTGACGTGGTAAAATGTTACATGACTTCTTTAGATCAAATTTTTATATTAAAATGCGAAAATAAAACTATTTTTTAATAGTAAAAAAAGCTTTTTTAAACGGTATTTAAAGCCGAGTTATTTCTTATTATTTAAAATGATCTTTGAATGAATAATTTATATTTAGAGACTGTTTGGTTTGAATTAAAATTTGATTTTAATTTAAGTCAAAATCAAAGGCAAATAATCAATATTAATCACATCTTTCATGACTTCCACAACATTTTAATCACACATTTCAAAAACTTATATCACAATTTACTAAAAAAAAATAAATCTAATTTTAATCCCCATCAAACACCTCCAAAGATTGTCTTACATGCGATCGAGTGAAAAACTTTTCTTCTCAAATTATTACTGATAAATTGATAAAACAACGCCTTTCAAGTGAATATGCAAAAAGTAATGGTTTAAAACTTATTTTCTCAATTTAATTAAATTAGTGTTATACCGTCTTAATTTCATTCTAAAAAAATACATGAATCTATAGTTCTTGAGACGAGCAAGAATATCAATATTATAGATTTTCGAAATTGGTCTGCAAAAGAATGTTCGTCTAAAGTCAATTGTAAAGCTGTCTACAACGTGTATTATTTTGTAGATCAATTTTCAAATCCCACAACAGCACGCTGAAAATTTTGTAAGAGAAATGGAAAAGTTGAGGTTGCGTTTGGTTTCCCGTTTTCAAGCCAATTTTTATTTTCAGTTTTCGAAAATGCCCAAAATGTATTTGGTCTGTCGTTTTCGAAAATACATTTCTGAAAACAAGGAAAAATTTATAATTGAAAACTCAAAACAATTTTTTCTATTTGAGTGTTTTCAGTTAGAAACTCAAAACGCAGAAAACACTCAAAAACACGCCATTTTTTTAACCCAGGGGATGCTCATCAGTACTTTTAAAATAAAATGTTGTAATATGATACAATTTAGTCAAGCATAATAATTTTAAAACCCACAAAACAATTTTCAATTTCCATTATTGTTTTTTCTTTGGTTGATCCAAATTTGGAAGAACTATTATTTCATTTTTTACTGTCCAAGTGACAGCAAAATACATCCAAAAGGATGAAGGACGAACTACCTTTTTTTTTTTTTTTTTTTTTTTTTTTTTTTTTTTTACAATGATTCCTATTTTTGGTCTATAAATTTAGAAAGGTATCGCTATTTCCATCCACATTTTTTATATTTACATCCACTTTTAAAAACAAAATTTTATTACATTTTAAATCCTATGTAAATGTACTGAAATAGACATAAATAAAATTAAATAAAAATACATAACTCTATATTCATCCACTTATTTTTATTTTCATTAAATTACTTTTTTACCTTCTTTTAGAATTTATATTTAACTAGAACTCTAATATATTAGAGAAAATTAAATGAATATGTTTGAAATATTCTAATATTCAAAATTTCAATTAGTTCAACTTTATTTTTATTTCGTTCATCTGATTTAAAAGAGTTTTTTTTTTTTTTTTTTTTATGGAATATATAGATCTATAATGCTAGAAATATATTTAAAGTATGATGAATCTATAAAATTTATTTGAAAATATAGTAATTAAATGAATAAGTTTAATAAGGACGAGATTGGAATATGGCATGGATGTAAATAATATTTTTTTTAAAAAAAATTTAAAATTTAATAGGGATGAACTTAAAGTGAGATGAATATATAAAAAGTATGGATGAAAATAGCGGTACCCATTTAGAATTTTGTTATAAGTACAAGATTTTTTCACAGATTTTATATAGGGAGACCCTGTGATTGGTTGCTGTCAAAAATATTTTTGGTAACATCAAATCGGAGGAAGACAACTATTTTCGTGTATAAAATCCGTGGAAAAAATTCTGTACTTATAGAATTATTGATAAATTTATTATTTTATTTTCGTAGCAAGAAAATTTAAAATATATATTATCTGGTAACATACTAGCATAAAATTATTATGTTTTACTAAATATCAAATTAATTGAATAAATGTCATAAAACAATTTCTAAATTTTTTTAAGCCAAATGTATTTTCTAGTTTTGTATTTTGAGAAATCGTTTTTTAAAATAACAAACAAAATACGTTTTTTATAATCTGAAAATAGTCTTTCGCAATAGAAAACTAAAAATGAAATCAAAAACTGAAAACAAAAAATAGAAACGCAAAGTAAACGCACCCTAATAGTTTTGGAAAATAAAATAAATAACCTTGCTACTCGTATATAAGAAATTGACAAAATACTTACAATAGAAAATCTCACTTTTTTTTTGTCATTTTAATTCACGTGAAACTCACGTGCAAGTGATTACGTGGATGGAAGTCAATATCTTCTGCCAACATTTTTTTACAAGGAACTTTATTCTAAACTGAAATACTTTTGAGAGAAAATAATGAGGTTCTAAAACTGTAAATTTACACCATCCAGGCCCACAGTTATCTGGTAGGACGCGCGCGCACACACACTAAGTATATGGCGCGTGAGAGTAACTTTCTAATTAAACTGCTCCTCGAAAAATATCTTGGTTGACATTTGTCGAAGATATTATCTAGCAATCTAACGTGGCATATGTACTGTTACTGACACGTGTAAAAAGCGTCTCTATGTGGAGCTTTCTTGGACCCTAACAGCACTCTCCCACCGCCTTCTCTCTATCTTGAATAGGGTTTTTTATTCTTCCGTTTCTATTGCCTAGGCTGATAATACAATTTAAGGAAACAAATTGCATTTAATTTGTGCAGTAATGGAAGAGAATTACGTGTCGGAGAATCCGCCGGCTCCGGCGGGTTCTGAAGTGATCGAGTTTTGCGGCAATGAGTTGACTCGGTCGAACTCGTTTTTGCCCTCTTTCATTGCTGAGAATTACGAAGATGTTTTGCGTGGCTCGGAAACTGCAACACCGGTAATTTTGCAATTCTTCTAAATTTTAGTGACTATGCAGGATCTATTTCTCAATTTTTATTATATTTCTAATTTCCGTCAGTCTGTCTTTCTCTCTAAATTTGGTAGCTTGATGCAGTAAATGATGCTAATTAAATTGGTAGAGTCTTTTTTGTGATGATTCGATTTTTAATTGTATGCTCTCCAGTGTCTTTAGGTTATACTATATATTGAAGTTTCGATGTTTACTTTTGATCCTGTGTTGCATATGGCTTCATAGCTGGATAGAGGACTGGACGAGGAGAACAAAGGGGATTTTTGTTGCGGTAAAGGAAGGAAGAACAATTATCTAATGGTAAATTGTTGCGATGTGGTTTTCATTTGTACACGGTTGTATTTGGATTGTGTTTGTTTCTGATGATAATGGCTCGTTGAATAAGAAAAATCTTGAATGTTTAAAATGTGTGTTGTTGCATGAGAGAAACCTGAGTGCCGTAATACTCTTTTTTGTCCGTCTATCTCAATGTAGCCCTACGCCCCTACCAATTAATAATTTGTCTAGGGATTGCGTATGGTTCCTTTTGATCTCTTGAAAAATTAAAACCTGCCAGTTATGCATTTTTGTATGGATGCGTATGTTGCATTGCTGTTGGTTACGAGACAAAACAAGGATGGATCGGAATGTCAACTGATTAAGATATTCCATTAAAATTTGTTGGGCTCTAGGTTAAGTCAGAGTCGGTAGTGAATGCTTTTGTATGAGTGCCAGGAGTCATTAGCAGCCTTTAGTGGATAGGGAAAGTTTCTATGTGAGTGTTAGAAGTCTTTGAAGTGCTTTTCCTTAATATGGTGTAGTTCTTTTCTTTAATAGGGCACCTGTCACAGAGCAGTTCAGTAATTGTATAGATGGGTCATGTTTTGTTATCATTGTCATATGGTTGTTTTTGTGTTTTGTTGTCTATAAATATATCGTAACATTATGGAAATAATTAATGTGCAATTTGTTGTTTATTACTTAGCATCCATGAATAACAAAAATATGTGGTCACTTGTTGATGGAGATGATGTACGTTTCTTGATTTGTTTGTACATAGGGATTAAATTCTTTACTTTATATGCACGTGTTTGTATGCACTTACTGCACTTTGTTAATCAGTGAAATGTAGGAAGCATCGTATTCAATAACTAATAGGTAGATATTTCTGAAATTTGGTTGGACTTTGTAATAGTGGATTAGAGTTAGCAGAAGCTTTTACACGAAACACAAACCATGAGCCCTGCTTCTTCGAATGAGAACTAGATAACATATTTGGCAGATGATATAATTGTTTCCACAAGCTGTTGTACACTCTTTAAGCCCATGTTTGACCCCCATTAAATTAAAATTCAATTTTCTTTTTCTTTTTATCAGTCACGCATTCTTCAATAAAATAATATTACATGTAAATCTAAAAATTTTTCCTTCATTTTTAACCACACATTCTTCAAAAATTACTTTTCTTTCATTATAATTTAAAATAACGTAGCCCAAACAAGGGCCAAATTGGGTGAGATAAATTTTCATTTCATTTGTAGGAACGTCAAACATTCTTTACTTTGATGAAATCTAGACCTCCCAAATAGTATTGGTTTCCATGGAAACAGTAAACCTCCCAAGACAAAAACACATTTGCACAAAATAATTCTTTCGTTGACATGTTCAATTCTTTCTTGCGTAGACTTCAAATAGAACATTACTAAGCTTTCCTACAAAGTCAATAAAAATGTAAAGATTTCAATACCAAAATGAGAGATATAGTTAGCCAAAAGTTAATAGGCACCCTTTGTTACAGTTTTTTATTTTTTATATTTTATTTATTTTGAGTTAGTTAAAGTAGTAGTATCTTTTCATTATTTTAAGGGATTGTGAGTGATATGGAGCAAATATGTACTCCTTAGTTTTAGAATAATTAATGTATATTATTTTTCCAAATTCCAACTGAAAAAATTCCTTTTTAAAGTCTTTCGGTGATAATCCCTAAATCTCTAGTAACTTAAGTCTTTTGATGGTGCTGTGAACTTTGGTATTCATTGATCTCAGCCACATGATCGCTTCCATATTCATGAGGACATGATGTTTGCACAGGTGAAATTATAGTTTTACATGGTGAGCTCAACTCAACAAAGCCTTATCCTATAAAGTTATATCAATCTTGTGCAAGAAGGCAAAAGCAAACTAAATATTCGAAATACTTCAATAAATTTTATTATATGTCATGGATATACAACCATTTTATCTGTCCTTGAATAAGAGTTTGCCTGTAGAAGTGCAAATTCTCCTCTAATATCACCTTTTTTCCAGGATAATTGCAGAGCATGGACCAATGAGAAGCACAACTTATACCTTAATCATTTGGAAATGTCATTTGTTAAACAGTTGAATCAGTCAATGGGTTTTCATGCTCTGTGCTCAGAGCAGAACAAGAGTGAGATCAACTTATCTCAAAAGCAACCTTCCAGTGTCCATAACACTTCTGAGCAGGTTGAGGACCTAAAACATATGAAGTCCATTTTTTTCATATATTTTTTTTGTCGCATTCTATTCCTGATTGCATAGCTATGTGCAATGCCTTTTAAGTAAGAAATACGTCCGGTCATTTATTTTCTCAGTTTTCCATTTTATGGCATGGCTGTTTGCAGAAGATCAATTATGAAAGGGGACGACCTCTTTTGCATACCTCAACTGATTCCCATGACACTTTTATGAGTCCATGGATATATGGTTCCAGACAAAAGAGGAAACAATGTCCTTTGCCGTCAGCTGATATACAAGGATCTCCGAAGCTTCAAAATGCTGATAAATCCTTAATCAGGAAACGAGTCTCATCTCAAGGATTGGAAACAAGTTCGTGGCAAGAAGAATTCCTGACAGGTGAATCAAACTTAACCTTGACGCAATTGATTATTTTTTCTTTACATTTCTCATTTTTAAGGTGGTGGTATTTTATGTTATTTTTTCAAATTTTGATTATGACTACATGATAATCTGAGTTCTTGTTATATTTCTACATTTTGTCAATATTATATTGTGAATATTAACTAATCTTTCCCCTATACAATAATGTGGATGGAGGGAGAGCAGGATAATTTCAACTGTGTAAGATAAACTAGGCTCCCATATAATTTGTTCCTTCACCTTTCTAGCATAAGCTATACAGACATACTGGTTTTTCTGGATATGCATGCAGGTGTACTATTCTTTCAGCTATCGCATTATATATTCATGCATGAATAACCATACATGAAAACCTATTGGTAGATATTATAGTAAAGATTTTGCTACTTGTACATCAAAATGGTACATAAGCAGTTACCGAAAATGATGTGGAGGGAAAATATTGGATGAAAAATGTGATTGTATTTTAAACTCGCAAATGGTAGAGTGTTTATGTGACATTATGTAAATCTTGATATACAAGTAGCAAGATCCTTATAGTGAAGTTAAATATCTATATTTGGTACTAGTGGATCTTGATGATCTGCTTTGTGAAATAACTTCTTTCTTATTAGAGTGAATTTAAATTGTGTTGACCAATCTTTAGGTTGAAAAATAAATTTTTTAAGCTTTCTTTGAATTTAAATTTCTTTATATTTCAAATTACATTTTCTTAAAAATCAGGAACAGATTGGTCTTTTATATAATGTTACTCCATGCAGTGGTATACCCAATTCACATGTTGCTGACACATAATTACCATTTACCATGGTTGAGAATGATTATTTGTACATGTTACTACCTACTTGAACCACATTTCTTAACGTCTGGGTTTTGTCAATCCAGAGAAGACTTACTATTTAAATTAAATTAAGCCTTGCAAGCAGTTCTAGTTCTGTCTTCACAAGTTTGTTCTTCCTTCGTTGAATTAGAAATTTAGAACTCACACGTTAAAGATCCAAAATTATTTCACCCACGCTTATGCCTTCTGTATTTCATTAGTATTTGGTATACATGGATGAATCATATTCCCGTTCTTTAAAATATGCACTTTTTTAAATCTAGAAAACAAACGGCGTCAAGCCAAAAAGATTTCCAACTGGATGCTCCTTTCGCCAAAAAAGAATTTTGTTGTGTGATAACCATAAACAGAATCTAATCTAGGCTTGGATGTCCACGCTACCTATGAGTCACCTTTTTGTTCAGAGCAGTAACTGAGGACTCTTACCACTTTGTTATGGACGATAACATCTCCTTTTGACATTAAATTGTAATTCTGATGTTGCCCTTGCATAGCACATCTCGTGTATGTTTGACGTAATGATGATTTGCAGCCCGAGGCTAGTTTATTAGCTCTGTTTTCATGATGCTTAATGAGTACAATAAATATTTCTTTCCGCCCTCTTGTCTGACATTTCAACTTTCATTGGAATATTTTAAGTAACCTCCTTTTGCCTATTATATATGATACCTTGCATCTTGGTCACTTCTTATAAAATGGCAAATTGGGTTTTTGACAACAACGTAGGCAATGATAAAAGCAGTCTAGATTGAGCCAGCCTTCTGTACTCCATCGGCAAAAAGTGTCATGATTCACAGGAAGCTTCATTAGAAAGCATTTTTTACTACCCAATATTTAGTTTTGATAATTATCTGTCCTTTTGCAATCGCCATCAGAAGGCCATACCTTGTATATTGAGTTTAAAAAATTGACACGTGAAAAAGGGGCATACCAAACTTACCTCCAAAAAACATGGGGTTCCAAATAGAATTTAATGATTTACATGCTCCATACAGTTCAGTTTCTGTAATTTTTATTTTATAATGTTCTGTTACAAAATACTAAAGTAGTCCGGGATCTTTCAGAGGGTACAGGTCAAAATTTTGTGGATGAGGGCTGTCAAAACAACCATCCAAATATTTCGTCTCAGGCCAAAAGATTGAAGAGAGCATTAGTGGAAAGTTCAGACCACGATCAAGTAATGTGTAGAATTGAATTGTTGTATATACTAAACACAGCTGAACATTGTCATGATCTCTTATCAGTTAATGTTCGTGTTCCTTTCAGATTGTGCCTTGTGGGAAATTTCCTACAGTAGACAATTCAACTTTTGATAATTCAGCTCTAGAAGGAGAAGAGCTGGCCATTGTGAAGGCGTATCAGAATACTTCGAGGGCTTTGTAAATCCTCCAACCTGATGAAACTCCTTGACATAGTTCGTTTGAATTATGACAGCAATGATTTGACTCCAAATTTAGATCTCTTCTGCTATAAGATGGATCCAGATGGTTAAAAAGGATGCCATCCAACAAATTTTGCATATTTCGATTTTTTTTTTTTTTTGGGGGGGGGGGGTTGGGGGTGGCGCTATATCATATATCTTTCTCCAAAATAGTAGAAAGAAATTTAACAGTGGGTTGCAAAAAAAAATTTATGTTGATTTTATAGATGTTGTAGTTGTAAATATAGATGATATATGTTTGTAGAAAGAAGGAGTTCTCCACGTGATGGATTAGGCTTGCAGGATGAGGTATGAGGATATATTTAGTATACAGTATTGTGCAAGACTCTGTAGTACATAGATTCTATTCTCTTTCTTCTGAAGCCTATGAAAATTGATTTTTTCAGGAACGTGTGATTGAAAAGTAGTGAAAAGTTACGGGCCACGAGCAAAATTATTTTATGGAGAAAACGTGTAACTAAAAATGAGCTTTTGAGAAAAAATAATTTTTAAAGAATTTGATCTGAGCTTAATTCTTTCTGATGCTGTTCAATTCGCCTTCCAAACATTTTATTTATTTTTTGCTTTTTATGTTCATTTACATTTTCTGCTGCTCTCAGGCTGTATACAGCAATGATTCTAACCTGTATTTGCTGATATTTGTTTAGTATTTGTTTGGTTTAAATAAAAATTTAGAATTTTCATGTATTTTGATAAAAATTGATAAATGTGTGATTGAAAAATTGATAAAAGTTATGAGCATCATGTGTTGTTGGAAACAAGTTTGAGAAAAGATGAATTTTAGAGAATGAGTCCGACATGGTAGTACAATGTGGGCCTTGAAACGCCAATGGACTCTATTAAGGGAAGAATTCAAAAGTAAGGCATTAATTATGCACACTTCAATTTTCATGTTTCAAGTTTCCCAAATGCAAAAATCAGGTTTTTATTTTTTAATTACAAATATTTTACTAATTAATTATAATAAGGTAAAAAATATACAATTAAAGGTCACAGATACATAATTATAGGTAATAACTTATTTTCTGATCACATATTATCAAATTAATTGGTCACAAATTATTTCGAGCTCACAAATCAAAAAATTTATAAGTAACAAATTATTTCGATATCGTAAATCAAAATTTTTATAGCTCACAGATTATATCGAGGTCACGAATCAAAATTTTTATAGGTCACAGTTTATCTCATTAGTCACAAATCAAAAAAATTATAGGTTACATTTTATTTATCGGTCACAATTTTTGAATTTATTGGTCATAGATTATTATTTTTAGTCACGAACTAATTTTTTAATCACAAATTATCGTCATTTATGGTCACAGATTGTCGAACTTTATGGTCACAGATTGTCGAATTGAACTTTATGGTCACAAATTGTCGAATTTTACGGTCACAGGATATTAAATTTTGAGGTCACAGTTTAATACTTGATCACATATAACCAAATATTAAGTCACAGCCACCCAACACCACCACCACCACACCACCGCACCTGCATCACCGTCGACCACCACTACCACAAAACACAAAGACCATCACCACTCAAACAACCAAAACAACATCACCACTACCCCGCCACCGCACCACCACCATTACCAGAACCACCGGTCAACACCACTCACACTACTAGACCGCACCACCTCCACCACTTCCACTGCATCAGACCACCACCAAATCCACTGCCGCCGTCCCACCACCACTACCGCTATCGACCACCACAGAGTCACAACTGTCATGAATGAGCCACTATCATAAACCATCGCACCACCATTACCAGAACCACCGATCAACACCACTCACCGAACCATACTGCCATCAAATACACTGTCGCTACCCCCCCACTTCCATCGAACACACTTAATGAGCCACTGGGAAGACACTCGGCTGCCTCCACACAGATCGGCCACCTCCACCACATACACCAAAAAAATTGCAGATTCGAATAAAAAATTGTAGATTCGAACCACTACAACCAATATTTTCCAATCAACACCACATCACCACCGATCTGTAGCAGCGGTGAAAATACTTTGCGGCGTCGCTCTTTGGTGTGATGCAGCTGTGGAACTGAGGAGAGGGAGAGGAAAAGAGAGAATAATGGAGAGGCAGACCGATGACGTCCATGGGTGGCGTCGCTACTGTTGAGAGAGAAGAGATTGGGGAGAAGAAGAGCCCATCTGTGTTTAGAGAGAGAGAGAGAGACGGTATAGAGAGAGTGAATGGGAAGAAAGAAGAGTGAAGTAGGGTTTGATGTTTTTTTATTCGTACCTGATTCTTATTTAATTAAATCTTGTACCTGATTTTTGAAAAGTCATCTTCAAAATACTGCTGGGGTGTGATTTCCACCTCTATTAATTATTGAATTGTTTTGGGCTCTTGATTTAAGGTTGTTTTTCCTGTAGAAGTTTCCTTATTTTTGGACCATTAATATTGTATTTACTATTTAGACATTATTTTCCTCCGAGGAAATTACATAATTCTAGGTGTTTGAAAATTAGAATTCAAAAAATTAGGGATCAAGTTTTTATTATTCAAAAATCAGATATAATATATTAATTATAAATCCTAACTATTTCATTTTATTCTCTCCTCTTTTCCCTCTTTTCCTTCTCTCTGCTACGTCGTCATTCTTCTCTTCTCCCTCTCTTTCTAGGATGGCATGAGATTTTGTTCTGTGTAAGGTGGAGCGACGAGTAGCGTAAATCTAAGGATAATGCAAGGTGGAGTGACGCGACATTTCAATCTATGCAAGATATATAGATTTCGATGGCGGTGTTAATCAAAGAACGGCTCCACTCAACGTCATTGCGTAGCGACGATGGAGTTGTCTGCGAGATTTTTAGTGGTGGAGCGGCGCTGAGCGATCTGATAATTAAAATGAACTTTCGAAATTAATAGGTTGCTTTGAGATTCTTTGATTAATTTTAAAAAATTACTTCTTCTAGTTAGGAACTTTATCCAAAAGTTATACCGGAAGAAATTCTGTTATAAATTATTTTTCAAACACCAATTAAGGTAGCTTTTCGAGGAAGTTTTTTTATAAAAATTACAAGTAAAAGAGCAAATCCTGCAAACGCGTCCTTAAATTGGTTCTAAAGACTATTGAGCACTATTTAGGAAATCCAGAAAAAGACTCCCCCGCCCAAAAAAAAGTTCCCTGGACTTTTTTTCAATTTTACACATATTTCCTTGATTTCATTATTCAACAAATTTTCTACCATATTCTTTTCTAAATAAATTATTAACTCATGTGTTAAAAATGTAAATTGCGTCCATCAATTTGTATCAATGCCTATTTTTTCTATGTTCAATTAATTGATTATGACTAGCATTAACGACGAGTCCATTTCTCTTATAATTAGTCAAAATTCAGCTACTCTCATAATTGTCTATTGTAATACGACATTATGTGTGTGTGTGTGTGTGTATAGCTATATATATTCCTTTCCCATTAAAATATCAACTAACTAAACAAGAATTTAGTTCATTGGTTGGATTCGAACGCTAACAAATAGTCCTAGTAAATTTAGATGGAGACGTAACATGAAAAATAAAAATAAAAACCGACCAATTATGGTAAATCTTTGCTCTCCTAAAATTCAAGAGCCACACATAAAAATTTGAAAAATCAATTTACATTTATTTAGGGTTATTATTATTATTTATGAATTATATACACAGGAGGTTATGGCAATGGCAGGCATACTATCAAGCATTGATAATGATACGAAATGGGAAGGCTCAAAATCTGCCAGGTTTTCGCACAACCACATATGTTACAAACTTGCGATGAAATTTTGTGCTCTACAAATAATAATTTTGAAATTGTCAGCCAAGTGGGAGGGATCGAGACAAATAATAAATTGTCTGAATCCAAACTGATAAACTCAAAAAAGAATAATATTTTCCAAAGTCGAAAGTGTAGTTCCCTCTAAATTTCGGCAGGTTTTCCTTCCTGATTGTCCAAGGGATTGTTCTAGTGGAATTCTCATTTTTGGAATCGATTTCTGCATTAGAGAGAGAGAGATTTCGAGATTCTTTCAATTTGAGATGTTTATTGATCAGAGATTCTTTCAATTACCGATATATGATATTCTTACAATCCGAAAACTTATAATGAAATTCGAGATAATGCACAAACTGATTTCTAAAATACAAAATACTTTAATTGAATCCAATACAAGAAGTTAATTGTTTCAACGCTCACCGAACTTTAACTTGCACCAAATCACTCACTGTACTTTACCTCGTTGCACTCCATTGATCACTGTGTTACTCCCATCATTAGCAGCTGCTCACGTGGAAGACGGAACGGACAACTGACTGTTAAAATGTCACCGTGGAACAACAACCAAATTACTCAACCAAAGGGGAGAATTAACACAACACACGACTTCAGTCTTTGACAAAATCAACTCCCACAACCTCCCCCAAAAAATGTGAAGAACCTTAACCCACAAAATCTACCAGAAAACGAATTCTCCCCAGAAATTGAAAAACCCTACTCCCGCAAAATCATCCACTCGACCTACGTCGTTTGGTGTCCACTCCAGTAGAGTTAGGGAGATGAGGTGTTTGCTGATTTTTTTTGGTTCAACTTGTTGTTTTTTTGGTTGAAGTTGATGTGGTAAATGGGGATTAAGTTACAATTTTTTTCTATCTTGAAGCTGCTGGTTTTTGAATCATTGCTACCTGTTATGTGTAATTTGCTTCTTCTTTTTTCCCGTGTTGAAGCATTTCATTCATCAGGGGCTTCTTCTTCTTTCCTTTTCTTGTTTCCATTTTCTTGTTCATATTTTGTTGAGTATTTGGTTGTTCCACGATGACATTTAATAGTCAGTTGTCCATTCCGTCTTTGACGTGAGTAGCTGCTAGTGATGGAAGTAACACAGTGAGCAATGTAGTGCAACGGTGTAAAGTTCAATAAGTGATTGAGTGCAAGTTAAAGTTCAGTCAGTAAAACGTGACGTTAGATAAAGTTCGGTGAGCGTTCAAACAATTAACTCCCAATACAAGTGAAGCTTCAATGATAATTTGAGTGGGGGACATGTCTTGTTAAGTTTAAAGAGGTTATTGTTCATTGCGATCTAATGATCGACAATTATAGAATTAGATGAATAAAATATATCGAACTGTCAATAAAGACAAATATTCAATTCTTTTTTAAGACAATCCAGGTTTGATTAAAAAGCTTCTCATCCCATGCATGCTCGTTAGGGTGGGGAGGCACGATGTATGTAGATCTTGTTTGACATTAATAAAAATAATATAAAATAATAAGACTTAAGGAACTAGTGCCCTTCCGAATGCACACAGTGTTTTACATAGTTATGTAGACTAGACTAGACTCGACTTGACATTATGTTATTGTCTAGTGTGATCCTATAAGACATAACATAAATCAAATATAACAACAAAAAATGATTAGTTGGTCGACCCCTTAATATATTAAAAATAAGATTAATTAATTTAGCTTAACAAATTAAACATTAGCTCCAAGAAATTTTTTACTAAGCCCTTGTTGAGATCATCTTCAAATTTATAAACGGTGAAATATTTTTGTTTAATTATTTATTGTCACCTAAATTCCTAATTCTGTATAGAGAAAATGAGTGGGTTTAGGGCACTCCAGCTTATTTTTCTTTCTACTTTTAGCCGTATATTCCAAAAATGGAATAAGCTTTTTATCCAGTGCTGGTCCAAATCAGGAAGATATGAACCATTATTCCCTGTTTGTTTTCTAGCACAACTCCAGATTTTCTTGATTTTGATTACGACCCTCCTTTCTATTCTCAATGTTGCTCATTACAAATTTTTCTGCTTGTATAGAAGCTGTGGTGCTAGAATTTCACCAGCTGGTTGATCCGTATATTTTTTGCTTTTTTGCCATTGTTTAACAAGAAACTGTCATGTGTATTCTGTGAAAATTTTGGCAGAGAAATTCTGTACACATAGGACGTCTCTACTCATTATGCTCGGTTTTATTTTATTTATTTTTTATTTTTATTCTAAACAAACCAATTAGCAAAGTTGGAAATAATATCTAAGAGTGAATAGGAAACTCGTTGTGATATGTAGGAATGACAATGGGACGGGTTCGGACCTCATCCCAACCCCATCTCGTTCCCCATTTATTTATTTATTTAAATTTTTTTTTTTTGTTTTACATTTTCAAATTTTTGAGTTATGCTATTATTAGAGAATAAAATATACAATTCAAAATTTCTAGTTATGCTATTATTCAAAATTCAACATTTAACCCAAAACCTAAATGTCATTCCATATATTTAATAAAAAAAAAAAATCTAATTTTTTCGATCAAGATATTATAAACTGACTTTGATTATATAATTTAATTATAATAAAAAGATTGGATGACCAGATATATAAATTATATAAAACAATTGTTAGTTAGGTAAAATTTTAAATTGACAATTGTATAATATAATTGTTGGATTAGAAACGTGATATAAAATTGTAAATGTATTCAAAAATATTTTAAAATTAACAATTTATCAAAATTCTAGTTTAAATTTATTTTTTTCACGGGGCGGCACCCCACACCCCATCCTGTCAACCCGTCGGGGCGAGTTTTTTTGCCATCACTAGTGATACGTATCTTTTGAATGTTGATAAATTTCGATGTTAGATGTTCTGAAATCTAAATTTGCAAGAAGCGTAACGTAAATTATAATTAAAGCACATACTTCAACGGTTTTTTTTTTTTTTTTTTTCAATCATTTTTATTATTGTGCAACTTCAAAAAAAAGGGTGTTTGCTCACAAAAGAGGTCATAATGACGAGGTTCCGATGATTGATTTTAAAAATTATAGATCTTTAAGTATATTTATTATGTCTTACAATCTACTTTATGAGACTTTTTGTAGATTTCGATCCACGTCTCTATATATAATTAGATAAATAAGAATATTGTTGACAATGATGAAGATGATGTTAAAATTGAGAAATGCATGCCATTTGGATTTTATCAATTTGATCTTGAAAAAGGCTAAAATGGATAAAGTTGTTGACAAAATGGGTTAAAATGTAAACAAAACCTAAAAGCCAATGCCACATATAAGTTGATAGATATTGACGTAAATCCACCATCTTTATCTATAACTAATAACTAAGAACCATGTGTGGTCTTTGAACGTCGAAATAAAGGACCAAATTATGCTTCTTCTTGCACAACATCATTAAGAGACGTGCTACTATTAAACTTCCTATGTTTTTAATTACACGTGGCGCGTTCAACAAAAAAGATAGAATAGTACTCAACAATATCAAACTTGCCCTAGATGTTTTTAAATCTTTGATGTATACAAGACTTTTATGTTTTTAATTACACGTGACGCGTTCAACAAAAAAGATAGAATAGTACTCAACAATAACAAACATGTCCTCGATGTTTTTTAAATCTTTGATGTATACAAAACTTTGATTTATTTTACACTGCAGTAGCATGCTCGGAATGAGGGAGGACCTAACTAAGTAGGATTGAAGTATATTTCCGAACTTGATTCTCGATGATATAAGGTATATTGGGTTTGTGACATGAATTAAAACTTTTGATCAAATTGATAACAATACCCTATATGACTTGGTGTCAAAGTTGGAGGTCTCATGTTCAAATTGATATTACAGAAATATGCTTGAAATGGGAGTGACTCTAATTAAGTTCCCGTTTGGCCCCCATTTAAATTACAACCCCAAATAAAAAAAAAAAAAAAAATCCAAGAATTGTAATCTCAAATAATGGGGGCCAAACGAGGGTTAACTGGGTTAGAGTGTATTTTTAGACTTTAATTCTGGGTGATATAGATTAATCGTGTCATGAACTGTAACTTTTGATCAAAGTTATGGCAATATCCTACTTCGTTTTGTCTAAATTGGTATAAGAAATTCTGTCACGTCTCTTCTGTATACTTAAACGTGCCTTTCAAATAATTGATTAACAACGTAAACTTTGTGGGTCTGTCCCTTTCAACTTTTGGCACACATTTTGTTATCCTAAGTTACGGTATAACTAACTAGTAATTGATATAACATATAAAAGGCAAAACCCAAATCACACTATCAAAGTGAGAGGATTCTTTGGTACTCTTCACTCACATGTCACCACATTTTTTGAGTGAGACTTTTAGGTTACAGTTGACCCAAAGAATAGCTACTGTAAACAGTGGAAAATTTGGTCATAAATTTATCCTAAAGAATCTTATTGATATATATATACTGTTAAGTGCCGTGCCGTACTGCCTTTTTTCATTTTTCTTTTGAAAAATCTTAGCTAGAAAAAAATATTCTTTGCTACAATCATGCATATCATGAATGGTGGGAAGAGGTTGAAGTTGAAAGATTGAGAATCCTAGGAAGCGAAAAGGCACATGGCCAGGCTCAATGGCTCGAATAGGTAGCAAAACCCTCCTAGAAATGAGGATGGTTAATTTTGTTTATTCAATATATATATATATATATATATATATATATATATATAGAGTCAATTTTGATTTATATTCACGACATAATTTTTGTTTGTTATAGTACATTTTAATTGCAATGAAGATCTCTAACTTTTACTTATTGATAAGCGTATAAAATACACTACTTATTTGTGCCGTTAAATGGGACTAATTGTAATAAATTTTGATGACTTATGACTTAATTAGATGTTAATTTTGTTTATTAGGTAAAACTCGAGGTAAATTGGTGAAATTGGAAGAAATAAATGAAAACGGGCAAAAACGAAAGAAATCCGAAATTTGAGGATCAAAGTGTGAACATTCAATAGTTGATTTGGACAATAAAACGATGATTGAAGATCACACATGATCAATTGGATTCAATATGAAGTCAAAGGAGTCAAATATAGTAAAAGTATTCTCACAAATTATTTTCCAGCCCAAAAAGTTATGCTCCGAATTTTTAGTATCAACTTGAGACACATTTTTTTGGATAACAAGCATTTGAATAGGAGAAATTGTATTTCTATAAGGATTATAGCTCTTGACGTTATATTTCCAACGCATTTTAAATCACCTATATTGGATATTGAAAAAAGAAAGTTAAGACCAAAATACTGAATTCTGTTTAAGGACAACGTGACATAAGCCAGTGCATGTTTCCTTATTTGATTCAAACTTTTATTGGTAACAACTTTTGGGACGATTTCTTGACCTAAATTCTACCCTTATAAATAGAGATCTTGAGAGGAAAAAAACTATCTATTATCTCTTCATATACAATAATATCATCAAATTCATTAAAAACAAGAGGTCATTTCATTACTTTTGAGAGAGAATATCAAGCTCTAGCAAGAGTTGAAGGCCAAGAAATTAAAGAATTCAACTTTGGACAGAAAGATCAACATCTTTTGCATTCTTTCATAATCTGGGTGATATTTTTTTATTATTCTTCTTATAATTTATTTAAAATCATGCTAGACTAAATCCCCCCCCCCCCTTTTTATGAGATGAACCCTATTGTTTATGTGTTTTAAATTCAATACCGGTAGTTTAATTTAGCTCTTGTATTTCTTGATTAATTTTGCATACACATTACAATATTTAATTGATTGACCACTAATTAGATAATTAGTTGTTTGTTGTAGTGTTAGGAGAATTACAATAGTTTAGAAAGCGACAAAATTAATATATGTGCAATAGATATTAAGAATAACATTTATCACTTGCGGAATCATATAGATAATAAAAAATTTAATGTGTTTCAACCATTTGAATTCAGTTTAGGAATATATCATGATCGTGATTATGATAGAATTAATTTGTCTTAAAAAAAAGTTGAATATATTAGTTTGATCGATTGTCAAGAACGTATGAACGAAACTAGACTACAAATAAAAAATTTAAATAGATAGCAATAGACGGAATCGAAATCCAGTACAATTATCCATAGTTTGATAAAAAAAAAATCAATTTTTTATTGCTTTCTTAGATTAATTCAGCAAAAATCAAATAAAAATCTCTCTTTTATTTTACATAATTCGAATTCCATACATAACTAGTAAACTTGAATTGAAATTTATTCTCCGTGGGACGATACTCTCAACTCACTAAATATAAGCGTGTCAATGAACAAAGTTTGAGGACCTTCGATGCAATTAAATCATAATGTAATGTACAAGAACTGTGGGTTGAACGACAATAAAAAATGATGGTGGACCTCAATCCTTCGACTTACTTAACAATATAGATACTCGAGATTTTCGTATTTATATAAGTTTAAATAATACATTATGAAGAGACTTTTAAAAAACAGGAAATAATTAATACATTACAAAGTGGGACTTTTAAGAAGTTTCATATTTCGAGTGAACTTATATAACAAACTGAGCTGAATGAGCTCGATCCTCTTCTTGCTCTGTTAAAAAAATCTTCATCAAAATGTGGATTCCGAACTTAGTTAACTTATCAATCAACCTACAACACCAATTCACCTATGGTTGCTTTCTTCTTCCTTACCCACAAATGGACAATCATATGGTGATGATTTGCAAGAGCCACTAAGGCAAAGAGAAAAGAAACAACAGAGGGGCAGCTGTTTTTGTTCTCTCAAAAACGGGGAAAATAACTCACGTGAAAAAGAAGAGAGGAAAGGGATATAAATATATATATATATATATATATATATATATATATATATATGTTAGTTTAGGTTTCTAGACTTGGGGGGCCAAAGTCCAACAAATGGGCTAACACAAAGTAAATGAGCCAAGACACAAAAAAGTCGTCCTATAGGTGAATTTGAGCCAAAACAACATTAATACAATTAAACTATAACTAATGGTTCACGTTGCTTTCGGGTCGATCAAATGGATTGACTGATTGATATTTATTTCACTTATCGGCTGAAGCCTATGAAATATAATCCGATACTGTTTAACATCATTGTCCGAAATTATTAAGTATCAAAACCCAACATGCTCTTTAGGGCATAATCAATTATGATTGCCTACCAACTTTGCATAGCAAGAAGGAACAATAAACTATATGCTTAGATTTGATATTTCTTAAACCTCTCTTAGTAAATCCTACATCTTGAGATATAAGGAGCCACTAAAGGGTGAGAGCTAATATTCCCCTTTTAAGACATCTATAATGTAAATTTCTCATATTTTACTACCCGATGAGTTTTTATATTATTCCAATCCTAATAATATGTACCGAAAAATATACATAACACATTCGACCAAACATCTTTGTCACGGTTCCCATTGGGATGTATGGACACTTGAATCCAACATCGAAAGTATGAGCTTCCTTTGTGTGATTTATATAGGCTTGGATTCTCCCTCCTCAATGTCTTCTGGTCTCGATTACCACTTAGTGTATATGAGCACATGCTCGATGTGGACACCAAGTCGAAAGCGTGGTGACTTGTCATGGTTCTCGTTGGGGTGTATAGACACCTAAATTTCACATCGAATGTATGGACTTTTTTTATGTGGTTTATATAAATTTTGGTTCTCCAACTTCAATGGTTTGCTTTTGGAGTCTGGCTCTTTCAAATTCTACGACAATCTCACATGCTTTATGTACCAACAAATTGATTCAATAGTCGTATCTATATTATTCGAATTTCCATTCATTCGAGATCTTTCATAGATTGTGCTGTAAAGAATTACCCCATTAGAATGGCAACTACAGTTTTCATTAGCCATTAAATGCACAGTATGGCAGCCGACATATTACCGAATAAGGTAACTATCCTTGTTATGGTCTCGCCCACACTGTACCAGACCCTTCTCGTCCTAGCTCATGGTCCTGCATACGTGGCGCGTTAAGAGACGCTATTCGGCAGACCCACTGGCTACATGAAGGACGACGTTACAGAGAAGATGAGTAGGGAAAGGGTCCCACAGTCCCGAAGATTCTTAACCGTTTATCACCGACCTTTGTCCATCAGAAATTTGACATGACATATTGACCATTGATCTAGAAAGCATCAGATCCTAAACTGCTGGTGTAGACATAAGATTGGTATTTATCATCTAAATTCAAAATATTCATGTTCATTAAATGGTTAAGGAGGTAATCAGTGTTGACAAATTAAACCTTATTGTTGAATGCACATGTAGAAACATTTAAAGGCATAATTATTGATTCAATAATCAATTGTGACTGCTATATATGATTGATCATCTGGAAGAAACTCACATCAATATTGTGAAAAGTTTGTAGCAAAAAGGGTGTAACACAAAGATTGTGTAGGTGACTTGAGTTCTTTGATTGCCTTTAAGAATCAACACGTCACCTAGAGAAATTTGAAGTTGCCAACAATCTCTGTTCCATTATTCAAGGGGGCAACTTTAATGTCTTATCATTGTCTGCGTTCTATAAACTTCTATATTTCACGATAAAATGTGCACCCAACTTCACAAAATGCAATTTGAAGGAGTAACGAGTTCCCGACCTTTAGTTGTGTAAGGTTTTCATATCTTTGATAGGTGAGAGCCAAGATTTTATCAGAGATTTTTCACGTTAACACGTGGCTCAATTCGTATCGATCGTAACACATTTCATGTTCATGTGAGTGTAATAGTGGTCCAACATCCATCAACATTGCAAGTGCGTAAATTTAATAGTACTTTTGTAGTATTCAAGATTTGCTAAACCCCATTCTCCCATTGCTGTCCACTAATCCTTATGGCTCTATATAAACCATAAACCTTTCTCCTCTCTATCACTGATCATCTCATTCATCACGCTTCATACTCTTTTCAACCTCAAACTCAACAGATTTTTCATTCCGAAAACTCTTCCGTATAAACTTGCTTCAAGGGGAAAGGAAGCATTCTCTATGGATATTGTTTCTTTTATCATATATCTTCTTCTATTTTTTTCTACTCTTTTCTCATATTATCTATCAAGAAAACAGAACAGAAAATATAAAGGAAGACCCAAATTGCCACCAGGCTCCATGGGTTGGCCTTACCTTGGAGAGACTCTCCAGTTATACTCCAAAGACCCAAATATTTTCTTTGCTAATAAGCAAAAAAGGTATTCTTTTCTTACTTCTTGGGAACGTTGCATGTTTGGTATAGATTATTGATTCTCGACAAAACGACGGACAAGATTTCAACTTATTTTTTCTGGGTTTTTAAAGAACTAAGGATCTGATGTGCATGGTGTTTATCTCATGCAGTTATGGAGAAATATTCAAAACACATATTCTTGGGTGTCCTTGTGTTATGTTAGCAAGTCCGGAAGCGGCTCGATTTGTGCTGGTGACTCATGCTCACTTGTTCAAGCCTACATATCCGAAGAGTAAAGAGAAAATGATCGGCCCCTCCGCCCTGTTTTTCCACCAAGGAGACTACCATAACCACCTCCGGAAGCTAGTTCAGAGTTCATTATCCCTCGAGCATCTGCGGAAATTAATTCCTGGTATTGAAGCCATAGCCATCTCAACCTTGGAGTCATGGACCTCTGGACAAGTGATTAACACTTTCCAAGGATTGAAAAAGGTACGTTTCACGCTTCCAGTATATCTAGCAATGAACTTAAATTTAGCTTGTATGGGTAGGGTCCTCCTCATTTTTCTAAGAAATACCTGTCATGAATCATCTACAGTTCTCTTTTGAAGTGGGCATTTTAGCTATTTTTGGCCACTTGGAGAAAAAACAGAGAGAAGAACTGAAAGAAAACTACTGCATAGTAGATAAAGGCTATAATTCTTTCCCTACAAATATTCCAGGAACTGCATATCACAAAGCACTACAGGTACAAAATAAGTAACAACATGTACAATAGTATTAGCCTAGTACCACTATTAAAGCTTTACAACTGACTGGTTTTTGTGATGAATTAGGCAAGAAAAAGGCTTAAGAAGATCCTTAGTGAGATACTCTGTGAGAGAGAGGAGAAAAAAATATTGGAAAAGGACCTTTTGGGACATTTGCTCAATTTCAAAGATGAAAAAGGGCAAACTTTAACAGAGGATGAAATTTCTGATAATATTATTGGAGTTCTTTTTGCTGCTCAAGATACGACTGCTAGCACTATAACATGGATTCTCAAATACCTTAAAGACGACCAGAAACTTCTTGAAGCCGTCAAGGTACTTACTAGTTAAACTACCTCGACTAAAAGCTTAAAGGGACGAATGTATTTTAGATTCTGTCTTAAATTTTGACTAATTACGATTGCGACGATCACTGCAGGCAGAACAAAAAGCAATCTATATGGAAAATGATGAAGGAAAGAGGCCATTGACATGGACTCAAACTAGAAATATGCCATTCACATTTAAGGTACCCTAAAGTAAACGTTAAACACGATTTAAGAATAAAAAGGTCAATATTTGGTCTCGTCTTGTTACGTGCACCTCTTTCTCAGTCATGTCCGATCATATTTAATCCATCGTACACAAAAACGGAAGAGTCACCAAGCAACATTTACATTGGCAGGTCATTTTGGAGAGCTTGAGGATGTCAAGCATAGTGTCTTTCACCTTTAGGGAAGCTGTGGTTGATGTGGAATATAATGGTAAGTATGTTAGTAATTCATTAAAAAGTATAGAATTAGGGTTGGGAAAGTTAACCCTGACTTTGGCTCCTCAACTTTATAAAGCGAGCTTTTTAGTCCTCAACTAATCTGAATATGTGAATTTGAATCCCAAAGCGATGCAAAACATCATGATGGATGTTAAAATCGTACGTGAAATTAATGTCACATATGTGAATCGGGCCCCACCATTGAATCTTGACGATATTTCCTCCAAATATAGGTTACGTAATTTTAATGTCCACGTTAATGATATCAATCACTTGAGAGGATTCAAATTCTCCAATCAAAAGCATGTTAATCGAACGCCGGTCATAATTTTCTATTTCAATATAATATGAAAGAGATTGACACATGAAATATATTGACAGGTTATCTTATTCCCAGAGGTTGGAAGGTGATGCCACTATTTAGGAATATTCATCGCAATCCAGAATATTTCAGTGAACCTCAAAATTTCGATCCATACAGATTTGAGGTATGAAATAATGGAACAGAAAAATATATTTTCTAAACATTTCTAGAAAAGTAAAATTTTGAGGTGATGTTTTATTAATTTTTTTGTGGCTGTAGGTTGCCCCAAAACCCAATACTTACATGCCATTTGGCAATGGGGCCCATTCCTGTCCTGGAAATGAACTTGCCAAGCTGGAGATGCTGATTTTGATCCATCGTCTGGTGACGAAGTTAAGGTACGATAATTAATTTACCAAAATCAAAATAAATAAAATAAAATAATCTATCCGGTAAAATTACTACTTCTGCACCATGTTACTCGTTAACATGCATTGAGTGAAATATTTCTCCAACTAACTTCAGACTCACTACTTAAAAGATGTGTAAATTTGTTAGTGTACATGGAGAAGTTCATAACGTTTTCATAATCTTGATCAATATAGTAAAAACGTCACAACATATTCTCTTGATCTCGACTACAAAGTCTAAGAACTATTTCTGGATCAATCTACTTCAGCAAAGCCTCTATTCGACCGTTGATTTATAATATTTAAATCATAATCGAAACAATTTTCAAGTCGAATTTGATTTTTTTTCTTGTTTAACACATCATGTTGGGTCAGTGTACGAACCAATATTTTTAAACTTTAGTAAATGAGCACGAGTACTCATGTTATGCTAAGTATTGATAACATGAAATATCCATTCATTGGTTGATGAATTTATGATAGACCCCAACATTTGAATTAAATTTGTTATTCACTAATGAATTGATATGATATATCATTAATGCTTAGTATAAGATGAATACCGATACTCATTAGATCATTTATCATAATCTATACAACTTTAAGCTATAATCATATTGTTTTTCAAGTCGAAACTCAATCTTTGCCGTTGAACCGGTTGAACCAATATGATTTTCATGACAACACTTTAAACACTCATTATCACTCATTTAAAAAAAAAAAAAAAAAAAATGTATTAAGCTTATAAATAAATAAAATATATTTAATTTGTATGTAATGTATAGTGTTGAAAATATAAATATAAATATAAATCATTTTTTTTAATTATTTAATTATTTAATTATTTGTTCATTTTATGTTTTATTTTTTTCAGGTGGGAAATGGTGGGTACGCAAAACTTGGTAGAGTACAGCCCATTTCCAGTTCCACAGCATGGGCTCCCGGCTAGATTTTGGAAAGAATCTGACACCGAAGAAATTACAATTTAGGAAAATGGAAGAAAAAGGCCTGTATTAATCTGTATCTATTATCTAATAAATAAGTTGAGAATGTTAAGAAATGAAAATTTTCAACAAAGCCGTGAGTACAGATGAATTATACAGACAGATTTACAAATGATGACATGACAACATTTTCATGACTGAATTAAGTGTGTTTTCTTGTCTGTAAGATCTTGTCACCTGTAATTTCTATAAATCAGGTGGTATACGTAGCATTTCTCGAAATTTTTATATACATTCACATCACATCGTGCATAACAGAAAAATCGAGATTGAAATGAAAAAATGAAAGAATTCACTTTCATGTCTTCACGTGAATGTCAGCATCAGATCAATGTCCACTTAACATCAAAGGCAAATTGCAATGCACAAAAATGCTAGTACCTTTACCTTCGGGGAATCCTTTCAAATGCAAAGAAAATGGACCGCCGGCCAAGCTAATAGAAATGGTGTTCAATGAATTACCGGTGCGAGTGTCCTCTTTCATATGGGACCCACCCTTTCTTTAAATCTGAAACATGAATTCAAGATGATCGCCAATCATGTAAGTTCTAGACATTAGCCAACTTGATTGGTTTTACAGCAGTGAAAATTAAGGTTTGGCCGAAATCGTAAATTGTTGTACGATGAGATTAATAAATGTAGAGTGATAATCTTCAACCACCAAGGTGTTATTGGACTCAGTTGAATCTCAAATCGACACCACAAAAGCCACAACCAAAAAATCCAATTCGACTATCCCACCTACGGTTACTTTTGTTACTCAGAAAGAGACCACAAAAGAAAGTCAATATCACACGAATAATCAACCACAAAGGTAGTAGAAGTTAGGACTGTAAGTAAAAATCGTCAAATCGAAAAATCGAACTGAAACCGCATTTTAGAAACCGTTGGTTTGGTGTCACGTGGACCCATCAACGAAATGATTTTGAACCAAACCACACGATTTGGTTTAGGTTTGAGAATTTTAATTGCGGTTTAAAACCAAATCGGACCGATTAAAAAATATGTTAAAAAAATAAATAAAAAATAAAATTTGTTGAAAATTCATCCAAAATTTCAAATATGTAAAATTCAATAATTTTGTCATTTGTGGGTATTTTTTTTTCAATTTCTAATTTTCTACTACATATATATTAAATTATTATTATTACTCAATAATCCTAATTTATATTTTATATATAAATTATAATAATATCAATTTTATGTTTTTCAGCCCAATATAAATAGATAATTTTCTAGCCCAACGACCCTAACCCATAACGGCATAACCCATAACTCACACATTTTTCATTTTAATTGAAAAGCAAGGTATCAATTATCAAACTCAAAACATAATTATTCTCTTCCTGTCATTTTGTTCCAGTTTTTACGATTTCAGGCTTCCACCAGCGTATCTTCCTCATACGCGACGCGATTCCCATTTCCACGTGATGCGAACTCACATCTGCCTCCTTCGCCCATGCAATCCTGGCACCGCGTCTTCTCCTCCCGCGACTACTATCAAGATTTGAACTATGTAATCTCAACAATCGATGCCTCATCTTTCGGTTCAAGACTTCGAGCCGTCGGTCAACTATTCATCTTTAAAATCGATTACGTTTAGGTATAAATGCAATAAAAGTAGACAGACAAAAAAATTTACGGCAAAATCGACGGTTTAAAACTGGATCAAACTGTTAGATTTAGGTTTGAATTTTTTTCAAACCGTTCAAAATGGTTTGGTTTAGGTTTGAGTTTTTCTGAAATCAGTTTAAACGGTTTGATTTGAAAATTTGTCAATAATCGGTAAAACTGGACCGCTTACACCCCTAGGAGAAGTGAGCAGCCCAAGAATAGACCGAAGTGTAGAAGAATCAGAGAGGAAGCAACAACGAACAATGTTGGAGGCGAGAGGGAGAGACTGGGCCATTTAATCAAAGGAGCCGACCAAATAAGGTAAGTTAGGTTAGAGGAATAGTGGCCCAACAGGGTAAGGCCCAACACTAAATAATGGACTGCTCAAGTGGGTAGCATTATTTAGCCGTTCAAGTAAGTGGGTCGGGCCACGAGTAACTATACTAAATTAGGCTGCTTCGAGAGGTCCAAACTAAATTAGTGTTGAGTCGTCCCGATGTCGATATATAGTTTAGTTATTTTATTTAAGCCGACTGAAATCAAATCGAGTTAACATCACAGTCCAGGAACGTCGTTTGACAACAAATTGCCCAACAATAAACTACCACATAAAGTCCCTATTATTATTAGGAAGATCAATGCTCGAGTAAATGACAACCCGGTTTGCCGGTTTGGCCATTGTACAATTGAGGAATTCAACAATTAAGTTGTTGGAGGATTGCAATATTTGGAAATTATTGAAAAGTTACATCTCTAAAAAGTAAGTTCATGAATATATGCAATATTAAGATTCAAAAGATACGAAAGGATTGAATTCCAAAAAAAATAAAAATAATAATTAATCTCATCTCTCTCATTCTCTATTAATTTCTTTTATTCTGCTTATGTTGGTTATGCGGAACTTAATATACAATATTTTCCTCCTTGTTATAAGGATACTTTGAAAATTCGCATATGTATATTTTCATCCTATATAAAAGATATTAGAGAGAGCCGTGTATGATAGAGCAGAAAGAGAGAGAGAGTTGTGACTTGTTTGTTTGAAACAAAACATTATTCAACTCACTGGCAGTGTATTCGATTGGGCATCGCGGGTCGGGCCCTTCTTCTGGCCCACATAAAGTGCAGCATTTGAGAACTGTGCGTACATTGGCGGAGCTAGCACAGTCGCAGGCTCATTGGGTGCTGACTCCGTCGAAATTTACAGCTTTGAAGGCAAAATTGGGAAGTATATTATCAAAAAACTCAATTTTATTGTCTTACAAAATAATGCAAATTACATTCTAATTTATAGATACTAGAGGACACATGAAAAGACATCAGAATTAATGTGTCTGTTACGTATCAAAAGAGTTTTTAAGTCAAACAATTATTGAAATACTAGTAGACACTAAAGTTTAGTAAATGATTATTGAATTCATAAGTTATAACTAATTTGGTTTATTTCCAACATTGCCTCCCGTAAACCAAATTTGCTTTTCATTCCAAGTTTCGCAAGTAGTTTCTTGAAGTCCTGACCTCCAACAAGCTTGGAGCCAATGAGCCGTCGGCAAGTAGAAAAACAGCTCTTGTTCCCTGGCTCCTTTTTTCTTCAGCTGTTTTGCATTTTATCTTCTTTCTGTTATGTAAGTATCTGTATCTTCTCCTATTTAATGTCAATAACAAACTTTGTAAGAGAGAGTTTGGCAAGCCCACAGGCGTGGGGGCCGAATGATAAATTTATTGTAATTTTTAAGACAAGGCTACCTTTGTCTTTTATTGATAGTATGGTTATGTCCCTAATCTATTTTGGCATTTTGCCTGAGTAGCTCTCATGTTTAACAATTTTATTACAAGATGTATTCGTAACATAAATAAATATTTCTATATAAGTAATAAAGATGTTCATGCTATAATTAATAAAGATTTTCATGATATATTCCTAAAATACATAAATATTTCTATAATTTTGTGAGAATGATCATTTATACTGCTCGATTGAATGTTATAGGGATAATTGTAGCAACGATCATAAATCTTTTACTTTTTTCACAGACTTTACCTCAACCTTTATTTTGTGTCACTTACAGTTCCAAATATTTTCAATGTTACTTTGTGATTTATTCAAATTGTAATAATGTTTTGTGATTAGTGACTTGGAAATTGGAAATTAAAAGTTGGTGATAATTTAAAATTAAGTTTCTAAAATTTACGTTTAATTTTCATACAGATTATGAAATAATTTTTTTCAATCGAAACAAAAGTCCCAACTTAATTCTTCTAGTGCTGCATCTAGTTTTGCCACTACTTCTACTCGAGCACACTAGTTGTTATCTATTGATAACACAAAGAAGTATTGGGTTCAATTCAAGAGTGACTTGTGCAACTTTTTAACTATTAATCAAGAGTGACTTATACAACAAAATTGAAGATTACTTATCGAATGACAACCTCGTGGTGTACATAGAGTGATAGATTTTTGAAAAAAAAATAATTTGAGAATAAGACAATCTTACAGTGCTTTCAAATATATGAAACCCTAGAAAATACAGTTATCTGAGCTTACATGTACTGAGTGAAATTGTATCATATATTTTTCCTTATTATTTTGGATTCTATTAGATTATATTTTCATTTGTATATAGTTTTTAATTTCAATGCATTCATATATTGATTGAAATTTTTTTAATATTATTTAATTAAACATTTATAAATAATATCATTATAGTGATGATTTACGGTTGACGGTCACCGATCGTCCTAGCTCACTAACATTCCTGAATCCATCACTGGTTGTAAACTGTAGTCATAACTCTCACAAGATCTCCAATTCTCCCACTACTACTTCAATCCATTCCTCCTTCTCCGTAGATATTTGACGCAAAATTAGGCAAACTTATGTGGAAGGATTGTTATTTTGTATGTTTTATGGTTAGAGAATTGGTGATCGAGTGCAAAGTGTAAATGTGTAATGTACCTATAAATTATTGAGTACTAATGATGAGGTTTTGGACTTGAACTCAACAAGGTAAACCAAACAATCCAATGATAACGAATATGCGTTGAACCCCTTGATTACATAATGAATAACCCATGATCCGATATTTGAACGCCCCAAATATAATTAAATATTTGATAAATTAGATTTGTCTATCAAGAACAAAGAGAAAATCAAATCTTTAATTTAATTCATAATAATAAACTTCATTCTTCACAATGGAAAATAAAACTTATTTATACTAGACCAATAATTCCTAAGAAATATGAAAAATACGAAATCAAGAGTCCTAAAATAACAAACTTGTCAAAATTAACAATTTTAATGAAATATGGAAACTCACGCAAAAAAGAAATATTCTCCCAGAATTAGTGCTATTTCGATCATAGCATCCCCTCTCTCTTCGAAAAGGATTCGTCCTCGAATGCATGCCTTGTGATCGCATAGGGGATAACCAACCTGCTACAAGTTTTATCATTGCATCACCTGGATCAAATGGAAAAAAATTTCTTTCCTAACAGAGGATTTTTGCATGACAATCATCAACTTTATAGATATGAATGTATTGCAGCACAAACTTAATCAACCACATTTGTTGTTATTGTAGTGGCACTTCAAACGGATACATGTTGCTCTTCAGATCATCTTTGTTTCTCAAACCATCGCATATGAATTCCTTCCACTGCCTCTGAAACTCCTTCGCCTCCTCGGGAACCACAAAGTCAACTTCCGGTAGTAAAGAGAGTTCCAAGCTAATGTAAGATTGATTGGCTTATTCTACAACTTGTTCAATATGCTTGTTTTCAGGAATTAAGTTTTCAAAATTCTGCAAGATGGAAGTAACAAAACTAGGGAGGGAATTGTTAGTTCTCACTAAAACCCTCTCATTTTTATGCAAGCTCACTTCTAACTTTTCTTTTTTCTCAGAAAACTCTTTTTCTTTTCTCTCTTATGGCTCCACTTCTTTATTTATCACATCTCCACTCTCAATTTTGTTTCTCTCTTGTGGCTCTACTCTTTTTTTCCTCACAAATAGTCACCTCACTGTTTTCTCTCTTTTTTCTCCCTTATTCATTGGTATGATCATTTTGAGAATTAATCATGTCGCAAAGCTTTGAGAATTCTAGTTTATAATCCAAACCAGTTAGCTTATTTGACATACTACTAACATGCTTCACAATAGGTATTTTATCCCCCATTGAATTCTCAACTTCACCATGACTTCTAGGATCCTCTCGAAACCCTCTTCCACACCTATCATTCATATACCCAAAATAATAATTAGATGCTTATCATTTTCTCATAACAGCCTTTAACTCACCCCAAGATTCAATAGATCTCTCATAATTTCTCAGCCTAGATGTTGTCAACTGATCCCACCAAATTATAGCATAATCTACAAATTGAGTTACAACGAACTTTACCTTTCTCTCATCAGAGTAATTATTGCCATTGAATATGAGCTCCACCTTTTCTTCTCATGCCAAGTATGTCTCCGGATACTCATAATCATCATGCAACTCCCTCCTAGGCTCTCTCCTACCCGATCTTCTTGCATTTGAGTGTCCCCTATGACCATTTGACATCGATGCCTCTAACCTAACATGCCTTTCAGTCACATCTCCAAGTAATCTTTCAAATCGTCGAATCACCTCGTTCGACATCTTAAATTCTAAAATATTTCTGCCAAACTTTTATCCTCTCGTGTATTACTCAATTTTTTGTGGTATTCAAACCGGTTGTTATTGAGTTTTGTAATCAAGAAGACTCAAGAAAGAAGAAAAATGATTTGATGAAATTTCGAGTGAGATTTTTTTTTTTAATTCAAGAAAGTAGTTCTTGAAATTTTGGATTGAAATGAACACAACATAATTTTGAATTTAGACAAGATAGTATGATATTGACAATTTCCAGAATTAACAATTTTTTTTTACTTAAAAACAGAAAATTGAAAACTGCTGAAAATTTTTGGAATTAAATAATAAATTTTTTTTTTTTATAACTTGGGAATTCAACTAGAAAACTAACAAAACAAATGAAACTTAATTTGGACTTTTAAATAGTCTAAAAACAAATTTTGAAATTTTTTTATCAAAGACTCAAAAATTTTACTGGACATAAGAACGTGAAAAACAAAACAAAAAACTCAAAAAGAAGAGAAAATATAGAACTTGAATCTAGAGCCCGAGCTCTGATACCACTTGATGAGATCCCGGTTGGGAAAATCTCATGGAACTCGCAGAATTAGTTTGAAAACGCCAAGAAAACCCAAATTCAGGTTGTAGACGATAGGATTTCGACCCATAGATTATTGAACCAGGCAAGAACGGAGCTTGAAAGACCACTTGATCACAAAAACCAACGAACCTCAATTTGCGAATGCCACAAAGGTTGCCTAATCCTTTGATAAGTTTTAGGTTTTGGACTTGAACCCAACTAGGTGAACCAAACAACCTAACGATAACGAAGATGCGTTGAACCCCTTGATTACACAATGAAGGATCCGATATTTGAACGCCCCAAATATAATTAAATATTTGATAAGTTCGATTTGTCCATCAAGAACAAAGAGAAAAACAAATCTTTAATTTAATTCATAATAATTAACTTCCTTCTTCACAATGGAAAATAAAACTTATTTATACTAAACCAATAAATCCTTAAAAATATGAAAAATACGAAATCAAGAGTCCTAAAATAACAAACTTGCCAAAATTAAGAATTATAGCGAATATATGGAAACTCGCGAAAAAATGTAATATTCTCCCAGAATTTGTGCTATTCCGGATCATATCAACTAATTTGGTCATAGAATGGATACATTGTTGCATTCTACATCGCTTTTGCTTTTGTCGCCGCTTGGTTTCTCCTCGACAAAATTATCTTTCAAGTAAGTTTCTTGCAATCTGAAATGAACCGTTAGAAAAAAAAAAAAAAAAAAAAAAAAAACTAGTATAAACGCTAAGGACACATCGAAAAATTTATCCTTTTGGATTCTCACCAATTAGAAGAGTCTTCATTTCCTATAATTCGTTGCATCTATTTCAGAGCTGGTTATATGATTGTTGAGGTTATAAGGGTGAAGATCGTGAAATATTTAGAATCTATGTGGAAGCTTACATGTAGCCCCTATTTGGTAGTCATTCTTAGCCAATTCTTAGACCAATAAGATCATTCAATGAAATTACCAAATTGCCCATTTAGAATAAAATTCATTCTTCTTTAAGTAATGGCAATAAGGTAAAATGCATATTATGCCGTAAAAAATTACAGGACGGTTAGGTCCTACTAACCATTTCAAACGGGCGAAAAACTCGTTAAAGCCTGGCCACATTGTCTACCACAATGCATAACTAGGTTTGTGATCTCATCTCATGCTTTTATAGGTCAAAATAGATAACATTGTCTCAAATTTTGAGACGTTGATGATCGCATGACTCAAAATGAAAAGTGATGTGGAGCAAAAGCAGTAGAGATAATATAACGAAACATTATAGAAATTTCATTTTCGTGCACGAGATCAACAAATTTGGACTCGTTTATTATAATGATCACATTATGAGAATTTAAGAAATTTGAAAAGATCTCAACAAATAATATTTTATTATTTGAAAAGATCTCAACAAATAATATTTTATTTCATTTCTAAAAACCACTTAGTGCCAATAAGGCTTACAATCCTGTATAAAACAATGACTAAAATGTGCTTGGTTGAAAAGGTTGTAAAATGTGCTAATATTTTATTTCATTTCTAAAAACCACTTAGCGCCAATAAGACTTACAATCCTTTATAAAACAATGACTAAAATGTGCTTGGTTGAAAAGGTTGTAAAATGTCCTTTATAAATTAATTGAGGCAACATGATCACAAAAAATTAATTTTTCAAATAACAAGTTGTCATATAATATGACTATTACCGTCGCTGACTATAAATAGTATTAATATTTCTAAAAGAATAGTAACATTCATATTCAGCGAGTGCAATAATCATAATATGTGGTAACTTATTACTTAAAGCATTGACCTGTTATTTAAGGTAACAAATTTACAGAATTAATTCCTCGAATAATAAGATGTCACACAAGATGACTATTGTCGTCGTTAAATGCGAATAGCATTACCTTTCTAAAAATTATTTTCTCCCAAAAATTCTTTTAAAATGAAGACAAGCATAGGCTTAATAATATAGCATATTAAGTCATTGTTTGATTCACATTCTTTTCAAAATATATTTTTCTCTCATCTTTTCAATCACACGTTCTTCAATAAAATAATGTTATATGCAAATCAAAACATTTCTTATTTTTTAACAATAAATTTTTTATTAATTTATTATTTTACAATGCATTATTAGAAAATAATGAGGCTCAAATATTATAAAATTTAAACTTAATCTTTCCGGAAACGTGGCCTGTCTAACTATCATTTGGAGCGGGTCAAGTTTCATACCCAAACAACCCTACAATTGAACTACTAATTAAAAGAGAAAAATTCATAATTAAGGTGTATAGTTTACACCAATTCAAAAATCAGGTTTATATATAATTAATTAAATATAATAAAATCACAATTTTACAATTAATGGTCACAGATTTATAATTAAGGTCACAAATTATTTATTGATCACATATTATCAAATTACTAAATTACAGATTATTTCAAGAAAATTTTTACAAGTCACAGTTTATTTCGAGATCACAAATTATTTGTTGGTCATAGTTAATTGGTCACAGAAATTTTTAGGTCACACATTATCAAATTTTTAGGTCACAAATGAGTACTTGATCACAATTTTTAGGTCACAGATTAATAAATAATTGGTCACATATACCAGAAATCCCGAATCCCTACCCCAATAATTGGTCACGGATCGACCAAAAAGATAAACCAAAAAAAAAAAAAAAAAAAACCATCATTGATCCACTGTCACCCAGCAGCACTCCACCATCATACCCAGCAGCACTTCGCCGCCACACCCACCATACAGCACACCTCCACCTCCCCCACACGCCTGCCAACATCGCCTCGAACAACCACCAACCACCACTTGTGCCACCATCGCACTGCATCGCACGACTATATCCCCCATCGTTTGCACTAGCAACCACACCACTGCTTGCAAAATCTCCCACCAAAGCCACACCAACAAAATCCCTAAACTCACCACACCACACCATACCACCCCGCAGCCACCACGCCCAACAACAAAATCCCTAAACTCGCTACCACCGTCTGCATATACTACAAATCAATCTCCAACTTTGGAGATCACAAAATCAAAACTCAATAGCAGCCTCCTTACGAGCTTCAGTCTCTAATTTTTCTTCTACAGGTTGTTTGGGTGTAACTTGACAGCTTTGCACGGCTCTGTGCATTAGGCACCGCACGGTAAGCACGTCGCGCGACAGCCGCTGCAACATCGCTGCGAACAGCGGCACCGTCATCGTCGAATGTCGCGATGCTGCTCTGTGGCTTTCGACGGCATTGCTACTGTTGTTGTGGCTTTCGTAGTGGCGATGGCGCGGGTTTTTGAGAGACGACGCCGCAATAGAGGGAAGAAGACGAGAGGTGAGAAGAGAGCGGCGGTGGCGGCGAAAGAGTGGAGAGAGTAGAGAGAAGACGCGAGAGTGGAGAGAGAGAGTGGAAATGAATATGAGAAAAATGATTTAGGGTTTGTAAATATAATATTTTAATTATTAATTTTTTACCTAAGTTTTGCTTAAAAATTCTTTCCACCTGATTTTTGCACTTGGTTTTTGAAACACCTGATGGGGTATAATTTCCTCTAATTAAAACCCTGCTCGAACCCATTGAATTTATAATACATTTTTTTCTTTCTTTTTTTAACTATACACTCTCCAATAAAATAATATTATGCATTAAACTAAAATCTTTTCATTTTTTTCAATCACGTATTCTCCAAAAAAATATTATTCCAAAAATTATAACATCATATAATGGAGCTTAAACGAGGGCTAATTATCACATAGCCCCTGTTTGATACATATTTTCATTTTCATTATTCTACTCATTTTCAACCACACATTCATCAATAAAATAATATTTTTCATCATATTAATAATTTTAACTTTTTTTTCAACCATATATTCACCATCACGTCAATAAAAAAATACATTATTTCCAAAATAATGTATATCAAACAGGGCCATAGTCTCGATCCCCGACATAACTTTTGTGTTTTTCGATGATTCCGTAAGAGATTATGCCACTTTCACACCGAGTCTCGACTGTTTGAATACTTCCCATTCAAATGCCAACTCATCATTTTGCCACGTCATCCTCTACCCATTGACCAAAATTTTCCACGTGCGGACATATACAACTTTTTTTTTTTTTTTTTTGACAGAAACCCCGTGTATAATTTGCGTATGAGCTGTCACTTTTTCCGTATATAAACCCATTTGAATTTTGACCTCTGCTTCCAACAATAAGAAATTCAGCCACTCAGAGTCAGCTCTCAAGAAACATGCAGAGGTCAGCCAAGAGATTCAAACAAGAAGTAAATACCTCAATGAACCACCCACCATTGACACCTCTGGCGCCACCACCACCGCCCCGACTCACCAGTGAGGAGGAAATTTCCGTCATGATAGCTACTTTGAAGAACGTCATAACTGGTGACTCCGCCGCTTCTCATTTTGAATATGCTGCTGAAGTGAAGGTGTTGTTACCGGTTGCTCAAGATACAGAGACTTGTCAGTTTTGCAGAATCCAAGGGTGTTTGGGGTGCAATTATTTTGGACCAGCGGTGTCTGTGGTGGATGAAAAGAAGAAGAAGAAGAATGTGGTGGTGAAGAAAAAGAAGAATTACAGAGGTGTAAGGCAGCGGCGATGGGGAAAATTTGCGGCAGAGATTCGGGATCCTCGTAAGGCTGCAAGAGTGTGGCTTGGTACATTTGAGACGGCGGAGGATGCAGCACGGGCTTACGATAAGGCGGCGATTGAATTTAGAGGTCCAAGAGCAAAGCTTAATTTTCCTTATGCCGATTACACCGCCGCCCTGGCCTCGGCCAGTCATCAACCTAGTCCACCATCTCAACATCATTACAATCATCAGAAAATTCTGCATCAAGAAAATGCAAGAAACAATAAGATTTCGACAGAAATGGAAGTTGGGACTAGCAATGAGATGGATTTCTGGGATGTGATTGGAGAAGATGAAATTCAAGAATGGATGATGACAATGATGATGTACTCCAGTGGACAAGATTCTTCAGATTCTGCCAGTAGGATCTAATATGTAACAGCATAACGCAAAAAAAATCTCTTTGTTCGGTTTATTGGAGTATTTTTATTTCTTATATATATATATATATATATATATATATATAGTTATATGCATAGATAAATATGTATACAAACACATGTTTTTGTAATAAAATATGTGCGCGTTACAAAACAAAAAATTATGATTAAATTTTAGTTTGCGATGAGCATAACCCTATATTCATAGCCATGTTGAATTTATACTTGAGCGAATAACCAAATCTAATGATTAATCTTGTGAGTGTACTAAGATTTTCGGCCATAAAATCTAAAAATACTAAGCAAGTCAACTTAACGTGGATCTACCTAACCTTGCAGGATAGATGTATCTACAACTATCAAAGCGAATACTCTCTTTTGAAGCTAAATTTGCCTCATGAACAATGCCTTTTAAATATTTCGAAAAACAAAGCAATTTTGTGCAATTGACAAGTACGGGCCCAAGCTGTGGATATACCGCCCGAGATGATGAACTGTTTGTTGAAAAAAATAGACGTGCATAAATTATATTCAAATAACATACATTTTATGTGCATAAAATTGAACAGAATTTTGATTTAACAAAATTGAATACATAAAGTATAAACGAGAAATGCATGAATATGAATTTGGTCGATGCAAGAGTACGATTCTTTCTCCTTAAGACGATAGTGCTCCCGTGGATGCTAATGATTTTCCAACATTCATTTCCCAAGTTACAACGACCACGTCACGCAATAAGAGCACTCCAAATTACATAGACCAATTAACCTACTTATGTTTTGAACCATTTTTATATGAAACTTGACTTCAAATAAATGCATAATTTTTAAGTGAATATGCATTAGTATGATACTTTATGAAGTGAATGCATGAATGAAAATAAACATATGGAGGTCTATATATAGATGTTGAAAATATTTGTCTCAAAAGACAAGACCCATGGAAGAAATACAACTATTGAAATTAGTTTTTATATTAGAAGAGACATATTTATTGAAAAATAATAATGCCAAAAGTCACAATCTTTCATATAAAAAGAGACACATTTTCAGTCAAATAATTTTTTAGAATATTCCATAATATTCTATGTAATTTTTCAATAATTCACATATTTAAATGACTTCAATTTGACTTAATTTTTTATTCACCAAATAATAATTTCAACTTAAATAATTAAGAATTGGTCAAACCAATTTCATATAAATAATAGGAACACATATTTAACATGTGCCTACTTAATATTGCCTCGTGTGGATTTAATGTTTCTTAGTGCAATTTCAATCTTAGAAGGTGTTTAGTGAGGATTAAAATTAGATTTTTAGTAGATTGTGATATAAGTTTTTTAAATGTGTGGTTAAAAATAAAAAGTTGTGGGATCCAAAAAAGATGTGGTTGATATCAATTGTTTGACTTAGATTAAAATCATCTATAACAAACAAGCCCTTAAGCTTCTGGTGTCAAATCAAATTGAGATGGTGTAGAATGTAGCAGTTTCGAGATTCTATGTGCAACATTTTGTTTTCCTTAAATTTCAAATAGTTGTCACGAAAGATTGAAATTGAAATTTTTTCAAATATCATCATTCAATCAAAGGCTCCACAAGATCTGAACCACATGTCACGATAAACAAGTCCAAGATTTTAAATCCTTGATTTCTTCTAAGGCGTATTCTTCTTCTTACTCTTCCCCTAAGTTTCGTCACTATCGCATGTTTTATGCAATCGACTATATTAGATAGATATAACTTTTAACATAATATAAGTCATCGAAAGAATTTTGAAGACCCATCAAAGTATAAAGTCTACTAGAGTAAAACAAGTTCATTAATGGTCCAAAATTAAAAGTTTTAGAGCTGCATCCAAGCTCAAATTTACCAAAGAAGAAATTACACCTAAGCAGGTTTTTTAATTTTTCAATTCAAAAATCAAGTTTAAAGATTTTTTATTCAAAAATAAGGTGAAAATTCAAATTTTAATATTAAAAATAATATTAAATATTCACCTTTCCCCGTTCAATTCCATCAACCCTATCAAATTGATCTCTCAGACTCTAATCATTTTCATCTCTATCTCTCTCTTCTTTCTTTGGTTGCCAGTCACCACCACCAAATGGCCTTCTACTCCATCTCTCTTCGGTGACGATGCCTTCTTCTCTTTTTTTGTGCTGGTGAATACCTTTGTCGTTGGGAGCTCAAGTGCAACGGTTTCCACAACAACGAGTTTGGATCTCTTGGACTCGCGAAGAAATCCTTCGAAGAAGCCAATGAGGGTTGATGGATCTCATTTATAGAGAATTAGATTTTCTCTCAGCTCGTGTCTCTAAAGCAGACATTAAAAGGGCTTTGCATTTCTCAGGCTGTGGAGAGGTGGATAGGGACAAGACTGTTGTAATTGAAGTTGGGGAATTTGGCTTCTCTCTAGTTGACGGTGGATTTGATTTTCATCAATTCTGTGAGGTGGCTAGATAGTTGTGTGGTGTGGTGATTTTGAGATTGTGATTTTTGAGATAGTGCTATCGATGGATGTGGTGTTGGTGGGTGTAGTGTGCTGTGTTTGGTGGTTTTGATGGTGTGGTGGTTGCTCTGACGATGTACAATGGTCTTGATTGGTTGTGGCAAGGTTGTGGGTGATGGTTCCAAAGTGGTGGTGTTTGACAGCCATGTTGTGCGTAGTGCGGTGTCAAGGTGATGGTCACAAATGATGGTGGTAGCCACAAATTATTTGGTCGATTGTGACCAATAAATTGATTAATTTTTTGACAAATTTTTGAGATTGTAATCAATAAATTAGATAATTTGTGATCAATAAATTATACATGACTTAAAAATTTGAGTTGTGACTTATAAAATGTCACTTGTGACCGATAAATAAATTGTGATCTATAATTTTTTTGATTTGTGACTGGTGAACAAATTGTAACTTATGAAAATTTTGATCTGTAATCGTGAAAAAATTTGTGACCTATAAAATTTGTAATTTGTGATCGAGAAATAATCTATGACTAATTAATTTGATAACATGCGATCAATAAATAAGTTGTGACTCATATATATGTACATGCGACCATTAATTATATAATTGTGTTATTAATATATTTAATTAATAAAAATATATTTAATTATTCCTTTATAACCTGAATTTTGAAACTTTAAACTTGAAAATTGAATTGGCCATACTTAACAAACAAGTTGTGAATTTTTCCTTTTACCAAAATCACAAATTTGGGTACTGCCTATTGATATATGGGCTGACCCACTAGAACCTAATTATGACCCATAAGCAAGAGCCCGTTTGGCCTCCATTCCATTCTAATTCTCATTTTTTTTTTTTTTTTTCTTCAATTCAATAATATATTTTTCAAATAAAATAATATTACACACAAATCTAAAAATTTCCATCTTTTTTTCACCACATATTTTTCCATCAATTACTATTCTAAAAATTTTATTCTCATTAAAATCAAGAGTTATACTATGGTCACCCCCTCCTTGACAGAGGGGGTGACCGAACCCTCACAATAGTTTGGCCCCACCCCTTATTGTGAGGGTTCGGTCACCCAATTTGGCCCCACCCTCCTATTGTGAGAGTTCGATCACCCCTCTATCAAGAAGGGGGACAAAATGGCAAAATCCTCAAATCAATATAAAACACACTTCAAGTCAACCACTACACCTCGTTGAGCTCAGCTCAATACACACGAACACGACATTTCCGCGCTTAAAAATAGAAAACTTCATCACCAAGCAATACTCGTCATGTGTCTGCTTCAGATCTACGCCATTTGGACAATTCCCTTTATAAAAACTTATTTTAGAAATTTCCCATTTCTCTGTAACATTTTCGAAACCAGCAAATTGCACTCTTTTCAAGTTCGAATTCGGATCCCATTTCTGAGTGTGTATAAAAATTTGTAACTTCGAATTTTCTTCACTTCAAGCAAACGGTTTTTTTAATTAATCGGAGAGCCAGAACAATGGGCGGTTCACACAGTCGTGAAGGCCTCGAACTCTCGGACTCGGAATATTCCGGCGAGGATGAATCAGAAGAGGAGGAGAGTTCGAAAAATTACGCTGATGCAGAAGATCATACTCGAAAGAGGAATACTGAGGTCAGTGCCGAAACCCTAGATGTAATCGATTCTAGGCTCCAATCCTTGAAACTGAAATACCCAAAAAACCCTTCCTTTTCCCCACTAACTCCCAACGCCAATATAGAAAATGCCGTTAAGCTTTATCTTCACATCGGTGGAAACACTCCGAAGGCGAGATGGATAGTTTCGGAGAAGTTAACTTTTTATAAATTTATTAAAAAAATTGGTAATGATGATGATGGGGATGACGAGGCGGAAGGATTTAGCAGTAGGGAGGGGTTCTGGGTTTTGAAAGTTTGGGAGAAAATCAAGGCTAGGGTTACAACCGATTTGCAAATGAAATTCTCTGGGGATCAGCGGAGGGTAGATTTTGTGGATGGTGGAGTTTGGGCTTTAAAATTTCTGAAAGATGAGGAGTACAGGAATTTTGTCACAAAATTTCAGGATTGTTTGTTTGAGAATGTTTATGGGTTGAGAGCTACGGAGGAAAATAAAATGAAAATTTACGGTAAAGACTTTATTGGATGGGCGAAACCAGAGCAGTCGGACGATTCTATGTGGGAGGATGCAGATGATGGGGTGTGGAAGAATCCTGGAAAGACTCCAGAGGGTTTGTTAGAAAGAGGGAATCAAGATTTATTGGAAGAATTTGAGGAGGCCACAACTGATGGGGGGATTCAGAGCTTGACCTTAGGAGCCTTGGATAACAGTTTCTTAGTTAGCAATTCAGGGGTTCAGGTTGTGAAGAATTTTAGTCATGGGATTCATGGTAAAGGTGTGCACGTGAAGTTTGATGGTGGGAAATTGGGGTCCACATCAGGGCCTTCTGGGACACCCAAGAAGGCCCTCTTGATGAGGGGAGAGACAAATATGATGCTCATGAGTCCGTTGAAACAAGGGAAGCCCCATTCTACAGGGCTTCACCAGTTGGATATTGAGACGGGGAAGATTGTCACTGAATGGAAGTTTGAGAAGGATGGCACTGAGATTACGATGAAAGACATTACCAGTGATGCAAAGGGGTCACAGTTGGACCCTTTTGAGTCCACATTCTTGGGATTAGATGATAATAGATTGTCTCAGTGGGATATGCGTGAGAAACAGGGAATGGTTCAGAAGATAGCAAGTGCAGGTTCACCAGTGTTGCATTGGACCCAAGGGCATCAATTCTCCAAAGGAACGAATTTTCACTGTTTTGCCACTACCGGAGATGGATCAATTGTGGTTGGGTCACTTGATGGGAAGATAAGATTGTATTTGAGGACTTCGATGAGGCAAGCAAAAACTGCTTTCCCTGGCCTTGGTTCACCTATTACCTCTGTGGATGTGACTTATGATGGAAAGTGGGTATTGGGAACAACAGATACTTATTTGATACTAATATGCACTTTATTTACTGATAAGGATGGGAAAACTAAGACTGGTTTTAGTGGTCGTATGGGAAACAAAATTCCAGCACCAAGATTACTAAAGCTGACCCCTGTGGATGCCCACATGGCTGGTTCTGATAACAAGTTCCATGCTGGCCATTTCTCTTGGGTAAGTTACACTTATTTTTATTATAATTATTTTGTGCAACTCTTTTGACTTTTGTATTGTGTTACTAAGTGTTGATCCTGCTGGTTGATTTTTTGAATTGCTTGATTGAAAGGTGGTTTATATATAATAAATGCTTGCTTGTTGGAATACGCATTATACTGTCATTTCTATAAATTGACATTTTATAAGTTGCTGATTGGCCCCCTTTCATGTTATGCATAACAGGTCCATCTTTGCTGAAGATCAGTTGTTTATTAAAATGTTTAGCGTGAAAGCTCTCATTACCCCTAGATATTTTAGGATGTTATCTAGTTTCGTGGGCAACTCTTTAGTAATTATTACCCAGTATTATTTTAAATCTCTGCTATGCGTAAATAAGTTCAGTATTATGTTGTTTTGGGGAGGAATAGATGTATTTCAAATTTTTGTTTTCCATACTTTGCCTATCGTCTAGCTATGATTTAGCCTCTGTTTGACAAAATTTTTTGAGACTATAAGCTGGTGGACCCATGAAATGTGTGGTTAAAAAGTGGATAAAAGTTGTGGGTCCAATGAAATGTGTTGTTAAAAACGAAGTTTGACTAGCTTATAATCATAAAAAGCTTCGTCAAATGGGGGCTTAGTTTGCTTAGTGCTCTAGATCTTGTTAATATACGTGCCTGACTTCATAATATATCTAAATGACTATTAGACTGTCATTTCAACAAATGCAGGATTTATCATTGTTGTGATTGTCATTGTGTTATAATGCCTCTTGTTTCTTTTCAGCCTAGCTCATTTTCTGATTATTTTTTTGTCATTAGGTTACTGAAAGTGGAAAACAAGAAAGGCATTTGGTTGCCACAGTGGGCAAGTTCAGTGTGATATGGAATTTTCAGCAGGTGAAGAACAGTGCACACAATTGCTACCAGAATCAGCAAGGGCTTAAGAGTTGCTATTGCTACAAAATAGTATTGAAGGACGAGTCCATTATTGAAAGTCGATTCATGCATGACAAATTTGCTTTTAGCAACTCGCCAGATGCTCCACTGGTTGTGGCTACCCCAATGAAAGTTTCTTCCTTCAGCATGTCGGGCAAGAAATGATGTCTTCAGGTTATGGATTTTCTGACCAAGGTTTTACGTTCCTGTATAAATTCAGTTTCCTTGTGAAGATTTTCTTTCTCATTGTAAATTTTTTATTTGTCTGGTTTGATTGATCTTGTAATAAGTAGGTTTCAATCATGGAAGTGCTTAATGTCTTATTTTTGAAATTGGAAAGACCGGTTCAATGTACAGGGTGGAAATTGAATAAAGCACATTCTGATCCCAATATACGCTATTGAAGTTATTCAAAGAATGAAGTAATTACAATTCGAAATTAGGAACTCCAATCTTTCAATGATCTGGCAAACAGGGATTCATATTATTATTTCTTACAAATTACGATAAATAAGGGTGTTAGGAATATTTAACATCACATATTCCACTTGTCATAAGTATGGACCCACACATATCTCCACATTTATAAATCAATGATCATCTCCATTTTTTTCCGATGTGGGACTTTGGTCGCATACCCAACAATCCTCCCCTCGAACAAAGGACCACCGAGCCTTCCCTCAAACGATCATCTATCCGTCCATCTTCCTCACCAAGAGCTTGCTCTATCCAGATCAACTTCTCTCCACCGCGTTCTGGCACACGCCTTACGCATCCGGAGCACACCGCCTATCCAATAGAGCTCATCAACGGATCCCATCGCGAGCTAACCGAGGCACCACCTTCGTTCGACATTTCAAGGTTTCATCCACATGGCCAATTTTTGGGGCTTGACTTTGATACCACTGTTAGGAATATTTAACACCACATATTCCACTTGTCATAAGTATGAACCCACACATATCTCCACATTTATAAACCCATGATCATCCCTATTTTTATCCAATGTGGGACTTTGGTCGCATACCCAACAAAGGGTTTTCGCAGTTTTGAATAGTTAAATTTTAATACTAAGAATTCAGAAATGCTAGGTGTACAGAAATGCAATTGACAGAAGTTCTATAGACAAGACACATTGGTAGGGTGGGTGGTGAATTTTTTGGCATTTTTTATTCATACATGGAGCTCACATATTACTCACATCTATAGCAATTCTGTAAACTGATTTTTGTACAATCAGCTTTTCTGCTAAGAATTTGCTTTTGTACATATTTTGATAGGACTTTTGAAAAGTTCAAAATTGTTGATGAGATTAAAAAGTTATTTTTGAACATGTTAGATAATATTTTATACATGTTTTTTTTTTACTAGAAGAGTTTTTAGAGAAAATTAGTGTATATATTTCAGGAAGATCTTCTAGTAGCAAAAGTAGAAGCATTGCTTTTACTGAGTTAATTTAATGAATGGTCACTGAATTTTACTATAGTTACTACTTACTCATCGATCTTTAAAATGTTATTTGTTGTCCACTCAACTCTGGTATAGGATACTGTTTACTCATCGAAATTTAAAAGGTTACTCATTACTCACCAAACTTTGAATAAAGTTACTCGTTATTCATTAAATTTTACAATAGGTAACACTCATGAAAATGATATGGGTGATTGATGGGTTCAAATTTGGGTGAGCAATAGATAAGTTTTAAAATTTCTGTGAACAAGTAGTAAACTATAGCAAAATTCAATTAGTTAGCAAAGAGTAATCTTTTAAATTTCGGTGAGAAAGTAGTAATCTCTAGTAAAGTTCGGTGAGCATTGATTAAATTAACTCGCTTTTACCTGAATAATTTTTTGGACTTTCAAAGAAGTTAGTTCAATGTAACTTTTGTAGAAGTCTTGTTAAACTGGCATCAAGTATAAGATTAATAATAAGCCATCAAAACAATTTACTTCTATTTTTATTATGTGGAAATTACACTCTTCCCTACTTTATGAATTCATCATTCTAAAATAAGATGAGAAGTTTCATAATTCAAAAATCAGATTTTTTTTTAAATTAAATATTTAAATCAATTTTAATAACTGTATTTCTTATTTCACGTGTTTTCTCTTCTCCCTCACCGACGCACTCACTCCCTCCCTCCCTCTATACTCTCTAGTCCTCCATCCACTGTGCCACCAAACACATTCTCTCTCTAACTCTCATCTCCTCTCCTCTCCTCTCATAGCCTTCAATAGCCTCTTTCTTCCTCTAGAAAACAACCACCATCGATCGTAGTTGGAGACCAACTGTCGCAGAGTGCTCAACCGCAGTCCCGCGCCAGCAAACAACCGCGCATAGTGCAGTCGCTCGTAGAACCGCCACACGCAGTGCTTAGGACCACCGTTCTGGCTCCATCAGCCACTCGCATATGCCACTCCTTCAGATCCGTCAAATCACTTGTCAAAAATTGGAATATGAATCCCCAATAAAAAACAAACCCTAGATGAGAAAATCGATAGTGGTAGAGGAAGATTGGTGGTTTTCCTGGTTTTGAGAAAGAGTTGTGTGGTGCTGTGCTGTGTTGTGCAGTGCGGTAGTTGGGTGAGTTGTGTGGTGCTGTGCACGGTGGTTGTATGGTGTTGTGCGCGGTGGTAGTGCTATGGTGCGGTGGCGGGAACGAAGGTGTGGTGGGTGCGACGATGATGTGCTACTGTGACGCGGTGGTGGTGCGGTTGTGTGGTGTTGATTTTCAGATCCAGATTTTGTGAGGTGGTGGTGGTGGCGGCGGTGGTGGTGGTGGGGCAACGATGGTTGTCGAGCGGTGGTCACAGATTATTTGGTTAACTGTGACCACTAAATTGGCTAATTTGTGACCAATAACAAATCTGTGACCAACTGTGACTATAAAATTTCAATTTGTGTCCTCAAAAAAAATCTGTGACCTAATAAATTATGACGTGTGACTTTGAAAATAAATTGTGACTTATTAAAATTTCGATCCGTGACCTCGAAAATAATCTGTGACCTAATAAATTTCATTCTGTGACCTCGAAAAAATCTGTGACCTAATAAATTTCGATCCGTGATCTCGAAAAAAATTTGTGACCTAATAAATTTTGATTTGTGACCAAAGTATGAATCTGTGACCAAATTGTGTAAATCTGTGACCTTAATTTATTTAATTAATAAAATATATAATTAATTGAATAAATTATAAATATTTTTTAAATGAATATCTGATTTTGAAAATTTGAAACTTAATTTCTGATTTTGAAAATACACTATCCTTAAAGTAGGATTTAGGAAATTTTCCCTTTTATTATTGTCTTCAACTTTGGTTTATTGGAGCTGAGGAATGAGGCTCCATTCAATTATGAATCAACCCATCTTCATGCATAGCCCTTAATCTGATTGATCCAACGTTTCACTCTTTCCATTTTTCTCTCTCCACTCTTTCCCTCTCTCTCTCCCCACAGGAGAGACAGGAGACTCCCCATTCTTTCCTTTGCGCCACCACGTCCTAAAATGTCCGCCTCCATCTTCCTCCTATGGCTTGTCAGCATCCCTCTCATGATCCATGCCAATACCCAACCAAGAGGTATATATTTATTAAAAAAATCCAGAATCATGCTTTATATAATATATATTTATATGTCTATGTATGTGTATGTGTATGTGTATGTGAGAGAGTAGCTAAAATATGTATAATCGTAGGTTACCTCCTAAACTGTGGTGCCGATGAAAACATAGAAGGACCCTCAAGGATGTCACAGACGATGATTTCATTACAACAGGAAACAAAACAACCATAAAAAACCCAGATATATTGCCAATTTAGCAAACTCTTACGTTTTCCCCCAATGCCGGAGCGAAGAAATATTGTTACAGTGTCCCTGCTATAAAGGGAGGGAAACATCTGGTGAAAACTATGTATTACTATGGAGGATTTGATGAAGGAGAGTGTTGGGACTTAATGATGGCCACCTTTGTTGGGTTTTTTGATACCTAATAATTCGGGCGATGATGAAAAATCGATGTCGGATATGTTATCGACGCCAAAAGTTACGGCTCGACTCGGAAACAATTAATACACCTTGGAAGGGCCGAAGTTTGGTTGGGTTGATGGTAATATTGTTGGCCCATTTAAGGTGAGTTTGAGCCCAAACTTAAACCCTAAACCTAGCCTATTTATATAGTAGAAATCCTAGTCATTTGTGTGTGTTGTGTGCAAGAGAGGAGAGAGTTGAGAGGAAGGGGGGCAGCCGATTTTGGAAGAGAAGGGGGCAGCCGGGTTTGGGGTTTCTTGTTTAGCAAGATTCAACCATTGTTATCTCTTCTCCTTCCTCCCTTTGTGGTTTGCATATCACCACCCCCTTAGTGTCCTTTGTGGGCTGGAAGAAGGGTAATCGGAGTGGGTAAAACTAAGGCAACCAAGGTGTAGAAGATTGTTGGGTCGAGACGGCAGATTAGTGTTCGTTTGGTTGATTTCTGAGCCCGAATCAAAGGTTTCTTGAGTGTTTTCCGCTACAACCTTAACTTTGGATTAATCAAGAATCAATCGAAACACGCAATTCACCAGCAAGAGAAAGCAAACTGTCTGATTTTCTCTAACTTACCGTATTTCATTGACTTATTGTATTTGAGCTTTAATATAATGAAATCCGGTAAGAACCTGAACTTACCGTATATGGCTGTCCACTTACCGTATATGCATACCAGTACCACGAAATATGGTATGAACACAATAAACACCAGAAAATAACCCAGATCGAATCAGCAAGAATAAATGCAAGAAAACATATTTAAACAGGAAGAAAACCTCTTCCTCAACCTTTATTAACCAAGACTAAAACATGATTTACATGACCAGCAATCATCAGAAAGACTTTATAGATTTACAGAAGCTATACAACTCTAATCTCATCTCACTTTCTATCTACAAAATACAGAGTTTTACCACCCTCAAGAGAATCTCTCACTCTCACAATAACTTTTCATTCATACACCATGAATCAGTAGAAGATTTTCAGATTGATTTTCTCTCAATCTCCACTTCATACTATAGAGAAAAATTCTATTATTTTTCTCTATTTCTCGAGCTCTCTCTTTTTCATTCCCAGAGCTGTCTTCTTCCCCAACCTTAATGCCGTTATTTATAGACACTAGAGAGGGAATCAATTCAGTTATTAACCACTTAACAACTGAGGCTCCATATAATTGAAGATTCCACCAGAAATCAGTTGCCAAGAAACACAAGAAATCGGCTCCTACACAACTGACTTTCTGGTCTTTTAAGGTAGCTGAATTTGTCTTCAAGAATCATCTTCTTATAGAGAGGAACCACCAGTTTTTGATCAGACTGTAGATGGCACAAAGTGGAGCATTGTGAATACCACAGAGGATTATGCCCAAGGGCTCATCTCCTACTACGAGGTCATTGTTGTGGCGCATCATAAGTATTTGAGTATTTGTCTAGCAAGAAATGATCACACTGTTTCCAGCCCTTTTATTTCAGCTATTGAAGTGCATCATCTTGATGATTCGGTTTATAATTCTACCGACTTCAAAAAATATGCGCTGGTGACTCTTGCTCAAAATAGTTTTGGCTCGGGTGGACACATCATTTGGTATGAAATGTTTACCGAAATTCTGTGAATTATATTTTGTTGTGCTTTTCTAGTTAGAATTTTATTTTTTGTAATGTGAATTTTGATTCATCATATTATAAACGATAATGGCCTATTGAACGAGCACGAAATACTCTTGAAGGTAAAGCAGTAGAGTTAGGTAAAAGAAGCTGATATAAACACAAGAATTGCATTATTAGGGAAGAGTTGAAATTTTCTGAAACATTTTGGTTGATAGATTATATGGTAAACAGGAAAATAATCTTAAAACAACATGGCATGGATCAAAAAATAACATTAAACTGCACAAGGGAGAAGTATTTGTGGTCGGATTTTCATGTCTATAATGAGATGTATACACAGTTATATTGAAAACAATTGAGCTGAATCAGTTTTCCAGATGAGATGACAATTTTAATCGATACAGGCATCCCTTTGTGGACCAAAATCCTGTTGTCGCGAGTCACTCCAGTGTAAGTTCATCAACATTTTGGAACATCCCACCACAGAAAGCGTTTGCAACAGCACTGACAACGAGCAGGGGGAAGATTCTTACAGTCAAGTGGCCGCCATTTTTCCTCCCTACCCGGCGCTACTATTTTTCACTATACTTTCAAGATAATCGGACCCCAAGCCCATTTAGCTGGAGAGTTTTCTACATTCATGTGAATAACGAAACTTTCTACAGCAACCTCAATGTCACCACTGACGGTGTGACTGTTTCTGGCACCGAATGGCCTCTTACCGGGCACACTGAGATTTCCTTGATTCCAAGGAACGATATGCCGGTTGGGCCTCTAATTAATGCTGGTGAAATTTTTCAGCTTTTAGCCTTGGAGGAAGGACTATTATCAGAGATGGTAAAAGTTCATTTTGAAAGATTCCTCTTTTCCTAGTTACATGTATTTTACCAAATTTACTTAATACTTTTTTGGGTATTCAACAGTGGTAGCAATGGAGGACTTGCAAAAAAGTCTCGACAATCAACCCGAGGATTGGGTTGGAGATCCACGCCTACCAAGAGAGAACCCGTGGACTGGAGTAACATGCTCCAACGGAAAATCCATTAGGATTGTCTCCTCGTAAGTTCTCCGGTGATAGTTACAATGGCTTTTCGAGAAAGATCTGTATTGAATAAACATACAGATTAGAGTGAAAATGCAATTTCAGTATGGGCCGTGTTGACTCATGAGCTCGTTGCTTCACGTACAAATTGATTAGAGTGAAAATGCAATTTCAGTATAAAAAAATATTGGTGAGTTGCTAATGACTTGTCTCATGAGCTGCCACACTTTGGTTGAGTGAGTCGGCTCAAGCTTGACTCGTTCCATAGAAAATCGTGAGCCTACTCGTCCCATTTAACACCCTTAAGTACACTATTCTTATAAAAGTGAAAAAATAAACTCCTTTGGTTCCCAACCAGCTGTGTTACTGGCAGATTGATGCTCAATCTTTAAAAGGGTCATTTTGCAAACTTTAATAATAATTGCACAATCAATTTCATTATAACTAAAATCATAAAAAAAAATTCCTTTAAATCGTGACGTGATCCTTGGACACCTGAAACTAGATGTGTTTGCCAACTTGGATTGGTGTTCGAATATTTGCCACGAGTCGTACTTTTACAATGACTCTCGTGATAATTTAATGAAGATTTGAACATTTTCTATGATTGGAGATCAACATGACAATTCTTATAAATTTATTTTTCTAAAAATAATAAAATATTAATTTCTTCATATTAGTCATTGATTCTCTGTTTATAATGAGAAAAATTCCTTTTCAGTTGGTTTGGATACAACAAGCTTTCAGGTACAATACCTGATATGAGTGGAATGAATGCTTTAGAAACTCTGTAAGCTCTTCAATTTTCACAACGGAATCTTCTAACCTAGTCGTGTTTGTTACACCTTAATTACGACTTAATACCTCAACTTGATTAAGGCATTTGGGGAACAACCAGCTAGAAGAATCAGTTCCTAAATCACTGGGAGAATTACCTAATCTGCATGAAGTGTAAGTTCTTCCATAGAAAGTTTACAAAGTGATGATTTTTTCTGCTTAACACGCGTGCTATGATGAACAGATTTCTCCAAAATAATAAACTTAATGGCAACACCCAAACATCTCTGATGAAGAAAGATGGTGTTAACCTTAAGTCCGTCCTGATCTCAGAATGCTTTACAGATTATTCCAATTAAGAGTTTCGATTTTAGGATCCTCTGTGATGAACATTTGTACACCTGCAGAAATATTAACCAGTGAAGATGATTTTTTTTTTTGGTTTTAGGCTCACTTCGGTAAAGCATCTGTCGGAGGAAGAATAATGTAAGACATCAGAAGTTACGACTATGCTAGCTTGGAAGGTGCGCGGGAGCTTTGGATCGAGCAGGGATTGTACAATATGAATTTCGGAATGAGGATGTCACCAAGGAGAGACTGAAGGATGCCCATTTTTGAGCCATATTATTTTTCTCATTCTCATTTTTCTACTAATTTTCAGTCACACATTTTTCAATAAAAAATATTTTTCATCACATCAATAATTTTTATTTATTTTTCAATTATATATTCCCTATCACATCAACGGTAAAAATGCATTCTTCCTCAAATAATTTGGCTCAAATAGGGGATATTCAATTGATGCTTGTGTACTTTTTCTTTCTAGTATTGTGACTTGTGAATTGTGAATATTTATCATTCTACTAATCAACAAGTTATGTAAAGCTAAATTGTAAATAGGTGCCTCCCAAAGAAATTTAAGTCTTTATAAAAATAAAGAAAACTTGAGTATGTTTGATGTTGATTTTAATGAAAATATAATTTTTGGAATAGTGATTGATGGAAGAATGTGTGGTGGAAAAATAATGAAAAATTTTAAATTTGTGTGTAATATTATTTTATTTGAAAAATGTGTGGTTGAAATGAAAAAAGAGAAAAAAACGAGAATGAGAATGAGAATGGAATGGGGGCCAAACGGGCTCTTGTAATGGAGGTCCAAAACTTTAAAAAAGTACAGTGTGATTTCAAACCTTTAAATCATTGCAGATACATTTCAAACGGATGTGTGCAATAGAAGGATCTCTGGACGGTTTCCTTCATAAAAATGTTAGACCATAATTTGATCATCTTTGAGAATGACAATAAGATAAGTATACATTTTTCAACTTAAAAATTTAAATTCAAATAAGAAAAAAAAATTTCTTTTTCTTCCCCGCCCACTCTCGCCCAACTCAACTCCATCTCACCCACAAAATAATCATCTTCATGAAAACACGGAGATGGATATTTTCTTGTCTTGTCTTGCCAAAGTGCTTAATTTATCTCGATTTCCAATAGAACAAAATGGAAAATATAATCTTTTTAACACGACTACTTGTCTAAGTTGTCTTTTGGACACTATGCCCGTTTGCCACACATAAAGGCTAGCCAACTGCCAACTACTGTGTTGGTTTTAAGGAGAGGGCATTTCTGTATATTAATGAATAGCGCTTTCATCTAGATGCTCTGCTCAAAATGTAAAGAAATACTCGATAGATATATATCATGACGTGTTTTTTTTTTAATGTGAAAATACGAATTGTGTCAAAATATGTAACTTTTTATATAGGGATCGTTTGACAAAGCTTGTTGATAAAAAAAAAATTAGCAAATTTTGATAAAAATTGATGAAAGAACCATTTGACTGACTTCCGCTTGTTGTAAAAAAAGCTTTTTAAGAAAACTGTCTTAATTGGTGTTTGAAAACTAATTTTTAAAAAAGTTTTTCTTTCAAAAAAGCTTTTAGAGTAAGTCACGTTAAAATTAATTGCTGATTTTAACCTTTATCTTTTAATTTTTCACAACTTTTTAAGCTTTCCCAAACAATCCCTTATTTTGGCCGGAATATTGACTTGTGGTGAAAAACATGCCAAAATAGTACCCAAAAAAATTAATAATAATAATAAAAAAAAAAATCGCACGCTATAAATATGCACCTACCATTTCAAATTTTTTCTTGCAGCTCTACTGTTCTGTACTAGCCTCTCAACCCTATCTTCACTCTTCCATCTGCTCTGCTGCACAAATTTACGAACATATACACACGATAACACTCATCCAATGCACGCGCATATATGGTAATTTGCAAAAATTTGTGTTGAATGTTGCCAATAAACCCTAGTTCAATTCTCCCCCTCCCAAACCACTACCGGCATTCCCCATTCTATGCCCTCCTCCTCCTTCTCCACCGACCACCTCCTTCCGCTGTCGAGCGACCGCAAAGAACACGTTCCCGCTATGGTTGTTCAATTTGACTGCTGCTTCCGACGCCGTTGGCAGAATTGGACAAAGATTGTCGGATAATATTGGCGCCAACACTACGAGCAACAATAATAGCAAGAACACGAAAATAAATGCGAAAGAGAAGTGGTCGCGTGACAGTGAGAGCTATTTGACGGACGATGGAGATGCCCTGCCTCTCCCGATGACCTACCCGGGCTCCTCCCCAGTGTCGCCGGAGGAAATCGACAAGAGGCTCCGGTGCGAGCCCGAGATAGAGGTCAGTTTGAGTTTTTCTCGAAGTAGACTGTTTGTTATCCGATATGAACAATTTAGGAAAAAGTTCCATGTTGTCGTTTGGTTATCATCTGGAACTAATTAGTATGTATCCCGTTCTAAAGATGATTGTATATAATGTTTTCAAACTGGTGGATTATGAATAAACTCTCGACTCTTTTTGATGTTTTATTGTTATTTTAATTGAAAATGATGATGCTCTATTAGGAAGAGGAACTATATCAATTGATTTTGATTCAAACTACTAAAAAGCTAATCTTCTTGTTGAAAATAGTAGGTTTTAGGCAGCTATACCAGTGAAGCTCTGTGGTACTGATGTTTGAAAAGTCAACTGTGCTTAAATTTATGCTATTCAGTCTCCTATATTTTTTTCTACAACCGTAGATTTTCAAAGTTCTTTGGTTCTGATATACACTATGATGTTTAAATTGATATGCTTCCAGTTGGATCCGGTTTTTCATTCTAAATTTTAAGAATTCCTTTTGCTATGAAATTGCAGGATTGCAAGCCAATGGTTTATGAATGGACTGGAATATGTCGGAGCTGCCAAGGAACTGGACTAGTCAGCTATTATAAAAAAAGAGGGAAGGAGACCATCTGCAAATGCATACCTTGTATGGGCATTGGTACCACTTTTCCTTACCTCTTTGTTTGAGTATTTAATTGATCTATTTGGGGAGTGAAAATAATTGTGTAACTGATGGACCTGACTGTTCTGTTTTGCATATTATTTTCCTCCATTGTATGTATTGTCATCCAAAGAGGAGGCACAAGCCTGTAGTCTTGTCAATTTTGACACCATTGAGATTTTAGGGCAGAAGATTATAATTGTAGTCTTCTGCTTGGTATGGGGACCTGAGTTTCGTTAGGAAATTGATTTGAAATCCCAAAGCGTATAAATTATTCTTAATGCTGTGCCAAGTAGTCATTCTTCAATTCCAATGTGTAGAGTTCTAATGAGTCAGATTTCAGCTCCCATATCTGAATTTTATTGATAGCTCCTGTCAGGTGTCTGATTACATTTTGTGCAAAATGGATTGTCTGACCTTGATGACTTCATGACACTAAGCAAGGATTAAAAAGGGAAAAATATTGTATTTTATTTATGGAAGGATTTCATGACATTTTGGCTCAGCCTTTTTTTTTAATCTTGTGTTAATATGCTCCTAATACTATATTCTCTACATTTTATTACCTTTTTACTGTCAATAGTGTTTCAACCATTTAATAATACGTTGGACATGTGCACTTCCCATCATCCATGGCCCGTATTTTGATTTATATTATGTTTTCTTAGAATCTTGGTGTAGAATAATCTATACTGGACAGATTCTAAACAGTAAAGTTTCCTCTACCTAGGCCTTGATCAAATAGGATTACTGTTTTAGGTCTTTAAATATTTATGAAATCTCTTTATTTGAATGGACTTGATCTTTAAGACTACTGGAGATTGTATAGTGGTATTTGCTCAACCCCTGTGAGAGTGATCGCACTTCTTTCCTCTCATTCGATTTAACTGTTCTGGAGTACTTAAAACCAGCCCAAAATCATTCATTCTCTGTCTCTTTATTAAATTCAAATCTTCATCCATCCATTGCCTCACATATTTAACTTGGAACCTAAAATTTTCTTCTTGTTCTCCTCTGATTCACAGAATCAAATTTTGATTTAGATCACAAGAGAGTTGGCCCCGAAAGATTATCCTGCATGAACCTGCTGAAAGATTGATAAATCTATTTTTTGATTTGTGAATGTATGTTGGAGAAGGGACTCGTTAGAAATGAAAACATCTCATAAATTTTTGTGTGTGGGTGGGTTGGGAGTAGGGGAGGATCTACCAATTCCTCTTCTAAATTGAAATCCCTGCCCTCTAGTTTTGAAGCTGCCCATGATACTATAGAGCAATTTAATATTGAAGAATTAAAAGATCAGAAAAAAAGAACATAAGTTAAAATTATTCAAGAGCAAGAAGAGCATGAAGAGGTGCCAACTTCAGTTCAACGCTCAATCGTTTGAGATTAGACATAGTAGTTTCCATATTGCATCATTTTGGTTCCAATGTGAACTCTTCCAGTTATTGAACCTAAAATGAAGTACTCATGTGCCATGGAAGTTCCCTCAAAAGTCAAAACTCAAACGAACTTACCAATTCCATACACTTCTGTGCACATTTTCAGTGGTTCAAAATTGCAAATGTTTCAAATTACTTATTCATTAATTCTACCACAGCTAAGTTGTATCGAGACACTTCTTAAGCTATGCAGGTAGTATTTGTGATTTGTGAAATCTGTGTCGTCTTCTTACGTTAAATATCTGGCTGTAGACCTCAATCACAATGCCGACATCCGTCTTTGCAGGATATGTGCAGAAGATAACAGCACGCAATGATATTGATGTGATGGAGGACTTGGATAGTAATGGAAAACCACCTTGATGTAGATGCATGCCTTTTTTACTTGTAACCTTTCAGATGAATCAGTCTTGTAGTTGAGCCATTGAGGAGACGATCAATTTTTATTTTATTTTTTGACATTAATATGTCAGGAAATACAGAGGAAATATTTTGAATGACAAATACAGGTGCATTATAACTTGTCCTAGAACTGATAATAATAATGCATTCTTTCAGTTACCTCTTTTTCCATTAGTGAAATGGTTTTGCATTCTGTTATGTACTATCTTCTTTACGTGTTAGAAAACACGTTTTACATTGTGTTACTAGTTGCTTCAGTTCAAAGGAAGCTGAATGAGAATAATACTGCCAGAAATTTTCTGTACAAGCAAATGAAAATGATGAATATATTATATAATAGCAGTGTGCACGTGAGAAAAAAAGCAAAGAATAACCAGGTAAATACTGCGCAGAAGAAAATAGAGTAGCAATACAATTTCACAAATCCAGAATACGCTCAAGTTTTAACATTAGGAACTTTACAAGCTAAAAATTCTGATGGGAGGAGTAACTCGTTGCTAACTGAGCCAACAAGTTCCACAAAAAAAAAGCATAGAATCCCTTGAACAAGGAAGGATGTTCATCTTTTCTCTTAAGACAAAAGTTTTTACCAAATATTGGCAACAATATCTAGATGGCACTGAGAGCTTCTTGGTCATCTTAGAGAGATAATCATTAAACCATCTATTCGAAGAATCACCAATAGTCATTACACGAGCATTTTCCATCCTTGAAATGATGAAACCGCTTGTTATCTCTGACAATTAATTCCCTCCCGACAATCCTGGACATGATCTTGATAGCATTGTGACAATCACCACAGACTCGTAGGTTTTTAATGATTCGAAGAGGTGTCCTCGCAGGAGTGCTAATCAGACCGTATGCAATTGCTAAACGCTCACTATGGTAAAGTAGTGCCTGTTCCTTTGCCTCCTGGTCAATGTCATGAAGGACGTATCTGGTGTCAGGCACATAAGCTTGCTCTTTCATCGCAGCCCTCAACTTCTCATCATCCTTGTAGAGTGCAGGGTTACGGAATTCCAGAATCCTGTTCCTCCCAATTAGCATATTAATTGCAGAATGCTTCTTTGGTGGGGGAGTAGGGATCTTATTGGCAACAGCCTTTAAAGGATCAAGACTGATCATCAATTCCTCAGCTCGGTCTTCAAGGTCAATATCTCCGTGAATTCGAGCATAGTTCATTAAAGCTTCCCAAATGACAGCTGGTGGTTCAAACGGAAGAGTTTCAATAAAAGCTTCTGCCTCAACAAGATGTCCGATCTTCCCAAGGACACCAAGAAGTCCCAGATAATGTTCGAGCCCAGGAGAAATTCCATAATCAGACTTCATAGATTCAAAATGTATGAAACCCTCTTCAATAGCTTCAGCACTAGCACAGGCCTCTAAAACAGCAAGAAAAGTTTCCCCACTTGGCTGTAACCCCAACTTTCTCATCTGCTCAAACAAAGCCAACCCATTGTCTCCCAGCCCGTTCACTGCATACCCATAAATCATCAAGTGCCAAGAATCCATATTCCGATCAGGCATGTGATCAAAAACTCTCCGGGCATCTGTCATACTTCCACACTTTGAGTACATGTCAAGCACCTGATTATTCAACAGAAGATCGCTCCTAAAGGTCGACCGCAAGAAGTAATCGTGCACTTTCTTTGCATCCTCTAATTTTTTCGAATTCCCACACAAACTAAATAGCAAGCTAAAACTCTCAGCATCAGCTCGCACCCCATTTTCCATGTGTTCAATTACTTCTTTAACCTTACCCTCTCGGCACAGACTCAATAAATCAACAACTTGACCATTCACAGCATTCTGATCATGTGGAGTCGGGTTTGGAATTTGCAAATACCCCTGATTATGGTTTCCACCTCCAGGCTGCGGATAATTCTGCATCTGACGAAAGTTTTGGGGAGAACCCTGATTCTGAAACCCACTTTGTCGAGGATAATTTTGGCTCAAATTAGGGTTTTGGTTTTGTGGGTACTGATTATTTTGATTGTTGTTATTCCACTGGTTAACGTTACCACTCGCTGGTCGATAGTTCTGATTCTGAGGATGGGGAAAATTAGTGGTCGGGTTAGGAACTCCAGGATTCAGATATCCCTGACCAGGATTCGGATTACCCCGATTCATACTATAATTATTTGCATAACTTTGATCTATATAATTACTGTTCGGACTGGGATTTCCAAGATCGTTGTTCTTCCATTGATTGTCTGGGCTTTGATTAAAACTCCAAGAAGGATCGGAGGGTTGAGGGCTTGACCTCTGAAGACTCTCTGAGAAAGCTGATGTGGAGAGGGTTCTGAGGGTCGGGAATGAAGGATTTAGTTTTAGGGTTTTGAGGATAGAAATGAAGGGAAAAATAGGGCGTACCTTATTGAAGGAGAAATTGATAATGGTGCAAAATGGAGCTCTGCGAATGGACACTAGAGATGACGCCATTTTTACTCTGCAAATTATTGCTTGAACCGAAGACAGTAGGAACTGATAAAACCCTACCAGTTATCTGCGTGCATACCAAGATGAAGAGGAGCCTTAAACGGGTTAAGTGGTTAGTCGGTCCGGGTTGAATTTGGCTTGTAAATGAAATACGGGTTGGAACGGAGGAGGAAATTGTTTATTTTAACTCGAAAATGTATTATTAATTAATTAAACTGAAAAATTACCTGTTACCCATATCTAATATATTTTTATCTTTCTATAGCTTCATTTTCTTAACTTTTTTTTTTTAAAATTTTTTTTAAAAAAGTATTTACATGAAATTATCCTAGTTATTTAAGTTTGCATGGTGGACAGGATAAACGTAACAAATTTTTTGAACAGTTATTGTCATGTCAAAAATTGAAAGGATGAAAATAATGTCACGAGTTGAAAATGAAAGTATAAAAGGAAAAAAAAAAAATTGAAAACGATCACTAATATTTTTTTTTTATTTTTTTTCAAAAATAAAGGCTCTAGGAAATATTGTAAGAATTAAATTGAATCACTTAAGTTCATCAAAAAATTCAAAATGGATACCAGCTCAACTCTTTGATCTCTTATTTATATGTTTTTTGAATCAATACTCGGCTAATCTTTATTGCAATCAAGCAAGTGATAATGTGTTAAGTTGGACGAGCCGTTTGCCAGTTCAGCTCATGCTTGAATGAAGGGGCACAAGTCAGGTAGCAAATTTCTCTTTTGAACCTATCATTGACTTGTACGAGTTGTCTCGTGAGCTGAGGAGCTCGTCGATTCGTGAGATGACTCATCATAAAAAGTGAAATATATAACTTTAATAAAAATAATAATATTAATGAGCCACAAACAACTAGACTCACTCACTCTCCCCATTTCATATCCCCAATTGAGATAAGCCCTTGTTTGATATCCTTTAATTAGAAACATTTTAAATCGGGACCGTTCCTCATACTCGTAAATTTGACACACTTATTTGACAAATAATTGTGATCTTTAATTTAAATCAATCTAATGCTCAATATCTTATGGATCTCAAGTGGTTATAACAAACTCTTCCATAGTTTTAGTGAAATACATATTGAGCATTGGATTGACTTAAATTAAATGCCACGATTATTTGTCAAATTCATGAGTAGGAGGAACGATTCTATTTTTTAAATATTCATTTTCAACTACAAATTCACATAATAAAATATTATGCAAGTAAATTCAATTTTTTTTTATACTTTGTAATCATATATTTTTCAAAAATTTACTATTAAAAACTTTATTTTTGTCAATTAATGACGAAGCAGCACATTATCGCCCCCTTTAGACTGCTAAGAATAATGGGCCTAAATTCGGTCTGATCCGTTTTCGCATGGGTATTTACCCATTTTCTTTCAGGCTGGACCGATATGTAAGGAGAGCAATACGAGAGCAATTGGACAAACCGCCCGCCAAAATTATCTTAAAAACTAAAGCGGCAAGAGCAAGTGAACGTTAGACTGGACTAAAATGGACGACGAAGATGAATATCTCTCGCGTTCTGAATCCTTGGATTCAGCTGAATCAGAAAACGAACACGATTATAATTCTGAAGTTAAATCCGAATTCTATGGTTCCGAATGCGATGAAGATGAAGGGGATAAGCCCTATGCCCGACGTTCAGCGCTGCCGCGAAACCACGACCGGAAGTCACAAAATATTTCAGATCTAATGAGGTACATTTTCTCTACATTTTCATCGATCTGATTGATTAATCAAGGCGAAATACCGGTTTTGTTAAATTGTTGGCGAGGTCCTCGAATCCTGTCAATCTAGGGTTTTGTCATTCTGCTTTGATTTCAGCTCGTTGGTTCTAGTAAAGTAAGTATGTTTAATATATTCAGTGTATTTCTGAGACGCTAATGCGTATTATTTATTTGACTGAGGTCCTTGCTCTTGAGTTTAATCATTCTAGATGCATTTCTTTGCAATTCAAAGAATCAAACTAGAGTTTCACAAATTCGAATTATGCTTCTAGTTTGTCAATAGGAACTTTTGTATTTTTGTCTATATATATGTAGTCTATTTATATCTATCACTTTGTTGTATACGCGTGCGTGAAGAGACCAATTCATTTTATACATATGAATTTTATCCTCTATAGAGATCTAATATCATCATATTTTTATAGTTCATGATAGTATCATGTGGTGAACACATTATTTTTTCTGATGGCAATGAATCAGGGGAAACGTTGAAGTGAAAAGGCAGTCACTGTTTCCACGAGTATATTCAGTGACAGATGCAGCAGCTAGTTTGAGAAAGCCCTTCAAGCCCCCTTCTTCTAATGGATATACTGAGAACAAAGAGCAACTCTCACACAGACTTTGGGCTCGTAAAAGATTCGTGCCATGGGGTTCATCAAGGCCTGCTTTGGTCACAATTACAAACACTTTCAACTTCTCTAAAACTATCGAGCAAGAGGAGTCAGAGGAGGAAATATGCTTACCTCCAGGAATTGAGCCTCTGATATTGTGGCAGTCTGAAGAATCAGAAGGGAGAGACTGCGAGTCTGTGTCTATAGTTGTGGATCCCTTGCTTGTGAAGTTCCTCCGGCCTCATCAGAGGTACCACTGGTCATCATTAAATAATTATGTAAGGTAGAAGACTAGTAGGTAAATATGTATAAGAGGGTGTTTGGTGCGGATTAAAATTAAATTTTTAGTAGATTGTGATGAAAGTTTTTGAAATGTGTGGTTGAAAAGTTGTGGGGCCATGAAAGATGTGGTTGATATTGATTGTTTGACTTTGACTTAGATTAAAATCAGATTTTAATTGGTACCAAATAGGCTGTAAATGTGATATCTTGTCGAGAAAGCATCCTTATAATTTAAGGACGTACATTTTCTGGCAGTCACATTCTTGAGTAGGTCTCACATACACATTGAAGCTTTTCTTCAGCATGAATTGACCAGAGTAGATAGAGGAATAGCTTTTCAGATGTTAATTCTTATTTTTTGGTGTTTCGCAGCAAAGCGCTTGCTTGACTTTTGATTTATTTGTGGCTGTTTTGGTAGCTATTAGCCTGTTAAGGTTTTAAATCAAAGACGAAACTATTGCATAAATAGATAAAGTCTATTATTTGGTGATTTAATTATGTAGTTAATTGGAAGGCTGAACTTGATTTTCACTTGCAGAGAAGGGGTGCAGTTCATGTTTGATTGCGTTTCAGGTGTACTGAGTTCTGCTAACATTAATGGGTGCATTTTGGCTGATGATATGGGGTAAACCAAACAGTACCTATAATTCTCTGTATTATGTTCTTTTGCTTTGTTTTATGATCACAAGACTCATTTTCTGCCAATTTTTTTAGATTCTTATTATTCTTGGGTTGTTTTCTGCAGTTTGGGGAAGACTTTGCAGTCAATCACGTTGCTTTATACTCTTCTTTTCCAGGGACTTGATGGGAAACCAATGGTTAAAAAAACAATTATTGTGACTCCTACCAGTCTTGTGGGTAATTGGGAAGCTGAAATCAAGAAATGGGTTGGGGAGAGAGTGAAACTTGTTGCTTTATGTGAAAGCACTCGAGCTGATGTTATCTCTGGCATTGATAATTTCACAAATCCTCGCAGCCATTTACAGGTAAATTTTCTGGTACTATCTGGATATTTGGCGAGGGCACATGTTTAACTGACACTTTCATAGGTGTTGATTGTTTCCTATGAGACGTTCCGTATGCATTCTTCAAAATTCAACCAAAGTGGATCGTGTGACCTTCTTATATGTGATGAAGCTCACAGGCTAAAAAATGACCAGACGCTGACCAATCGAGTACGATATATCGAGTTATTGTTCAATTGATTTTATTTTCTTGGAGACCACTATGGTAGAACAGGTTTGAGATGACTAAAATAAATTTTTGGACCAGGCATTAGCTGCTCTAACCTGCAAGCGCCGCATACTTTTGTCAGGGACTCCAATGCAAGTGAGAACAATCTAGGCGTGATTATTTTTACATTGCTTCGTGTTAATGTTTTTTACTCTTTCTTGGGCGATACTTTAATCTACTTTGCCTATAATATTACAGAATGATCTAGAAGAGTTCTATGCCATGGTTAATTTTACAAACCCAGGAGTCTTGGGCGATGCTGTATATTTCCGGCGTTACTATGAGGTAAGCTAACTGCTGAATTTTTGGAATTATTGGCAATGAGCATGATGAATTTCTTGGAAGTTTCTATTTAGTAGGTCAAAAGACGTGATTCTTCTTGGGATTAGACAGAGTTCCACTATTATCTAATTGTCCCAGTTGTATATATAGCACATATTCCATTCTAATTGGATTATCTGCTCTCCCAAGTGAAGATGCCAATTATTTGTGGTAGAGAACCCACAGCTACCGAAGAAGAGAAGAAGCTAGGAGATGAGCGATCGGCAGAACTGAGTGCAAAAGTAAATCAGGTAACTTTCTTGCAATGACTTAATGCCTGAATCTAGCTTTCTCTAAAGGTGATCTGAGTTCAAGGTTCCATAGAATCACAAGCAATCTTCTTTCTTTTGAATTATCTTGTTTGTTAGAGCTGATTTTGAGTAAATTTAAATTTCCCTAGCTTCTTACAAGTTTTTGCATGCTTATTTTTCAGTTTATACTGAGGAGAACTAATACGCTATTATCAAACCACTTGCCACCAAAGGTATCAGAATTATATGGAATCCATGTATTGTTCTTGCGTATGTTAACAAATGTTTGCTTTTATATTGGGTGAGACACATTAACACATAAGCTTACCTCAAAATCTTTATATCAAGTAAATTATGTCACTACTTTGGGTTTTGAATTCTTATTGTTGTACCCCAGTTTAAGTCCTTAAGTTGTTATCATTAATATTATGTTTTGATACTTCGACTCAAAGGGTACACTTTTTTATACTGTGTTTCACTTCATTATTCACATTAGTCCCCAGTCATGCATAGTCTTGTTTGTTCAAAGACTCTGGATTTCGGAGGTGCTGTTGAATTAAAACAAAACTCAAAATGTACATATCTTCTTGGCATATAGCTAGTTAAATCCTTGTGTCACTGTGAGGCATTTTTAATTTAAAATATTTAGAAGATAATATTTCCCTACTGAGGCACCTACAAAGTAGACTGTGTGGGATTGCTCGTACTTCTGAGCTTATGAACAGTTAATTGTCGAGATAGCGACTTTAAAGTTTGTTTCTTTAGATTCTTATCCTTTTCCCATGTGTCTGCTGAGTATATGCATGGACTTAAGTGAGCTTGTTTACCTGAATACTTGATGGGTAATTAAGAAGGAAACATTAATTTTGAAGTTTGTTTGGCATCTGCAGAATGAAGGCATGTTATGTTACATGCATACAGTGCATGAAACTAATTGTCTTCCGTTTCATACTCTATCTTATGGCTGAAGTGTAGGAGATTGATTTCTATATCTATGCTGCCTCTGAAGGATAAATTGGAATAGTTCGTTAAAGGTTCCCGCATTTGGTTCCTTAGGCTTATTTTACCTATTTGGCGATTTTTTTCCCTTTCGCACTTCAAATGTAATATAATGATGAGCACATCTATCCTTTGTATCTTAGAGCTATGTATTGGCTGTTATGTATTGAGCACATATATAAAAGATAGGTTAATATTTGAAACATTTGGTTACATGGCATTAAAATAACGATAGTCCTATTGGTACAGATATTTTAAAAATGTTCTGGAGAGTTGAAGTAATGCAATGACTACTCTCTTGCAGATAGTGGAAGTTGTATGCTGCAAATTGACACCTCTCCAATCAGAGCTGTACAGCCATTTTATACATTCAAAAAATGTAAATTTTCATTCTTTTTACTGACTGCTTATGCATTCGCCATTAGCTTCTGGTTTTTTGTGTTGATAATATGTAACAACCCACTTCAACTTCTTTTACAACTCTCAAGCACAGGTTAAACGCGCAATTACTGAGGAAACAAAGCAATCAAAAATTTTAGCTTACATAACAGCACTTAAGAAACTCTGCAACCATCCAAAGGTATAACATTCTAGATAATGGGATTTTTTTTTTCATTTATGGTGGTTTAGATTTTATTATTTTTGTTCGATTCATCCACTTTTATAACTTCTTGATATGCCAACTTCACTCTTACGAGTCGTAAGTTCTATTTTGATCACATTTTGTACCACTCTTAACCCTTTTTTTGGGAATCATGATATTTCATGCATTAGTTATCAATGGCAAAGATTATGTTACTATAATTAGTATATATATGTAATTAGGTTTTCTAAATACAGTGTAATATTCTTACCTTAGTTAGACTAACACAATAGTTGTAAACCTAAATACAGTGTAATATTTCTTGTTAATGAAGAAAATCCTCATGAAGTGGTCATTCAGCCAAAACATTGTCATTAGTTTCGTAGTGAGGAAATGGAATAAGATGATTGTGAACCTATATAGATACAACAGTTCACCTTTTTATTTCAGCCATTGGATTACCGTTTTCATGTAAGCATTTATGCAGAACCTCTTAATTCTTTTGTACCGTGATGAGATAAAGCTTGATACACCTGAGAACCATGGCTACCATCGGTACCAGCTTCAGTATTGAAACCTGAGTGCATTTGTTTGTTTTAATAGGATGGTAAATTTATGATTGGTTAACCGTAATTTCCAATAAAAGCCAAATTTCAGTTTCTAGTTGTGGATGACAAAGGCCATTGGAAATTGTGTCTTTGACTTTTGGTAAAATCCATACCCTGAAGGATTTCTTCTGCCGCTGAATTTCTTTTTAAGAAAGAATATTGACCACTATGGGATGTTTGAACATTTAACGTTTCAAGTGATTATAGATAATACTAGCTAGCTTCGTATAATTTTTTAATAGGATGGAAATCTGAAGTTTACTGCTGGGATCTGGGTTTTTTTTTTTGAATTAATTGGTTCTACAAATTTCATGTTGCAGTTTCTAGTTAAAAAGTGCAGTCTTGATTCTTATATCCTGAATTCTTGATAATGAAAATAGTCTTAATCGATTTTCTTTGTAAATTGACTTGTGCTTGCAAATATAGATTTTAGCATATTCCATGTCTGATTCATAGCATTTCATTCTTTGCGTGTTTATATTTCTATTGTTGATCTCAACCCTTCATTCTCATTTGGATGAATACATACTGCTTACCTTTTAATTTTCTCTATTTTTTAAGCTATAGCTATTATTGTTTACTCATGCAAGATATATCTAATTCAAGCTAATATACGATACAATAAAAAGTGGGAGTCCTGGAATATCTGGATTTGAGGAATGCCTGCGGTTTTTCCCTTCAGAAATGTTCTCTGGAAGGTAAGTTATACATGTTAAAATTGGGTTTACTTATGAACTTGGGTTTTACCTAAATTGAATAATAAAATCCTTCTGTTGTTCTGTTAGATCTGGATCATGGACCGGTGGTGATGGAGTTTGGGTTGAATTATCAGGGAAAATGCATGTCTTGGCACGGTTACTTGCTCAACTCCGCAATAGTACAGATGATAGAATTGTTCTTGTTTCTAATTACACGCAGGTAGATATCAGAAATATTTGATATTTGATGCTATGCACTTAATCTCTTTCCAGTTATATCTTGGATGACACCATGTGGAACTTCAGGCAGTACTGTAATTCATAATTATGTTTCAGGAATGGTGGTTATTTTGGTTAGGTCAAATTCATTTATAACTCTTTTCCTAGAGACAAGTTAATATACTGCAATGAGATTAAGCAACTTGCTACGCATATAACTATATTCTATATTACAATTTTAAATTTTAAATTTTTCGTGAAATGCTGACTGAGCAGTAATTCAGCATCTCTTTCTGCAATCAGTGGACAGGAAAACACCTAACAATGAACAATATGCTTTAGTGTGTTTTTAGTAATGGAATCATTTGATAACTGATCCCTTCAAGATCTCTTTAATACTGAAAATCTGGTGTATTTCACGCACAGTTCAGCATTCTTTCTCTTTGAGAGGTTAAACAAAGCTCAGTGCTATTTGACGTTTCCACCAGATAATAAATTGTTTTTCATACCTTAACAATCAACTGATCTTTTAGGAAACGAACTTTCACTTTTGTTCCACTCATGGCTTATGTGTTGGGTTTTCTGTTGGACTATATTGTTTTGCACTTTGCTTCACATACTATAGTAAGTTCCTATATTTGTAAGTGTTTCCTTGTATATGCAATTCCTGCACTTCATGTGCTGGACTGGGGAAGGATCTGAAGCATGAATTCACCTCCTGGTTTTACTCAAATCCTTTTACTGCTGTACAAGCATGCTTGGCTATGAATATTGTGCTTCTAGTTGCAGTAAATCCATTTTCTGGCTTTTACTTGTTCTCTTTTCATCAGACATTGGACCTTTTTGCTCAATTATGTCATGAACGAAGATATCCTTTTCTGAGACTTGATGGATCTACATCAATCAACAAAAGACAAAAGTTGGTTAATCGTTTAAATGATCCCTCAAAGGTATGTGGATTTTGCACTTGTAATTCTTGCTTTTCCATGTGTATCCACGCCTTCATTGTATTACATTAATTTATCTTGCAGGATGAGTTTGCATTTCTCTTGAGTAGTAAAGCTGGAGGTTGTGGCCTCAATTTGATTGGTGCAAATCGACTGGTGCTGTTTGATCCTGATTGGAATCCAGCCAATGATAAACAGGTATTTTCCCTTTTACTTTGGAAACTCGCTAAATGATAAAAGAATGCATTCAGTAGGGGAACTTTCTTTGTATGAACATTAAGAGCATTCTCTACTTGCACAATTTCTCAACACTTTGCAGGCGGCAGCTAGAGTCTGGAGGGACGGACAGAAGAAGAGGGTCTACATATATAGATTTTTGAGTACTGGAACCATTGAAGAAAAGGTTTAAATTAGCAAATTCTGGGTGCGGGTGCGGGTGCGGGTGCGGGTGCGGGTGCGGGTGCTGGTGCTGGTGCTGGTGCTTTTCTTTGTATTTCTATTCATGCTGACTGTATTATTCTGCACTTTCTGCAGGTCTACCAGCGTCAGATGTCAAAGGAAGGACTTCAAAAAGTTATTCAGCAAGAGCATGCTGATTCTGATATGGTACTTTTCAGCTGGTTTTCCTCTTATTATGTTTATAATGGCTGTTCTGCACATGATGTGGATTTCTAATTAATTGCAGGGTAACTTTTTTTTTTTTCCCTAATTATTGCAGGGTAACTTTTTTTCAACAGAAGATTTACGTGACTTGTTCACATTTCACGAGAATGTGAGGTGTGCCCTTATTGAAATTGTTGTCTGTCAATCACCTATTGTTTATAAGAAGTCACTTCTACCATAAAATTAGTGTTAAATGTATGGAACAGTGTTATCGATAACAATGCACAAATACCAGCCAATCAATCAACACAATTTGATTTATCAGTGTTAGTTATAGTGTACAAGATGAACGTCTACATTACGTGGTAATAGATCAATACTGATAAAGAACTCCCGAAGTCCATAGTCCTTTCCCACCATCGTTTATTATTAGATCATCTTAAAAATACTTTTAATGAAGCTCCACTAGTGGTTTTCGTGATTAAAAGGCCGGGATGATTTAATGGTGACATTAAAATATGAAACTGATGCGAGTCAAATGACTCTAAGAGCACTAATAATGCAAAATTATAGTCTCATACCTCCAAATTCTACTAATATCATTTCTAATCTATTAAATATTCTTTCGGACTAAACAATGATTTCTGTGTAGTTCGGAAATTCACGAAAAGATGCGCTGCAATCGCTGCAAACAACATGAAATGGTGCTAGATGGCACTGTTGAATCTGAATCCACAAATCAGAGCTGCCAATCTGATAAAGAGGATATAGGGGGGGTTTGCAGGCATTACTGGGTGCTTGCATAAGTTGAAAAGCTCGGAGAAACAGGTTAGTAAGTGTAATTGAATCAGGATATTTTAGGCTTAAAGAATGTTCTATTTACATGATTTTTTTTCAAGGTCGGGGCTCCAAAGGAAGAGGATTTAGCTAATTGGGGCCATCATTATTTTCCAACAACCGTACCTGATACCATATTTCAGGCTTCGGCAGGAGATGAGGTAAGCCAAGAAACAGAAATTCACTACAGTGGATTTGTTGCTACCATATTACTAGGTATATCAATGCTTGATCATATAGTCTGATTTCACTATAGACTATTTATGAATTAACAGATGCTTTAACTTATGTTGACCCGAAAACATCCAATGTTAGAGATTTCTAAAATTTTCAATTAGTCTCATTGTTTTTCTAGTATTTCTTTGTGTTATGATTTTAAAGTGAATGCATTGGTTTGTTGACTGTTGAAACCTTGAAGGTAGTATAAATTTTACCTGAAATTCATTAACTTTGTTATTTTGTGTTGGTGATGTTAATTTTATCATTTTGTTGTTTGTGTATGGACACTATACTATTTTTATTTTCAATTTGCTTCCAGGAATTCTTAATGGTTTTTTTTTTCTTTGAGTTTTTATTTTTATAACTTTTATACATGACCTTGTCTTAATATGTATCCTTTTTGACAATTCTTATGGCTTAATAAGAACTATTACTCGATAGATTCTGTTAAAATGTGTATTTCCCATGTTCATTTCATATTTATGTTGAATTTTCTGATCCATTCTTGTTTTATAATCCGATAATGCAAGCTTCATTATAAAATTTTGATTCCTAATACAATTAACAATCGAACATAAGTAAGAATTTGAGTCTCACTTAAGATCATGGTTCTACAAGAATCAATACGAACCATTTAGCCTCCGATGAATACATATTTATAAATGATTTATAAATTCAGTCAAAGTCAACATTAATTTCAAATCCACTTTCGGAACCACTACCACATTTGACTACTATTCCTATTTATAAATCATTTATAAATTTTCCAAAAACTGAGGCCTATTGATACATATGTCAAACCTGGACTAATGGCCATGGGAAGTTAGATTGTCCATGGTTTCTTCGACGATTTTACACCTCAACTAATCATTTATATATAGTCAAACTTTATTTTCAACCACACATTCCAATGGACTCACCAGTACTATCCACTAATACACCACTCATTTTTATCTTTTAAATAAACCATTTATAACTTCTTCCCAAAAGGAGGCTAAGTCTTTTTCTTGCCTTTTCCCAGAGGCCATTTGTATGTTGATAACTGTATACTCATGAATATGATGGCACCAATCACATATGCACTGAGCCTTGGAAATATGTACGTCTATTATCTGTTATTCTGTTAAGTTCATTATGAACGTGTTTGGCTAAGCTTAAAAGGTCTGCTTATAAGTTAACTTATAATCAAATAATATTTTTGTTGGTCCAAGTTGGAAATGAGTAAGTTAATTAATATGATTATAATGTGGTTACTTTCAAAACAAGTCTTCTACTTAAGAAAATATTAACAATTTCAAACATGTTTGGAAACAAAAATGTACTTAGTAGCTTCTGATTTTCTTAAGCTTAGTCAAACTTGCTGTTTGTGTCTAATTGGATGTGGAAAGCAGCATAAGTGTTATTTTTGTTTGCTGCAGGTCTCATTTGTTTTTACGAACCAAGTAGATGGGAAGCTTGTCCCTGTAGAATCAGCTGTGAGAGCCAAGACAGAGGATGTAGAAGGACATAAAAAATTGCCCAGTGTTAGAACGAATATGTTTGGAAAAGCAACGTTGTTGCCTCAGCATCAAGCAACATTACCATCGTTCTCTAGTAGAGATTCTGCAGTGAGCTCATCTAATCTAAAACCTCCAGATAAGACCCACATAAAATTCATGAGAACTTTAGGAGGTAGAACTCATGTCATGCCGACAAATAAAATCTCCCCCGGAAATCAAACACCCCCAATACATTTATCTCATGCATTTGTAGACGATGATGACTTTGAGTAGATTTTGGATGGATTGATACATTCCTTCTCATTTCTCTAATTTCATAGCTGAAATGCCTCAGTTTGTTTGACCATCTTTACCTGTAATCATCACTACATACAAGACTGCAAATGTAATAATTTAAGTAGCAGTACATGTTAACCAATAAAGTAAGGACAGTTAGTTTACATCAATCAAATCCGCGCACTGGTAGATATGAATGCTATAAGGATACGCACAATTAAACTGTGAAGCACACTAGGATGCTGACACGTGTTGAACTCTCTCTACTTATTTGTTTCTTACCAACATAACAGTCAACTAATTTTAATCCTAAAATAGATATCTGGGGTCATTTCATCATCAAGGTTGTCGTCCAATTATCTTGGTGAAATTAAGAAGTCTATAAGAAGGAATTCATTTGTGCTATGATTTATGTGATGTTTGCATCACTCTGTGCCTTGTACTTCTCTAATATAACAAAAGCTAAACTGGAAGATAAATGCATGTATTTCTTATTATTATTAGGAAGTACTTATTGTAGTTGATATCGATGCTGAATTTGGAAAAATAACTAGCAATAAGAAATCTTTATAGCATTAGAATGGCGTTTGCTTGGTTGTGGAAGTGCTTTTTGCAGGCAGATGGTGGAATGCAGAATCAAATGGTATTGACATGATGATGCAAGAGAGAGGTAGAGGATTGCAGTGATTGGTATGACTTTTGTGCCTTTATATTGATGAGAATGGTAACATATATTCTTGTGCGTATGCATACTTGTGTACATATAAATGTTATTCTTTGATTAACACATTTACTCTCTGAAAGCTTAAATCTTTATACACTTCATTTTAAGTTGGTACTTGGTAGTGTTTTATTTTAATGCTTTTTTTATCCCTTTTTTTCATATTTTTCTTGGAGTCTTGTGGGTGGTGCAATACGTTTATGCCCTGTTATTCTTAGATTCTCATTTGTCTGATCCAATATATCTAATGGCGAATATAGGCATTATACAATGTACCTTCATTAGTAATAAAAATCTCTTGATTTGGCATCGTAAATTGTGCTAGAGAACATAAATAAGATATAAATGAGGAAAAAATTTGAATAGGAGAGAAAAAAGACAAAAGGTTGTTCACTTGACAGGAGACCAAAAGGAGCAAAATGCTGTTAGACCAAATTCCTTTCCACTTGATGAAATGTTGTCCATTTGCTTCTCTTTTTTCCAGAACCTTTTTCAAGAGTTTGAATATGGGGGAATCAGCCACCTGTTGAGAGTCCATTTAACTAGAGGATTTAACCATGTGAGTATAGGTTGTGGACAACCATGGATGGTGGAATCTCTTTCACTATTCACGTTGATTAGTCAAAATCCAATACTTAAACTAAGCTTGTTTATTGAGTGTCAGTCTGACTTCAAAGGGAAGGATTCGAACTGCACATGTACCATGGGAATTGTTTAGTGGGAAAACTCTATGCACTCTGAGTTGTAATAAAATGCACTTATGTATAACTAAAGTAAAAAACCAGAGATGGATAGTGCTCGAAAAAATAGACTTTAAGTTCGTTCATTATTTAGAGTAATGCTACACGTACGAGGAAAGTTTCACAAAATTCATACAGGGGCACACTTGCCATAGTTTCATTGGCAGTTGGCAAGAAAAAAGAAAATGCCAGCAAATCAAGTGTCACCAGTGCAGCACTTGTAGGAGTTCTGTGAAAAATTTCCCTGTACTTGGGGAATTTTCCTACTATTTAATATTGTCCTAGAAGTCTATTTGAACCAAAGGATTTTAGTATTCTGTCATTGATGCACGTATATTTTGTTGACCGTCTTGAATGCATAATTTTGAATTAGGGGATTTTTGAGCGAGTCAAGTTTTTAGTGTTCTTTGTCATTAATGCACGAATATTTTGTTGACCATCTCAAATGCATAATCGAGAAGTTGAACTTGTTTCAAAATATCATGTTTTTGCTGTCTTTACTTCATGCGAAAGCTGTGTGTGGAGGTGGACTAAAGCCTCCCAAATTTCTTACTGTGGAAATGCGAGTTTGGCCGGGCATGCACTCGTGTATATATGCATCTGCATATAAATATACTCTTGATTAGAGAGATTAAAACTAACACAATCTTTTAATAGAGACCAAACACATTGACGGAAACGTTTAATTTAGTTGGGCTCAATTTGTTAAGAACAAAGTCATCGTCGTCTCTGTTTGTATAATATTGATGTTCACTTGTGCTTCCCATGTTGTGCATCTTTACCTTTTGCTACTTTTTATCAGTTCTAGGGTTTTTGCAGAGTCCAAAAAAGTAGCAAGTGAACTGTAAATTAGTTTACAACGACTCAATCTACCAGAAATGAATTACCTGGGATAGGTCTTTTGTGCAAAAAAACATAAAGCAGCGAGCTACCATGTGGCAATAGTAGAAGGAAATTTATATTTTTCGAAAAAGAAAAAACGCAGCCTATTTTGACTCAACGCTGTTATTAAATTATTTTATTATTATTCTCCAGTTGTAGGATGTTAAATGGTCCGAGTCAAGCTGCTAAGTCACTTAACATCGAGGTTGCCCTTTGGTGAGGCGAGCCTAGCTAAGCTGGCTCAAGGCTTGTCAATTTCTTTTAGCCTGTGTTTGAGCTCTATTTTTTCTGAATTTCATTTAACTTCACATTTTTCAATAAAATAATTTTACATTTAAATCTAAATTTTTTTCCTATATTTTAACTAAACATTCTCTAAAAAATAAATATTCTAAAACCTATTTTCCTTTAAAAAAAAAAAAAAAGCTCAAACAAGGCCTTAATATGAACCAAAAACATGAGCGACTTGTGCCACCGGCGGGCTAGCTTGCACAAGTGTTTTGTTGCTTAGCTTGTCCTGGAGCTCGTCTCGTATGCGAGTTGAGTCGGTGAGCGGCTTGCTCCACTTTTCGGCCCTATCTAGTTGTGTATTGAACATCATTTAAGCTACACTAATAAGTGGTGTTTGTGTGAGAGTTATATATTTAAAGAATGTGTAGTTAGTAAAACAAAGTTACGGGAAACGTGAAAATGATTTTTAGAAGTGTGGCTGCAAATGAGTGTGGGAGAAAAATGATTCTCAAAAAGTCACTTTAGAACAATGTTTAAATTTTATCATGATGAATTTAAAGTCGACTAGTTTATTTCTAGTAGTTTGTTGAGTTTCCCAAATTGCTATCAGTTTTTTTGTCTCTCGATCTATTATATTATTATAACTTTTTATTTCACTTGGTTATGCTAGATAAAGCTTTCGTTTTACATCTTGTTAAATAGACAATAAAATAAAGATAAAATTTATTGGATATAAGCTGGAGCTTTATCGATGTTATCATTTACAGTTAGACAGAGTAAACTTGTAGCCAAATCCATAGCTCAACTAAATTTATACTCTTTTGAATTTGTTTCACAACTTACAACTTTGGATCTTGCCATTCATATCAGATATAAATTTTAGGGTTATGCTACATGTACTTAATTATTTACCTAAAGGGTTATCAAATTGACAAGTGACGATCTCCTAATAGGGTTATGCTACATTGTTCTTTTGCACCCAAATGAACAACTCTCTGTGGGTCTAGCCGCCACCCAATAGGGGGCGCTACTTGTCAATTCGGTAAAAAATTAGGTAATCAATTAGGTACAAATAGAATTTTCCTAAATTTTATGTCCACAACTCAAGTTTGAAACCTAGATTTGTGCTATATTCACATGTCTGCAGATGTTCGTTTAATTAGCACGTTTCATGTGTGATAGATTAGTTGATTTCAATTTATTAGAATGAAGGTTTAGGATTCATTTGATATGACTTACGTTTTCGTTTCTTGTAGAATTTTTTTTGTTTGAAAAAGTTACCTTAAACTTTCTCTAAAAGCTCTTTTAGATATACAAAGCACTTTCAGTAAATTATCCAGACATATTTAAAAGTAGTTTCTTAATTTAGATGCAGAATGTAGTTTTTGACTTTTCAAAAGTTATGCCAAATGGGCTTTTAATTTGTTATTATACAACTGTATCTAGATTGTTTTTACGTTGTAAAGAGCACTTGAATGATCAACCAAGCGAAAATATCAAAATTGAAATACTTTGCCTTGATGTAATCAAATTTTAATTCATGAAGAACTGCTTATCTTATCCATTTGCTTTTTTGCATGAGATTAATATGTTCGTGTCAAAGTCAAGGGAAAACATGTACTAGGGGACATTTTTTAACTTATTTAAATGTAGGACTCACATGTCTGCCAATTATACTAACAAATATTAACAATTTTCTCTAATTTTAAATTCATAATATGGGAAAGAAAAACATAAAAAATTAAAGAAATAAGAAAAAAAGATGGATTCAGTATCTGCATGACAGATCTGAATAAGATTATTATATAAATTCCATAATTTAAAAAGAACCTTATAATGCTGTCCACTTTGCCTAACTTTATTTTCAAATTTCAACTCTACTTTTCTACGCAACATGCACATAAAACAAGCAGTCTCTGTTGAATACACACTTTAATTTTTAGATAAGATGATTCAAGATAGAATCAAAGCAAATTAAGATCTCGACTTTAAGTCTTATGGTCATTTATTTATAAAAAGTGTGCACATATCGAGTTCTCGAAAAAAAAGGAGTTTACTCACAGGCAGGAGTTCATTCAGACCTTTATACCAATAAGCGTACAAAAACAGATTAACCTCGAAACTGAATTTGGTATGCTCAAGTTATGTTTCTTGTCATCATGCGCCTAATATAAGATGCTCAATAGGCTCGTGGTTACTATCTGATTTTAATTACTCTTTAATTTTTTTACCATACTTTAAACTCGGATAATCCATCTCTTAAACTGTACCACGAAGTGGTTCAAGAGTCTACTATATAAAGGGTTAGCACATTGCAGGTGCAGTCTACAGTTGAGCAGAAAGAGAATACTCTTCCATGGCCTGCTTAAACCTGGTCAAGAATGAAAAACAACAAGGCCTCTACAATCCAAGAATCTCGTTCTCCAATGATTTTGCTGATCCTCAACCAGTGCTTCAACCAGCGATGAAGCAAGAAAACAGCTATAGAGAGGCCCCCGTCTCGTCTGATTTCGAGTTTTCGATCTCTAACAACGCCATGATTTCTGCAGATGAGCTTTTCTTCAAGGGCAAACTGTTGCCCTTGAAGGAAAACTGCAAACTGTTGCCCTTGAAGGAAAACTGCACGAAAACCACCACCCTTAGAGATGAACTCCTTGTTGACGATGATGATTATGAAAATGTATCACCAGGATTAGCTAAAGGTACAAGCCTTTGGAAGGAGAGATTAGGTCTAAAGAGATCTCACATTTTACCTAAGAAAGCTGATAAAAATGATGGAGCTATGGAAAGAACTGATGATCTATTCCGTAAGCAGATTTATGCCAACTTGAAAGGTAAACTTGGGAACTTTTTCTTCTTCTTAATAATTCTCGGGGGTCGGCTACATAAATCCTTTTTTATAGATTCATTATGGTACAGTTTTTGATATCGGTTTGATTTTTGTGTTGCAGGATCAAACTGGTGAAGATGAAGAAGATTTCTGTCTCTTTTTTTTTTTTTCCTGGATTCACAAAAACATGCTGAGATAGAGCCCGGGAATTGTTGATTATCATCCTTCATCTGGGACAAGTGGTATTTGTGTTGACTGTTTATGTTTGTACAAATGTTTTGCAGTTTAGTACTTCATTGTACTAATCAATATGTATGTGTTCCATTTTTCTAGTCTGCTTATGCTATGTCATGTTTTCTTCTTGATTTCCTCTGCAATGCTCGTCAAATTTTTTGCAGTTAAAAAAAGGGTTATCTCCCACAACCAATCCATTCCGACTCCACCTGACATAGACCACCATATTTCAATAGATATTTTGATGGAAATTGGCCATATACCAAAAACTGTTTTGAGAACTCAATTGCTCAGTACAATTATTCTGTTTAGGTCCTGATGTTTCTAGTCGAGCTCAGGTGCCGAGAGAGATGAACAACGAAGAAATAGTAATCTCGAAGCCAATATTATCTCACACATCACCAGTAGTTACAGATTTTTCAAGTTTGGTGTAAAAACTGTACGAAAAGTAAACTCAAGGGGTCAATTGTAATTATCATAACATGAAGGAGATAAGTGTACATAATAAACTACAAGGAATTGTAGTTTCAGTGTACAAACATCTTGAATCCAAGCTATTTTTAACTGGATGGTAACAAGGATATAACCAACCATTCATATTCATTCTTTCTAAGACTGCAAAAGGCAAAATAATTTTAATATCTGGCTGCTATATTAAGCCAGCCATTAACCATCAGGCCATCAGAACTTCATGAAAGCACCGGACTAATGGTTTAGAAAACTGACACTGTACACATCAAAAAAAAGTTCTCACGGTGATGGATCTTATGACCATGACCATGATCTATTAGCTTCTTCTTCAAATATGAGCTCAAAACTGCCGACCTCTACCTTCAGAACGGCTATGTCATTATCGAGCTTCATTTTTGCTTGTTTAATCTCTCGTAGTCTCGATTTCAGAGTCCGAATCTCTTCTTCTCTGCAGTCCCGCTCAAGCCTAGCTTCCGCATACCTTTTCAATCGTGGTGTCTCTCTCATTTTTGAAGCAATGTTCACAAGATAGCTTAACCGTGAACGCAAAAATCTAACTTCCATGCCCAAAACTTCAAATCCTTCTAATGTCTTGTCCCACATTGCAAAATCATCATTAGAGGTTGAAAGCTTACACTCTCTAATATTATCGGCAATTTTTGTTGTCTCTGTAATTATTCCAGCTGCTAACATATTGTTGTCGCTCTTAAGGGGATCATGAAGATACAAGTTACGAGCGAGGCAAAGCTCATAATAGTTCCTTCGCACGTCTTCGGTAAGCATAGAGTCTATAATAACGTCATTAACTGTGATGTGGAACTCTCGAAACTCAACGAAAGATCCTTGAAAACCACCATCCGTATTTTTGCACAAGGAATCCTCACCATTCTTAGACTCGTCTCTACCGCTTGTAAAATAGGAAGAATGGGATTTTTCTTCTCCACTAGTGCATCTTGTATTGTTCTTTCCACCTTGTGATCCTTTTGGGGGGGGGGGGAAAAGTAATGTTGAACAATGAAGAGCACCAAGAATAATACTAAAGACACCGAATGGTATGTGGCTCATATACAATTAAAGGCAAAAATTAAAGCTCAGCTTACCAAGATCTCTTTCTTCTGCATTAGCATTTAGATTTGAATTGCAAAGGGCTCCATCAATAATCTCACCTGAACTGCTTGCTCTCACAATGTACACCTGGACGCAAATACATGATGGAGACATCATAAATTTGACCAAAAACATTGTTCACTTAACTTAATGTTATTACCTTAACCTTGTCGAACATCACCAAATGAAAAACAATAACGTCACCCTCCAGCAAGTTGTGCTGAATGGAAAATCCTTTCCAACCACCACTTAGTGCCATTTTGTCAGCAAGGTATTTTACTTCATATACTTTGCCAGTTTCATCCTCCAAAACAATTGTTTGATCATGCTTTGGCATATACAATTTGCAGAAACAAGAAGGAATATGCTGCTCACAGAGAAGATCACACGAATTTAGTTGCTAGGTAATATGTATATTTTGCTGATGTTTAAAAACACTCACAAGCCAAAATCCTCCAGAAACATGAGAACGCAGCATTAACTTTAAGAAGCTAGGGAATTTGGGGTCCAGTTTTGCTCGAACCTCTTTTGCTCGTTTCATTGCAAAAGAATAGGTATCTCCAGAGTTTCCATCAACACTTTCCATCTTTCGTTTGCTGTTTTATGATAAAACCATAAATAGATAATGAGATCAATTTGCTGTGCTTCTAGTTCACCTGAGTCTTGGTTCTCATCACAATTCTATCCAGAATCAAATTACTATTTTCTTTTCTCAAATACCAAAATTTGTCACTACATGAATTCGCTTACCTTTTAGGGCTCCTAGAGTTCAACTTAACTTCCTGTAGAATATATCAAAAGAAATTCTGTCAATTGTCCTTTACATAAACCAAGAAACTTTTCAGTCTAATTTCATAGATGCCTATTGGCTGTTCAGCATATAATTACACATATAACAACGATTTGCAAAAGGTCCAGAAACCGTAACATCTGCTGCATCTGTTTACACCACCCAATGGCAGATGTAAAGAGGGGTTGGAGGTTTCACTAAAATTTGTTTTGCTACTTCATGAAATTACCAAGTTCCCATTTGTTTTGTACAAGGTACCAGGTATAATAAATTATAATTGAAATTCTTTTTGTTCCTTAATACTGCAGTGAAGAACTATCTAATCTACATCCCAAACATGACCTCATTTTCGCACTAATTTTTGCAGCTCCATGCTTGGCAAAAACTTTCTGAAGAAAAAGAACAGAAAAGGGAAAGTATGCATTTCCATAACATAAAATCTATGTTAATCAGGAATCAATTTTCGTATGGAATAAGAATAAAGACCTTACTGGAAAAAAAAGATTATAAAAGAATCGTTTGATTTTCGTCTCTAAAGAAAGTTCTTTCCTACTGAAATCAGGTAGATTTCTTAACATGTCGTCGATGTCCAATTTAATTTAGAATAATCAGACAGTAAATTCTCTTCGAATGATAATAAATAATATTAAACCATGCACAATAATTCCATAAAACACAATAGACAGAGAGATACCACAGAGGAGAAATCGATTTGCTTCCCTTTGGACCTTAAAAATTGAGATGTGTTCATGTCATCTTCACTTTCTGACGTGGGTAGATCAGATTCGTCTTCTCTGTGTTTTTGTTGCTCAAATTCCACTTCTTGTTTTACTTCATTATTTTCTGAAATGAGTACTGCAGCTTCTTCTTCTCTTTCTTTCTCCACCTCTTGTTTAACTACTTCAATTAAGTTTCCAGTGTGATTCTGTCTATTTTCTTGACCATCCCATTTCTGGGTATTTTGCCTAATTCTCTCTGCATTTGCATTCATTATTCTGTAGAAAAAAAATGAAAAACTAATGGGAAGAAGAAGAACAGTTTACACACAGATCAACAATGCTACGCGTCAACAAAGTGTGTGGATTTGATTATTTGACTCGACAGGGTCACTAAACTTTCTCACACGTTACTACTTGGTCACTAAACTTAGGAATGTGTATCAAGTATCTGAGTTTTCTAAAAGTCAAGCTTGCCCAGGCGAAATTTCAAATATAATTAAGTACAGGTTCGTACCCAGATGTGCTTTTTAGAATCGTGTCTCTTATACCAGCTGTTTTAGAAAAAAAAAAAAAATTTGTTAAGAAACTGTAAAAATAAACTTTAATTATTCTACTTGTATAAGTGATGGTTGTGGAGAGAGTGGTGGGCTATGATTAGCTATAGCCCACCATTGGCCCTAAAAAAAAAAAAAAAAATTTTTGTGTAAAAATAAAATAAAATAAAAATTTAAGTCTATTTTTTCCATTATCCTACATAGTAGCCCAGTAGGCCATCATATGATGGATTTCTAGCTCCGCCACTGAGGCATGGTCCAATAAGGACACTATTTGACATTTTGTCAACCATTTTTTTGTACCCATAAGATTACTCAAAAAATTATATGCCTTTTGCATTTTTAAATAATCAAATAAATATAAATACAAAATTTCGATAAAATAATTGTCTTATTTTTCAAGATAAATTAGCAGACTATTTAAAGAAAAATTAGCATAGAAGTAGAATGTATTAATTAATTGAAAGTTAAGGATCAAATGGAAACCAAAAATAAAAAAATAAAAAATAAATAAATCTTGAGAACTGCAAACGTCTTTTTTCTACAGTTTAATGTCTAATCAGTCCAACTCTTTTGCAGCTGTCATTCTTCTAACAAATATGAATTATTTTCTTTTGTTTGTATTCGGATTTTTATCTTAATAATAAAAAACTTGCTCTTTAACACAAAAGTATATGGAATCCATTTACTACTCCCTCCGTCTCAAAAGAAAGAGAAAAGTTTGTTTCCATTTTCACATATATTTAAAAAATATAATTAATTTTTTTTTCTAATATAACTCTATATTAAAAATGAATAGTTCATATTTATTGATAATGAAACGCATTAAATAGGAACGCATTAGAAAACTAAAAAATCAAATAAGGAAAGTGACATAATTTGACCAGATGAAAAAGAAAAGTAATTATGTCTTTATGGAATGGAGAGAGTAATAACTAACAACTTAGGATACCCAAAATTGAAAAGTTAGAGATAAATAGTACTGTGAAGAAAAAGAAATTACAGATTATATTACTACACGATCATAGGTTAAGAAACAGTGGTGAAAGTGCACACGACCAATGGCCTAGTTTTCTTTAACAGAATAATGAAGTCGCGATAAAACCGTTATTTCAAAGGATTCCAAAAGGTCCAGTAATTGTTATATTTGTTGCTGCATTGCTATCAAACTACAGTAGAACTACACGAAAGCACCTAACAAACATCCGAAAATACTGGTTAACTAGATAATGGTCCACATTGTATGATCATTTAAAACAATACTATACACATCTCGTAAAGGTTCTTGCTGTTGTGGATATTAAGACCATCAGTTATTAGCTTCTTCTTCAAACATCAGCTCACGTCTATGACAGAAAATCTATAACAATATCAAGCTTCCTTCTCGTTTGTTTAAGCTCCCATAGCTTCGGTTTTAGAGTATGAATCTCCTCCTCCACAGTCTCGCTCAGCATACCTCTTTAATTCAGATGTCTCTCTTATCTCTACAACAAGACTCAGAAGATAGCTTAACCGAGAATGCAAAGACCCAACACCTCAAATCCTTCTATTGTCTTGTCCCACATTGCAAAATCATCACTGGAGGTTGAAAGCTTACATCCTCTAATATAATCAGCAATTATTAATGTCTCTAAAATTATTCCAGTTGCTCATATATAGTTGATGCTCTTAAGAAGAAGATTATGAAGGTAAGAGTCCCGAGCGAAGCAAAGCTCATAATACTTCCTAAGCACGTCTTCAGGAAGCATAGAGTCTACACTGACACCATTAACTGCAGCCTTGAACCCATCAAAATCAATAAACGATCTTTAAAAACCAGCATCTGCATTTCTGGAAGGGAGTTCCTCACCATTTTCGAACTCTACTTTTGTCAAGTTTTGATTTCGATCATTCTCTCCAATGCAAGAGGGACGAGAAATTTTTACCACATTAGCACATATTGTATTGTTCTTTCCATCACATAATCCCATTTTTCAATATTTTTGAATAACCAAGAGAATCAAAAACATGAATAAAGATATCAGAGAGCCCATTTAATGGGTTAGAGATTAAAGTAGGCTTACCAAGGTCTCTTTCATTAGCATTAGCATCTATTGAATTGCCAATAGTTCCATCAACCTCGTGTCAAGTGCTTGCCCTTACAATGTATACCTGGAAAATGGCTTGATGAAAACATGACAAATCTGACCAACATAAATTCAAAAAGAATATCCAATGAGTGCTGAGTGATCATAAATTCCCAATTGAAGTGTATTCTTAATTTCAATCAGTTTCTTTTTCTAATTCTATGGAAGCTAATCAAGATAGAAAATTCAGTGTATGAGTTAAATCTCTCTCTCTCTCTCTCTCCACACACCCCCCCCCCCCCCGCCCCCTCTCTGCCTGCTTGACTCCAGCTCTTAAATTTTATGTATCAAAACTCTGTTTGATTGACTTCTGTTATATTGAATGACAAGCAATTTTAGTGTTTCATTTATCTTAATTAAAGCTGTTATTTCTATTTTACCTTTTTCTGACTTGGATAAATCAACATTTTGATGCAATTTATGCCTTTCGAAAAGTTACTCTGTGACGAACTATTGTAGCAAATTTCTATAACAGTAGTACAGGAGCTGAGCATTGAAACACTTCTCTTCCTTACTTTCCGGCTCACAAGTTCAAAAAAATAGTAATTTCCAGGAGTTTCGCAGATGTGTCCAAATAATTTATTTATTTATTTTTTATGAATCAAAATTATTATTACCTTAAATTTGCAAAATGCCACCAAATGGAAAACAACAACGTCGCCTTTAAGCAAGTTGTGCCGAATGCAAAATCCTCTCCAACCAGAACTTAGTTCCATTGTAACTGCAAAGTAGCTTGTTTCATATTTTTCTCCAGTTTCATCTTCCAAACAAATTGTTTCGTCATGCTTTGGCATGTGCATTTTGCAGAAATGTGAAGGAATACGCTGTCATGGAAGAAGAGAAAGTAAATTAAGCCTCATTTGGTAATCTTTGTATTTTATTGATGTTTACACACTTACAAGCCAAAATTCTTGAGAAAAACGCAGCATTAACTTGAAGAAGCTAGGGAATTTGGGGTCCAGATTTGCTTGAACCTCTTTTGATCGCTTCATTACTGAAGAATAGTTAACTTGGAAGTTTCCATCGACATTGTCCATCATTTCCATCTTTTTTGTCCTGTTTATGAGAATAATAAAGGTAGACAATTAAATAAGTTTTCTTACCTTCTAATCTCCTAAGAGTCTCAGTTCTAATGGCATGTTATCCAAAATCTAAAAGTTGTCGACACAAGAGGTCACTTACCTTTTAGAGCTCCTAAAATCCAAGTGAAATGCCTGTATAGAAAGCGATATTGTCAATACTCCACGTCAGTCAAAGAAAGTTATAATCTAATTTCATTTACGGTACGTTTAGACCTCACACTGAAGCAACGCCTATTCAACACAAAATTATACATAACTACGATAGCAAAAGGTATGTGATGAAAATTGAGTTTTTAATTAGTATTTCTTTATTAAATAAATTTTAATTAGTTTATTTCGCAATATAGGACTTTTAATTTTCATCATTATTATATTTTAGTTTTAATCATTATCTAGATTTTAGTAATTATCTAAGATTTTTGTAATTATCTAGATTCTAGTTATATCATTAAATAAGGGTTGCAACTCGTCATAGCAATAAGTGATTTTTTGAATAAATATTATAAACTACGGAATTTTCCAATCTCTTAAATTCTCGGTATTTGATATTTAAAATCATCAAGTCCAAATTCTTTGTATTCATGAGCGAATAGTTTTCTTAGAAATCAATGGAAGCTGAAAGGTGATCGTGTTATGGTATTAGTTTGGAATCAACAAAACCTTTTAGTCAAAACCAAACTAGAATATAGAATTCTTGATATTCCAAACGAATACAATAACAACATCACCTTCTAGTTTTTGTTAATTCCTAAGAATACCAAAAATCTATGGGATCAAAAACACTTTGATTCGTATATGAAAACAGAAAATTTAGACTCATTTATTTCAAATGTCAAATATCAAGAATTATGAGATTGAAAAACTCCAAGTCTATAATATTTATTAAAAAGACTAATGATTGCTACGATGGCTTACAACCCTTATTTAAAGTAATAACTAGAATCTAGATAATTACTAAAATCTAGATATTTATTAAAACTAAAAGATAATGATGAAAATTAAAAGCCCCAATATTCAAAATTAATTCGAAATAAACGGAATTAAAATCCGAATTTATTAATAAGAAACACCATCTAAAAAATAATTAAAAACGCAATCCTCATCAATATGGAAACAATAATATTTGCTATTGTATTAGCTTCAGACTGTGGTAGGAATAATTGTAACCAACTAACTATTATGCTGACTGAACATTCTAAAATATACAATTCACAAATCTAATTCAGCATAATGCAAATAATATGTTCCAACTCCAATTATATCAAACGCATGAAATCATCAAGAAATCAAAATTCCCAATTTCGACTTCCAAATTCCATGTTTCGCCTTGCTCAAGGAATTGAAGCCAAATTTGAGCGTTCTCGGTTATATCCCTTTAAGACTAATAAATTCAAGGATAAAAATTGAATGTACTTTTATACATAAAAAAATTGAAAAACAAGTGTTGGCAGCTCGTGCCTTTTATTTATTTTCTTAAGCATGGGGTTGAGTTGTTCGTCCATGTTGAGGCCTCCTTGACTTGATTTAAGGATCATTTTAGGATCCACCTCTTAGGCTTTTTTAAACAATTTCACTAGTTAGGATCCACCTCGTCGTCGAAGTGCCCACACTTCTCCACATAGGGACGGTTCGTCTATGTAAAGGCTTTTCCCTTAACTTTAGTCAACGAGGGGTACTTTTTCTTTACAGCAGAGATTTTTAATATGAAACTTTTATTTGATTTAAACAAATCATACATAAAATTTGTTTATACGTTTACTGGTGTACTTTCGTAGATGCCCTACATTCTATGGATGACACTGTGTCTTTCCATCCATACCTTCAATTTTGTAGGCCCTGGTTGAACCTCCTCCCTGATGGGGTAAGGACCCGCCCAATTGGGGCTTAGGGTTCCCACTCCTGGCTCCTTAGTGGATAGGAACACCTTCTTAGCACAAGATCATTCAAGTAAAAGGACTTCTTCTTAACTTTAGAGTTGTAACACCTAGTCATTTTTCATTGGTAGATAGTCAATTTTGCTTGGGATTCATCCCTCATTTCTTCCAGGAAGTCTAGTTCACACCTCCTCAACTTGTCGTTCGAGATTTCATTAAAATGTATGCGACAATGGGAAGGTAGACCCACTTCAACATGACTCATAGCCTTGCCCCCGTAAGCCATAAAGAAAGGAATTTCTTCTTGTTTGTGGATGATATAGTTATTACGGGGCCAACTCAGGATTGATATCTCACCTTCAAAACCGACTTAATGAATCGTTTAATATGAAGAATTTGGGACCTTTACAATATTTCTTAGGTCTTGAGGTGCTTTCAACTCCGACCGGGACTTACTTGCATCAACATAAGTATACAGAGGAGTTGATTACATTGGCTGGACTTCGGGATGGTAAAGCTGTTGACACACCTTTGGAGGTAAATGTGAAGTATCATAAGGAAGGTGATCTTCTTTCTAATCTCTCTTTATATCGTCAACTAATGGGCAGTTTGAATTACCTTACTATTACACGATCCGATATCTCTTTTGCTGTCCAGCAAGTCTATCAATTCATGCATGCTCCACGACATATTCACTTAGCCGTGGATCGTTGTGTTATTAGATAATTGATCGGTAAGCCCGATAGGGTCTTTTCTTTCCAGACTCTTCTTTGAAGTTAATGGGTTATAGTGATGCTGATTGGGCTTGATATATAGACACTTGTCGCTCGATTACGGGTTGGTGTATGTTTCTTGGGAGTGTGCTTATTTCATGGTGAAGTAAGAAGCAAGATCGCGTTTCTAAATTTTTCACTGAATCCGAGTATCAGGCTATGTCATCTGCTTGCTCTGAGATTAGCTGATTTCGAGGTCTTCTAGCAGAACTTGGTTACCATCAGCTTTAACCTACTCCACTTCACGCTAACAACACTGGTACCATTCAAATTACTGTTAATCCTGTGTTTCATGAATGGACTAAGCATATTGAAGTGAATTGTCATTCCATACAGGAGGCTTATGATGGTCGAATTATTTCTCTTCCACATGTCACCACTGATATTTAGATTGCTGATGTGTTAACTAAGGCTATGACGAGACGACATCAATTTTTGGTCAGCAAATTGATGATTCTTGATCGTCCAGCATCAATTTAAGGGAGGTTGTCAATGAGAGATCGACGAAGATTATTTAGATTATTTACCATTCTTATACTGTAATCATTTTTGTATAATTCTCTTACCATACTTGTAAAATTCTCTTTCTATATTTGTATAACTTTATTCTTAGATAATACAAGCAATCCCGAACGAGAAGATCATTCAACCAAAAGATTGTTATCAGGATTTAATTGTAGCCTGAATAGGCGTTCATGAAATTTAATAGTTCATGCCTAACAGTAGAATCAACGAGTTGATCTATCCGTGGAAGTGGAAAGCTGTCCTTAAGGCAGGCTTGGTTAAAATTGAAAAAATTAACACATAACCTCCATTTCCCATTGTGCTTCTTTACTAGGACGGTGTTTGACACCCATTTCAGGTAAGTCGATTCTCGAATGGAGCAGTTGTCGATCAGCTTCTTTGCCTCGTCTTTCAAGGCTTTCATATCTTTCTAAGTAAATGGCTCTTCTTTTCTGCCGGTGAGGAACAACATTTGGATTGGTTTTCAAGTGATGACAACTGACCTTTGGATCGATGCCAACCATGTCCTCATGTATCCATGCAACCATCCAAATTATTGGAGTTAATTCATGATCAACTTCCATTTTGTCAAATGTGGCTCCAAATATGATGTTAACTGAGCTTATTATCTACTAACATTCTTTTGACACCGTTTTGGGCCACGACAGCTCTTACTACCAAGGCATCACATTGCGGATGATGCACTCCAATAGCATCGTCTTGGGTAAATGTGATGGGTTGAATCCTTCTTTCAGTGGAGGGTCGGCTACTACTGACTACGAAGCTCGCCGATGGGGGTCTTTAGCTTCTCTTGCATAGTTTCTTTGAGTGTTCATTGATTCTCCCCCAACATATGGGCCTCCAAAAATGGTGTTAATTTCTCGGATGGGCTCACGGCCAGTGTTGGCTGAGGGGCTCCTTTTGTGTCTTCAACCCTCTATGGGCATTTCCCCATTATTGTCTCGCCTTCGTCGACATCATCTCTATTGGGGTGCCTCGCCTTATTGCTCCTTGGTTGCCGACCTTGCCTAGGAGGTTCGTCTCTTCACAAGCGATTATTTTTTCTTTGATTGTTAGGGTGCTTAGCAATGTCTCTACAACCAACAGTGTTGTAGCTATAGGAGTGGTAGTATGTGCAGTAGAAGGATGCTTCGTCCCTATTTCTAAGTTCAGCACCTCGTCTCCTACCTCTCCCTGTGTGGGGGAATCGTTGGTAGGATGTGTCTTCGTGCATTTCTACATTGGGGGTTCACTTCCTCATAAGCCAAAATAGGCAATGTGTTCAATGTTTCTGTAGCCAATGCTTGGGAGGTTGAATGTCCTACCTGATGGTCCATTAAGTGGGAGGTGGGACATCTTTCTCTTTGCATTTGTGGAGGTGGGAGTCCGTGATTTGTCCTATTCCGATGATCTTTCAATTCTTCATTGATGATCTCACGCATTATCATTTCCAGTAAAGCATCATAATTGGCAGGGTCTTTGTTTTGCACATCTTTTCAAAAGATGGAGTTCATATCTAATTCTCCCCTTAGGGATGTTAGTGCCTCCCTATCTGTGACTTGCATGCAATAGGTCATCTTATCAATAAAACAAGACAAGAAATTTTTCAATGATTCCCTTGTTGCTGCCTCATGTCCTAGAGGCACTGTATTAGTTCTTCGCCCTCTTTACTTGTAGCGAAACATTTAAAGAAAGTCTTCTTAAAATCTAGCCAACTTCAAATACTTTCCCCTGGGAGCCTCGAGTAACATACTTCAGTCGCTCCACTCAAGGTCAGGTGAAAGGCTCTGCACTTCATGGCGATGATAGCTCCTCTCATACTCATATGAGTTTTGAAGCTGTTGAGATACTTTGCAGGATCACTTCTTCCGTCACACTAGAGGATTTTGGAGAGTGTGAAGTGACTTAGGACATGGGCATTCCTAATCCCTCGTGAGAAAGGGAGATTGTCATCATCATCATCAAGATCGAACGACCTTTGCGGCTCGTCAGAATCTTCATCTTCTCTGACTTGTGTTTCTCGAGGCGGTTGAGATGGTCCCGCTCAATTCCTTGTCTGTTCCGCTCTCCTCTCTCGTCTATTTCTATGTGAAGGACTTGAAGGCATTCATTATCAACTGGTTCGCTCTATCTTTCAAAGTGGAGTGGTCTCTACTGCTTATTTCTAGGTGCAGAGGGAGGTTAAGCCTACTTATTTCTAGACTACCTGGACTCAGCTTGTCAAAGACACTCACCGACCTTCGAGGCATGCCTTTCAGATCACAGTTTGGAGGAAAATTGAATGGAATCTCGTTGGGTTGGTCAGTGGCATATTTGGTGGAGGTATCCACCCCAGCTTCCCTTTCCTAAGGTGCTTTTTCCCTGGTGTATTGTTGATATCCAACCATCCGGCTTTGGAACTCCTCTTCACCATGGTAGTAATTTCCTTGTGAGGGGTCGTGAAATGCATTTCCTTGCGTTGCATAGGGAGGAACTGGGTATCCTCCCTGGCCTTGCATGCTCCTTAACAACTCTTGTATGGCAAGGTTTTGTTGGATCATATTTCTCATGTTGGCAGCCATAAAGGCCACTTCCCTGATAAGTCTAGCAGCTATCCTAGATCTTTTAAAAAATAATACAGCTCCCAAGTTATTTTCAGATTTTTGTTTTTACAGCTCTTCACAAAATTCTCTATTTTTTGGACATAAAAATAGAATAATCAAACACAAAATTATTGTTAATTCTTAAATATCTCTTCAGATCAGGTTATAATCTTAACTCATGCACTAGAATGCCACAAATAAGAGAGAATAGGCAAAGAGATACCGCAATGGAAGAGTCAATTCGGTTTGGCTCGACCCGAAATACTGATGGATAGTCATAGTCATAATCTTCATCTTCTGAACTGGAAATAATCTCTCCTTCTTCTCTATCTTCTCGCTGATTGAACTCAACATACACACAGTTTATTAAATTAAACAATAAGAAACCCCAAAGTATTCTCCTTGTCTTGAGCTACAACTTTTTTATTTATTTATTTATTTTTTTTTTTTTTTTTTTTTTTTTACTTTAACTAGAAAAAATACTAATTTTCAAACTTACTACTTATTTACCTTAATCAAACATAATAGTTTCTCCCAAGTTGTTTTCAGATTTTTGTTTTTAAAGCCGTCTTCCCCTTTTTTGGGAATAATCAGACACAAAGTAATTATCTATTTCTTAATTCTCTTCAGATCAAATGATAATCTTAATCTGTGAACTAGAATGCGATAAATGAGAGACAATAGGCGAAGAGATACCGCAGGGGAGGAATCAATTCGGTTCGGTCGAAACCGAAATACCGATGGGTAGCCAAAATCTTCGTCGTCTGAACCGGTGATTTCTCCTTCTTCTTTTCGTTCTCGCTGCTCGAACTCAACTTCTTCTTCCTTTAATTCTGTTAATATTTTACTAAAATTCGAACTCTTTTCGCTCATAATTCTCTCTCTACTTGCATACATTGAAAATCCTTCTCTCTCTTTTTTCCCCCAATTTTAATGATAAAGTATGACTATGTACCAAAAAGTTATACAAAGATCTGCATATATACATAATACATAGCAAACCCAAGTGTGGAAGAAGATGGATTTGTTAAGGACACTCGTAGAGTGAAGAAAAACGTTCGTATTCGGCGTTCTAGCCGTTTCGTAACTGCGGGAAAGGAAAAATTGCAGGAAAGTCCCTAACCTTTGTGGACTTTTATATTTAAGGTAGAACTTCTTTTTAAATAAATTGGTCCAAAGTTTACGACCGCAAGGAAACAGATTGATGGGTACATAGGTAAATTCAGTAAAAAGAGAAGTAATAGGAAAAAAATAATATGTACAAATATAGGTTACAAATATTCCCATCGCATATTACTTTAGGTGTATCATATTTTAATTGCATGAAATGATCATTATCTTTACTCATTATTATATTCATATCCAACTTCTTTTTTTTCATTGTATTGTTATTATTAACTTTTGATTAATTAGCACATATTGTCTCGACTGATGATTTCTATCCAAAATTGCCATTATGAGAGAACAAAATGCTATCGTATTACAAAATTACACTATATACTTGTCTCTTGTTTTGAAGCGCTTTAACAAATTTATTTATTTTTGAAGAAAATTGTGATGAAATAAAATTAGGGACACAAATGTGATAATGAATGGACATTAGGGACCTTAATACTATTAAAATGTAATGTGACTGTTACAAATTGTGGTATGAATATAATCACCCATAATTATATTTAAGAAGTTTTTATTTGATGCATCACATTATAATTGCACTCAAAGTCATTGATTTTTGCTCATCATATCACTTTTACATCACCAACTTTTTTTTTATTGGATTCTTATCAGCAAACTTCCGTAATCAGCACATATTGTCCGTCATATTTATAAAAAATAAATACAAAAGTACTACAAAATAATTCTTTTACTTGTTTTCAAAGCACGTAAGTTGAATATTTACAGAAATGGACATCAAGTACGAGATATGCTAATTAATGAAATATTGAAAATAAAAATACAACGAAAAACATTAGGGACTACTTTTATAATGTCCAAAGATTGAATACTTTAAGTGCAATTAAAATACGGAGCAGAATGATAAGTACATTTTACACACTTATTTAGATTTTTAAATTTACTTAATATCTTATTATTTAACAGAATTCTACTCATATTAGTGTATATTTTGTGTTTATAAATTAAACACCAATTTGAATTGAACTGGCAAGAAAAGAAGAAATTTGAAACTAAATTGGTGTTTAAAGGATGGAATTGAAAAGCTCGTGGGAAGTTAAATATTGATTGGAAGCTAAGTATAAGCTTATTTTTTAGGTAAACTGCATGATTGCTACATTTGTTAAGCTGAGTACTTGAGTAACCTAAATGCATTTCACTCGACAGTTGGGGACTCCCACTACCATTTTCCCTTCCTTTTACACGTCCCCGTCAAATTGCAAATATTATTGTTCGTCTTTAATAAATGTCACAACTAGTACTTATTGGTGCCTTTATTGACTGCATGTCAAGGTGAAATGTTACACTCAAAATTAATTCCCACCCCAACCCCAACCCCAACCCCAACCCCAACCCCCCTGGGAAAACATTTTCGTTGGAAAAAACCTAAAATACCCTTCTTCTTTTTCCACCACCTCCTCTATCAACGTCTTAAATGTTGAAGTTGTCATTCTTTTTTCCTTGTGAATGAGTGATTAGAAAAACACGAAAAAGAAGACAACAAGAGGGAAATGGAGTGCTCTACTTGTTTACATCTTATAATTCGATTGATTCCAAAACTATTGTTGATATCAATGTCTCTGATCTCGAGGCCATGAGCTATTAGTTTCTTCAAATACACATTCATATCTTAGAATCTTTGCTTCAAGATCATCCATTTCAATCTCAACTTTCATTTTTGCTTGTTTAAGTTCCCTTAGTTTGAATCCCTTCCTCCGTGCAACCGCATTCAAGTTTAGTTTCGATATCCCAATCTTTATATAAAGGTTGACAAGAAAACTTAACTGAGAATGCAAAAATTCAACATCTATACTCGACTCCTCCAATACTTTCAACATCTTGTCCCACATTGCGAAATCATTATTAGACGTCTTGTCACTCTAAGACTCCATTCCTACAAAAATTGCACAATATAAAATATATCAATTAACTATAGGTAATAGTAGGGAATAGATTATAGCACAAATTTAATTAGCATTAATTTCACTCTCAAACTCCACAACTATAATAATGAAAGCATATATACTATTTTGATGCACAAATCTTGGGGAAAAAATCAATTCAAATAATAACAATAAACATGAAGATATTGCACAAAAATTTGTCAAAACAAACATATAAAAATTAAATTTTTTGGTTCAAACAAAAAATATTGAACAAAAAAAAGATTTACGCTACACGAAAAAAAATGATAGCATATATATTATTTAGTTGCACAAATAATAAAAAAAAACTGTACAGTACACGAAAAAATTATATACAACTAACCTAGAAAAAATGACTGTTGATAACAAAGTGCTGGGACGAAGTTGATAATAATAAATGTTTGGAGTTGGGGTGATTGAAATGAGTAGGTGTTTTTGTACAGAAAAGTAAATGGGTGGGTGGGTGGGTGGGTGGGGAGTTAAAAAGTGGAATGATAAAAAAACTGCACATTGGCGAGAAATAAAATGAATAAAAAATGAAATCGAGAATCCCGTTTCGGGGAAGAGAGAAGGACTCGAACTACATATTTATTGTTTTGAGCTTGATCGGTGACTATCAATTAAAATAAATTGGATTTTTTTTAAAACTTTCATTGACACATTATAAGGATACCATGGACACGTGAGTGGTTTTTTGAGTGTGATTTGGTAAATTACATATAATTGTTATCAAATAGCGCCCCCCCCGCCCCCCAAGTCACCCGTCCAAGAAGAAAAAATATATTTTTATTTTTATTTATTTTTGTTTAAATGATAAATAAGAGTACTATTTCTCTTTTTTTAATAATTTTTTTTTTGTAATTTTAACTGTTAAAAGAATCTCGACTACCACTAAAACCTGATGCTGGGAGCATGATTGCTACATTTGTTAAGTTGAGTACTTGAGCAACCTAAATGCATTTCACTCGACAGTTGGGGACTCCCACTACTATTTTCCCTTTTTTTATGTTACTAGTGAAGGCACGTGCGATGCACGTGCATACGTTATTCTCCTTGTGTATATTAGCGTTGAGACTGTATATGTTTACTACAATAAATAGATGGAAATAAAGTCATGAATGACATATAAGTGAAGAATAAATATTACATTCTTAATATCATTTTCAAGTACTCACGCCTATTATTTCACGACGTTGATGGTGTGCGAAACGACCAATTGTAGCAAATGTTGCGACGCTTCAAAGTAGGTCGTTTCAAACTAATATTTCGAGAATTTTGATAACAATCTAACTTTAAACATTCAAGCGAAGTTGAAATATTATATTATTAATATCAAACGAAGTCTAAATGATATAGAAGATTTATCGATTCGATCAACGTACAATCATTTAGAAATTTTTAAAGTTAGCGTGTTATCGAAATTCTCAAAATATTAGTTTGAAACGACCTACTTTGATAGCCGTAACATTTGCCACGATTGACCATTTCGCACACATTTGTGAAATGATAGCCATGAATACTTCAAAATAATATTAAGAATGTAATATTTCGATTTCGTTTGATATTTCTTAATGAGCCCGAAAATGAAGAAAAAAACATAAATTTTATTAAAAAGACAAGTTACACGTCTTTTTTGAACACGCACGTTTGACGTTCGTTTAACTATTTTTTATATTCATTTAGATCATTCGATATATCTATAATATAGTTCTCGAAATGAATTTCGAGATAATATAGATGATTTATCGATTCGACCATCGTACAATTGTCTAGGAATTTTTAAAGTTAGTTTGTTATCGAAATTCTCGAAATATTAGTTCTACTTTGACGCGCCGTAACATTTGCCACGATTGACCGTTTCGCACACCATCAACATCGTGAAATAATAGACCGTGAGTACTTCAAAATAATATTAAGAATGTAATATTTTGACTTCGTTTGATGTTCCGTAATGAGCTTGACAATGAAGACAAAAATATAAGTAATATATTCAAAAAAATGAGTTATACGTCTTTTTTAACACACGCGTTTGACGTCCGTTTAATTATTTTCGATATTCATTTAGATGATTCGATATATCTGTGATATAGTTCTCGAAATGAGTTTCGAGAGAATATAGAAGATTTATGGATTCGGTTAGCGTAGAATCGTCGAAAAATTTGTAAAGTTAGTTTGTTATCGAAATTTTCGAAATATTAGTTTGGAACGACGTACTTTGACGTAACGTAACTTTTGCTACGATTGGCCGTTTCGCATACCATCAACGTCGTGAAATAATAGACCGTGAGTACTTTAAAATAATATTAAGAATGTAATATTTCGACTTTGTTTGATGTTTCGTAATGAGCTTGACAATGAAGAAAAAAATATAAGTAATATATTCAAAAAGACGAGTTATACGTCTTTTTTAATACACGCGTTTGACGTCCGTTTAACTATTTTCGATATTTATTTAGATTATTCGATATATCTGTGATATACTTCTCGAAATGAGTTTCGAGAGAATATAGAAGATTTATGGATTCGGCTAACATAGAATCGTCGAAGAATTTGTAAAGTTAGTTTGTTATCGAAATTTTCGAAATATTAGTTTGGAACGACGTACTTTGACGTAACGTAACTTTCGCTACGATTGGCCGTTTCACACACGATTAACGTCGTGAAATATTAGGTCGTGAGTTCTTCAAAATGATATTAAAAATGTAATATTTCGACTTCGTTTCATATTCCGAATTAAGTTTGCAAACGAAGATGAAAACATAAGTTTAAAAAAAAAAAAAAAAAAAAAAGAGGAAAGAAAGGATTTTGCATGTCTCGCACAGTGCGAGACATGCCAGTGCACTCGCACTGTGCGAGGCAGTGTCTCACACAGTGCGAGACTCAATTTTATTTTATTTTTGTTTAATTTTTTTTTTTAATGACACACATTCTTTTTTTTTTTTTTTTTTTTTTTTACAAAAATATCTATTTTTTTTTTGGAGTGTATAGATAATTTTTTTTTTTTTTTTTTTTTTTTTTTTTTAAAGTAGGATATAGACTTTTTTTTTTTTTTTTAAATAGGATACAGCAAAAAAAAAAAAAAGAGGAAAGAAAGGATTTTGCATGTCTCGCACAGTGCGAGACATGCCAGTGCACTCGCACTGTGCGAGGCAGTGTCTCGCACAGTGCGAGACTCAATTTTATTTTTTTTTTGTTTAATTTTTTTTTTTAATGACACACATTCTTTTTTTTTTTTTTTTTTTTTTTTTACAAAAATATCTATTTTTTTTTTGGAGTGTATAGATAATTTTTTTTTAAAGTAGGATATAGACTTTTTTTTTTTTAAATAGGATACAACAAAAAAAAAAAAAAAAACTCAAAACCATGCGACACCGTTTTGGACGAGAGTTTCTACAGTAAATTCACCTCTCACTCTTTTAATATATAGGGGATTAGTGTTTGTTGCATGTCCCCATCAAATTGCAAATATTATTGTTTGTGTCTTTAATAAATGTCACAAGTCACAACTAGTACTTATTGTTGGTGCCTTTCTTGACTGCATGTCAAGGTCACAATTGTTACACTCAAAAGTAATTTATTTATTTTTTCCCCTTTGGGAAATTAAAACCAAAGAAAAAGAGAAAATATTTCCATTTGAAAAACCTAAAATACCCTTCTTCTTTTCCACCACCTCCTCTATCAATGTCTTAAATTTTAAATTTGTTGCTCTTTTTTCCTTGTGAATAATTGATTAGAAAACACGAAAAAGAGGACGACAAGAGGGAAATGGAGTGCTCCACTTGCTTACGTCTTATAATTTGGCTGATTCCAAAATTATTGTTGATATCAGTGCCTTTGATCTCGAGGCCATGGGCTATTAACTTATTCAAATGCACATTCATATCTTAGAATCTCTGCTTCAAGATCATCCATTTCAATCTCAACTTTCCTTTTTGCTTGTTTAAGTTCCCTTAGTTTGAATCTCTTCCTCCGTGTAACCGCGTTCAAGTTTAGCTTTGGTATCCCAATCTTTATATAAAGGTTGACAAGAAAACTTAACCGAGAATGCAAAATTCAACATCTATACCTGACTCTTCCAATACGTTCAACGTCTTGTCCCACATTGCGAAATCATTATTAGAGGTCCAAATCTTGCACTCTCTGATATAATTAGCAATTGTAGTTGTTTCTAAAATTATTCCAACTGTGAATATAGATAGAGTTGATGCTCTCAAGAAGACCGTGATGAAGGTTCGAGTCTCTAGCAAGGCAAAGCTCATAATACTTCCTATGCACGTCTTCAATATCCATAGAGTCTACATTGACCCCATTAATCGTAATATGAAACTCTTTATAATCAACAAAAGATCCTTGAAAATGAGCCACACCCACATTTCTAACACTTGTATTTATTTTTGTCAAGCTAACATTTCAATCATTCTTTCTGACGTAAGACTAGTGAAACTTTTCTCGTGCATTAGACACGTCTTGTATTGTTCATTCCACCGTGTAATCCTCTATGAAGCACTTTTGAATAATCATAAGCATCGTGATCAATGATAAAGAGACCACAGAGCACATTTAGATTATCAAATAGAGAGGAGGAGAAACTTAAAACACATATTTACCAGGATCTCTTTATTCTTCATTAGAAGGGAGATTTAAATCGCCAAGAGCTCCATCAATCTCACATGAACTGCTTGCTCTCACAATGTACACCTAGACACAACACATGAGAAAAAACTAGAAGCCTGGGTGGGTTTGTGTTGAAGTCAAGTCCCCATAATATTAATTTTTCTGAATTGCATTTTCTGTTATTCCATGTTTTAGATGAATCCAAAAGAAACTTTTCTAACTAAAAATGAAATTTTGCTGAAGTTAGTTTTTTATTTAAGTAACATTAATTGATACGGCATCTTAGATGAAATCGATATTTCTAAATTTAATGATTGCCACCTAAATTGATAGATAACATAATTCAATTTGGATTTCATCAGTTTCTCACACCAAATTACTTCATGAATAATGCTAGTAAGCCCGAATACTACAACGACTCGGTTTGATCTAGATAAAAAATTAATTTTTTTCATTAAATTTTGATAAAAGTCAATGAAACATGTGATCGAAAAATTGTAAACTCCATAAAATATGTAATTAAAATTAATTATTAGTTTTGACTTAAATTTTAATGAACTTCTTAAAATTGAGCCAAAGGGGGACTACTATATCTACAAAGTCGGGATCATCCAATGTGATATAACAGTTGATGTAGAGTGAAATGATAATACCAAGCCCTGTTTGAGTCCTATTTTAACGAAAAATATATTTGGTAACAATGATTTTTTATTTTGGAAAATATATGATTAAAAAATAAGGAAAAAAATTTAAATTTATGTGTAAAATTATTTTATTGAAAGAACGTGTGATTGAAAATGAATCTGAAAAAAATGAACTTTTAAATAATAGGACTCAAACAAAAACTAAATCTGTGAATATGAGAATCTCTATACGGTATGCCAAACATAACCTAAGTTCAACTAAATTTGAGAGTTGGTCAAGTAAAAGGTCATACATACTCTTTTTACAATCTCATTTTTATATTTGTAGTGAAGTTATTTTTATTTTGTTGTAAAAGGAAAGTTTATTAGGATTTGTAGTGAATGATAATTATACCCCTGTAGTCCTAGAAATTATTATCATTGTATCCCTGATTCTTACCTATAAATATAGGGCTTTGGTCATTAATAAAACACACAAGATATTGATTTTAATTCTCTCTTCTTCTTCTTCTTCTCCTTCTCTATTTTATAACACGTTATCAGCAATAAACTCTAACCAAATTTTCATAACTTAGTGAAGGTAATAGTTTTTATAAGTATAATTATCTATCACGTATATCAAAATTAATTTGATAACACGTGAATTTCTTTTATGCATACGTTGCTACATGAATAATTCTAAAATAATAATAAAATTGGGAATACGTGCAGCAGTCATTAATTTTTTTAAAACAATTCGTCTCATATTTTTGTATCCACGTGACGCAAATTTTTTTTGGGAATACGTGCCTATTAGTTTTATAATTGATATTGTCCCAATTTTTTTTTTCTTCATTTGTGTAAATTGGTCTGACGCCATTGCCATTATTAATTGTGTGAGCTCAAAAATGTTACGTGAATTCATCCTGTCATCATTAATTGATGTCATCTTCATTAATTGTTAACTGGTCATCTTAATTGTTACGTTACATACATATTTGTCTTAATTTTTTTTTTTCGATTAATTATCATGTTTTTATTCTTTTTAATATTTCAGAAGAATATTGATATATTGTTCTTAAAAAAACAATAGTAAAATACAAAATGCTTTAGAAGTAGCACATATTTCGAAGAAGATATTATTTAAAATTAGTGTTTATTCTTGATGGAAAATACATAACTTATGTCATGTTAATATTGACTACTTAATCAATTATTCCGTATTCTTCGAAACTAATTGTATTTTTTATTGTGTAGTTAATCAAATGGCAAATATCACAAAACTTGAGTTTGCTGCACTTGACATATTTGACAAAAATTATCTGTCATGGATACTCGATGCTGATATCCACCTTATCTCAAAGGGTCTGGGAGAGACAATAAAAGAAGGAAACAAAGAATCCATGCAGGATCGTGCAAAAGCACTCATCTTCCTTCGTCATCATCTTCACGATGGGTTGAAAATTGAATATCTCACTGAGAAAGATTCACATGCTCTTTGGAAAAAATTGACTGAAAGATTTGATCATCAGAGAACTATAGTCCTCCCCAAAACCCGCTATGAGTGGATGCATCTTCGTTTGCAAGATTTCAAAACTGTAAGTGAGTACAATTCTGAACTCTTTAGAATATCTTCAAAATTGATCTTGTGTGGAGAAAAAATCACTGATGAAGATATGTTGGAGAAAACTTTCTCCACCTTTCACTCCTCAAATGTGCTCCTGCAGCAGCAATATCGTTAGCGTGGTTTTAAAAAGTACTCAGAACTTATATCTTGTTTGCTTATTGCTGAACAAAATAATGAACTTCTAATAAAAATCATGGGTTACGTCCAACTGGCTCTGTACCATTGCTTGAAGCAAATGCAATATCAAGACAAGAACGTGGACGTGGACACGAATTTGGACGTGGACGCGGACGTGCACGTGGAATAAATCATGGACGAAATAATCAACAAAGTTATCATCAGCAAGACAACAATTTCAAAAGACACAAAGCAAACGAAAGTAGCACATCCAAAAAGGTGCATGAAGAAAATTGTTTTAGATGTGGAATGAAAGGGTATTGGACACGTACCTGTCGTATGGCAAAACACCTTGTGGATCTTTATTAAAAATCAATCAAGGGAAAAGGAAAAATTGAGACAATTTTTGCTAATTATGATAGTCCGATTGATGTGACTCATTTGGATGTCTTTGATTTCTTTACCGATCCAAATTGAAATATTGACCACTTAATTGGAGGTGGTGTGATGGAAGATGTAGATTAATTTATTTTTATGCTTCTAGTATTTTACTTTATTTTATAAATTTAGTTAAAAATATGTTTTTTTTACTTTTCACAAAAAAAAAAAAAAAAACTTTATTATGTATTGTCATTCATATTATTGAATCATATTTACTTCTTTAAATTCATAAATTCAAGTTTTTATTAAAATATATGTATTTTGTTGTATTTATAGATTGATGATGGATTGCCAAGATACTTGTTTGATAGATTGTGCAACTACACATACAATTTTTCAAGACAAAAAATATTTTTTGGACTTAATATTAGCAAAAAATAATGTTAATACAATTTCTGGTGCATCGAATATCGTTGAAGGTTTTGGAAGAGCTTGTATTATTTTACCAAATAATACCAAATTATATATTGACAATGCACTTTACTCTAACAAATCCATAAGAAATTTGTTTAGTTTTAAAGATATCCGCTGCAATGGATATCACATTGAGACGATGCAAGAAAATAGTGTTGAATATCTTTGCATAACCTCCTTTGTATCTGGCAAGAAGCGGATAAAAGAAAAATTTTATGCATTCCCATCTGGCATGTACTATACATTTATAAAAATGGTTGAATCAAATAATGTCACGAACCAGAAGTTCGTTGACCCAAAAAATTTTATACTTTGGCATGATAGACTTGGGCATCCAGGAGTTATAATGATGCGTCGAATAATAAACAACTCACATGGACATCCTTTAAAGAACCAGAAAATTCTTTTACTTAATGATTATCCATGTGTAGCTTGTTTACAAGGCAAGTTAGTCATTAGACCTTCAACTACAAATGTCAATGTTGAATCTCCAACTTTCTTGGAAAGAATTCATGGAGATATATGTGGGCTAATACACCTACCATGTGGACCATTTCGTTATTTTATGGTATTAATTGATTCTTCTACTAGATGGTCACATGTTTGCCTACTTTCCACAGGAATATAGCATTTGCTAAACTACTTGCTCAAATCATAAAATTAAAAGCACAATTCCCTGATTACTCAATCAAGACTATTCGTCTTGACAATGCTGGTGAATTCAGATCACAAGCATTCGATGATTATTGTATGTCAATTGAGATTACTATTGAACATTTGGTTGCACATGTCCATACACAATGGTTTAGCAGAGTCGTTTATTAAACGTCTACAACTTATAGTTAGACCATTACTTATGAAAACAAAGTTACCAACTTCTGTTTTGGGACATGCCATATTACATGCTGCATCATTGGTTCGTATTAGACCAACTGTCTATTATCAATATTCACCCTTGCAACTTATATTTGGTCATGAACCTGATATTTCTCATCTAAGGATTTTTGGTTGTACTGTCCAAGTCCCTATTTCACCCCCACAACGTACTAAAATGGGTCCCCAACGAAGACTTGGGATTTATGTGAGTTTTGATTCACCATCCATTATTAGATATCTGGAACCTTTAACGGGTGATTTATTTACTGCACGTTTTGCAAACTATCATTTTGATGAAATGACTTTCCCAATTTTGGGAGGGGAAAAACTATATTATGAAAAATAAGGTAAAATTTCTTGGAATGAAATAACTCTATCTCACTTTGATCTCCGCAGTAATCAATGTGAGCAAGAGATTGAAAAAATCATTCATTTGCAAAGAGTTGCAAATCAGTTACCCGATGTATTTATTGACACGAAAAAAGTGACAAAGTCATATATACCAGCAAAAAATATTTCAGCAAAAATTGTTGTCGCTGCAGGACAATCTGCTATAACAAACGAATCTAACATACGCCAGAAGCGTGGTCGACCAGTTGGTTCAAAAGACTCTGTACCTCGAAAAAGAAAAGTACAAGAGAAAAATCAACCAAAAATTTTGGAAGAAGTAACATTAGAAAAGATTGATCAATCAAATATTGAAAATATGGTTCCTGAAGAACCACAAGTGTCCGAAAATAATGAGATTTCAATAAATTATATGTTATCTCATAAATTATGGGAACGAAATAATGTTGTTATAGACAATATTTTCGCTTTTAATGTGGTTTTTGATATTATGCAAAATGAGGATCTTGAACCACAGTCAGTTAAAGACTGTCAAAATAGAAATGTTTGGCCAAAATGGAAAGAAGTCATACAGGCGGAATTGAATTCCTTAGAGAAACGAAAAGTGTTTGGACTTGTAGTTCGAACACCTGAAAATGTAATCCCTATAGAATACAAATGGATTTTTGTACGAAAGAGAAATGAAAATAATGAAATTACAAGATACAAAGCCCGACTAGTAGCTCAAAGTTTCTCACAAAGACCAGGTATTGATTGTGATGAAACATATTCTCCCGAAATGGACACCATCACTTTTAGATTTTTGATTAGTTTGACTATGTCACAAAAACTTGATATACGCCTTATGGATGTAGTAATTACATACTTATATGGTTAAATTGATAGTGACATATATATGAAAGTCCCCAAAGGACTTAAAGTGCCAGGAGCAAACGATACATGCCCGAGAACCATGTTCTCAATTAAATTGCAAAAATCATTATATGGATTGAACCAATCCGGACGCATGTGGTATAGTCGTTTTAACGAATATTTGTTGAAGGAGAGTTATAAAAATGACGATGTCTACCCATGTGTTTTCATAAAGAAAACAAATATTGGATTTGCAATTGTCGCAGTTTATATTGATGATCTAAACTTAATTGGAACTCTTGAAGAGCTCAACAAAACTGCTAATTATCTGAAAAATGAATTTGAGATGAAGGATTTAGGAAAAATCAAATTTTGTCTCGGGTTGCAAATCGAACACTTCCCAGAAGGATTGTTTGTTCATCAATCTATATATACAGAAAAAGTTTTAACGATTTTATATGGATAATGCACATCCATTGGCATCACCTATGATTGTTCGATCACTTGATGTGAAAAATGACACATTTCGTCCACTTGAAGTGGAGAAAATGTTCTTGGTCTTGAAGTACCATATCTTAGTGTAATTGGAGCATTAACATATCTTGCAAATTGCACTCGACCGACATAGCTTTTTCTGTAAATCTTATTGCAAGATATAGCTCTACACCAAGTCAAAGACATTATAATGGTGTTAAACACATTTTTCGTTACTAAAGGGTACGATTGATTTAGGATTATTTTACTCCTAAAAGTCGGGATCTACTTTAGTGGGATATGTAGATGCAAGTTATTTATCTAACCCACATAAAGCTAAATCACAAATAGGATATGTGTTTACACGTGGAGGAATAGTTATATCATGGAGATTTGTAAAGCAATCCTTGACTGCAACATCCTCACATCATTCTGAAATTATTACAATCCATGAAGCAGGGCAAGAATGTGTATGTTGAGGAACATGACCCATCATATCCAAGCATCATGCGGGTTAACTTAAAAAAAAAATAGTCCAACAACTTTGTATGAAGACAATGCAGCTTGTATTGCACAACTCAAAGGAGGCTATATCAAAAGCAATAGGACGAAGCATATTTCTCCAAAATTCTTTCATACACACGAGTTTCAAAAGAATGACGACATCGATATTCAACAAATTCGCTCAAATGACAATTTGGCTGATTTATTCACAAAAGCATTTCCAATATCTACATTCAAGAAGTTAGTCCATGAGATTGGAATGCGTCGACTCAAAATTTTTTAGTGATCAACATTAGGGAGAGCAGCTGTACTCTTTTTCCTTCGCATAGGTTTTATTCCACCGAGTTTTTCTAACAATGTTTTAATGAGACAGCATTTATTTTTAATACTCCAAAATAACTGTACTCTTTTTCTTTCGTTTGATTTTTTTGTCCTATTAGATTTTTATCAAACAAGATTTTAACGAGACAAATATTTTGTAATGTGTCATTCAATGGGGAGTGTTGTAAAAAGAAAGTTTATTAGGGTCTGTAGTGAATGACAATTATACCCCTGCAGCCCTAAAAATTATTACCATTGTATCCCTGATTCTTACCTATAAATATAGGGTTTTGACTATTAATAAAACACACAAGATATTGACTTTAATTCTCTCTTCTTCTTCTTCTTCTTCTTCTCTATTTTATAACATATTTTAAAATTTTAATTCTATTTTTTAAGTTATAATGAATTAACATATCAATGAGCCCGTTTAACATAATTTTTACTTTTACTTTTATTACTTATAAAATATTTTTTTTTTTGAAAGTTACCTTAATTTTTTTTTAAAAGTAATTTTTAAAAGAGTTTTTTTGAGAAGTGGATTTAGAGGAAATTACGTTAGACCAACTTCTTCTAAAAAAAATAAAAATTAATTAACTAGAAAAATAAAAAATCACATTCATAAAATTAATTAAAAGTAAAAAAAAAAAAAAAAAAAAAAAAAAAAAACCTATATCAAGTTCATAGTTAATTAATTGGGCGTTACTCCACCGAATTTGTGGGATTATGATTGTTTTATGTGTTTCTAAAGAGAATAGAAATGAAATGGGAAGAAGAGAAGGTTTGCATTCCTCCAAAATTCAATTTGGATGTTAAATCTCTCTCAAACGAGACTACCAAAATTTTTTATTTTAATTATTTTAAGACGAACAATTCACATTTGTACGAGACTCTCCAAACTCCATGACTCGTCACATTTGTTGGAGTCGAACACATTCTCAACAAAAATAAATTAGCCCTTTTCACTTATTTTCGAAAGGAACCAAAAAAAAAAAAAAAAAAAAAAAAATAAAATCGGAAGGGACACCGATCAATGAATAATTGGTATCTTTTAATGAATTCCGATCCCATACCTATAGTACATATTGAGCTGAATTAAAAAAAAAAAAAAGAAATTAAAATTCTCTTCGTCACCATCTACGTCAATGTTACAAAGGGCACATATCGTATTGGCAAACCAACTTTTTGTTTAGAGCAAAACCCTTTGTACTGAAAAAGGATTTCACATAAATGCTACAAACCCGGATGGGAGGTGGATCCTTGTGAATTAAATATTGCAAAAAAAATTGAACCCCGCCTATTTGTCTGTATTCTGTAAAACTTTGATAGGCTTCTCTTCTGTACCCCAAGCAGGCTCTTTTGTTTAATATCAAATTGGTCCATGAAGTTTTGAAATTGCCAAAAATGGCACCTAGAGAAAAGTAGCTAAAGTAAAGAACCCCAGACACTGACCAGATAGTCTGAGGAAAACCTCGGCAGTTTAATTCCTCAATTTTTCTTCAATCTCTACTGGTCTCATCCTTATTTCCTATTGGGTATTTCAGCCTATTCATGTTGTCGCGCCTTCGTTTTGGACTCGCATTTTTCTTACAACAATTAAAAACAAGCACATACCAATTTTTATTTTAAAGTTTGAATATGTTAACTCATTTTCTACTCGTAAGTTGATACAAGCAAGTTCCTACAAAAACATTTTACAGCTACTACATTGTCGTCACCGAGTTAGTTAACCTTTGACTATCAATGTCGGTAGATCGTGCTTTCACGTACCTCTCAGGATCAAGTCTCACGAATAGAACACTAATAGTCAACATGCTCAGATCGATCTGAGCAAATGCCAAAAACACCGACGTTCTTTGGAATCCTCTACCTACAGGTGACCCCTTCGCAGGTTTGGCTGGGTTGGCCATGTAGATATGATGAACCAGAGTTGGAGAGTTTAGGGTCTTTCGTGCTGTCAATGCCTACAAATTCCATTTCCTGGATCAATTATAAATTTCTAGGTGTCCTCGATTCATAATTCAATATATTCTAACCAACCACGTACCTTCAAGAATTTCAGAGCGAAAGCCATCACTACTACTTTCAGATTGATTTGCTACAGGCTCAACGACAGATCTTCGTGTGCTTTTGCCTTTGCTATGAGCACTCTCTGGCGGTGTAGATATTACAAGCACGAAAGGGTCTACAAAAGTTGCTTTTTTATGCTTCTTATTGTCTTTCTTCACGAGATCTACACTCAAATGTAAAATGTCAAAGAATACATAGGAGATCGACAGCATAGCAGATTTTGGATAATATTTCATGAATCGAGAAAGAAAAAAAAACTGGCAGAAAACGAACCCGGATCTGTGCCTCTCCCATGAGCGTACAAATTCATGAGGCAAAGTGCTGCATCCACAACGTCGGAGCTATTAACTCTCACTATGTGCACCTATAAAACCTCGATGCTTTAGAATGGAAAAGTAATATTCGATCTTCATACGAGCATATATGTACATACAAATGATGAAACAATAACCTTCCATTTGCAAGGTTCGACCAAAAGAAAAATCAATATATCTCCCTTCAGTAACCTATGAGATACGGAAAAACCCTTCCATCCAGCACTCAAACCATTCCTCTCCAGTAAATAAGACGTTTTGTATTCATTTCCCCATTCATCCACCAACACAATAGTGGAATCATGTTTCGGCAAGTGCAGGTTGCAGAATTTCCTAGGCAGATGCTGTCATTAAAAGCATTAGCGCAAAGAGCTCCATCTCGTTCACCAATATGCGTGGTAGAGCACGTCTAGCTAAGCTTAAGAAGTATAACTGATTTTTAAGCTTTTATTTGTCAAATATAATTTTAAATTCTTCTCTCTTAACTTACTTCTGAGAAAAGTAGCTTTTAAGCTTAGCCTAACTTGCTCGTATTCTTAAAAACAGTGCAAAATTTCAGGCTTACCAGCCAAAATCCGTGAGAAACATTTGATGGGAGCATACACTTGATAAAGCTAGGGGTTTCACTTGCTATACTAGCCAGCACTCTATCTGCTCGCTCCATAACCGAGAATTGGGCTTCAATATCATCATACATGTCACTATACCTTGCCCTCTTTCGTACGATGCTGGGGTAGATCAGGAAATCAGAAATAATCCAAATTGTAAAGCCATTCAAATAAATAGCTAACCTTCCCGATTTCTTCGAATTATCTGAAGAAACCTAGTCAAGAATACAGGTACTTGCATCAATTCACTGAATATTTTCTAAACCATGTAAAGCATTAAGTCTCCTCACACATTGCATAGGCTAATGAGTGAAAATTAAGATAAACAATGATCATTTATATGAGCCATCGAGTTGAATATCCAACTAATACATGATGCAAGCAGCATGATTATAAAGGTGAAATCTCACCTTACTTAAATATGAAACGATTATCATATATAAGAGTTTGGGCTAATCCTCTTGTTGAACTCTTAAGATGGAATCTTAAGGCTAAATACCATATCGCGAGGCATAGTGGGGTAAAATCCACATTGTATCTATATAAAAACAATAATCAACATATACGGAATTGAGCTACTTCTCTAAAGAAAGTTAACCATCCCGAGACTTAATACATGAATTTCAAGAAACATATAAAACGATATACTGCTATCAGTCATCTTCTAGAAAATGATGAGAAAGTAAAATTCTATAACTCTACTTTAATGTTAATATACTTTTTTTATATTATTAATGACCGTGAATATCCGGATCAGCTTACGTATACCTAGACTAATTCCACGGGATCCTGAAATTTAAAGCTAGATACTCAACTCAGTGACCCTGAAGGAACCATTGGGGAGCAAACCCAATGCCCGACCAACTGAGCTACCCCTCAAGATTACTTTAATGTTAATATACTTGTGAGAATAACTCACATGAATAATGAATTTCGTGTGCAATATTTATCTCATTGCGAATGATTTACCCATTATATTCCCTGACTTCTTTTCATTTTTAAAATGAGATCAAAGGATTTCATGCTCTTCCCAAAGGAGGCTCGGACCTAGTCCCATTGACCTGATTTCACTCTTACCACTTTACCTAAGCTTTGGCCTCTACATTCCCCGACTTTTTTGACATTTACCCAACAAAGAGTCCCCATAAATTACAATGTGGAATATATCAAACAAGATTTTGTCAGATCAAATGTCTTCAATTATATCACGGTCATAAGCTACCATTTGGAACATAGATTTTTACAAACCCCAAAAAGGATCTAGTAGTTAATAGATAAGTAAGAGTATTGTTCCGATAGATAACTCTTCTATAGAGTCCATTAATATCCGAGCCGTTAGTTTACGCCATTTATCTGAACAATGGGTCTCAGCTCAGGAGGAAGAACAGATAATAAACACAAAACCATTTGAAATTAAAATAAAGAAAATCGGAAACCACATAACAACATTGGGTACAACCTCATTCACCGATTAGCGGAATCTTGTGTAATTCTTAGTTCGTCACAAAATTAGGGTTTCAAAAGTTCGACCAAATCGCGCTTTCGGTCACCCAAAAGACACAAAGCAGAACAAATTACATATATATTATAGGAAAACCAAGAGAACCCACACATTTAAAATTGCTCCAATTTTCTTTCTCTGAGCCAATTTTTTTTGTAAAGAAACTCAATAATATCAGCAAAAATAATAGATAATCATGCTATTCATTATTCAAGAACCCCAAAAAAAAAAAAAAAAAAATAATAATAATAATAAATAAATAAACCAACTCACTCCATTATGCTTAGATTTGAGAGTTTTGGTTTTCTTTGTAACTATCTTTTTCTTGGTTCCCATTTGCACTGTCTTCTTCTTTTCCTATCAAATAAAAAATTACAATTAACAGAACGAAAATCACAGGCAGAAATTAAAAAAAATAAAATTAAAAAGACCTTGGATGAAGAATGAGAATCGGTAAAGTTTTGGGTCTTAATCTCATGTAATTTTTCTCTCAGTTTCTTGGTTTCCATGGCGATTCCTGTCCTGTTTGTCTATGTCTACAACCTGGTACACATTTATGAAAATGTGAGAAGCAAGTAAGAGCCGAAACAGACACCGAAATGGAATTAAGCAGACAACAAATGAGGACCCACTCTGCGGAAATATAGCGTTGTTTTTTGTTTTGTTTTTTGGTGCAAGACAGCCAGGAGTTTAGGATCCAAACCCATTTGATTCCATTATTTTCATTTTACACCTTATTCTTTTTAATGACATTATTTAATAAAATAAAATTACACATAAATATATTTTTCTCCTTATTTTTTTTAATGAAATTATTTTTAATCACATATTCTACATCGATCTACCATTCTAAAATGCATTTTACACCAAAAAAATAGGGCTCAAACATGCCATAAATATTATGCCCATTTGACAACCATTTGAGTAATTTTGAGAAAAATGAATTTTTTAATAGTAATTTTTGGAAAATATGTGGTTAAAATGTAGAATTTTTTTTAATTTACGTGTAAAATATTTTATTATGTAAATGTGTAATTGAAAATGAATTTGAATAAAAATATTTAGTGGTAAACAAACGGGGGATTAGTTTAACGATTGTATTGTATGGACATTATAGTTTATAACTTTGATTCTCAACGTATGATATGACGAGATTTGATTGAGAACCTCAACAACCAAATAATAATAAGTTCTCCACTCTATTTTTGCTACCTCATCAATCTAAAACAAAAAATTAGTAAATGGTGATATACAATAATCATTTTTAAAATTTAAATACTTTGAAGAGATGTGAAAAATGAATAATAATTGGGGGTCTCATGTACATATCTATTTAGGTCCCGTTTTGATTATCATTATTTGTAGAATGAAAATGAAAAATATAGCCGTTAGTAAAAAATGATGGTTGGATGTGATTAATAACGGTCATATTTTTCATTTTTATGGATGATTAATGAGAAACAAACAGGACCTTAAATTTAGTTCATGTTTGGGTTCCTTTTTTTTTTTTTTTTTTTTCTTTTTCAAAAATACATTTTTCAAAATTTATTTTCAACCACTTATTCTCTGCCCCCCTTTTTTTAATTACACATTTTCCAAAATATCACTAATCCAATATATATTTTTCCCCAAATCTCATTTTAATGGAGTCCAAAGAAGGGCTTAATTGTTGATTTTGACCTAAATTATTTAGCAACTTATAAACTTCCAAACAAACATTAAAATCATGACTAGGGAAACATGAAAAATGCTTGTTGTATATCACCGTTTCGATAATCTTTTTTAGATTTGTGAGGTGTCAAAAAGAAAGTCGGGTGTTTTTTTCTTTTTATTTGGTTAACGAAAATTTGATTCAATCAAATATTGTCACAATATTTGTTGGTACGTAAATTTGTAGCCATTTTCTAACAAGTGTTGGACTAAAAGGATAACATTTAGCCTCTATTTGATTTGAATTAAAATTAGATTTTAGTAGATTTTTTCTTATAAAAGATCATGTAAAATATGATGGAAAAGTAATGATTCCAAGAAAATTATTATTAAAGTTAATTGTTAGCTTTACCTAGAATTTTAATAAACTTTCGTAACTGAACCAAATATGGATTTAATTTCATAAGGTACATGTCAAGTATTAACTAGTACGTATTGAATGAGTGATGGTTTGGATACCAACAAGAAAATTACATAGTTTATTTGAAAATGTCAATTTTACATGTCTTATTCTGTAAATAAGTTAGTCAAAATTATGTATTTTCATTGAATGCCGTATAATTTCCCAAGATAACTAAAACTTCACCTTATTAGGAATAGACAAATGTCAAAGTGGACCTTACTACATGAATAAAGAATTCATTTAATTGAGGACAATAACAACTTCTTCCTCGTCAAATTAATTGAAGCACCGTCATAGATAATAGTTGAGGTACGTAAATGATAACCAATAATTTTAGTGCCAGTAATTCTTTTCAATGTCACTAATTCAATTATGTTACAATCACCTAAGATACGATCATCGTTATTTGTTCCAATTAATTATTTTATTATCATTATTTAATAAACCATCCAAATTTTTTGCCCTAAGTTAATGAATCACTTGGAATATTGCATATTTCAATATAGAGCTTACGTGCCCGAAGGAAGTAGGCTACAAACTCCTTTTGAAATTATAAACCCGAAACCTGAAAGTACACAAGCGTGTACTTACCAATGTCCTACAAAATATATATACCGTGCTCCGTGATTAGGTAGTATTCGTGGATACCATATGCAAAAGCACAACCACCCTACTGCATTGTAGTTCTACTCATTTCTCTAATTCATATGAACAAATTCTACTCATTTCTTCTCTAATTCATATGAACAAAAGGTTACAACATTAAAGAACTACATTAGGCTGTGTCAGGGATATGGAGATATTTTCATATTGTTTACAAGTTCTACCCCAATCATATATGACATGGTGCAGCTCGAAAAAAACACCACCATCGACTCATTAAGTTGAAAACTTTCACCATGGAGCAGCCGCAATCTCCTTAAATGTTGTGGTGAGCTTCTCGTCGTTCTTTTTCAGGGTCTCGATCTCATCCTCTAAAATTTTCATCAGCCCTTTAACCTCCAAAAGTTTCGCTTCAAGATCTCAAATATCCTCTTCTGCTTGAGCCCCTTCGTGTTTCTTCGACTCAATACTCACTTGGGATTCACGTGAAAGGCTTACAAGCTTATATAGCCGTGCACGTAGAAATCCAACCTCCAAGTCTAAACCCTCGAAAGCTTTTAGAGTTTTGTCCCAACTTTTGAAATGATGAAGATATGTGCTAACCTTCGCAGCTCTTAAAGCACCAACAATGTTAGTAGTTTCGGAAATCATTCCAGCAGCTAATTTACTGTTCAACAAGATGCTCGTGAAGGAACATTTTTTGGCTGGAGCGCGGCTCTTGATATTTGGTTTGAAGATGATGTGTTATCTTTGTTGACCCCAAAAAATGTTGCCAACAGATGTCGATATTGGATTCGTGACACGTGGACGAACTCCGGCTAGACAATCGGAGATGGAGATCGGAATGGTGATATGAAATGTTGAATCGAAGTACCAACGGGTGATTGTCGTGTCATACAAGTTGTTGCTTATTGATGATGTTTGTTTGATCTTAAACAAGATTGTAATTTGATGGTGAATGTAAAAGTAAGATGTCAAGATTCTGTAAACAATAGATGTATTTTGTATTGCAAAGAGTTCTAACATAAGCCTTTTTTAAATATCAAGTTAAGCATTCTTAATAATGTTACATGACTTGCTATTTATAGCAAGGAGCCGAGGTGTCTATCGTGGGATCATATCCACGTGGCAATATCCTATCTACTTAGACCTTCAATCACTCATTCACTAAATTTACTACATTGATAAGGGGTCAGCCGCCTTATTCCTAGCCTGAAGCTAATCAATACAAAACGTTTCATCAGTTACTCTTAAAGATATTCTCCAGATTTGTTTGTATCGAGGACCTCGATGTATGAGGTGAGGTCTTGGACGTAGTAGTTCGGTAGAAAAGTTCGACAGTCACAGCAAGCACTTCGTCGTGTTGTATGAGGGCAACTTGGTTTGAACATAGAGACGCCTCAGCCCGAAGAGGGGGACTTTAGCCCCTTCATTGGGTACTTTGGCCAAAGCAAATTTTGGTCTTTCTTAACTTTGATATCAAGTGTTTTCATATGATGCTTTCACGTGTCTCTTAGATGAAGGCAAACTATATGGATTTTAAAAAGTGAGATTCGACAAGGTTGTTAAAGGCCACATGGATAATGCAGCAACATTTTACATTTTTGGCTTAATTCCAGTAATTGCCACTAAACTTTTTGCTTATTGTCATTTTGGTAACCGAAGTTTAACTTGTTTCATAATCATCATTGAACTTCACAAAATGTTTCAGTCAGACCACCAATTTAATTTGGCGTCCACTTTTTTATAGATATTTTGCGTGTTAGTATGCCTTTTCTTTTCATCTATTAAAAAAGATATTCCAATTATATCGAACTTAGCCTTTGTTTGAAAATCACCATTTGGAAAAATAGAGTTTTGGATAAGGTTTTTTAGAATATGAGTGGTTAAAAAGTAGGAAACATTTTGGGTAATATTTTGTTGTGTTAATGTGTGGTTGAAAATGAGTATGTAGAAAATTTAATTTGAAAATAATGGTTGTCAAATATATGCTTAATATACTCATAGATTTTATGAAAATGAATTTTTTGAAGATTTTGTGATTAAAAAGTGTGATACAATTATGGTTTATATACACGTTTACTTTATTGAAAGAATTTGTAGTTAAAATAAGTATGAAAAAATGAAGTTTCTTGTTTGAGCCCCATTTTGAGAGGAAAATGTATTTTGAAATAGTAGATTGATGGAGGATGTGTGATTAAAAATTAAGAATTTTTTTTTGATTTATGTGTAATATTATTTTATTAAAGAATGTGTGGTTAAAAATGAATTTTGAAAAAAAAAATTGAATTTTAGAAAATTGGGCTCAAACAAGGGTAATAAATTTGTATCAAATAATGACAAAAGCTTATAAGTAATCTCTACTGTATAATTGTAAAACATTTATATATCCACACATTATTAATATCATCTTCTATTTACCAACTTTTGACTTATCTATTACTCCTTTTCATCTGCCATTCTCAGCATGTCGAAATAAAGAAAGCCAACAAATTGTCTTCCATGTGGTTTAAAAAGGTGTAAAATAATACTTGTACACCGGGATTTTTGTCGTGGGCTGCCCTCTTGTAAGGGGGATTATACATTGGAATGTCAACTTCGATGTACAAATAGCATTTTATGTAAAATAATATTACCTATGTGAAATTATAAAATAACTTTTAATAATAGACTTATAAAAATAAATAAATAAATAAATAATTTATTTCTCAGGTAGATAACAACAAAACATGAAGAGAATAAAAAATGAATATTTTCCTCAAATCCATCGTATCTCTATAGGGATTAGGAAGATATAAATATAAATAAATAAAAGTATGGGTAACTACATTCAAACCACAATTTTTATTCCTTACACCCCATTTTAATTGTACTTAAAGTTTTCAATCTTTACTCATTAGAGCATTATGTCCCTTACAATTTTTCATAGCATTTTTATCTTCAAATTTTGCATTAGTTAACATATTTTATATATGATAACGGTTTATTTTCAAAAAGTCCATTCAAATAGTGTATAACAACTTATTTTTCCATCATGTTTTAAAAAATAAATAAATAAAAAAGCACTAAAATTATTTTAACATAAATCATCATCAAGGACAAGGTGTACTATTGAATGAAATATTGAAAATAAGAATTCGATGAAAGAAAATTAAAAAAATAATTGCTACGCAATTAAAATATGGTGTAACAAATAAAAATTGTGGTGGAAATATAATCACCCTAAAATTATTTATAGTTGATGGGCTTGAATGTTGACGCAAAAGATGATGGGCTTCTTCCAACCGTATTCTGGGCCTTGAATTTTCAGCCTCGGCCCAATAGTTAAGTCCAAAAAAAGCCCAAAAATGACAGAAATAATAAAGTCAACCAATCTCAGGATACGACGAAGAGATTAATTTTCAACAATTTACTGTCTAACAATAAAAATTAATCCCAGCTTGTAAACTTCACAAAATAATGTCAATTAATTATATGGCACAAAAAATCCAGAAAGCGGTGAATTATTCATAATCAGTTTCCTAAAGGGAGAGAGTTTGTAATGTATAGAAACTGGGTTAAAGTGTTAAGACCTCGATTAATTAATTTAATTAGCAACATTCTTTTGCTTGATATTAATATAAATAAATAAATAAAGTTCATCTGCCAAACAATGTTTGACACTTTGATTGACATACACTCACATGTGTGTGGGATTCGCGTGAATTAAAAATTGTCAAAAAAAGTGCTCCCTCCTCCTTTTTGTGAGTGTGACCCTCCCTGACAGCATAGCGAGATTGAAAAAAATAATGCATCGTATTCAAAGCACATGGAACTCCGTTGAAGGTACCTGCACCACTAACTACTATATACTACTACTCATCTCCAATATTAATCTAATTTTTATAACATGCTACCCAGTGACATGCTTATACATGAAATTAATGCTACAATTACTGGTCATTATTCTATTACTAGTCATTGTTGTTCACAAATTCTTGCTGATTGTATTTAGCTTTCTTCAATATTACGTATCAAGTATGATATAATTTATTTTTCTTTGAACAATTTGTACAATATATCCACTACAACATATCAATTCATCTATAGCTTGTCAAGAATGCTGTCTATCATGTTCTGTAGCATTTTTCAAAATGTATAAAAATAAACAAACCTACAAGTCTCGTGGCTTCTCATTTTTTGGGCAGGTTAATGTACAGTCTTCCTTTAATCATTTACTCAAATTTCAAATGCAAAAGACAAAAATTTCAACAATATTTTCAAATCAATTCACATGATCCCATGATGCATGTACGTAAATTATACACACACAAACACGTGGGTGTGTGTGTATTCATGCCTATACTGATCTCCATGCAAGCAAGAACAAGGAAAATCTTCCCTTCCAAACGGAAAAATACAAAAAAGTGGCTACAAAAGACAATATTTAAACAGCCAAAACAGCAAAATTAAATTCAACAACTCAACTCTTTTCCGAAAATGGAATCCACATTGGAAATAGAGTGAAGTCAGAAATATTGTACTACGAAGAAAATTTAGGAGCTCTACTTCCTTTACATGTATATGGAAATTGCTGTACACACCTAAGAAATTAAAATGCCCTCTTCAACAAGTAAAATTTTAGCTCCAACAACAAAATCAGGAGAAAAAAGAATGCGGAATCTAATCAAAGGATACCTTGTTATCTTCATCTTGTGTTGATCTTCATTCATGGCTGTAAATTACAAACTTCCCATTTGTACCTTCCCTTTGAAGGAACATCCAAAGCTATATCATAGTTGTACCTGAGATTGTTGAAACTAAGTCGTTAATCATGGAACTCAAAATGAAGGTGTATGATCTCATATCACGCGCTCAGCGTAAAAATGTAATGATTGTATAAACTCACTTTTCAGCGAATCGTTTTTGCTCGTACTTTTCTGCAGCTGAAAAGAACTCCTCCAGTTCCCTCCGCCGATGGCATCTTTCCGGCTGCCGGTTTATGAACAGTAACCGTCTTCGACAACATTTTTATTAATCTTGATGATGAATCAATTAACACTTGTTCTGAATCTCCACATAGCTCGCTTGTTGGAGTCGTCTCTCTACTGGAAAAACAAAAAAACCAAAAAGAATTTAGTTCAAAATTCAAATCAATACACACACATCTAGAAGACGAAACATTCAATATTTGCAGCGGAATTTAGTTTGTTTACCTGAAAATGGACTTGGAAATTTCAGTTTCGAAACCCTCGGATTGCAAATCAATATTCTGAAACATAAATAAACAAACAAAAAAGAATTAAAACCAGCTGATGAAGATTGAGAAGCGAAAACACTAGAGAAATCTAAATTCACATCTGAAACATAATTTGAAATTTTTTTAACATCAGATCTATGATCTCACATTCTCTTTTTCATGCTTGGTGCAGACGGAGATCCCAGACGCCTCATGGGATGCTGAATTCTCGTCGTCAAAGTACTGATTTTCATTCTCAGGATAGAACTTCCTTTTCTTACTTGAACTCAACTGCTGCATAACCTCCTCCTCCTCCTCCATAGCTCTACTCAGTACAGTCACTCTTTCACTTCTTCTTTGGTGCTCCTCCATCTCTCTCTCTCTACCTATACATTCATGTAGCTGTGTATATATATATATAAATTTCTATTGCAGAAGCATGTTATTCATGTGTATGTATAGATCAAAAGCGTCTGTAAAGGTAAAGCTGAAACGGCACACACTATTTTTCTCTCTATATATACACATAGTAGTTAAAAAATCGGTTGAAAGCGTGGAAGAGGTAAAATGGGAAATTGGAAGGGTTGGATTTGATCCGACGTTGGAAATTAAATGAGGCAGTTAACAAGGCATGTGATCCTGACATGGTTAACGGCGACAGGCACATGGGAATGCCGTTACTAGGGATCTGGACGGATCATGAGATGAGAATGATCGCTCAAAAAATTGAATAAACCTAAGTGTACAGTCTTTTTTGTACACTTAAGTACACAGCTCTCTCACAAGCTGTGGGGCCGATTAGATTTTAAGCTTATTTTAAGTCGAGCCCCACCTCTCCAATGTGAGAGGACTGTGTGTTGAGCTGTGTGCGACACTGTACACACAGTTCGGTCCCAAAAAATTATGAATCAACTACTGAAACGTTTTGTCCATCTACTGTAGCCGGTACGCTCACCGGGACCTCCAGTTTCTTACAATTTTGGCCTTGACACTTGACAGAAATAATCGAATTTTATATTTCTACTTATGAATTAAAATTAAAATCAATAATTAATTAAAATTACTTATTTTTATGAGATTCAAAACTGTTCAATCACATATTTAATCATTTTTTTGTCAATATTTTTTACTAAAGATCTTATTCTAATCCACATCAAACAAGGCTTAATATGAAATCAATGTCTATCTCTAAGTATATTTTTTTTTATGCTTATAATATCTAACAAGATATAAATATCTTTGTATAAGCATCTTCAATCGCGGTGTAAAATAGGTATAAATTATAATTTAGATCTTTAAAGTGATTGGAAACCTATCCGATGTGAAGATCCAAAGGAAATGCAGATTGTATTTTTTTAACAGAAAAGGTAAAAAAAAAAAAATGTAACTTTACATCCACAAGAGGCAAAAAGTGAATTTAGATCTTTCCATTTGAGCAGAAGTTGAATTTAGATCCATTGGAATGAAAATGAAGATGCAAAAGTGGTTTAAAAAATACCAATTTACACTTAATTTTACACCATCATTGAAGATGCTCTGATTTTCATATTTAGCTCCCGTAGTCAGTTTGACGCCTACCATCAATTTAGGTTCACTTAAATGTCTGCATATAATTTAGTATCGTAGAATGAGACTGTGTCAAGTTTATTTTCTATTGAATTAAGTGAATTGCACACAATTAATAGATGTGTGAATCTTGCATTCATACCATATATTTGTATACGCATCAGCAATTATCTTTGAGAATTGAGATGACAAATTGTCATGTTAATTTAAAAGTTTGAGATGATAGGGATATGACTAATTACGAATTATTATTAGACCATCACATTCTTGATTTTCATGAATGGGGTTATGATGATACTAAACTCTAGATTATCACCGTCTTCAAGATAATGTTGAACCAGCTCATCTAAAAATTTGAATATCGACAAAGTCGCATTTTAATTTTAATTATGTCTTAATATGGCAAGCTTTGTAACCATTAACAAATTTATTTATTTATTTATTATTATTATTTTTCAATTGTCTAAACTCCCAAAAAGAGAGACACATGTAGCGTGTGGACTGGCAATATCCAAATATAGGGTTCTATTTAATTTCTTGATTTGACGGTATAAGTAGTGTACTTGAACATTGATGTGTTTGTCATATTTTCCTTTTTCTTGGCCTATGTGCGTAGGATCCTGTTTCCTTGATTTAAATGAGAAGATATATAATTTCAGATCAACCATGCTATCTTACCATTTTAATTGATCATTTGGATGACTTCGATCCCATCATTTTCCTCACATGAAGGGCAAAAATATTAAATTTAATGAGGTGGGACCCGACCCCTATATAAGGAGAGTGGTGAGATCAGGTCATCCAAGTGGTCAATTAAAGTGGCCAAATAAAATAATCCAATTTCAGATAGAGACCCCAGTTTGCAATAAGTCATCATCTTGTTTAAATGGAAGTTTCATACGTGCAACACAAGGTGCATTATATTAATCCTTGTCCTCTAAATTTTATTTTATAAAATTTGTCAATTGTCGAATTTAATTATACATATTATAACATACTAAACATGTCAAGATTCTCAAAACATTAACCACATTTAAACTTAATAGTAAGAGTATGATAGATATCCACGTAGAAATGTTAAGTGGAGAGAACCACTCGACGGCTCATCTATCCCACTAACGAGTAAAGCAACAAATTTCTTATGTGAGTAGCTCATCGGATCGACAAGCCAGCTCGTCATAGGAGAGTGAAAATACAATTTTTAAGTATTAATTCCCTTGTCAAGCCTTTTTGTTGAGATATTTCAGTGAATTCGAGTTCCTGCTACAAGCCTAAGCATCCAGAAATAGTCGTCAAAAAGTGCCAAGCCATCCGAGGAGGGAAAATAAGTAGTAGAAGAGCTGCCCATTGCTTAGCTTGCAATTCGCCTCTGACCATCAAAATGAAATGTGAATAACGTGTCCTTCATTTTAGTATCCTCCGATGACCTTCTTTTGTAGATAGAATCTTCAAAAAAATCGACAAAGTCAAGGGGGTGAGTCGAGCCCAAATTTGATGAACAAGTTTGCACTTGGCTTGCCACATAGACTAGCTCGATCCATCTAGCATGGTTGGTCGAGCTGAGTTCGACGCTAGGAGAGTTAAGTGGCTCAACTCGACCTATTTAACACCCTTATATCTACATGCGTTTGATTAAACTTGAAGTTAGTTTTAAGCAACTTATATTGAAATCGAAATTGGGGCAGGTTGGCAAACTTATTAATGGAAAGTTAAAACATAGATTCTATAATACAGTTCCAGCAGTACTATTATTGAAAAAAAAAAAACACTTCTGTGCAATAAATTTGATCATTTTCCATGAGCAATTCTTGTCTAATACAACATCTACGTGTATGTATTTGAAAATGATTATTGTCTGATACAACTTATGATGCTGGATTTTGATCAAACAAGCATCCAGTGTCGCGATCATGGCACGTATGGCAAGAACGATGTTATAGCAAAAAAATAATTTAACACAATTACTATAAATCGGAAATCAGAGCATGATAAGGAACATGATCTTCGTCTTGAACCTGTGTTGCCTTTCACTTCTTATTTTGACTATATGTTATTAACTATAAATCTTATTTTTTTTATAAAGTAATATCAAAGAATAAATAAACTAGTAAATGGGAAAGATCCGCGAAAAAATCCCACAGCAGCCCCTCCAATAGGGGGCCGCCAAATGCCGCCACTGTCACTTAGCTTTAGCATTGAGCCGAGCCAAGTAGCAGAGCTCAAAATGGAGAAATATGTCTCGTCCTGCCTGACGTCATCCCGATTAGTCAGTGAAAATAAATCAATTATATGTTAATTTCCATATTTGAAGTGACTAAACCTGAATCCAAAACTTCACATACATTCAGTCACTTAGATCGACTATGAAAAGTTGCACCCAGCATTAAATATCTCGTATTATTCGTAGTGTAACACTGCCTTCAAATTTCATTACTCATATATCTAGAAGAGATGAAATAGTATTAATGGTAACATTATGGCACAATAATTACGGACCAGTGAGAAAATTAAATAAATGGACTAGACATAATTAATATGAGGACTAAGACCTGTTGAAAATAATTTATTCTTACCCGTTACCTAGGTCAGGTATTTAAATTTCACCAATATTTTAACTGCTCATAATTTTAGTAGTTGATGAAATTGTACATCAACACAGTGTAATATTTTATATACATGGAGAGGAAGTAGGCAGGCGCAAGGGTGAGTACATAATTGTATGGTTACAGAAATTCTTTGGTAATTCTCTTTATTTTTAAATAAAGGTTATTAATTGAGATATTCATAGACAGCGATTACAGTAGTAACCTATTTGGTAGCTTGTTATTTGAAACATTAATTTCCTGTAATTCTTTGATGCAAAAAATTAACCTCAAAGAATTACAGAACACTAATACCTCAAATAACAAGTTAATGCCTCAAATAACTAGCAGCCAAATAGAATGATTATTGCAATCTATTAATGGATAAAATCCCACATAAAAAAAAAAACGATGAAAATATAGATCAATTTATAAAGGTTTGGACTATTTTTCTTAACAATATTGAACTTTTAAGATGGAACCCCAAATTTTAACATGGTATCAGAGCCCATTAAACTTCAACAAGCAATTCGATCAGATTAAAAATCAAAAATGAGCAACCACTTAACAAGATGGACTTTCTAAGATGAAATCCTAAGTCTTAACACAACCGCTGACTATAAATATCATTATTCATAAAGAGTAAATCCACACACGACCACTATACAACAAGAGACAATCTAGGGAAGTTTTCTTTTTTCTATGCAATGATCTCCAAGTTGTGGCCATGGTCGGCCTGATCCTTCATAACATTTTGTTTCTTTGCCAAAAATTAACTAAAAATTAGAAATGAATAAAAAATGTATTGGATCGACAAAACTTAGATGCTACATTGTTTTGATGGAGTTGTTTAACCTAATCCGTCAAAAGTTCAATTTCATAACACTTTCCACGCAATCCAACTAAACTTACACCTCAGGGTATCAAGATAAAGAGAGGCCCTCAATTTTTCTTCAATTTTTTTCTAATCCAAATGTTATATCTCATTAAAGTAAGTTGCCGAAAACTTCCGGTGAAACAAAACAATGGACTATAATCAATCTCTTTCAGTATAAATGGAAATTTATCTAGCTTCGTTCCGTTAAAAAATGTAATATCTTCGTGTGTAAACAGAGAAAAATGGATAACATGGTATTCTTCCGAGTCGCTTTGAATATCTTACAGAGCTTTCTTCACTTGAAAGAAATCGAGCCGTAACTTGTTTACAGCGTCAACATCATCTGGAGATGCCAGAGCAACTACGACCCCCTTGTCTTTAACTGCTGCTGCAACTTCAGCGAATTCTTTGAAGTCTATAAAAAAAAAAAATTATTTTTAAGCTTAGCCAAACCTGCTATCTAAGCTGGATACACTGTAGCTAGATACATAGTTTGGAACTGTTTCGAAATGCCATTTTTATCATGTAAAATCTCACATCAGAGATTATACTGTTACCACCGTAGAAAAATATATTACTAGGTGTACCTTGTTGACAATATTTCTTCTCGTCTCCTTCGCCTTTCTTCCTCTGTGACTCCCAATAGAAATCTAAACAACCTGAAGAGAATGGTGAAATCGTCAGTCATACGCACGCAGAGAAGAAAAGGGAAGAAAAAGCTAAAGATACAGGACATGATATAATGTCGAACTACTGATTATTTTTAATTTTAGTTACAAGAAAATCAACAAGGGAAGACAAAACAACAGTAAAATTCTCAATGAAGAAGAAAATTAATCCTGAGTGTTTCTCCTATAATGAGCAATAATTCCCCAATAATTGCCTTGGTGAGAACATCATCGTCCATTTCAAGTTCCCTTTGAAAATCACTTGTTGCATCGTACACATGACATCGAGCGTCTTCAACAAATTGGGGTCTCTATAAGACAAATACGAGAACAGTCCTGAACAGAGAAGTCAGAAATTAGGACTGTTGGAGTTAGCTACTGACCAAAACTACATAACTGAACACAAGGCTGATGAGCTTTTCCAACATAATTTACCTGTATGTGCAAATTACTCGTCTATTAATGAAATTGACCAAGGAAGGAATGCATAAAGGTGAAAACCAAGAAAAATAGAATGTTTGATAACCTGAGTAGGTACCACTATAGCTTCATTTGTTAGGAGAGTCGAGCACTCCAAGCAGCTGATCCAACTGGGGAACTGTTTGGAAGCATATGAAGAAATTTTCTACAATGCTTCTCCGAGTTCACAAGATTTTTCCCATCAGCCATCAGATTTATCAGGCAACCATTTTTTGAAGAAGATACTTTGTGCCAGTTTTTATCAACTCTCTCCAAGATCTTGTAAAAAATCCAGGTAACTGCAAGCATAAAATAGTAATATTATGCACTTTTCCTTGGCAACTATTCACCGCACCATGCAGAATCATCTACCACTACTATAAGGAAAATAGTTTTTGCTTCCACTTCACTGTAAATAGGAAAATGATCGTCCAGACACCAAACAATGAATAAGAGAACAACTGTCCCCTGTAAACTAATTAGAAATTCCAAGTGTAGCATACTGCATATGAGTAGTGCACAAATAGCATGTAAAAATTCGCAGAATATCCAGAAAAACAATCTAATTTCCCCGTACATAGATATATATTACACCAATTAAATATTGATATTAACCTGAAAGATCTCTTTTAATTCAGAATTACGTAATGTATTCTATTCAATCTCCGCAAACCAATCTAGTAAAACTTGTCAAAGATCTGCGTACTTATTGTCAAATAATGAGCTGTATATTTACCTTCCTTAGATTTCTTATTTGTATAGAAACTTGCACATCATTAGGCTGTATATCAGGCTGCATATTTACCTTCCTCCATTATGATCAATAGCTTTGTATAAATCTGGTGACTGCACATTACAGAAAATTCGGTTCTCTACAGTTTACATGGTATCAAAGCCATTTTGATCATTTGCCTGTACCATCTCCTAATCTGAACCATCATGTCTGACATCCCCAACAACTTTCTTTTCGATCCTTCTCATGGTGTTTCTCCGATCCTCCCTGCCATAGCACAACTCATTGGTGATGTATCTTCCCCATATTTCCTACACTCCTGAGATCACTGGGGCTCGCTGGTTGTCTCCACCTTACTGACTACTGAAAATTATCACACTTGGTGCCGGTCCATGAAGAAAGCCTTCAATGGCAAAAATAAACTCGGCTTTGTGGATGGTTCACTCACCAAGTTTCTGTATATTTTCTCATATGTGTTCCTCCCTTGATGCATTCACCACAATTCATCCTATTGCTCATCCACACTCACTCACTCTCCCCAATGGTGACTTTGTAGCTGTCACTCGTATTGGTTCAGTTTCTTTATCTTCACATATCACTCTTCATGATGTTCTCTATGTTTCCAATTTTCATTACAATCTTTTATCTTTTTCACAACTTACTCAGTCATTGCAATGCCTTGCTCTTTTTTTCCCTTCCTTTTGTGTTTTTCAGGACATCAAAACGAAGAAACAGATTGGAGCGGGGGAAGTCCGCCATGGTCTCTATTTCTTTACTCCACCCTACAATTTAACCTCCGTGTCTACTCCGTCTGCCCACTTATGGCATCAACGTTTAGGTCATCCGTCTCTTCATAGTCCAAGTAAGTCTTTAAATATTTTTCATTCCATGCAATCTTTTGACGTTTGTACTCGAGGCAAATTGTCGCGTTTAAAATTTCATTCTCCTATCAATAAAAGTACATTTGCTTTTAATCGCATATTTTGTGATATAAGGGGAGGCTATCCCACTGCCACTTTATCTAGTGCACATTATTTTTTAACAATTGTCAATGACTATTCTCGCTACACTTGGACATATTTAATAAAATTAAAATCGGATACCTTCTCATGTTTTCGTCATTTTTTTTCTTATGTCCAAACACAATTTAATTGTATGATCAAACATGTGCGCACCGATAATGGCCAAGAGTTTTTGTCCCATAATCTCCAAACATTTTTCAACAATAGTGGCATTCTTCATGAACATACTTGTGTCGAAACACCTTAACAAAATAGTGTTGCCGAACGCAAGCATCGTCATTTACTCAACATTGCCCACTGCCTTCGCTTCCAAGCCCACTTCCCCATCAAATTTTGGGGCAACTGTCTCCTCACTGCCACCTACCTAATCAATAGAACATCTTCTGCTATCTTAATGCACAAGACACCCTATGAACTACTCCATCACATTACTCCTTCCTATGATCATTTATGTGTCCTAGGTTGTCTATGCTATGCATCTACCCTTCATCGTGATCACGACAAATTCTCCCCACATGCTCATCGATGTGTCTTTATCGGCTATCCCTCCAATCACCATGGTTATCTTCTCTATGACTTAGACATTGCCACATCCTTCATCTCTCATGACGTCCAATTTCATGAACATCTCTTCTCTTTCTCCTCCCCTACTTCCACACCCTCCTCCACCATTGTCATACCCACTAATATTCTTGAAATTCCTTACCCACCGTCGGCCGAATCTCCCGCCCATACCACCATCAAACATGCTGCTCCACTGGCCTCTCCTCCTCGAGATCCATCGCCACTACCTCATCCCACTCGAACTCGACACCCTCCTCACCTCAATTTTAATATCTATGGTTAAATCACCAACTATTCCTCATAAGTCATATATCTAACTTTACAAAATCAACTAATCATTCCACGACTCAAGGTGATACTCAAACGTTGGCCCACGTGGTCCCTGTCCATCTAGTAGAGTCTTTATACAAATACACAGAAATATTAAAAATCATCTTACTCCGTATTAAGTCCTTGTTTGTCTATCATTCTTCATTTTTTTTCTTCTAAAACTTATTTTCAATAACATATTCTCACAATAAAATACTTTACACGTGAATTCAAAACTTTTACCTACTTTTTAACTACACATTCTTTAAAAATCACTATTTCAAAACTCATATTCTTAAAATAATAATAATAAAAAACTCATTTTAATGAGCATCAAATATGATCTAAATATATATTAGAAACCAATATGCTGATGGGCCACAAATGTCGATTAAGTTACTTATGATGATTGGTCGTCTTTTGGCCTTAATTTCTTAAAATTTATTTTTCTTAAAATTTATTTTTAATTACACATTTTATGAGACTCATAATTTTATCAACTTTTCAATCACATATTTAATTAACAACATCAAAATCTATTAGAAAATTTTGATTTTTATCCTAACCAAACGGGGATCTAATTTAATTACGTTTATCACTTGTCATTTGTTTGCATCTGAAGTACAATCACAACTTGTACTCAAGCGAAAATATCTTCTTGATGAAATCATGAATGGCCATGAATAATCTGAATTTATATTAATCGCCCAACCCAATCTGGCGGCCGAAAATAATTTCAATTCATTTGTTTGTATCCAAGTACAATGTCAATTCTAATGTTGGCTCTCAACTTATTGCTCAAGTAACAAACTAATCCAAAACCTTTTAAAAGGAATTATTTGATTCCAATTATTTCAATATTGATGAACAATTAGTAGTGTTTGATAACCATTTCCACTGTTAATTTTAGTGTTTGATTGCATAACTTTTTTATGAAATTCATTTTCACCACTTTTCTAGGTGCAACTATTTAAAGCACATTTTTCACCTTTTATTTTCTCATGGGTTTGGTGGAAAAGTATTTTTAATTTTTTTAAACTTTTTGACAATGAAAATATATTATAAATCCAATGGTAATTTTTTTTTTCATTTAATTGACAATTTACATGAAAAATAAAGGCAAACGAAAAAAAAAAAAAAAAATTAAAAAAAAAAAATTTGTAATTTTTTTTTTTTTTTTTGCTTTTTTGCAATCCAAACAAATTTTAATATAGATTGTAAAAAAAATTTATCCCAAAAAGTAACAATTTGCATGAAAAATAAAGTCAAACGGATTAAGTGAAAAGTTATACTTATCAAACACCATTAATTACAATTCCCTCTAAAACAAATTGTAGACAATTCAATTCTCTGTCATTCATTTTCTTTTCCACCTATTTTTTATCTTTACAATCAAACGGACCTTAGTCTTACGTAAAGAAAATGACCAATTCTTTTTAGTCAACAATTGTCTCTCACATATCTCACTCTATAGAAATCAACTAATTGTTCCATGACTGGAGGTGATACCGAAAAGTTCAAATGAGACTCGCTTCTATTAAGACCACGTGACTATTAATGATTTGACAAAACTTGTAAGTGAGAACCCGTTGTACAAATACTGTGAAATAATAAAAACCAACTTGCTCTGTATTAAATGTGAAAAACCAAATTGTTGATGGGAACATAAATGTGGACTAATTTACTAATGGAGCAATAGATTGCCAAATTATAATAGATATCATATTACTGTAAGCAATTAAACATAATTTCAAGATCTTATAATTCCTTAATTTTCACACATAAGTTAATTGATCAAGAAGGATACATTGATCCATGACAATTAATTGAAGATTTAGACCTACAAAATAAGATGAAGAAAAACAAGAAATTGTTCTATCCCTTTTCATCTCTGTAATTAAATGAATGTTATTAATTTGATGAGTTTCATTCACGTTTATAAGTAGAGAGAGATAATTTCATGGACCATAAAAAACTACCAACTTTCTGTCAAAGTGGACAGTTATAAAATTATTACTTTTTAATGGGCCAATAGAATTTTAACAATAATAAATCACATTAATTAATTCATTAATAATATTACTGGACCACATTAATTGGTCTTACATTCTTCTACTTGGCCTATGTAATATTACACTGTTATGTGGTCTGTAACATAATGCGCATATAAAAAGCTAAAATCCTTCATACATTGGTCACTTAATATATCATCTTTAATTAAAGACTAATATGAGTTATGACGGTTTTACAACATCATTTCGCCATAATTCCTTCAATGTACTACAATACTAGGTCATCGCTTAACATGATATGTAATGAGAAGTTCAATAATTACATTTCAATAATATCTTTAAAAGGACTATCTCTGTCAGCATTCACATAATCCATTTGTGTACATGTACCAACAATTATGACGTGAATAATATTTTGTCAAAAATAATACATAAATGAGCTCAAAGTGGTAATACATAAACACCATAGATTACATAATATTGTCAACGATCATTTCTAATAATACCCATTCTCGCGACATGTTTATTAAATGTCTTTGGTGACAATCTTTTCGTTAATGGATCTACAACCATAAGAGTTGGTGCTAATATGCTCGATTGACACCTTTTGTTTTTGAATTTCTTCTTTAACGGCAAAGTACTTCAATTTCATGTGTTTAGCACATCTAGAGTACTTGTCGTTCTTTGAAAAAAAGTCTGCTGCAGAATTGTCACAATAAAGTTTCAGCGGCTTGACAATACTATCGACAATTTCAAGCCCTGAAATAAAGGTCTGCAGCCAATTTCCTTGAATTGTGGCCTCAAAGCATGCCACAACTCAGCTTCCATAGTGGATACAGCAAAGACCGACTACTTCCCACTTTTTCATGATATAGCCCCTCCAGCTAAGAGGAATATATAGTCAAATGTGGACTTTCTAGTATCCATACATCCAGCAAAGTCCGAATCTGAATACCAAATGACCTCCAAGTTATCAGATCTCCTATAAGTGATCATGTGGTATTTTGTTCCTTACAAGTATCTCAATACTTTATTTACAGATTTTCAATGATCAAGTCCTGGGTTACTTTGATACCTGCCCAGCATTCCAACAGCAAAACTGATATCTGGCTTGGTGCAAGTTTGAGCATACATTAAGATCCCAACAAGAGATGCATAAGGAATAGTTGTTATTTGTTTGCATTCTAATTCGTTCTTTGGACATTGCATGAGACAAAACTTGTCTCCTTTTTTACTTGGAACGACACTCGCCGAAACAATTTTTCATCTTAATTCTCTTTAAAACTTTATTGAAGTATCCTTTCTGAGACAACCATAATAATCCTTGTGACCTATCTTAGAATATTTCAATTCCAATCTCATAATTGCCTCTCCCATATTTTTCATTTCAAAATTTTTAGAGAGAAATTTCTTAGTCTCGTGTAATAGACTAAGATCATTAGTAGCTAATAAGATGTCATCAACATACATAATCAAAAATATAAACTTGCTCCCACCGACCTTTAGATATATATATATATATATATACATTGATCAACGATATTTTCCTTAAATCTAAAAGTAATGGTATCGTTGAACTAAAGATACCATTGACGAGAAGCCTACTCAAGCCAGTATATTGATTTCTTAACTTACACACCATGTGCTCATTTCCTTCAACTAAAAAGCCTTTAGGCTAATCCATATAAACTTTTTCATCCAAATTTCTATTTAGAAAGACAGTTTTTACATCCATTTAATGTAGCTCTAAGTCATAATGAGTTACTAAAGCCATTATAATTCTGAGCGAGTCTTTCTTGAAAATTGTCGAAAGGGTCTCCTTATAATCAACGCCACCTTTCTGAGTGAAACCTTTGGCAACAAGATTAACTTTATATCATTCGATATTACCATTAGAGTCGCGCTTGGTCTTAAAGATACATTTACACCCAACACTTTTACACGATTCTGGTAATTCGACGAAATCCCAGAGTTCATTATGCTCCATAGATTTCAAGTCGTCTTTCATAGTATCTAAGCACTTATCAGAATTAGCACTCTGAATGGCCTGTGATCAACAATTCCCAAGTCAAATTTAGACTCTTACAGGTAAACCACATAATCATCAGAAATAGTAGGTCTATGTTGTCTTTGTGACATTCTTAATGTTATTTCCAGTGATTCATTTAATGCAGGTTCATTATAATAAATTATAAGTATTGACAAATATGTGCGTAATGAGTCAGCGGCGATGAATGACAAATATTTTGACGAAGGTTGATTGGTGATTTTAGGGCTAGGTGGCAGGTGGCGTGGATGGGTTGGCTCGATTGGGATATTTAAGAAGATGACCTTTTGTTAACTTATTATTATTATTATTATTGGATATTTTGTTTATTTAAGGTTATCGGCAATGGAGTGTTATCTTTTTGCACAACTTTAACAGCAAAAATGATCGAAACTTCATTTGGGACCAACTTGGCTAATCTATGCAAGGTCGAGGATAAAAACCAGATAAAAATATAGTTGGGGACAGAATCACTACTTTGGATGAAGGTTAGAGACCAATTCTACAATTTACTCATAATTTAATCCTATTCGAATATATCGATGTAAACTTGAGGTTTTCGAATTCAACGTTTGACCAAATCAACTCGTACAATATCGTTTACCTTTGGCCCCGTACGTTTTTGCATATCCGACGCCTGGATTCGGATACTTCCACATCAGAACCCACATTATACTGAAACTCTCGCGAACGGAATGCGAATTAGTCGAGAGAGAGAGAGAGAGAGAGAGGTGTAAATCTGAAGGAAAATCTTAAAAGCAAAACAACGAAAAAAGGAGAGTGACGACTGTTGATTTCATTATACTGTTCTTCACGAGAAAAAGCTCACTTTTATATATATATATATATATATATTTTTTTTTTTTTCCTCGACTCTATAGATGCATATATATTATATGATTAGTGCATGTTCAGAGAAAGAAAAGGTATATGATGAATAAAGCTAAAAAGAAAAGGGTAAAGAAAATTTGAATCTGAGCTGCCATTTTTGTGCAAAAAGGGAAAAGAATATGGCTGATGGTCTCTGTTTATTCTCTAAGGTACGCCTATTTCTATTTATTAGCTTGTTTTGATTATATGTATCCTCAATAAGGAGAGATATGGGAATAGCATTTTATTTTTAAGATTCTACTCTTTTTCGTTTCGTTTTGATTATTTTGTGTTTTCTTGATCTGGGCACCTGAATGATCAAATATATATACTCATTTAGCTTATAATTTATGTTATTCTAATGCCCAAGCATTCAAATTGAAGCAACCCAGATATTAATTTTCTTGATTCATTGCATTTGTCTCACCTCTTTGATGGGCTTGTCGTCATTGAATTTAGGGGTTTTATTTGAAACTAATGTTATTTATATTACTGCCGTTTGATGGGATATGAATGATCAAATTCAAGCCCTTGTTTCAGAAATTTGATTAAATGCCACAACTCTTTTAGATTTTTTTTTTTTTGTGATACCTGGGTAATATTTCAAGCTCAATGAGACTGAATATTTTGTTATTGTATTAAATGGAGGTGAACTGTGGTGAAATTGTTTATTGGAAATTTATGTTGGACGATGTGGACGATTTTTTCTTGACTTTATTATAATTGTTCGTGTTTCAGGATAGCTTGATTATAAAAAATCCTAAGAAAAATCCCCTGATGTTGAGAATGGTGGTTTTAATGTTTGTGATGGCGTGTGGGGTTTATATATGTTCAGTTTGTCTAAGGCAATATAGTGCACGCTCCAGTGAACATCTATCAAAAGTTCAAGTGGTCGAGAGGCCGTGTGAACCGCCTAGTGTTGAACCTTCAGAAAAACCTTATGTGCATTTTCCCAAGCCCAAGACTTTCAGCAGGTTAGACATTGTACATATCTACTTTCTAACAATCTGATGCAAGTCATTGTTGAATTTACTGAGTCGCATTTGGTGGTAATTAGGTCCGAGTGTGCATGCAATCCTGTGAGATATTTTGCTATTTTGTCCACTCAGAGGTCCGGGAGTGGATGGTTCGAGACATTGTTGAACAGTCATATTAACATAAGCTCCAATGGTGAAATCTTCTCAGTTAAGTTTAGGAGGAGTAATGTATCAACAATTGTGGGAACTTTGGATAAGATCTATAATCTGGACCGGTTTACTAGCGCCTCCAAGAATGAGTGTACAGCTGCTATTGGATTGAAATGGATGCTTAATCAGGTCATTACCATCTTTTGCAACTTCTATCGTCTAAAATAAAGGTCTATGCAGGTGATTGTGTGTACTTAAATGCAATGATTGCATTCCACTAAATTTTTTTTCCGGAACCGTCTTATGTATTACTATGAATTTGTAGCTATCTTTTTTATGGAACTTCTGTCTGACAACTAGAGATTGGTATTCAATGACATACTTTGCAATGAGGACAAGCCAATCTAATAAATGTAAACATTATTACAATTCGTACTCACATATAAATCAAACGGCTTGTATATATTCCTAAAAGCTTGATTGCACACTTATTTCTTTATTTATTTTAGCGTGATATGGCTGCAATTTAAAATTTTGCTCCAAATATCATGGAGCATGCAAAAAAATTTCAAACCTTTATCATCCGTGTAATTAACTGAATTAGGTTGTTGGCTTAGTTATCCGTGGAATCTGTTGGTTTTGGATAGCATATTTTGCACTATCGGTAGGTAGCTGCATGTGCCCTTTCAGATTGTGTAATGGGATCTCCGATCATGTATGGTTTGGAGGAGAAAATTTCTTGTGGCCCCATAATTAATCCTTTTTTTTTCTTGAAAGCAATGATCATTGGCCATTCACATTTTCTAGCCGCTCGATCCCACTTTAATTCTTGGTTTACAATGTATTGAACTCCCAACTGTAAAAATCACAAGGATCTTGCTCTGTATATAGGAACGGAATGGCCAAGATATTCCTTAACGTTTACTGAATATGTTGCAGGGCTTAATGCAGAATCATGAAGAAATAGTGAAATACTTCAATACTAAAGGAGTTTCAGCAATTTTTCTCTTCAGAAGAAATCTTTTGCGCCGGATGATTTCGATACTTGCTAATTCCTATGATCAGAATGCTAAACTGCTGAACGGGACCCACAAATCTCATGTTCATTCGACCCACGAGGTCCTTATCTCTCATGTTGTACTCTTTGTGTGCCTCTATGTCCCCAAACACCTGCACCCACATATATGTGAAAAAGAAAGAAGCGTGTGTTTTTTCTTTAAAAATTAGACTACACTTTCTTCTTGCAGGCCGAGATACTTGCTAGATACAAACCTACACTCAACACAACAATGCTGATACCCAATCTGAGGCAAGTGGACGACATGGTTACTAAATCTTTAGCATATTTCAAGAGCACTCGACATACTATCCTTTACTACGAGGATGTAGTAAAGAACACAACTGTAAGACATATAATATCTCGTGGCAGAAAAAAAAAATGCATCAAATTTTTTGTGCTTATGTCCTCAATTTCTTGTGTTTTTTTCTCTCTTCAGAAATTGATGGACGTCCAAGATTTTCTAAAGGTTCCACGAAGGGACCTGAATAGTCGTCAGGTGAAGATACACCATGGGTCCTTATCATCACAGGTCGAAAATTGGGGGGGACGTTGAGAAGACGCTCAGAGGAACACGTTATGAAAGCTATTTACACGTGGATTATAAGATGTAAATGAGTGTGCGCTGCCATGTGTATATAGAGCTTGTTTTTAGCTTAGCTAATTCTTTATTCTTTAACTAAAGAAAGCTAACAGGCAACTCCCTGTTGAAATTTTGGCTAAAAGGCATGTTGCTTCTTGATTTTTCCTGCTAGGAAGTTATAGATATCGCTTCATTTTGACACTAGATATCTATTATAGCTGAGTTGATTTAAGAATGAATTTTGTACTTTTCCTTTTTGCCTAAGATATATGTACGCCAACACACCCTAATAAAAAAAGCTGTGAAATTTCATGTTGACCAGTTGGCCCCTCTTTCTATTTTCATTAGTTTGACTAATGCAAAAGACAACATTAAAGTGAAGTTATTTGTTAACTAGTTTGTCATGTCAGTTTTTCTGGTAGTTAAACTAACATAAATGATGCAGAATGAATAAATTGTGAAAAGGTCGGGGAATCAGTAAAAACTCCATGGTACCCTGGGTACCTCCTGCTAAGGTGGGAAAGAACTAGTACTAAGTAAGTTTGGATATGTTATATTTTCTTACTTTTAAGTTAACAAAGTTACGTATTTTAAAACTAATTCTATTTTCAAATTAGTGTTTCATGAAAGCATGAGAATATTACCGTTCGTTTGATTGGGGTGAAAAAAGAAAAAAAAATTTCATTTTTCATGCTTAATTTTGGTGTTTGATTGCATAACTTTTTTCATGGAATTCATTTTCACCCATTTTCTAGGTACAATCATTTAAAACATATTTTTCAACTTTTATTTTCCTATGATTTTGGTGGGAAAGTGTTTTTCATCTTTTTTTTAATTTTTTTATTTTTTTTTTTTTTTTTACTTTTTGGCAATGGAAACATATTCTAAATTCAATGGTAAAAAAATTTATCCATTTAATTGACAATTTGCATGAAAAATAAATTCAAACGAACACAAAAAAATTTCAAAATTTTTTTTTAATTTATTTTTCTTTTTGGCAATCCAAACAAATTTTAATACAGATTGTAAAAAAATTTATCCCAAAAAGTAACAATTTGCATGAATAACAACATCAAACAGATTAGGTGGAAAATTATACTAATCAAACACCATTAATTACAATTCCCTCTAAAACAAATTCTAGACAATTCAATTCCCTGCAATTCGTTTTCTTTCCACCTAAATTTCACCATTGCAATCAAACGCACCCTAAGATTAAATTGCTAAACTTGATTATGAGGGTCAATGTCAGTGAAGTGGGCTAATACCCCAAATAGTCATTGAACTTTGCCAAAAGTACCCAGAAAGGTCACTGAACTTTAAAACGTCCCTAAATAGTCACCAAACTTTTCAAATTTTGACCTCATACATCACTGAACTTTGTCAATACTAGTGATCTCTTAGGAATTTTTTGTAAAGTTCGGTGACAATCTAAGAAAATTTTGAAGTCCAGTGACCTTCTGGAAACTTTTGGCAAAGTTCGATAACTATTTAGTGACGTTTTGAAATTCAATGACTATTTGAGGTATTAGTCCCAGTGAAGTTATAGTTAAAAATTTTTGAACTCTTAATTCAAATATAATCAAATAGTTGTTAATTTCAACGAAAATTCTGTCTTTTGCAGAAGACGATCACAAGTCTACATAATTTTAAGCTTTTTCCAGGATTCGAAACATTGTTATGGTATTCCCCGTCTCTGACTTTGATAATGGTTTGTTGACTTTACACGAAAAATTATTTGTTACAAAATTGAGGGGATATTAAGGGGCGTTCTCTTTGCTGTTTTTGGGCCTTTTTTGTTTTCGATTTTTCAAACATTGAAAATGCGTTCTCTTTCCCATTTTCGAAAATGAGTTTTTGAAAACGGTTGAAATTTTTTTTGAAGAAAACAGAAAATAACTTTTTTACGTTTTGGCTGTTTTCTTCACAAATCTGCCAAAACTCAAAAAACACAGTTTAGGAAATATTTTTTCAAAACGACAAAAAAGAACGAGTTTTCAAGAGTCTCAAAATGGACACCCAAAACACAAAACACAAAATGAATTCAAAACTTAAAACACAAAACTGAAACACGAAGAGAACGCCCCCTTAAGTTTCGAGGAAAACGATATAATGAAGTGCTCGAAGTTCTAGATTTCAGATTTTTTTTATTTTTTTGTTTTCCCAACGTTTGATTTTTATGAAGTGGACATGTAGGCAGAGGTAAAAAATTCAAGTATTATGGCCATTTTTGGTGAAGATGTCACTCTCAAGGGGAATGTTTGTGAACTCTTATTTTCCCATTAGTTTATTATCAATGATGGATGATTACTGCATTTTCAGCTATCTAAATAGGTGTAAAATGGGACTAGTTGTCTCGTGCATGCCATGACCATGAACCTAACTCAAGCTCGGAATGGCCGGCTGCAAGAGGTAGCCCAATTCCAGACATGGTTCATACAAAGTTCCAGACATGCCAGGGTCCTTGGACCTGGATGACTCGACCCAATTTTACGCCTTTATCCTAATCAGTACCAAGCAAATACTTAATTTATACGATTCTATTAATGATAAACAATGTGAAGCCGGCTGATCTGTAAGCCCATTAACGAAGTTTAATCTTCTCTTGATATTATCTCTGTCTAAACCGAACAATTCCAAAGTTGCTATGAACTTTGCACAAGAAAAATGTCATTTAATTTATGTCAGCAAGTGACAGGACAGTGCGAATACCAATGATGTTTAAATCCAACAAGAAGAAGAAAAATACGATGTTTTCAACAAATACCGTCGTTTTGATGCTTCAAAACCTATATAAAAGAAGAGAAACTCCAACAACATACTTGTGCCACTTGTTGCATTGCAAAGATGAGAAGTGCATTTGTTTTAGTACTCTCTCTTTTATGCCTCACAGCTTCTGTACAATGTCATGCTAAGAGAAAATATGGTCCTCTTGGAAAACTTACTGAGGTGAAACGCTCAAATAGATCGATTGATTATCATTCGGAGGATGATGTTTTCACCGTGTATTCACCAGTTCATATAGCACCTCAGGAAGGATTAAAAGAAGCTGATGAGATCTTAACTTTGCCTGGACAGCCAAAGGTGAATTTTTCTCAATATTCAGGGTATGTAACTGTTGATCCAAAGGCCGGCCGAGCACTGTTTTACTATTTTACCGAGTCTGAAGACCCTTCGAGCAAACCTCTAGTGCTGTGGCTAAATGGAGGTAAGACGATGTGATGTCACTAATAGTACGTGCTTTTGCGTGTTGCTACTTGGACGTATCCTTTTCTTATTGTTACCTGTCACGTGTATCTTGACATGCTCATTTAAGTTTTTCTCGACATAAAAAAGGTGAATTTGCAGCTTTGTGATGCCACAGCGATTAGTAGCGTGAGAATGCAAATAAAATTAACTAAAGAGCTTGCTCTACAACCTACTGGTTTGGCTGGAACTAAGAAGTGTTTCTTGTTCTTAGACTGTCATCTAGCGTATGAACTTTAGTTCAACTTATTTTAGCAATCTCAAGTATCCTTGGTTCTGCAGGACCTGGCTGTTCTTCAATAGGAGCTGGAGCAATGACAGAACTTGGACCATTTCGGGTGAATCCAGATGGCAAAACTCTATGGCAGAACCCTTATTCATGGAACAAAGGTGAGTAATTGCATTCCTAAAGCTAGTTATCAAGAAGTATTCTTTTGAAAGTGCAGTGGCAAATAACAGAAACCATGGTGCTGAAAATGCAGTTGCAAATGTCCTCTTCTTGGAATCTCCAGCTGGTGTTGGATTTTCCTATTCCAATACAACATCAGATTATATTACTGGGGACAAAAGAACTGCAGCAGATTCGTATACCTTTTTAGTTAACTGGTTGGAAAGATTTCCAGAGTACAAAACCAGGGACTTCTACATAACTGGAGAGAGTTATGCAGGTCATTATGTGCCACAGCTTGCTGATTCAATTCTCCAAAACAACAAAATCACAAATCAAACTGTCATAAACTTGAAAGGAATTGCTGTAAGCTTCACGATAAAGTATGCTGCCTGGATATTTAATATATCTTTCCTACCAAGAATTATAAGATGAATATGGACATGATTTTTCAGATTGGGAATGCATACATCGACTACACAGATCGGTGGACAGGCACTTACGACCATTTCTGGACTAGTGCTCTCATATCTGATGAGATTCACGAAGGCATACTTTCAAATTGCAATTTTTCTTCTGAGGCTACTGTTTCAGAAGTCTGCGAAGATTACACATATCAAGCCGATGAGGCCACTGGCAACATCTTCATCTATGACATTTATGCTCCCTTGTGTTCTTCCTCTTCAAATGCTCCTTCGGTATTATCTTAATAACTAATTTCTTTGAAAAATATATATTTTTATCTCTCCCATATTGGCATTCCGATACCTCACCTTCCATATGTTACCCAAAGCAGATATCGGGATTTGATCCATGCTCAGGCGACTATGTCTTCGCCTATTTAAACACCCCTGAAGTGCAAAAGGCACTTCATGCTAACACCACTGGAGTTCCTGGACAGTGGGAAGATTGCAAGTAATGCATCTCCATCAAATACAATACGAGATTACTACTTCATTTCAATTTTTCAATGATTTCCTCTATTAACTACACTTAATTTCTATATAGCGACTCCATACTTATCAATTGGCAGGACATGCCAGATACAGTGTTACCTACCATAAAGAAGCTGATGGCTAGCGGGATTAGCGTTTGGATCTACAGGTATGATACCAGTAGTGTTGCTAATGGTTCTTAATAAAATATTTGGCATACTTGCTAAAAATTTCTGCTAATTGGACCCGGAAAAGAAAATAATGGACTTTTATCTACAGTTTCATTTATATATCACTAGCAACTAGCCAATAATCCCTGAAAACTTCTGTAGCTTACATTGTGCAAACTTTCGATGAATGAGCAGCGGAGATATAGATGGGATAATACCAGTTACAACAACTAGGTATTCAATGCCCAAACTTGGTGCACCTGTAAAGACTCCATGGTATCCGTGGGACTCCCAAGGCGAGGTAATTAAGAAAAAACTCACTTTTTAACCTTCTTTAGCTCGTCGCCTCTACTATATATATGGTATCCTAACACCCTTTCTTTATCCCTTTCAAGGTCGGAGGTTACGTAGTTGAATACCAAAATGTGACATTTGTGACCATAAGGGGAGCAGGACATTTTGTTCCGAGTTACCAGCCTGAGCGAGCACTAATCTTCTTCTCATCCTTCTTACAGGGAAAGCTTCCTCCGAAACAGAGCTAAACAGGAATAGAGATAAATGCGAATAAAATGTTTGAACTGATATTTTTCGTATTGTCTTTGTAAAGACTAATATAAGCAGGTCGCATCAAAATATCAAATTGATTAAATATAAATTACGATGAACAGTCAAAATTTGAATAACACTCTATTACCTTGTGAGATGAATGACAGAAAAACATTTTGTACTAATAATCTCTAGCCACAGAACTAGTTGTTCCCCCGGTCTAGAAGAGAACGATGTTGATGTTGCGACTTGCGAAACTAAATGTAATTTATATTCAGTAATATGAAAGTGGTTACAAAGATGATGGAAATTGGTTCAACAATTCAAGGAAATTGATTTAACAACGTGTCAATTTTGGCCAAATATTCAAACCTGATATGTTTAGACAAAATGGTTTGCCGCTCTGCCGCTTCGGAGGCTCCGAAACGAGGATCGACCTACCTGGTCATGTCGCGTGGTCCTGCCCCCAAAAGGAAATTTTGATTTCCGTGTATATTTGGCATGTTGAAACCAATTTCAGGTGAATGAGAAATTGCAATCCAAGTTTAAAAGGAAATTTAAAGGAAAGCTGGATAACATTGATGCTCGAGCGACATGTGTTTTCGCTCGAGCGAAAGTGTCGCTCGACCAACGTTGAGCGAAGAGCAAGCGACGAAGTCTCTGCAACCCTCACTCGAGCTAGATCTTGGTTGAGAGCAAGCGACAGTACAGTATCGCATCTTTTTGAAGTGTTGCACAATTTGGATCCATACCACTTAGTTCCCATCTCTTCATCCTCTATATAAAGGACCCTAGGGACGTCCTATTCCACACACCAATGATATGAAAATATAAATATCATTCTCTCTTCTTCTTCTTCTTTTGAACCAAATTCTTATATTCTTGTTGCATAAATTCTGATTTTCTTTTTATTTCATTTTGGGGTACAAAAGTTATTATTCTGGTTCATTGTGCTTGTATTTGAAGTGCTACAAACACAAGTGATAGTTGTTGTATTTTGAGAGTTGATTGTCATAAACCGTAGGCACCGTTGCCGGGCAAATTCGACTTAAGGACAAAGTGTTCAACACTTGCCTTGACTTTGCATAATGATCATTCATTTTACGATTTTTCTTGCCGTTACTCTATTCATTTGTCGGCAAGGAATCTTACAAATATATTCTGATCTTTTTGTGCCACTATACATAAAATTATTACCAACAAAAGAGAACATAAAGAGAACACTAAACGAAAAACCTCTAAAAAACGAAAAAGACTAAACTACTCCTAATAAAGAAACCTAAATACAATAGTACAAAAAACCCCGTTAAACTCATGATGTCATGCATCAAGAAAATTTCAAAAGAAAATGAAAATGGCAATCAATCTCCATATTTTTCATAACCAAATGAAATAAATGACATTAGCTGATGCAAACACCAATTCCAAGTTGAAAAATCGGAGATTCGACCCAACTACACCAAGAAGGGGGGATTAGGTGTAAACGCGGAATTAAAATTTAATTAATATGCAACAAGTTACAAGTTAATTATGCCTAGGTGATTAGTCAAACAATTCAATTTATCCTAGTTTGAACTACCACAATACTAAAAGTATTAACTGAAGCAGTAAACAACGTAGGAAAAACTCCGAGTGCTTTGACAGTCAAGAATTCACTATAAACAGTATTATAAACTTACAGACCACCAGCAAAGTTGACAACACAAGCTTTCTGATCTCTTGTCTGAAATTTGAAGCAACTCTCTTGGAATGTGCACATGAACATCAATCCTAGCTCTTCTTGTAGTTTATCTCCTGTAGATCCACCAAGAACTCCTCGTTCTTGAGTTTCTTCCTTGATCTTCGCAGCCAGCCAAGTTGACGACACAATCTTCCTGACAAATTCAAGTAAAGAATCGGCACCAGTGTATTTGATTGAAGGTTTTGATGTTTTTAATCCAAATGGCGCATATAATGAATTGATTGAACTTGATGAAGATTTAGCTCTTGAGAGAATAAATATTTTCTCTTGAATGTATATTGTTCAATCTTTTGTTCCCGAATGCGCAACGCTCCTTTTTATATGTTGGACGAATATGTTAACTTTGGCTAATAAAAATCTCGCGAAATCGCTAATTAGGTCAGACCATAAAATCATCGCTCGAGCGAGGAGCACTATCGCTCGAGCGAGGGCCCTATCGCACGAGCGACAGGTGGGCGAAGGTCGAGCACTGGATGTTTTGCTTCATCCGCTCGAGCATGACTCCCGCAAGCATCTAGCAAAAATGCGGCGAGTTTCCTTCGTGTTCCAAACTTGGATCCCAAACCCCACGCTGTACAACCAACTATGAAACTTTACAATTAAGTTCCTAAACTTCTAAAATGTTCAAGTTGGTCATTTTGTTCACAGAATAGTCAATTACAATAATCTAACACTAACACAAGTCATGTGGGAAAACTTACCAATGACCAAAGCTCAAAAAGATCAGTCAACTATCTTAATGTTGCCACGGAGTATTCAAAGGTTTACGTAGAACCTCAAGAGGGATTGAAGGAAGTTGATAAGATCTCAACTTTTCCTGGACAACCAAAGGAGATTTTTTCTCAATTTTCAGGGTACATAACTGTTGATCCTAAGGCGGGTCGAGCAGTTTTTTATTATTCTACCGAGTATGAAGACCTTGTAGCAAATCTCTAGTGCTGTTCCAATATCACATTCTCAGTGTGCATTTGCCTTGTTCTCCTCCTACATAGAGAGAAAGCTTCTTCCGGCACAGGGATAAACACGAGTCGAGATATAAGTGAATTAAATGTTTAAGGCGATTTTTTTTTTCCTTACTGTGTTGGTAAAGACTGATTATCAGCAGATTTCATCAAATTAATGGAATTTGAATTTTTAGAATGGAAAGCCATAATTTGAATAACACCATACATATGGGATGAATGACCGAGAACTACTTTATGTACTAGTTATTCTTCTGGTCTAGACTTTGTTCCTGTTTGGTTGAGATTAGTATCCGATTCTAGTTTGAAAGTGGAATTCGAATTAAGAAATGCTGTCCAAAATTCAGAACCCTGCAAGGCTGGACAACACATCCTTCATGTGACCATCAATTGCCAACTATACCTTTGTGCCTTGTATTTGTCTCACTGTATACTTCAACGTAATTCATGGACAAAAACGGTATTTTGACCAACTAATGGTTGACGAGGAGGAAAGTTGTCTTAGAGTCATAGGTTGTCTTCCAATAAAAATTTAATCACTTGAGGATCCCTTTTTTTGTTCACAAAAAAATGATTATATATCGAGAAAGCGGGATCAAACTAACGCTTTATAGTTTTGCTTGTTAGTTGAGAGGACTTATTTGAAGCACCAAACATGAGAAAGCGGATGATGATATTGCTATTAATAATGTGAAACAAGAAGTATGAAAGTGGCTGCAAAAGGGAGAATACTAAGTGAGGAACCATGAACTACAAAACCTTGAACAAAGAATAAATTGTCCTTAATAAAGAAACTGAAATACAGTAGTATATAACACCACACATAAAAGAAGTCAAACATAGAGAATTTTGCAAAAAAGAAAATGAAAACAAAAATCTACGTATTCTTCTTACGGTTAAATCTGAAACTAACCTCTTTTACTAAGACATGTCAATCAGATTGTGAGACTCTTTAAACTATGCAAGACATGCTTGAACGACCTATTTTGTCATTAATTTATCAGTTGGAACATTAACAATTTGGATTAGTTTTATTTTCATTGTTTCAAAATATGAAGAGTAAATATTTGAAAACTGTTACTTTTCATGTTCAAACTTAGTGCTTTTAAAATATGAACCGGCATATCAAGCCAGAAGACTCGTGTTTATAGACAGGACGAACACAAATTAGTATGTACTACATGAACAATACTTCAGATTTATTTTTATTTTTTAAATTTTTTTTCTCTTTTTCATTGAGCATTGTACCATCCACCGTACTATACAAGCCAAAAATGCACAGAAACAGCCTGCAAATCCTCCAAATACAGGTTGTTCAGCTTGGACTTCATCGAACTGGAAATGTTATTTGGTTTTCCTATATTTATTTAGTGTCATTTCTTGGTTAAATTATAGTTGATTACTTAAATCAGGTATAGTTTTGTATTCTTAATACTTCAAATGGGCACAAAGGAAAGTTATTCTAATCATTGTTTTGTTTTTTTCTGTCAAATGATTAATTCTTCATAAGGAGACAATCTAATTATAAGAACTGTCTGAGCAGATGTTGTCAAATTTCTTGAAGAAACGATTGAAACAAACCAAGAAACCAAATAATTGACCTACTTGATGGATAAACAATGCAAAGCCGGCTGATCTGTTAGCCCCCATTGCGAAGTTTTATCTTCTGTTGGCATTATCCCTATGCCTTCACTAAATGCTTCTAAAGTTAGTTAATATCAATTAGGTGTAAAACCAACAAGAACACTCTAAACCGATGTTTTCAAACGAATGATATTTGTTTTTTAAAGCACAGCAGAACCTATATAAAAGAAGAAAAATAGCAACAATGGACATAATCTCCCACCCCTACCTTCTGTTGTATTGCAAAGATGAGAGGTGCATTTGTTTCAGTCCTGTCTCTTTTGTGCCTCATGGTTTCTGTACAATGTTACAGTGGGAGAAGCTATGACCCTCTTGGAAAATTTATTAAGGATCGACGCTCAAAAAGATTGATCAATAATCCTACCGATGAGCTTGTGTTGACCGATTATTCACCGGTTTATGTTGCACCTCAGGAGGGATTAAAGGAACTTGACAAGATATTAACTTTGCCTGGACAGCCTGAGGTAAATTTCTCTCAGTATTCAGGGTATGTGACTGTCGATCCCACGGCTGGCCGGGTACTCTTTTACTATTTTTCTGAATCTGAAGACCCTTCCAGCAAACCTCTGGTTCTGTGGCTAAATGGAGGTAACACTATGATGGTTTAACCGGTAGTGATTTACATGTTGATTATATTCTTCTCTCATTATTTCTACTCACATCTCTCTTGATATGCTTATTTCTTAAATTTTTACGACCCCAAATGGTGAATTTGCAGTGTGGTGATGCTATGTAGATCAACATGTTAAGGACGTACTTGATACATAGTATTTGTGCAACTGTACTGTACAATACACCAGATTTTGACTTCTTTTTTTTCCATTTTAACTCCATTGGTATCGTCCAATCTATTGTCCCTAAGACTGTGACATGAGAATGCAAATAAAATTAAATAACGGCTTTCACTACAACCAAATGGTTTCGCTATTAATGTGGGGGGGGGGGGGGGGGGGGGGGGGGGGGGGGGGTGGGGGGGGGGGGGGGGGGGGGGGGGGGGGGTGGGGGGGGGGGGGTTAGACACCCAATTTATAGTGTCGTTTCACTTTGATCACCGAATTTTTAATTTTTCCAAGTTAGTCACTGAACTTTGATTTTTGTTTGGCACTATGTCTACCTCCTCCTCATGCTAAATTAATAGAAATATTGACGTGGCTAACTTAAATGATAACGTGCAATGAAAAATCTATTTGTACATAGTTTTATTGTTGAACTGGGCAAAAACCATTAGTGCATTGTTTTTATCTTCCAACAAGGTGAAATATGCTTGTGCATCGTCGCCCCCACGCGGCTAAAGAAATCCAAAAGAGCTCTAAATTCTGCCCCTTTTTTTTTTGTTCCACTGAAAAAAAGTGGAGTCTGATAAAAAAGACGTCACTCTGCGATGGAACATGAGTCAAATTTTTGAGAGATCATCCAAAACAAAGGAAACCCCTTCCAGTCTGGAAATAAAAAACCCATTTAGACTGTCATCTCTTTTATGAACTCTCATTCACCTTCTTTTAGCAATCTTAATTATCCGTGAAACTGCAGGACCTGGCTGCTCTTCAATAGGAGCTGGTGCAATGACAGAACTTGGACCGTTTCGGGTCAATCCGGATGGCAAAACTCTATGGTATAACCAATATGCATGGAACAATGGTTCGTACTTGCATCCTTAAAACAAGTAATCAACAAGTGTGTTTTTTTTTTTTGGAAAGAATGGCTTGTTATAGAAATTCTGTTGCTTGCAATGCAGTGGCAAATGTTCTCTTCTTGGAGTCCCCAGCTGGTGTTGGATTTTCTTATTCCAACACATCATCAGATTATGTTACTGGTGACAAAAAAACTGCAGCAGATTCATATACCTTTTTAGTTAACTGGCTAGAAAGATATCCAGAGTACAAAACACGAGATTTTTACATAACGGGAGAAAGTTATGCTGGTCATTATGTGCCTCAGCTAGCTGATTTGATCCTTGAAAACAACAAAATCACAAATCAAACTGTCATTAACCTCAAAGGAATTGCTGTAAGCTTCCTGATACAATATGCTGCCTGTTTATTCAATGTGTTCTATTTTTTCTTTATCAAGCATTATAAGATCCTTATGAATGTGAATTTTCAGATTGGGAATGCATTAATTGATGATACGGATACAGATGCAGGCACTTTTGATCATTTCTGGACAAGTGCTCTCATTTCTGATGAAGTTCATGAAGGAATAATATCAAATTGCAATTTTTCATCTGCCAATAATTCCGATGTCTGTTACGATTACGTAGAACAAGCCTATGAAACCATCGGCAACATCTACATTTACGACATATATGCTCCCTTGTGCTCTTCCTCTTCAACTGCTCCCGGGGGTATATCTTAACAACTTATTCTTCAGTATAAAATCTTTCGTTCCCCCAGAATAATAATCCATTCCATTCTTCTGGAAGCAGGTATCAAATTTCGATCCATGCTCAGATGATTATGTCTTTGATTATTTAAACAATCCAGAAGTGCAAAAGGCACTTCATGCTAACATCACCGGAGTTCCTGGACCATGGGAAGATTGCAAGTACTGCACTTCTCCATCTGAATTTTTTTCTTACTCTTTCTCATACCATATTATATCATTTCAATTTTCGAAAGACTTCAACTAATAACACTTCATTTATATACAGCGATTTCGTCCATAGTAGCTGGCAGGACTCACCAAGTACATTGTTACCTACCATAAAGAAGTTAATGGCAAGCGGCATCAGAGTTTGGATCTACAGGTAAGTTATGACTGTGAGTGCTAATACTTCACCGTTCTATTGCAGATTGAACTTGGCAAATTCTTTTGACAACAAGAACCGGAAAAAGAAAATAATGTAACCGAATTACAGTTTTTGTATTTATCACCAAAAAAAGATTTTATTTGAGAATGAAAATATAATTATTGTTGCCAAGACACTCTTAAGCTTAATTTTTCAATGCACCTGCAGTGGAGATACAGATCGGATAATACCGGTTACAGCAACTAGGTATTCAATGCCCAAACTTGGGTCACCTGTAAAGACTCCATGGTATCCTTGGGACTCTCAAGGCGAGGTAATTAAGAAACAACTGTTTATTTTTTACGCTGTGTAAATCTTGTCCATCTCTACTAATTATATAGCATCTTAACACCATTCTTTCACTTTTTCAAGGTTGGAGGTTATGTAGTTGACTATCAAAATGTGACATTTGTGACTATAAGAGGATCGGGACATTTTGTTCCAAGTTACCAGCCTGAGCGCGCACTCATCTTCTTCTCGTCCTTCGTCGAGGGAAAGCTTCCTCCAGCACAGGGCTAAAGAGGGAATCAAGATAGACGTGAATAAAAATGTTTGAACTGTTCATTTTTACAATTGTAAGTTACCCATATGTCCTTTTCCATGAAAATTCAAAGTTCGAATAACATCTTTATCTTGGACGCAAAGATTTGAGAATAAAGATGCGATGAATAGCAGGATCTACATTCTGTACTAATAATTGTAATTGGTCGGGGAAACTCATAAATGTTGCATACGTCTCTCATTTCTAATCCTAGCCAATTCTATCGAATCTAATGTGCCGAACAATACCTATCAGTTTTTGTAGTAGTCTGGAGTTTTTTAGTTTTCGTTTTCAGTTGAAATCCCAAAGAAGCAAAAGAGCACGTTGTTGACGTTAATATGTCATCCAAAGAATTTAGAAGTATATGTTTATTATCACTATTCACTTTAGGTCACTCATAAGTAAATATTTTCTTTAAAAGAGGATGTGGAAGACATGGTGTGTACTGTGTTAACAACCACATCATAATTGAGATCAGGTCCGTCAAGAACAGAGATTGTTTAGAACCGATTGATCATCGTGTAACAAATCTTCATGTTCTAACGTTCTATCCTTTGAGCATCCCTCTGAAGTAAAAACCTGTGATAATGGAGAAGTAAAATATTTTGCACGTAAACCCAAAAATTTTCTTTATTTTTTAACCTTACATTCTCCCAAAAAATACTATTCAAAACTCTTTAAAATGGAAATAATGACCATCGATCGTCTAAAGGGTAGCATATGGTATGTCCCCACCCTGTTATGAATAAAGGAACAAAAATTTGGCTAAAATCACTAGAGAATTGAAATCAAAATTAGCCAAAGATGAACCAAAATACAGAACAAATTAAGTGATTGATGTAAGAAAAGAAGACAACAAATTAATTATCCTAGTTGGATTCACAATGTATGAATCTACATCCAGAAAATGAAGAAGTCCATATATCATATACTATGAAGACGACGAGTTTACAGGTAAAAAAATATGATAAAACTGTTAGTTTCCATGGTTCAAAATATGTGCACAACACACAAGAGTCATGTTTTTAGACATGGCAAAAAATATAAAGAAATTATTTTTTATGGAGTATAGGACATGACTGGATAGTATATGAATAATATTTTTAATCACTTTTATCCACTGTTGTAAAATTAACCATACTAGACAAGCCAAAAATGAGCATAACCAATCCTCAAGTACTTCTCCCAAATAAAGGTTGGTGACCTTGGATTCATCAAATTAGAACTTTATATCTTGTTTTCACATGTGACTTTAATGACATTTTTTGTTTAAATTGTAGTTGATTACTCGATCAGGTATAGGTAAACGGGCACAGAAGAAAAATATTCTAATATGTTTTTTTCTCTTCCTGCAAATCCAACGACAACGAGCAAAATGCTTTGTTTTCAACAAATGCTGTTGTGTTTTAAGTGCTGAAAAACCTACGTAAAAGAAGCAAACTGCAACAATTGACATATCGCCCACCTCTGTTGTTTTGCAAAGACGAGTGACGCATTTGTTTTACTTCTCTCTCTTTTGTGCCTCGCGGCTTCTGTACAATGTCATGGTGGGAAAGGATATATCCACCTTCAGAAACTTATCGAGGCACAACAATCAAAACAATTGGTCAATCATTTTACCGAGTATGATATCTTCACCAAGTATTCACTAGTTCACTTAGCACCTCAGGAGAGATTAAAGGAAGTTGACAAGATCCTAACTTCGCCTGGACAACCTAAGGTGAATTTTAGTCACTCTTCAGGGTATGTAACTGTTGATCCTAATGCTGGTCGAGCACTCTTTTATAGATTACCGAGTCAGAATACCCTTTGAGCAAACCTCTAGTGCTGTGGCTAAATGGAGTTAAGACTGATGCTTATATCCTTTTAGTATTTTTACAGTCTATTTACCTCCGTTTGCTCTACTAACTAAAATGCTGACATGGCTAACAGAAATGATGACGTGACATGAAAAATCTGTTTGTGCATTATTTGTTTTCAGATTTCCATCTAGTGTATGAACTTGCATCACCTTCTTTGAGAAATAAGTATCCTTGGGACTGGATGACCTGGCTGCTTTTCAATAGGAGGCAGAGCAATGACAGAACAAGGACCGTTCCGGGTGAATCCTGATGGAAAAACTCTTCAATAGAAAGTGGAGTAGTGAATGAACAAGGACCCTTTTGGGTGAATCCCGATGGAAAAACTTTATGGTATAACCAATATGCATGGAACAATGGTGAGTACTTGCATCCCTAAAACAATTTATAATTTTTTTTTTTTTTTAAACGAATGACCTCTTATAGAAGTTCTGTTGCTGGAAATGCAGTGGCAAATGTCCTCTTCTTGGAATCCCCAGTCGGTGTTGGATTTTCGTATTCCAGTACATCATCAGATTATGTCACTAGGAACAAAAAGACAGCAATAGATTCATAAACCTTTCTAGTTAACTGGCTAGAAAGATTTTCAGAGTACAAAACCCAAGACTTCTATTTAACTGGAGAGAGTTACGTTGTTCATTACGTGCCTCAGCTTGCTGATTTAATCCTCGAAAACAACAAAATCACAGATAAAAATGTCATTAGCCTGAAAGGAATTATGTAAGCTTTCGGGTACAATATGCACTCTGTTTCTATAATGTGTCTTTCTTATCAAGTGTTAGGCAAATTGTTGTCAAACGACCTCCTCGGACTATGATGTTGACTCGGTTTATTTTTCAATCGGCATTGACCAAATGACTAAACGTTATATCGATGCCTCAATGGAACGATCTAACCCCAAAATTGTGTGGACCATTTGAAGTAGCATAATTTTATTAGTGTTGTTCATGGTCCGTCCCACTTACCTGTATGGCTAAATAAAGGTATCCACTTAGTAGCCCATTTACCCTTGTGTTGGGCCTTTGTGCCATTATTCTACCCTAAACCTATCACCTTAACTACCCTAAAGAAGCGAATGGCTAGCAGCATTAGAGTTTGGACATATTGGCAAGATACCATTATGTATGCCGATATGTTGTTAATACAATATTACGGATATACACACACTAGCAAATACTCCCTGAAAAACTAATTTTGTGTGGTTGTTTGATTGTGTGGAGGTTTATCTCCTCGACCTCATATCGACCTATTATTAGGAATTTTATAGTTATATTAAGCTAACATTTTAGTTTCAAGGTAAGTACAAACCTAAAGTGTCTAGTGGATGTAACTCTTACATTGACAATGAATCACTATAAATCCATAGTGTGCTTTGCTTTTTTTCTTTTGTGATATGATCCCTTGGGTTTAACCTGTTAGTTAATATTATGTCACGTAGAGCACATACTAAGTGTAAATTCTCAATGGCATCTGCAGTGGAGATACAGATGGAATAATACCAGTTACAACAACTAGGTAGTAGGTACTCAATGCCCAAACGTGGGTCACCTAAAAGACTCCATGGTATCCCTGGTACTCTAAAGGTGAGGTAATCAAGAAACAACTGATTTTATTACACCATCTAGTTCTTGTCGATCTCTACTAAACATATTATTCTAACCATTGTCTCTCACTTTTAAAGGTTACATTTCAACATTGAGGGTCTCACACCACCCCTGCCCTGGAACATCGTGAGGGAGGTAAATCGCAGATTATGCCTCCAAGGGTACATGTTGGAAGACTGTTTGTACACTTGCACTTACCCAAGAGCCAAGTCCATATTTCAGGATTCGAACCCTTAACGCGGCAGCCTCAAGGGTTGGAGGTTATGTAGTCGAATGCCAAATGTGACATTTGTGACCATAAGAGGATCGGGACACTTTGTTCCTAGATACCAGCCCGAGCGTGCGCTTATCTTCTTCTTGTCCTTCATTGAGGGAAAGCTTCCTCCGGCATTGGGCTAAACAGGAATCAAGATAAACGCAACTCATAATTGTAAGTTAACAGTGTCCATGGTCTCATTAAAGACTAGTGGGTTGTGTGAGAAAGTTTTTGATAAAATTTGATAAAATGTGTGGTTGAAAAGTTAATAAAAGTTGTAGAACTGTGTGGTTAAAATTGAAACATGACCAATTTAAAAGTCGATAAACTTTTAACAAAGTTTTATCACACAAAACACTTTAATATGTCAACCAAATGATTTAGAGGCAAATTATTTATCATCTCTATACATTTTAGGTCAAATTCAGTGGATTGGAATATGTGAAATCTCTAATATTATAGAAATTGGGTTTTTTCTTCCCAATTAAATTTTTATCCCTATTGTCAAAATCAACTCATAAACAAATTGTTGCATAATTTTAAATCATAAAGCATGTATATATAAATTTTTTTAAAAAAATAAAATTATCTAGTAGCGAAGAAATATTGAAGAGTGCCGTCATTTTCCAGATTATTTGACATTTTATTTTGGTGTAATCTTTCTTCTTTTAACATGTTATATCAAGATCGCATCTCACATATAAATATTATTAGTCTCTCGACTCTAAAAGTTTATTCAAGAAATGCTCAATTATTGTCATCTCAAATTGTTTATATATATTTTTATTAATTCCCATGATATATTCAAGAGTAGTTTAGCTGGAATAGATTAATAAAATTCTTTATGGAAAATTCAAAATTCCCAAAGAATATTCAAATGATGAATTAAGGCATAAATATGAACATTTTTATCCTATTTTCTCTTCCTTCTTTATAAATGGCCATAAGATTATGTTCTTTTGCTGAAGAATGTCTAGACCATATCATCACCATAAAATAAAAGAGGCAAAGTAAGGGCGGACACGTGTCGTCATTTCCCATCGTCATAAATCTTTTTTTTTTTCTCTCTTTTTGCATTCCATCGTATCCTCACGCATCTCCTCCTCCTCTTCACGCAACCCATCCCATCTTCCATTTTCACACGCAGTTAACTTCATTCATACCCCATCATTCATCAATCCACTAGACCAAAACAACCTAGCCATACTTTGAACGATCTCTCAAGATCATTTGCTATTGGTTTTAATTTACAAAAAGAAGGATATTGGGCCAAGGAATTTGGGAAGAAGAGATTTCCCGTGAGAAAACAAGGTACAAGATTTCTGAATTTTTTTTTTTTCAATATTTCTTGGTTATTGTAGTTTTATCTTTATTTTCATTTCCATATGCTTCTTTTGTCGGAGGTAGATTCGGGAAGTTTCCCTATGAGAAAATGAGGTACCAAATTTCTGATTTTTTGTTCAATATTTCTTCGTTCTTGTAGTTTTTTTTTTTTTTTTTTGAGATATTTACTTCAGGATTTCTTAGCAAGTGTATTAGTATTAAAAACATTTAATAATTCTTGTTTGGTTTCAAAATTTAAATGGACTGAATAAATTTGATTTTTTTTGTCACGCAGCACGGACCGTGTTTTTTTTAAGTAAAGGTTGATATGGGTTCTTCTGCTTTGATTTTTCTGGATTTTGAGTTGGTCCTTTTGAGTTATACCTTCTGCTTTGTTTAATTAGTGTTTTCGTTTTCAATAAAAAAATGTGGGATAATTTCGACTTTTGCCGTTTTAGCAACTGCACAGAAAGTTTGACCAAAGGTTTATGAATCTTCCAACCTTTTGCTTCAGTTGATTTATTTTGAACTTTCACCTTCGTGTTGAGTTCTTTCCCTATCCCTCAATTTAAGTTAATTGATATTTTGTTGTTTTGAGGTAAAATTTGAATGATTGAGGAGTATGGGCTTAGTTAGATTGTGGAGTAGTTGATTGTGTTTGTGAAGTGCAAAAATTGTGCCTTGATTTAAAACTTCATCTCTTCAAATCTTAGGAAAAAAAATAGGTTGCATTTAAGGTGTTTGATAAAATGACCAGTGGAAAATTAGTGCTTTAGTTCGTTTTTTTGGTAGGTAGTGCCTTAGTTCTTGGTGAAACCCCCCTTTTTTTTTTTTTTTTTTACAGTTTGCTTTCAATTTTGTTGGGGTTTGTACATGATTCTAATAGTTTTAGTAATTTCTTGTGCTGAAGTTGTTTTTTTTGCTTTTGCGAGGGTATGAATTTCAACTTATTCTGGGTGTTCTATTCTAAAATTGAAGTTGTGGTAGCAGCTACTTGTTCTTTATCCTATTATGTCCTCCTAACTTAATTATGAATTTTCCTTCTACGGGGATTTTACTGATGCAAAGTAAATGCTAACTACAACACTCAAGAAGAGTGATATTCTACATAGGTCTATGAAACATCATGGTAATTGATGTCTTTATTGATATAATGTAGGTGCTAAACACCCCAAGGTTGGTGTTATTTTGGCATGCATAGCTCTTATACTACTGACATAGAGCAGAAACAGAGCATTTGAGTTCTCTTTTAATTCAAGAGGTTAGAAATTTCATGTCAAACTACTTAATTATGTTCAAATATTTTGATTCCTTACATTCCTTGATTTGTAGTTATTCCAGTGCATGTATACGTGGCAAAATAGATATTAGTTTGTATTAAAACTTTGAGAGAAATTGAATGAGCAAAAATCTTTTACGCCTGTTCTCATTTTATGGATATGAATAAAGAATTATTGATATAAGCATGATTTTTATTTAATATATGCCCGAAGAAATGGTTTTTGGACAAAGTTACCATTTCTTTGCATCTTTCTATTTTGACTTGACATTTTTATTATTTTTGGCTTTACTAGACATCAATTCATTTGATACAGTAGGAATTTACATTCTTCTTTAACATCGTGTAACGTTTTGATGGTACCTGATTTGTAAATGTTGGGTTTATGTTTTACAAGGACTTTAGTCACTATATAATCAGTTAATGAATTCTTTAAATTCTATGGTATTCGCTAAAGCCGATTTTGGCTTCGAATCTTTTAGACTAGCTCGGGTTCACTCGCAGTGTGTGCAAAAGGGATCATGCTTTGATAACTCGTCACAGTTATTTTTCAGCCCTTTATCGGATTGGTATGTTCAAACATGTATTTTGTTAAACTGGTGATAATACATGCATCTTTCTTTTCTTATGTGATTTGATTGGAGTTACAGGGCTAGCAAAATGGCTGCTTATCTAATTAGTAATTACACTGTCAATGGGCTAAGCATTTTTGTTACCTACTTGGCAAAGATGCAAGGTGGGGTTAGGAAATTTAATGGCGTCTTTAACTTCAAATTTCAAGTTATTGTTTCGGGCGCTGTATATTTGAGGCGTTAAGTTCATAATTTTGGGTTGATGATAAAAATGAAAGCGATTTAGTAAAAAAATGTGCTTGAAAGTTTTATATCATGTTTATTTTACACTTTTTCATTGTTTTAAAAATCCTTGTTCATTATTTCGCAAAAAAAATTGAAAAATAGGGCTTGCCCTCCTATTGATGTTGACAGGTCTGGACTCTTTTACTTTTCACCCTGAGAAATTTAGACTAGAGTTTTGTTTTTGATATTATAATGCACAATCAATTTGCATAAGATTGTATTCAACGTTTGATTTGCATTTGATAAACTATTTGCTTTCTTGTGCTTACACATTTGAATTTGTTTTAGTGCATCAAGCTGTGGTGAATCTCATCAATGTATCAAGACATTAGTGACAAACTAGAGTTATAAGTGTTTGTAATTCCATTCATTTTGTTTTTCATGTTTTAGGGACAACTTAACCTTGTTTTGATTATGAATTTTATTTAGTTAGATGTCGAAATTATTTAATTGCACTGATAATGAATAAAATTGGTTGACTACTATATAGTAGTCACCTGTGTTTTGTGAAGTACTTGAAATTTTTAAAAGGGGAACTTTTTCATCAATTGATTTCTTTGATCCAGTGTGAGCGACGATGACTTAATTTAAATTTTGTTTTTGGGAGGTTGATGATTTGTATCCTAATTGTTGGATTCTTATCGACTGTAATATGGGATTCCTTTTTTTTTTTTTAATCCTGATCTGCTATTTAAATTTGAAGAAAATGAAATTAGTTTCTGGGTGTTAGGGTGCTGATGGAATTTGGGAACATGTTGTGAGTGGAAATTTGAAGCTTTGAACGGAAATTGGGAGTTCATTTGGTGAACTCTATTTAGGTAATCCTTCATTTTTACATAAGTCTTGATAATTACATTGATTTATTTTTATTTTTGGTATTTTTATGTTACTATAAAGGGATTACTGTTCATCACCATGGATCATTTATGCATCATTGTCACAGGTGTGAACATACAGAATGGAACTACGTTCAGAAACTCCCTGATGAAGTCCACCACAACATCATGGTAAAATTCTAAACTTTTACACCCCAAAAAAAAAGAAAGAAAAAGAATTAGTGTTTGTATATGTATTCGCTGATTGTGCTTTTTTCGTTGGTGAATAGGTTCCGTTTGGCAAGATGGCATTTTTCCCGGGTCGATTGATTCACACCAATGAGCTTATGGTAATGTCTGCATTATTTATCTTGATGAATTGGTTTTTTTGGGAATATTATAGATATAAAGTGGTTCTTTTTCGTATTATGACCCTTTGAAACTTGGAAAAGAACAGTTTCGTTGGAATATGTCCGTCATTTGCAATGCAGTACTTGACCTTTTAGGTTATCTAATCTGGTTGAATCTTCTTGAATGATGGGTTTAATCTATAAGCAAGCTTGATTTGGTTAGGAATTTATTTTTGAAAATTGGTTTGCAATTTATGAAGTAGATAATATATTGTTCTGTTTCTTAATAGAACCGAGCCCAGTGTTTTTTTTTTTTGGATAAGATGTATATTATGTTATGCAGTCAATACAATGAGATCAAATTTAAACTCAGTTCATCTCGAAATAACATTAGTCTACCTAACTTCATGGAACCTGTGGAAAGAAGTAAAGTTTTGTGATTACTTACAAGTTAGGATAATTATTTGAAGGCAAATTGCTCCCTCTTTACTCTATCTTAATTCAACCATCAAACGTTTGATGTAATAGGGGTCTGATGTAATAGGTAGCTGCCAGTATCTTACAACTTTACACCAACAGACCCTACCTATTCTTTGAGAAGTAGACCTCTAAAACTGGGAATACCGATCCTCCAGACGACATCATTTTTCCTCCAACTTGTGAAAAAGAACCAAAGACAACTTGTTATCAAAACAGATCTACACCAGGATGAACTAAATATATAAGTTAATAGGAAACAAGATTCGAAATCCAAGTTGTTTTTTGATCAAGGCATTACCACTACTTTAGTGACAAGTTCGCTACCCCAACATGATAAACTTGGAATATAAAATGGCTCCAAAATTAGTCATTAATCCATCATTCTCAGCCCTTTTTTCATTAGACACGGAAATTCTTTCAGAAAGTATAACACAATGCATAGAAATGCAGTTATGAGTAAAATACAGATATTAATGCGTCTAAATGTGGGTATTTATGTATATTTTTCTGCTTCTTTCTTGATACTACTCTTGCATCTACATTTGAAGTTACATTACATACACATTATGTATCTATATCCTCTAAAGTCGGATTCGTCGCTTTGCACAAGTATAGCTCAATATATTAGTTGTTCACATTCATTAATTAAAACAGAATCAGAACCAAATAATATTAAATATTTGTTCTGCTTTAAGAAAATTATATTACTCTTTCACACGTAGTTATATATTTGAGAGGTGCAAAAGGTCCAAAAATACTTAAGAAGTGTCCCCTGCATTTAGTTGAAATTTGACTGTGGTTTATTTTCATTTTGGAAATAGTCAAAAGAGTTATGAACATATACGAATGTACACACATTTAGTTTCTATCCAACAGCGTGAAACAAGTTTAAGAAAGGACCCAACTAGAAGAAAGATGATGAATTTGATATTCGACCTCAAGGCATGCTTAATTAAATTTTCTTCCTTATTATTATTATTATTTTTTATTTTTTTTTGGGGTGGGGAAAGTTTGGCTTAATTCAGGTATACTACGGTTTTGATTTTTTGAAAAATGATGAATATATAAACTTGTACCAGATTACTATCTCTTTACTTTTCTGATTTTTGATTTATAGTAACTTTATGTCCTACAATTTGGTGCAATCTGAAACTGACATGATAAGTAAATATCTATGTGATAACAATATCTCAGCTAAGGTTTGTATAACATTCGTAATCTCAGTTTATTTGAATGATGCAAACTTTATGTTCTCTTAATGCAGTTTTTTGTTTTCATTTTGGAAATATTGATGAAGTTCTGTATGTTTCTCAAAGTTACCACAGCTCCATTCCTGCTAAAGACAGGAACTGTGTTCAGGAATTATTTTGTTCTAATAGGATAAGAGTGGCAAGGATGTTATTGGGATCTATATATATATATATATATTTCTATTATTTTATAGGTGTGATTATCTCCTTGATGCATGGTGGAAATTAATTATTATAGTGTTTTTGTCATCCCATAACTACAAACACCTAAACCTATTTGAGGGTAAAATCTAATTGCAACCATAATTGGAGATGTTCTCCCAACATGTCACACGGAGGCACACCGTGTCTCCGTTGTGGGTAAATAGAGTAAAATGATGAGCCACAAGATGGAGCTGCATAATACTTAAATCTGATTTTATTAAAAACGGTATAGACTATTTGGTGTGTGATGTTAATCGAGCAAACAATAAGCTACTGTGACTATGCTACTTTTTGTTTCTTACATGACCGTGAGGGCTCAAAATGAAAATTGGAGAACAGTTTATTCATCTATTGAATTCTTCAAGTACATTTTCATTTCCTCAATGCTCTGCTTAAGTGCTTATGGGATTTGTTACATCTTTGGAATTGTCATAATTTGGCACTTGTTGTGTCTGTATGTTATGTAAGAAAATGTTTTCCAATGTTAGATTTAGAGTACTGTGGCAGATGGTATACTTGGTTTTGAAGCATTCTGCTTTATTTGGATGCAAGTAAGTGAAAGAATGACTTGAAAAATCTGTTTGCTTGTGCTTTATTCTGGATTTCTAAAAAATTGTTGTGATTTATTTTGGAGTTTAGTTTAGATGGTTAATTAGTAAATATAGACATTTATTCCTAACATTAACAAACTAACTAACTAACGTGCAACGCACGTTGTCCCCACTAGTACTATTTAAAAGTTGAAAGAATTTACTGGTCGTTCTAAAACTCGGGGATTGAATTTACTGGTCGTTCTAAAAAATTGTTGTGATTTATTTTGGAGTTTAGTTTAGATGGTTAATTAGTAAATATAGACATTTATTCCTAACATTAACAAACTAACTAACTAACGTGCAACGCACGTTGTCCCCACTAGTACTATTTAAAAGTTGAAAGAATTTACTGGTCGTTCTAAAACTCGGGGATTGAATACGTACAAATGCAAGTATAGCTTGCCTGCCTCGTATCATATGACACGACCCATCATTGTATAAACCAGTGTTCTAAAAAGCTCGCCTAGGCGACGTCTAGGCTCGAAATTTGGGCAAAACGTATCGTTTCGCGCCTGGATGCTTTTTTTTCCAATTCTTAAACGACTGAATTTTTTTCTTCATTTTTTTGGTCTTCCGTAGACGCGTTTTATTAGTTTTTTTAAAAAAAATTTATTTGACTTTTAGCTTATTATTATTTTTAAAAAAAAAAAACTTTTCATTTGACTTTAATTTCAAGTTTTTAAAAGATTTTATTTGTACAAAAGTTAAAAATGACTTTATCTAAATAGTTAAATAAGATTTAAGTTTTGTTTTTAGATACATTATGTAATTATAATCTTGATATTCATTTTAATACAAACTTCAAACTGTATTTAATTTCTATAAATCTATAAAGTATGACTTGTCTAGTTGAAAATTAAAACTATGAAAAATATTCTAATTTTTGCATTTCCAAAACTTGAAAATTATATAATTAACTAATAGTAGGAGTTATAAAGTAAATATTGTATTTTATAATTTCTAGATGTTTAATATGTATTATTTAATTATTAAATAATTTTTTAAATGATTAAAAATTTAAAATAATATTATAAATAAGAAAACTTTTTTTATGCCTAAACTAGCTTAAACTCGTAAAATTTGAAGTTTCGACTCCACACCTAACCACACATTATGCTTTTTAAAACACTGATATAAACACGAACAAAATCTAAATTCAACCTATACATTACAAGCAATTCTCGAAATTTTAAAATGACTTAATATCCAAATCTCCATTAATTTTTTTTCCCCTTCTGGACCACAATTGCAGCCGTACATGATTGACTACAATTTATTATGAAGATCGGATTATTCGTTATCGTCATCATTATTTTCCATTGATTTAAAATTCAAAGATGCAAACGTAAATTTAAAACCAACGGTAAAGTCAAATCTCCATTCAACACCCATCCCTTCTTTATCACCCGTTAATATGACTATTACACCTCTAACTTTAACTCATCATTATTTTTTTTTTTAAAAAGTCATTCAAAAAAATTCTGTTGTCACAAACTTTAGTTCTTGACTCAAGTCCAGGTATAAAACGACATCGTAATACTAATACACCTTTGACGTTCATGGATTCTCATAACTTCCCCCAAGATAATCGACGAATAAAATTTAGTTAGTTGCCATCAATAGTCACATCGATTGAACATCCAAGCAAAATGAGCCAAAGAATAATGCTGCTTGAACAGGCTCAGTGAACAGACTAATTCAACAGTTTTTTATTGAAATTTTTTTGTTCAACTTGTTTTAACTACCAGTGAAAACTTGCCAAGCGAATGTGTATAAAAATCTGTCTTCTATAACAGAGCTGTAAACCAAAAGAGAGTTGATAGATTTACACCCCCACAGCGGGAGTTGTTAAGGGTCTCAATCAAGAACAAAATAATCAAAGCCAGACGTACAAAGGCGGCTCACCCTCCCCCCCCCCGGCCCCCCCGGGTTTGGCCTCCCCACTCTTCTTCCTGCCCCTTTCGTGTGTATAGTTGCTGTCTGCATTTATATACCATCCTCCATTACATTTCTCTTTGCAACTCACTTTTCTTCAGTCTCTCCAATACACGCTAGAAATGGAGGTGGAGATTCCGTCAGGGACGACGGACTTCAACTTCGACAGTGCATGTACATCACCATACATAAGTGCCCCGTCGAGCCCTCAACGTTTTGGCACCTTCTTCTACAGCGCCCCCACCAGCCCCGACCGTGCGGCAGCTTTCTACAACGAGGTCAACCGTTCCTCTCCGTCGGCAGTTCCGTTTAACTGGGAAGAAAAGCCCGGAATTTCGAAAACACCAGAAACCAACAATAGTTATTGTACTAGAGAAGTTTATGATGATCAGAGGGATACAGACTTTTCTTTTGATTTTAGTGGACAACTTGAGAGAGTTTCTTTATCTGCTGATGAACTTTTCGATGGAGGTAAGATCAAGCCGTTAAAGCCGCCCCCGCGCCTACAATCTAAGCCTCTCGACTCTCCAAAATCGCCTCGATCTCCCAAGAAGATGATAAAAGAAGCATTCTCTCCGCGCCACAGGAAGAAAGATTTCGATCCATTTGCAGCAGCAGTAGAACAGACTAGTAAAGAAAACATTCGAGAAATCTCACGAGGAAGAGAAAGAAGTACTTCTTCAAGTTCTAGGCACAAACAAACAAGATCTTTATCCCCTTTCCGGGTTTCAGATTTGTTATTCGATCCCGACACCAATCAAGAAACCACAAAGAATTCTTCCAAGGCATCATTATTTTCAACTTCATCTTTCTCTTCATTATGGTACAAAAAATGGAAGATTAAGGACTTATTACTGTTCAGAAGTGCATCAGAAAGTCGAGCAACAGACAAAAACCAGTTCAACAAATACGCATTGCTGAAGAAAAACAATCTGGACGACATAAAGAATTCGAGCTTCAGGTCTACAGACAGTGTAGGATCGGTGTCAAATAGAAGACGAGGTCCACCAATTTCGGCTCATGAATTGCATTACACTGTGAAAAGGGCAGTTTCAGAGGAGATGAAGAAGAGGACCTTCTTACCATACAGGCAAGGATTATTAGGCTGCTTAGGCTTCAATCCTAATACTATTCAAAGTATTAATCTCTCTAAGGGGCTTGGTCCTACCGGTTCATTGTCTAGTGGGTGAAATCAGATCTTCTCAATCTGTATTTTGTGTAATTGTTCATCAATGTGTAGGGTTTTCGTTTATACCACGACAATTCATTTTGTTTTTAAGAACAATTTTCACTTCATTTCAAATATAATCCTGTTTTTGCATTCTGAACTCACGTGTATGTATCAAATACCGTGTTATACATAACCGGGTAATTTCACAGGATTTGTAATCTTACCAAGCATAAGATAACATTATATAGGGTCGTGGTTTGATAGCTTGTGCAATTTGCTTTGTGAAAAGGCAAAAATCTTGTTCATAATTTAGGGTGAAAAACTGTTGCATTTAATCATTTATTCACAGGTGTGGTTGTCTACATTTTTCATATAAAAAAGTTAACACTATTCATGATACTAGCAGATCGACATAGTACCTAAAACCATACATATTCAAGTGTTACTTAGCGAAAATTAAAGAACAGAAATGCTTTTCACAGATTGGTGGGATGAGTGGTGAATATTTTGACATTTTTTATTCACGACCTCACTTCTAACAATTTTGTGAATTGTTTTATGCACAATCAACTTTTTTTATTAAAGAATCATACTGTCCATCGGCATTGTCTTATCTCCTCTCTGTTTCAAAAAAGTGAGACAAAAAGAGCAAATCTTGTTCAAGCCTGAATTTTGACACTTTTGTTTTAGTTTTGCACAGGGAAACGCACCCGGCATACCTTTGGTACATCAATTGGATTAACGATTGAATCATACTACTTGTATAACTTTGATTGACAATATTGGTTGACAATCACTCACATGGAAGGGGGGTCTAATATGAATAAAAAAATCGTGAGCCCCCTTTCATGTGAGAAGATTATCAACCAATATTATCAACCGGAGTTATACAAGTAGCAAAATTCTTAACGATTTATCAACTCGACTTTCTTTGTTCTTGTCGTATCAATTTTCCTTGTGTTAGGTTTGTAACTTAAATGCCTACTTTTTTACTAAAACATTTATTTGAATATGAGATTCAATTTCATGAACCATGAATACTACTCATTTATCCATCAATTATATCAATCAATTTATAATTGAAACCGATTATATACAACTCTCAAACATGAAGTTCTTGATTGGTCAATGGTTAATAGTAAAATATTTATTCGTCCAATGGTTGGTCTCGTGGAGAAGACCTGCATGTATTATTCTTATTAGGATAAAGTTACTTGTACATAATATTTGGTACATAATAGTGGGATCGACTCTCACATGGGTGTGGAAATGAACCTCATACCCATGTGCAAGTGTGAACACCATTATGTATCAAATATTATGTACCCCAAGCAAGATCTTTCTTATTAATATGGTCCACTTAATATAGTGTGAACATGGTAACACGTGCCAGAGAATTTAGACAGAATATTAATACCAGTCCTGTCCAATTGCCGATTTCTTTGAATAGAGACCCACATGGCTAAACCCAGGTCCATTATACTCATTATCACAGCTGGAAACCCCATTCTTATGATAAACAAATATTGACTCGTGACTTGAAATGCACATGATATACTTGTGTGTAGGGATGGCAACGAGTCGGATCGATTCAACTCGCGAGCCTAAATTCTAAGTCCGGACTCGGCTCGAACTCGGAAAATTGGGCTTTTTCCTGGGCCGAGCCGAGCCGAGTCAAAACTCGTTGAAAATTTTGGGACCTGGTCCGAGCTTTGGCTTGAGCTTTTTACGAGCCCGAATTTTATTAATTTTTTATTTTTTTTGGTTTAAAAATTCATTATTAATATATTTTTTTACATTTTTTTTTATCGTGAATCGAAAAAATCCCGTAACACGAGCCAGTCCAAGTCCCAAAAATGAGACTCGGCCCTAGCTTTGGCTCAGTGTCCCGAGCCACGAGCGGGCCCGACTCGGGCTTTTCACGGGCCGAGTCCGGACGGCTCGAGCCGCCGAGCCATTTTGCCACCCCTACTTGTGTGACCAAAATTATTCAAGAAAAAAGAAAGTTCCTGTTTGATAGCCATTTTTTTCAAAATACATTTTTTTTTCTTTTCTTTTCAATCACACATTCTTTCATAAAATAATACAAATTCAAAACTTTTCCTTAATTTTTAACCACACATTATTCAAGAAAAAAGAAAGTCCTTGTTTGGTAGCAATTTTTCCCAAATACATTTTTCTCTCTTTTCTTTTCAACAACACATTCTTTAATAAAATAATATTACACGCAAATCCAAAACTTTTCCTTAATTTTAAACCACGCATTTTCCATCAATCAACTATTCAAAAATGCATTCTCTCCCCCAAAAATGACTACCAAACAGGGGCAAAGTGTGACTCTAACCTTGCAATAGCTACCAGTAACATTCAACTACATGGTGCAGACGACCCCATTCGGCTTATGTACACACGAGCCTGGATATAATCACCACTTTTGGCAAAGAGTTGCCAAGTGAATATGCACATATGGGATTCATAATTTGCATTTCCATGTCAAAGTTACTATAAGTATGACGTTACAATAGGGAAAGAAAAACTCATCCGAGGTGAGCGAGCAGAAGGGATTTTGCGGTATCTTACTCGTATACTTCGAGAAGATAAATCAGGCATATGTATGTTCGAGAAAGTAGAAAATGAAGTACCAGCAATAATGTGAGTTGGTTGGCCACAAACTGATCAAAATGAAACTAGAATACATGCCATCACAATGGCTTCTCCGTCTCTTCAACTTTCTTACGAGCAGCCTCCCATGCCTAAAAGGTGACTGTCTCCTCTGGAGATAGCTGAAAAATTACACCGAAGAGGAGGTCCATTTGAAAAGCATGCCAGATTTTTAATGCATGAGCATACTTGAAATGGGAGTGGGCCTATTGTCGCTACTTGAGAATGACCCAATAGCTCCTTTGTAAGGTGTCCCTTGAAGTGAAGCCCAAAAGGAATAGGCTTGGTGTGGATCCCTGAGCCTGATTCTAGGTGATATGGGGTGGATTGCACCTCCCTCATCAGCTATAGCTTTTGGGCAAAGTGGTTCATCTCCCAACATCAATTCTCTATATTAACCTGATTCATTTGCTGGTGAAATATGCTATTCATTTCCACATGAGAATATATCTCCGAAACTCCCAAATAAAGTTTCCAACTGCATTTGTCGTACAATAAGCCAGCCTAAGTAGTTCTCACATTATTAGGAAGAAGGCCATCTTTGGCCATTTCAGTGAGAATTTTAAATACTGCATCCATGTTCCCTTCTTTATGATTAACCTCAACAAGGGCTTTGGCAAGTTCACCGTCGGTGACCTTACAACTTCTTAATGCGTTAGTTATAATTTGATTCAGCTCCTCACTCATCCCCGCTTTATGGACTTCTTTAGTTAGAGCGATGACAGTTACAGCGTGAGGAATAAGTCCATGATGCACCATTTCCCCATACAGATCAATGGCTTTGTTCAAGTCCCCACCTCTACAATGACCATGTATGAGAATATTATAAATTGCTTCGTTAGGCTTGTGGTTCCTCTCAAGCATCATCTCAAAAACTCGATCTGCTTCATTCATCAAACCTTTCATGCAGAATCCCTTTATTAGAGCTATCGCACTCTGAAATTCAATACTGCTACAACTTTCTATCAGAAAATCATATGTCACGTCGTGAGGAACAGATTGCTCATAGAACAACTTGAAGAGAAGCCTTTTTGCCTCCTTGCTGCGAGCTTGTTTGTTAAGCCCATTTATTAGCACACTGTAGGTAACAACGTCTGGAAACAAACCCCTTTTGATCATTGCATCGTGCAGATGGACAGCACTGCTAACATCGTCTTCAACACAATAAGCATTAATTAGAGTAGTATATGTAAACTTGTCAGGTTGCAAACCTTTTCTCCACATTTCTTCAAATAATTCGCAAGCTTCCATCAGTCGTCTCTGCCCACAAAGACCTTGAATCAGAGATGAATAAGTAATGGAATCTGGTAAGATTCCCTTCTCAATCATCTCCTCTTTCATTCTGAATGCATTATCTAAATCAAAATCCCTACAGTAACCAGATACTATAGTACTGTAAGTTACAACATCTGGATGTACTCCTTTCACAATCATATCTTGAATAACTCGTAAAGCATCTTCTATCCTACCTAGCAAACAATGCCCATTGATCAACGCATTGTACGTCACACTGGATGGTGAAAAGCCCCTGCCAATCATTTCATTCAAAACTCTATAAGCTTCGTCCACAAACCCCTGCTGGCAGAACCCATCAATCAGAGTTGTATATGTTCTATCATTAGGACTTAATCCTCTGGAGAGCATTTGATCGAAAAACTCCATTGCACGATGCAAATTCCTCGCTTTACACATGCTATTAATCAAAGCAGTATAGGTCACAACATTGGGAGACAGCCCATTCCTTACCATCTCTCCATGAACAACAAGTGCCTCATGAAAATTCCCATCTTTACAAAACCCATTTATGAGTGTATTATATGTAATCTCGTCTGGTAACAACCCTTTCCTCTTCATCTCCTCAAAAACCTCACCCGTCTCCTTCATCCTCCCATCTCGACACAGCCCATTAATTATCACATTATAAGTAATCACATTTGGCTCCAAATTCTTCTCCCACATCAATTTCATCAATCTAAAAGCCTCATCAATGTTCCCCAATTTACAATAAGCATCGATTAAAGTATTATAAGTAACCACATTTGGCACACAGCCTTTTCTCTTCATTTCCTCAAAAAATTCTAAACCTTTACGCAATTTCTTATTTCCACAAAACCCCCTAATCAATATATTATAGGTAAAACACATTAGGCGAAACCCCATACTTTATCATATCAAGATACAATTTTTGAGCTAGCTCAGCATACCCATATGCCGCCACCCTAATTATTGCATCAAGAACCGAATTATACGACAATACACTAGGCATAAACCCGTGAGATTTAGCTAAATTTATCATGTTCAGAGCTGTATCTAACATTTTCAAATTAGAGTACGACTTCACCATTAAATCAAATACCGCTGAGCTCGAATTGCACAATTGGTACGACTTCTTGAGGCATTCAAAAACCGAATTTCCCTTTTCATCATCAGGGAAATTTACGGCGACGCCCTCGGCGAGAGACTGGGCGGTCTTGTAGAGCTTGAAGCGTGTGAGGATGTGAATAGCGATGCACTTGCAGTGAAGGTTTTCGAAAAATGGGAAATCGTGAGCCCAGTTAAGGAATTTTAAGATAAGAGGTTGGTTATTTTGGGACTGGAGGAGTAAATATGCAGCGGATTGAGGAGTAAAATAAGGAACTAAAGAGTCGAGAGAGGATGGGTGGTGGCGCTTGAGGATGGCTATAGCTTTTTCCACAAGGAGAGCGTCCGGCATAGATGAGACAGGTGAAGAAGGCGGCTCTAGCGCTGGCGGTGGCTGTAAATTTATGGATATATATCGGAAATGTGAGTGGCGGAGGGCACTGCGTAAGGGTTTATGGAGGGCCATATTGGGGAAGATGAACAGAAAATTTTTCACGACAAAGTGAAACTCTGCAGTTTTAACTAGGCATAAAGAATTTATGGATTGATGTTAACCAAGTCCCTAATATATGCACTATTTTGCATCTTAGTCCTTTACTTTGACAATTAAATCCTCAACACTCTCTCCCCCACACACTTGTCAGAGAATTGCAGCACAGATCGCTGATGGGAAGAGAGGCAAACGGGGCCACCGAAATTCGTCCGTGCAATTTCACAACAGTTATTTGACGAAATAGTGAAAGAACACACGGAGGACCTAGCACCACAAGACGCCATACAATTTACAAACCCTCAACCTTCAAGGCGTCGTTCTCTCCGGTTAGTATCTTTCCATGCATATTTTTTCGAATTTTAGACGCTAAACTCCAGTTTCCCTTTAATTACATTTACACTTCTTTTCCACCATTTACAAGTATTGTCACCTACGTTCCTGGGGAGAGCAGTCCAGTGATTTAAGTGTTTAGACAAATTCAATGGTCACCAATTTAGCTTTGACCCTAATGAGTCACGAAAATGTGTTCAAGTTTCGCTTGCTACTACTTTTCTTGGACAGGGGAAGGGGAATTGGTGATGTTTCTATAAAGATGCCCATTCGGATGACATTAATGGAAGCATTCTTCTTTATTTCTACTAATTGATTTTTTAGAATATTACTCTGTAAGCCAGCCCCAATATAAAATTTATTTGATCATTTCAGGTTTTTGGTTATGCTCAAAAATTTGCAAAATTAGGAATTGCAGAAGCCCTCCCCATGAGATTCATATTCATCTTTTCAGGGTTAACTTCTTGTTTAAACTGCACATGGCAATATTGCTGACCAATTCTTTGGCAACATTCAGTCTAAAATGAGAGGAAGAGCGGCTTATCGCTGTTGAGAAACTAAGTGGAAATCCGAGTTAAATTGGAACATCAATTATACATTGGTTGCAATATGATTGTGAATGTGTGATTTAGAGGTGTATAGCGAGTTGTGTTGAACTACCAGGCCCAATTTTGCATCCCTACCAGTGATGCATGTTTCTGTCAGATATAGCATGTGATTAGCAATTTTTGCATGGGTTATCTGCTTATGTGTTGTACAAGTGTACAGTGAGGGGGTCGTGAATAAAATATTCAACGTGGATTCTCTCAAATGTAAGAGGATTGTTAAATTTGGTGTACACCAAATATAACTATTTTTACATTAGAGTTGGTGGATGGATGTGTGCACTGGACTCACCATGTTGCATTTAACTCGAGGCAGGTCATTCCACAAAGGTCCTCTGAAAATGCAGCTGACGCTTTTGAATCTGAAGCTGGAGACTCGCTATTCAAGCCATGCGTAGGTTCCCAGATTCAGACCAACTGCAAAAAAACTCTTGGTTTTTTTTTTTGGATTACGCTTTATTACTGGCGTCCCCACCGACCTTACCCTGAATTTTGGTGGAGGGATAAATCGTAGGTTATGCCTCCAAGGATGCAGGATGGAAGACTGTCATTTAACTCCTACTTAGCAAGCGCCTCATCCATATTTCAGGATTCGAACCCTCACCCGACTGTTGCAAGTGATTTCTCCACCCTTCTCTTTCACTAATTGAAAATATACCTGGGGCACAAAAAAAACTCTTGTTTTCATGATGGCAGGTGGGTTTGACATAGGGAGGTGGCCGAATAATCTGAATATATAAAAGAGAAAATTACATCTAGGAAGGTATTTAAAGATCCAAAATCAAAATTAAGATATATAGTTTATTTATACAAAAATCAGGTTTTAATTAGAATATTAAAAAATCAAATAAATTATATATAAATATACTAAACTAATGTAAAATATCACACCCCCTTCCCCGCCCCAGTCTCTCTCTCACTCTCACTCTCACTCTAACTCCGGCCGCCACCACCCCAATCTCTTTATCTCTCTATACCCCGTCTCTCTCTCTCCACCCCAAGATGAAGGAACTACGCTGCGTCGATGAACTGGGCGGCGATACTGGCGGCGACGAACTGGGCGACGTTTCACAGCGACGATGCTGACGGCCATTCTTCATCTTCTTCTTTTTAAAATTTTTGATGCGATTCTGTGTAGTGGTAGTTCGATGAAGCTATGCGCGGTGGTGAGTGCGATTTGTGGTTGGGCGTGGTGCTGTGCGCGGTGGTTGGTTTGGGTGCTATCGTGATGTGAAGTGGTTGGGTGCGGGTTGTTTAGTGGTGCAGGTTGCTTGGTGCAGGTAGTTGTTGGGGATTGCAAAATAGTGGTGGTGCGTCTGTTTGTGGTGGTGGGGATGGTGCGTTTCTGTGGTGATGGGCGATTTCAGATTTGTGAGGTGTTGGTGGGTTGTGTGGTGGGAAAACGACTGTGGATTTGGTGGTGATGCGGGTGGTGATGGTAGGTTGTGTGGTGGGGCAGCGGCGGTGGATCTGGTGTTGATGCAGGTGTTGGCGGTGGATCTGATGTTGGTGTTGTTTGTCGGTGGCGAGGCGGTTGTAGGTCGGTGGTCACAGATTTGTGACCAAGTATTGATAGTGAATTTTGATCGGCATCGATTTGTGACCATAAAATTTAATAAATTGTGACTAATAAATTAGTCTGTGACCTATTAAATTCTGATATGTGACCTTGAAGAGAAATTGTGACTTATTAAAATTCATATTTGTAATCTCGAAATTAATTGTGACCTAAAAAATTAATTTGTAACCTATTAAAATTTTAATTTGTGACCTCGAAAATAAATTATGACCTATTAAAATTTCAATTCGTGACTTCGAAAATAATTTGTGACCAATAAAAATTTTGATTTGTGACCTCGTAATAATTTGTAATTAATTAATTTGATAATATGTGACCAATAAATATATTTGTGATCAATTTATACAAATTCGTGACTTTTATATATTTAATTAATTAATTAATTAAATCATAAATAAAATTTAATAAAAACCTTATTTTTGAACTTTAAAACTTATTACTTTATTATTGAATTGGACATACTAAAAATCTTAGTTATATATTGTTCCCTATATAAAATTGAATAAACTTGTTTGAACAAACTTTAAAACAGGCCCAAATCCAGGAGGTCATTTGGCGCCTCCTATCCGGTCCAAACAGCAGGCTTCTATAAAATTACGGTATGTTTTGAATTGTACTGAATCAAAAGACTACTGTCCCAAGTGTCCTCACAATAATGAATTAGGATGGTGGTGGATTCCAATGCGTGACAGTGGTAGTTGGCTGGTTTTGACGGTTGCTCCGCCTGCCACAGCCAGAATTTCTCAACAAAAGCTGCCCATTCACGTGATCGAACCAATGACCACGTGACATGATTGTCCTGCATGAAATGATATATATTCGTCACTTTTTATGCCTTCTTTTCGGACCCCTATTGCGAAATATTGCTTTTCCTTTTTCTTTTTTTTTAAGAAAGAGAATAATAATTAATGAATTATATAGAAAAAAATGGTGAGACAAAAATAAATCAAAGTGCGTTTGTACCGGCGCCATACACTTTCTAAATGGGAGACATTATTGGTGGAATTTTGACAAATTAAGAGCTTATCATGTGCACTTTTGAATTTCTTTATTAAAGGTTCCAAATAGATTTTTTTTCCCCACTTTTTCCCATCACTTATTTGAGAGGAGAAAAAAAGGGATTCATCTCCTTCTATCGAAGTTTTTTTCAATTCACGTTGTTACCCTCTTATAAATAAGGGCTCTGACTGCCACCACATGACAGAAACCTACATCCTCACTCCATATCATTCTGCACAAGTAGTAAGCCGAAACCCATGAATTCGAGCCCCCATGACGGTGGTGAAATCAGTAGGGGCATCTTAGAAAATATCTTGTATAAAAATCTTGTGATAAGTGTATGATGTGACAATACACTGTTCAATCAACAAGTCAATCTTAATCTTACATGTTATACCTAAAACTGCAAATGGTCATAACATTAAATGGATTGACACTATGACAAGAGGTCACAGCTGCTAGGATGAGGTCACGTAACTCTTCATCCAACGATTCTTATTCGTCTTTTTTTACTATAAAAGCTCACACTTTGTGTTACGCAGGAGATAATGCAAGTTTAAACTCTCAATCTAACTTAACAACTTCACTATATTACTATATTTTTCCCGAGGCTGACCCCGAGGCTCACGTCTATAGCCCTTCCACACTTATACATTTTCTTCTCCAATTGACTTGATCGTCGAATTGCGTGCGGCCAACTCCACCCCACCGAAGGAGGTCACGTGTGGCTAACGGTTTGTCCGAGTGTGTAGGAATACGACTTTCGTGGACGTGAGAGGTCTTGAAATCTATTGACCACATTAAATATACAATTTTTTTAGGTCAACAATCGCAAAGCAAACAAAGTAGCACACACCCAAGGTTTTTCACTTTATTTCGATCATACTAGATTTACAATGTAGAAAGAGAAAACTAATTTGATCATGATATTCAAAAAATATGTAACGGGCAAATAAAATGGAATTACACAAAATAATCTAATTGCTCCACAGAATAAGAGAAAATAAGCTCATTTTCAAAAATAATTGAAGAGTACATGAAAAAATAGCCACACTCACTTCAAGACCCAGCTTCTTGATGTTGATGATTTTCATGATCATGTGAATTCGTATGTTGTACTTGTTGTTCTTCCCCGGCTTCTTCAGGTGCATCTAGTGGCTCCGCCGCGCTGGAGGCGCTGCTAACACGGTGCTCCGCCACCGTGCGGTTCTGCGGGTGAGGATTAAAGCTTCCGTCAATACAAGAGGAGCATTTGATCTCAACCCACCTCTCAAAATCGTACCCTTGATGACCCATTATTCTTCGACCCGAACAAAGCCGCCCGATCATCACAGATAAAGCAACCAATACCGTTATCACTGCAAGAACACCAATAACGGGTCCGACCGACCCGTGACCCGAATGAGATGTGTAGGCCGCTTGTTGGGCCATCACCGCCATTGGTGGTGGTTGCAGAGGATCTAATACTGCTGGAATTGAATCAGTCATTTTCACTTACAAGCTGAATAAATTATGTAGTTTCTTGAAGTTTTGGAGCTGGGTTTACAAATATTTCTCGGGTTTTTCTGCTTTTAATTGGATTGAAATTAGAGCAAAATTATGAGTTAAATTGAACAGGAAAAAAAGCAGATATGATAAAAGTTTTTGAGAAAGAGTGAATGTTTATATGGCAGCTTTTTCTTTTTTATTTATTTTTTTTTTTTCAAGAAAAAAGTAGTAGTAAACCGTGTGTTCGTCCTAGGAGAGCTGGGAAGGACTCAAGAAAGTGATAAATACTGCCCTTAAATTGTAATCACAGGCTTTAGCTTAACCACACGAGACATAATTATTCGTTTTTGTGGAAGGGTCGTCGTCTTTAAATTATTCTATATGCAACGAGTATTATCTTCAAATTAATTGTAAAAATCACGCTTGTATAATCTTTAAAAGCGTGTTTTCTACGTGGTCATGTATATATATAGCCCCACTAGATCAAAATAGGATGAAATGGCTTCTTACTCACCACATCCTTTGATTTACATAATTTGTGCCATGCTCAAGTGAATGATATATTGCTCCAAATTGATTTAGATAAAAATTAGATTTTGGTAAAAATTAATTAAATGTATAGTTGAAAAATTGATAAAAGTTGTAGTTCTCATAAAATTTGTGATTAAAATTAATTGTTAATTTTGACTTAAACTTTTATAAATTTTTTAGCTAAATCAAATAGAGACTAAATTTAATATACACACGTCAAACCTACTCTTAAAATCTCGTTATGAGAGAGTCAAGTCTTAGTTTAACGATGCAAAAATTCAATTAGAGTTCTTAGAAATTTATTTAATGACAAAAGAATATAACTCAAAGATTCCGATCCAAAAATTCATGTGGATTGTCACCAACTCATTTTGTGGAAAATGAAGGTAGAAAAGAATCTCATAGGTATAAACTAGGTTTCTTTTGTGGGTGGGGGGATAATGATTACTAATCTTTCTTTTTATATAATAATTTGAAAAAATTAATAGTTAATCATCTGAAAAATGGAATATATTCGAAAATAACTTGATAGAAAAGGATAGCAAGTAATCTCTTTGGATTTTCATTTTTTTCTCCATGGATAGTACACAGATTATGTTTGATAAGTGTCTTTTATACACTTAGTTAATGCTCATATGATGAATTATGGTCTAAATTGTTGCATTTGATGTTGAATAAGTAAAACTCGATGAATGAAATTGGAATTAAGAGAAAGAAGCAAAAAATCGGTGAAAATGACAAGATCCAAAGATTGGGGACTGAATTGTAAATATTTAAAATTGTGTCGATCCTCGTGATAAAGATTTGAGGATGTTAGAAGTCAATTGGATACAATTAGAAGTCAAAATGAATAAAATATGACCAAAACATTTTTACAAAATCAATTTTCAACCGTACCAGGACGTTTCAGATTTGCAGCTCAATATTAAAACCCAATTTAGACATATCAAACATTCGAATTGGAAAATAATATCTGAAGCAAAATTATAGCCCTTTGAGTTAGATTTCCAACCCAATTTGAATCATCTCAATCGGACATCGAGAGAGACTATGATAAAAATATTAAACGAAGTGCAAGCAGAGTTTCAACTCGAGAGGTGGCGCTGTCAGAGAGCCTCGGCGCCGCGCCGTCACCCCGGGTCCGTTTAGGGCACTTTTTTTGCCCATATGAAGTCCATTAAAAATCCTACTCTATAGACACACGGGAAGGCACCTATAAATACATGTTTTCACACTTTGAAAGGGACTTTTGACACATTGAGAGATGAATATACACAACTTGGGAATTAAAGAATGAATTCAAGGAGAAAAAGAGGCAATTCAAGAAAAGAAAAACAAGAACTCAAGGGTTGAAATCAATATTTGGATCAAGAAGATGAAATTGATGCAAGATTCTTTATCTTCTCTACATCTCAATTCAAAACCTGGTAATGTATTCAATTCAATTATTTGGTTTTTCTTTCATTATGAGTAGTTAAATATTTTGTTAGGGCGAATAATGTAACTCAATTGGGATCCTTTATGTTTTAAATTAAAATCCTTGTTCTTTATGAACTTAATGCATTAAATTACTTGATTACTAATTTGATAATTTTTTGTGAATCTTTTACGAATAGAGATATGAGTTTAGGATTTAGACCATATAGTAAAAAATTCGATAAATTGGTATAACGAGTAGAGTTACATATTCTAATTGCTACTATCATAGTTAAATTCCTAGAACTAAAAACTCGTTTAACTAAGCTAGATTTGCTTAGAGATATGAATTTAAACTAGTTAAATAGGCTAAATGAGAACTCGAAATGAGTAAATTGAATATAATAGGAGAATTCGACCGATCATTACATTTGATATAAATCTTGAGTTGAGATATAAAGGTGATCAATGAGTGAAATTATTCTGCTCTAGCATCCATTCATAATTGAACTTCTAAACCAATAATATGTGCACTTATTTATTTTCTTGTATTTAGATTACAACTCAAATCATACTAGTACTTATTTGCTTCCATCGAATAGTGGTTAGGAAAATTTAGATTAAGTACTAAAGTATAGTCCTCGTTGGAACAATAATCAGGACTTTTAGGTCCACTTACTATTTGTTACGATCCGTACACTCGCGGAAATAAAAATCACAACAATGTCCAAACTTGTGAGCCTGTTGGAAAAATGGTATGCTCAACTGGACAATCAATTTCCTTATGTTGGAATATTTACTAGAGAATGCGAGACACGGCCTCGAACATCAAATTGAAGCATATATCTAAGAACTTGAACCGAATATATACAAAACCCTGGAAATGGGGCTTGAACATGTTAAAAATAGCATTGTCTTAAAAGTGATATTTGCTCTCTCTTGGTTTATCGAATACTTGCGGGCCTCCTTGCAAATAGGTTTAGTGGATTAATCACGTCTTAAACGAGTTTGCATAAAGAACACTGAAAACCCGGGAAACGATTTGGAAAATCTAAATTTTGTTTTAAACAAAAATGATATGAATGTAAAAATGAATAATCTCTTGTTGTATATCATTAATCTTCTCTCCACATATCATTTTCAACATCTACGTATAGAGATATAACAGTTAAACTACGAACCGACATCACAACTATAGACGAAAAGACAATGCAAGTGTACAAGCAGTCTTCCACCATGTACCATTGGAGGCATAACCTACGATTTACCTCCTTCACCAAGACCCAGGATAGATGGGGATGCCAGTAATGAGACGTAATCCAAAAAAAAAAAAAAAAGCTATGGACGAAAAGACACTTTCTGCAAGAAACTGAAATACGCGCCTATACTGCACAGGGCAGTGCAGCAGCGTAGGCAGCACACATTCCCTCCATGTAAAGTCTTGTCAAACTTTTTCAATCGACCCTTCTAATATTTGAACAATAATTCAAGTCGGGTCTATCTTATCAAACATACCCTGTTCCTATCATGCTCGATTCTGATTTTCATAAGGAATCCCAAAGTTAACTACAATATCTTGAAGGCTACCAACTCTTGCAGCATGGTTAACTTCTGTAAAAGTGTGAATTCTTACTGCTGGATAATACAATTCAAAGAAATCAAGAAACAGAGTTTCTCAAAAGAAAACTTAAAATCGCGAATCTGTCATGAGGAATTCACAAGAAATAGACATACAACAGATACAATTTCAAAACAAAGTTTGCATTATTGAGTGTATTAATCAGTCTAAAAAAATGGAGTACATAGAATTTCAAAATAGGTGGAAGAAAAGTTTGATATACCACCTCACTCCACGTTTTAACAATAAAGGACAAAGAATTCCAAAAGCAATAGTTTATACAGACTAACAGGAGGACTAAAAGAAAAGATTCATATACCCTCACTGAGTTTAAAGAGATTAGGCGGGGACACTAATTGGCTTCCCTCTGCCCATAGTGAAACCTCGGGTTCCATCTGGCATTCTTGGCCCTTTTGCAGTCTGTCTCGAAGATACTTCACCCACGGAGGAGCTGCCCAACTGAGAAGATGGAACAGGAAGGCTGCGCTTGCTGTGAAGTTGAGTCCGTTGCCTAGATTTCCCTCTACCTCTAGCCCAAGTTTGCTTCGACCCAACCAAAGTTTCTTCAATCTACAAGAAAGAAAGAAAAAAAAAAACTCTTCTAAGTAACTTTTTGTGTTTCCAAACATCTTTACATGTTACTGCTTTTGCATACGTTCTAGTAAAAAAGTTTGCTGTAAAAAATGCTTTTAAGCTTAGCCAAACATGCTATTATATTTACTTACAAGTAACTTAATTAAAATTAGACCTTTTAAGCATAGCAACAGATGCTCGAAGATCACATTTAGTTTTCGGTTGCACCTTAACAAAACTGTCACTTTATTCATACAAAGAAAATTATAATTCTGCCTCTTTGTAGGATGAATGACAGGAATACCATTTTCCTTTCAAGGATTATACTTGTCGACAGAAATTAATAGTATGAATGAGATAAAACTAAGATAAGCATACCATTTTGAACAAAAATAGTTAAAGAGATTTAGTGAGAAACTTGACGGTGTTAATGGTAGTACTAGCAAATAAGTTACCTCAACTGATCCCGAGGTATTTTGACGAGAGGAATCTTCTTGTAGTTCAAGGACCGGTCCTTCTTCGTCATCTAAATAGCCATCAAAATCTGTCTTCCTATTCTTGAGCACGGACTTTGGCTGCATTCACATTAACATCAACAAAAGTAAGTGCTTTTGGTACAAAAGCATAGAGAAACAGATATATCTCAAAAAATAAGAGGTTTTAGTTTAATTGATCCTACCGAACGCCTAAGCAGGCACCTCACACGCAACCCTTTTCTCCAATTTCTTTCATCGTTTAATTTCTCCGCCTGAAGAGGTTCAATATATGCTGCAATATCAGGAAAGGGAAAAAAATGTAGCAAAAAAAAAAAAAAGACGAAAAAGGGTGACAATGTTTACTGCTTTCTCTGCTGTTTCAGTGTTCTCGTATTCTATTAGTGCATGGAGCTTCAAAAGAAAAGGCAAGAATAAAGGAACATCAATAAGCACAAACTGGAAAGTGAAAGAAAATATCAAAAGAATGGTGAAGTTCTCCGTGCCTTATGACTGATGACAGAATCGCTTTTAGATCGCGAAGAATTAGGTTCCTGCGGTTGGCAAATTCTGATTGTTTTGACACTGAAAATAGGCATATACATTCCATAAGTGTATAATTGTATGCCAGATAACAGAAATCAAGGAGGGGATTATGACGCTACCTTCCGACCACATTGAATATTTTTTCAATGTTCTGATGCGAGTGATTGTCAGGTAGATTTTCAGCTACGACAGTGCGCAACTGCACGAAAGATCATAAAAAGTGGATAAAATGAGAAAGTTTTCAATTTATTTAACAACCCGAGAAGGGCGTTTATATACCTGCAGCTCCTCTTTGTCTTTATCCGTGAACCGGGTTTTACGTTTTACCTTCTTGCTATCATTGCTCACAATCTGCACAACACGGTTACAAATGCAGAATGTTCATCCAAAAGAAGAGATTAGAAAATGAATGCATCTATTTTCTTCACAAGAACGGATAATACTAAGTACTAACCAGCTTTGAAGAGGATCGAAGAGCTTGTGCCACCAATTGATGACTAATGTTGAGGGATTTGAGTTTCTTTGTAGATGCAACGACAGCTATTGGAACTGTGAAAACGCCAAGATTCAAGGACAAAATTAGAAACCAGAAGGCATAATAATCAATGCTGTAAGTTCAATTCTCTGCTGTTCCAAGATCCTTACCGAAGCCTTCTGGATCTTTATTCACTTGTTTCACCAGGGCTTCATTAGCTAGCATGCTCATGTCACTAAATTGATATTCTACCTGTCACACACCCAGAAGTTCGAAATAAATGTCCAAAAAAATTCTCCTCGAAAGGACTTAATACTAAAAATCTAAAATGCTTTCAGACTCAAAACATTTCTTGTTACTTTTAATCAGGGAAATATCTTGACACGCCCATCAGGTGGACCAAGTTTACACAAGCATCAGCATTTAAGTCAATCCTAAGATGAGTCAAGAAGCCACTTTTATGATAATTGATAGCAACATTTAAGAAAATGAAGAATAACAACAAACAGAAGCACAATAAGAATACCCTATTCATTATTCAACCATGTTTCAAAGTTTTGACACGCGTCTTTATTTTACAAGTTATGGTATATAAACACAAATCAAGGATATGAGTCATTCCTTAGATAAGCCGAATGCCGCACTCCTATAATAATTGATAGCAGCATTTAAGAAAATGAAGAATAACAACTCACGGCTCAAAGTTTTGAAATGCCACAATCCAATGATCATTGATTACAACATTTAAGAAAATGAAGAATAACAAGCACAACAAGAATACCCTAGTTGTCATTCAATCAGCCGATTAAAGTTTTGACACGCGTCTATATGCTACAAGATATGGTATACAAAAACAAATAATTTCGTGACTACGAACTTGTTCAAAACATGATAGAACTTCGCTAAACTTTAATGCAAACAAATTTCTTCCCCTAGATATGTCAAAGTGGATTCATCATTTGATGCAAAGAATGCTCCTTTTTCCAATCCACTCCAGTCGAATCCAACATATCAAACATATTAACTCCTGGCCAAAATCATTTATCAATCAAAAAATAAATGACAAAGATTAAAAGAAACCCCAAAAAAGAACCTGTTTAATGATCTTTTGCCTAAGCTCAGCAGAAAGAACATCCTTGGAATGATGATGCGACTGACCAGAATGACCCTTAACATTCTTATTTGGAGGAACCAAATTGGGGATCGTTTCTTGATCAGAAACGTACATCCAATTCCCACTACTCCCATCAATGTATTGAATTGACGGGTAAAAATACCCGGTTATCGACTGAGATTTGGGCACAAACTCTGGCGCCGCCGCATTGAATTTGAAAGTGCCATTTGTTGTACTTTCTTTTTCCTTCTCCTCCTTGATATCAGCATCGTCTTTTTTTTCTGTAGGATTCATCTGCGCCATTTTTCCACAACAAAAATAATGTAAGAAAAAACAAAAAATATATGTTTGAAATATGTGTTTCTTCAGTCCCTTGTGGGGACTAAAATTGATTGTGGATTTTCTCAGATGGGTTGTGGATGAAAGAATGGTGTTGAAGCGGAGAAATCGGTGGTTCTTATCCTAAAATGTAGTAACTGAAAAAATGGGATTGTATTGGATCGAATGAACAATCCATATTCCGCGCAAACAAGAGTGATTGATGATAATTCATCACTTTCTTACACATAAACGTGGCTCAGATGTTTTGACCAAATCTTAAATTTATCTGAGGTTTGGAGAAAACGTTGTACAAATGTCGTTTCCACATGCATGCATAGCATGGCCATCCGCAGGAAAAATAAAAATAATTGCATTTTTGTATCGGAAAAAATGACTCGATTTAAAATACGTCACTTTATTGTCTTTACGAAAGAAGATAGTGGGATAATTGTTGACATCGAAATTTGCAAAACTTTTTGTCTACTCGACTGCTGTCTTAGTGGAGGATGTAGTCATTGATTTCGGCAACAAGGCCAGATTTTCATGTAAGGGGTGGGGAAAAAAAAATTAAAGAGACGAAATATATATATATATATATATGTGTGTGTGTGTGTGTGTGTGTGTGTCGTGTATTTGTTTTAAAAAAAATCGATATTTTTACATGGATTTTAACAAATTTACAAAATGTTACATGACGATCGCCACCTCCATCTCCCTTCGCCAGTGGTTGATTTCCTTTGGTAGTCAAGCTAGTTCAATTACACCAAATTTGGTGTAATTGGAGACCAATTTACACACCAAATTTTATTTAACAAATTATATTATTACTAAAGTCGTTAATTATAATTAATGAAGTAAAATATTGCATTTTATAATAAATTGAAAAAGACATTAAACATAATACTGCAAATTATTTTAGTGAAATGTCTTATAGTACCTTAATTTATTTATTTTTAATATATGTATGTTGTTCGAGTGCTAATTTATTAATTATCAAATTTATTGTTGAAATAATTATTAGTTATTAATTGATTAGAATTTAAAAATAAATATAATCATCATACTAAAATAATTATAAATCAGTTAGAATCTATTAATACTAAAATAAATAAAGACATGGATGGAAGAAACAATTTTTATAAAGTGTTAACAAGGGCAAAATGGGGTTAAATGAAAAACTCTATATTTGGTGTAAATGAATAATGTTACACCATTTTACTAAAAATTGCATAACCAGCTATTAGGCTCTTAGGTATTATCAAAATAAAACCAACTCTTTACAAATCCTAAATTTGAATGAACCATTTAATATGGATTGGGCTACGTAACCGAAATAAAAAATCACGCAATGTTACTCGTTAATAGAGATTATCATCGATTTAGCTAGCAATGATTCTCTTGATTCATATTCAGTGAAGTTGTAACATGCAGTAATGAATTAGACAATAAATCAAGAATTCAATGACAGGTAGACTGTTAATAATAGATTATGGATGAATCGTATAACTCATAAAAATGAAAGTGATTAATAAGCAGAGGGTCACATTTTACATTGCTCGACTTAGTTTGTAGTTTTCGACTCTTTCCAAATAGGATTATTGTTATAAATTAACTATTATAGGCATGCAACTTTGTTCGTAAGTCCAAAAGAAAAATATATTAGCAAAGGAAATCTAACAAGACCATTATTTATATTAAAAAGTTCTATATTAATTTATTTTTGTATTGACAGACAGACAGAATTTAGGGGGTAATTTTTTAAATGGCCGGTTTACTATTGCTATTTTTCACAATGGTCTTAATTGTTAAAAATACTATTTTACCCTTAATGAAATGTGTTTTTATATTGCAGGATATATCCTTATCTTTTAGAATAGTTTTTCAATTTTGTCCTGTATTATTTCTATCTCGGATTCTAGCATATAAATTCATCCTTTGATCTAATAGATTGACATAATCTTCCATATATCTATCAAAATTTTCTCCAAGTATATAATATTCTTCAGACGATGATTGATCTATTCTTTCCATTTGAGAGATAATATTATTTATTTTTCCTAATAAAATTTCTAATAAATTATCTAATCCTTCAATTGTATATCCTGGCATATTATATAAATCTTATCATGATAAACAATGCTAATAAATACAAACATTTAGATAATTTAGCCATGCAAATATTCAGATAAGTAATCCCAACGATTCTTTAAAATTTCAGAAAATATCTTTTTAAATTTAACAAAAATAATAGTTTTACCTTAGTTTTTATCTCAAATCTTTATTCTTAGAACCGAGTAACCTTCAGGTTCTGGATCTGCAAATGGCTCCCTTCAATGGCCTCCTGCCTCTACAGGATAATTGCTATTCCAGCTTTCCACCTTCACTGTGTCAGTCCTTTGAATTTGGATTATAGATATTAACTAAAGAAAACTCTCTTTCTGTTAAAGTAAGAAAGGAATTTTTCTTCAATCTTTCAAGAATCTATGGGATGAGGTGTTTAGAAACTCATGATATTTTTTGAAAATAATTTGGATATGAAATAACTTGGAATTTTATTGATATCTAAAGGCTGAAATATGATTACAATAGAAGACAGAAGATTGTTTGGCTATCTCACAGTTTGAGTGCTCAACCAACTCTGCCTCTTTCATTAGCCCAAAGGCCTCTATTTATACACAAATCTGAAGATAAATTACATCATTGCTTACATCATACTAATAATATTTTATTGCCTCGTGCTTTTCATCAAGAGCCTCATGGCCCCTCCATCTTGTTGTTTTGTTACATTTTCTTTGATAAAGGACACAATCCTTCTATAATTGTCCTTCAAATCTTGTTTTTACACACAGCTGGAAAGATTCTCCTGTAGCAGCTTGGACACCTTTCCTCCATGTGTTTATCATTTTTGTCTTCTTATCTTTGATTCTGTCGGCAAGTGGGGCATTCTCTTATTCTGCATGCCTCTTATATGGTTGTGATAGGTCCATTGATTTGATTAGTATCAAATTTCTCAATATATTCTTTCAGAATTGTTGATTTTTCTCCTCCATTGTTGGTGAGAAGAGTTCATCCTTCATATTGACACAAGCATTTGAATTTTTTGTCATACAAGCTTTTTGTCATTTTATATAAGACTTTCATCCCTAAAACTCTTCGGAATTTTATCCATGATCTGGTGATTTTTGGTAATGACTTTTTATTGTGACCGACATCAATTTGAAACTCTCTACTAACATATCCGATTGTTATAATATGCTCAGCAGGATAAAATATCATTACATCAATTTCTGGACTGATTGAATAAAATTTTATGTATATGGATCTTCCTTTGGCAAATTTGGATACTTCAGATTTAAAAATTTCATCGAATCTTTCAATTTCTTTTAGATCTTTTCCGGGGTAGATAAGATCTAAAAATCCATAGTCTGCTGCCATTTTGACCATGACAGGGTCTGCATCATTGGTAATTAGTAACCTTGGATAAACATGATCTCCTGAAGATATGAAATATGAGTCATTTTCTTGTAATTCATAAACAATTTTGGCAAAAGATCTATATTCTTCTTCTTTTGCTGATAAAGGGGTATCATCATCTTCATCGGTTCTGATTCTAATAACCCTTGTATGTTCATCATTGGATTTTATGGTCAATTTTCTAGGACTTTGTGTATCTCTTTTGATAGTGCTGGGTCAACTACTGCTTTCGCATTGTGGATCACTCCTTGGTACCTGTTGGTATCCCTGTTTGGTATCATAGGATTGTGCCAGGACATCAATCCTTCTATTATTTGTATCAGTAGACATTAATTGTGCTTCAAGAGCATCAATTTTGTCTTTCATCTCGTTTGTAACCTTGGCATGGGATTCACTGATCTCAAGTAATAATTTAATATTATGACTTAAGAGCTCAGCTAATGTTTCCATTCCAATTTTTATATCATCTGCTTCTTCTTTGGCATAGGCTGCCGCAGATTTCATTTCTGATATCACTTGTTTGATATTATCCATCTCCAAATTCAATGTTCCTGCTTAAAAAATCAGCAAGATAATTATTTGTACCTTTAATATGAATAATATCAAAATTATAGAATGATAAATATGCTTGCCATCTATGTAACCTTCTATATTGGGGTTCCATTGATAATTTATTTCTAACAAGTCCTGCAACTTGAGAATTGTCAGTTTCAACAATAAATTTTTTAGATAATAAAAATAATGAAAATTTCTTTATTCCTCTAATAATTGCTAATAATTCTTTTTCATGAGTAGTATAATTTATTTCTACTTGATTAAAAGTTCCACTTGAATATCTACATATTTCATTTAAATCTGTTTTTAATATTGCTGCCCAATATTTATCTGAGGCATCAGTATTAACTATCAAATTATCCTTTTCATTTGGTAATCTTAGTTTTGGTAAATTTTTACATTCTTCCTTAAGCAATCTAACTATTTCTGTATGTTCTTCATTCCATCATTTAGTATTAGTTTTTCTAAGTAAAATTTGTATTTTATGTCTCTTTTTTGAAAGATTTTCAATAAATCCTTCTGCATAATTTAAACATCCTAAGAATTTTTGTATTTGTTCCTTAGATTCTAATTTATCAGGAAAGCTTTCTATCTTTTTAGATATATGAGACTGTAATTTTATCCCATTTTTATCTATAATTAATCCAAGAAATTCTATCTCGAATTTTTCTATAATAGCTTTCTTTTCAGATAAAACTATTCCTTCCTTTTGACATTCTTTTAGGAATTTTATAATATGATTTTTATGATCATTTTTATTTTCTGAACATATTAGTATATCATCAACGTATACTAATAAGAAATCATTATATTTTCTAAAAATATTATCCATTCTTCTTTGAAATATTTGAGGTGCATTTTTTAATCCAAATGGCATAACTATCAATTCGTATTTACCTTGAGGCGTACTAAATGCCGTATATGGTATTGATTCTTCTTCCATTTTGATTTGCCAAAATCCTGACTTACAATCAAATTTTGAATAATATTCTTTTCCTTTTGCAAGGTTTATTAAAACATCTTTATTTGGTAAGAAATATCCATCAAATTTTGTATATTTATTTAATTCTTTATAATTTATTACCATTCTTGGTTTTCCTCATACTTGTTCAGAGTGTTTCATTTAGGGCTGTAAGCAAAAACCGCCAAACCGGAAAACCAAACCGAAACCGCATTTTGGAAACCGTCGGTTTGGTGCCACGTGGACCCGTCAACGAAATGGTTTTGAACCAAACCAAACCGGTCAAAAACGGTTTGGTTTAGGTTTGAGAAATTTTATGGCGGTTTAAAACCAAACCGGACCGGTGAAAAAATATATAAAAATTAAAAAATTAAAAAAAATGAAAATTTCTAATTGTAACTTGTAAGACTTTTGTGTTGAACTTTTTATTTATTTTTAAATGAGGTTCATATATTCCATAGTCTTTTAAACTAAAAGTCTGAAACGATTCATCAAGCAATCTCACGTTATATTCCATATAAATTACTATCATAAACAATCATCAACTTATATAAACTGCATAGTACTCCAATGATTAAATAAACTTCAATCAAAATCAAAATCCTACATTGAATTGGATATCCTTTCAAAAATTATTGCAACTTCTGGTTCTGTCAATTATAATTTGTAGAAATCTAAATGAAAAGTTTTGATCGGATCAACAACTATGTAATCAAAGTGAAAACAAAATAAAAATTTTGGATCTTAGAAATAAAATTATATATTGTAAATAAATTTATTTAGGTATAGATTTACCCAATATTCTAATTTGGTTTGAGAATCAATTAATCAAATAATTATAAGAAGAGAGAAGAAAAGAATCAAAGAGAAAAAGGAAAGTGCTAAGATCTAAAATGAAAAAGGAATCTTATTATTTTTTTTTATAAAAGTGATTGGAGATTGAATAATGTATTTTACCAAAAAAAAAAAATCATATGAGAATCATCCGGTTCCCAGTAGTTCCCATACTAGAACCGAGAACTGGACCGAAACTGGTTGGTTCTTAATAATTTGTCCCAAAATTAAATTATTTTTCTAAATGGTTCCGGTCCGATTTCACCGGTTCTTGAAAAATTGTCCACTCCTAAATTAATGGTATAAAAGTAGATAGATAAAAAAAATATACGGCGAAATCGGTGGTTTAAAATCGGACGACGGGCAAAAAAAAAATATACGGCGAAACCGGCGGTTTAAAACCGGACCAAACCGTTAGGTTTAGGTTTGAGTTTTTTTCAAACCGTTCAAAATGGTTTGGTTTAGGTTTGAGTTTTTCTCAAACCGGTGTAAACGGTTTGGTTTGAAAATCTGTCAAAAACCGGTAAAACCGGACCGCTTACACCCCTAGTTTCATTACCATAAAGGCTGGACAACTATGTGGTCCATTGCTAGCTCTGATTAATTTCATATTTATTAACTCTTCAATTTGTTTTCTAAATTCTTGAGTATCTTGTATAGTGTACATCATTGGTTTTACTCTTATTATTACATTTTCAATTAATTCTATTTTTGCCCTTGGATGTTCAGGTTTCCAATAAGCTAATGGATTTTCATTATAGACATTTCCTATCTTTTTTATTATTTCTTCTATTAATTCTGATTTTTCTGTTGTTTGTATTTTGTATTTTAATAGTTGTTTTTATTGGTATTTTTATTGTCCTTTCACCACGCTAGGCTGGTTGAACTCTGTATGGTTTAAATTCTCTTGAAATTTTTAGTAGATGGCCACATGGTGTTTTTAACATAATCATATAGTTATTTTGTTGGTAATATTGGAATTGTTGAACAAAATCATTTCCTAATAATATATCACATTCTAATACATCATATGCATATACTTTGTTTATAGTTATTTGTTTACTTCCTAATAGGATTTCTACATTTTCTTTATTTTTAGTAATAGGTGTCGATATTCCTGTGACGCCTGTTATTTTTATAGTATTATCATTGTTCCAGTTTTTTTAACAAAAATGTCTTGATAATAGTTATATCACTTCCTGTATCTATCAAAGCACATGTTGTTATATTAGTTTCTACAATGGTAATTTGTATATATACTGCTAATGGAAATGTCATTATATTATTCATTCTTTTGGACAAAATAATGTCTTATTATTATGTGTTATATAGATTCCTTCTTTATTAATATTATAATGATTTAATGCTTGTAAAAAATTCATTCCTAATAATATATGGTAATGATCTCCCATACTATTATCTACATAACATGGTATTATCATTTCTTCTCCATTTAAAACTATTGGTATTTTTACTTCTAATTCACTAGTATGTGTTTTTCCATCAAAATTGATATATTTATAAGGCTCTACCCTTCTTTTTATTAATCATTTATCTCTATTTCCTGATATATGGCAGTTTGCTGCTCCTGTATCAATTATGATATTTTTTTTTTTTTTATATATTCTATTCCATTATAATATTCTCCATATATTTGCATACTTCCTATATTCATTTTTACCATTATTTCTCGATTTATGTTCTTTCTTGGTATTATAGATGTACTATTACTTCTTTTTAATTTTCCATCTTTAAATTCTATTAAAAAATTATTTTCTATTTTTTCTGTTACATCTGGCTTTGTTTTAGATATTTCTAATTCATATATTTCTGGTAGTAGATTTAGTTGTTTGTTTGGTTCTACAATATTCAATATGTCTTTACATTCTTTGTGAATTTCTATATAGGGTTTTTTAGAATAAATGTTTTCATAGTTTGAGTTAGTAAATGTATATAATGCTCTATATTCTATGGTTATAATATGATTTCCTTCTTCCATAATATCTTTTCTATGTATTTTAAAATGTAATCCTAATACTTCATTAAAATCTTTATCTTTTATTGATACACAATATTTTGGATAACATGTAAATATTAATTTTTTATATGCTAAATTTCCTTCTATAGTTCCTAAATGACTGTCATTAGTATTTAGTATTCTTCCATCATGTAAACTTACTGTTATTGGTGAATCTATTCCTTCTCTAAATAGGGATTTGAACATTAATTGTATTCCTGCTAGATAAAGGTATTGTATTTTTTCTTTTTGTCTTCCTTTTACTTTTGCCATTAATTGGTTAACTGTGGATTTTGTTAGTAATGCTAATTTATGACTTCCTGGAGCTGTTCTTATATCTATTGATTTTTCTATCTTATGATACTCACTTATAGCTACTATTTCTCTTCTAAATATCTTATCGAATATTTTCCATTCTCCTAATTTTAAATCTAATGATAATTTTTCTATTTTTCTAAATGTATTATTATCAAATGTTACTTTTAATCCATATCCTTCAGAATTTTCTATTTCTTGTTTTTCTTCTATGGTTTCAACTTCTTCTATTTCGTGACTCATTCTGATTCTGATATGTAAACATCTTCCTTCATAATTATTAATATCTATTATTTCTTCTAAATCACTTTCTATTCCTTCATATTCTTGTTGTAAAATTCTAACTTTCTTTTTAGTACAATCAGGGCTTATATGTCCTATTTCTCCACAATTCCAACATTTGCATTGTTTTTTATCTTTTTTAAACTCTTTTCTTTTTGGTTGATATTTTCTTTTATAATATCTCCTATTTGGTTTTTGATATTTCTTTTTGAATTGTCTATATTTTTTATACTTTTTTTGTTTGAATTTTCTTTTATATTTTCTTTCCGGTCCACATCCCCAATTAATAGGTCTCTCTATTTCTTCGCAACAAATTCTTGTTAATTTTTCAGATGTTTTCATTAGTTGTCTATTTTTACATATTTCTGTTAATCTTTCAAATAGGAATTTTATTCTACTTCCTAATGTATCTGGTACAGGATTATCCTTTATATATCTTTCATATTCTATTTTAAAATATATATTCTATGTTCCTGGTAATTTAGCAAAATACATTTCTAAGTATGGTCCTTGATTTTCATTACTATAAAATTGAGTATAATAGAAATTTTTAAATTGACATGTATATTCTTTTATTTTGTACATATCATAATATTTATTAATCCTAATCTTGCTTTTAATTTTTCTCTTCTAGCTTCTTCTTCTGAATTGTTTATCCAATTTTCTCCTAGGAATTCATCTAATATATATTCTACTAACTTTTTTATTCTCTCTTGTGAGATTTTTTGCATTTCTGTTTGTATATTTCTTCTCATTAATAATTTAGTATCTTCACTTACTCCTTCCCACCAATTTCTTACATCTCCTTCAAATGATGCTATTAAATAGTCAATTCTTCTATCCGTAGATTCCCATGTATCGTCTTGGTTATATAAAAAGAATAATATCATTGCATCTGCCCATTGTAACAAGGCTTTCTTAATATCTATTTTACAATCTAAATCTAGTTTTGCTCCTCCATGATTTATTGGTTTATTGTAGTCTGAGTTTGGGGTAAATTGATCTTTATATTTTTCTATTCTATGTTGTGGCATAATTCTATCATAGTACTGCCTATAAGGTCTATGTGGCATTGGTGCATATCCTCCTTCTAATTCAGGAATTTCTAATTTTGGATTATTACTTGTACTTCCTGGTGCTGGTGTTGGTCCTCCACCAGTATTCATTATATTTCATAATTTTCTAATTCTTCTATACTTAATTGGTCAAAGTTTTCTATTAGATTATCTATTTCTTCATTCATCATCTTTTTTATTTTTTCCTCTTTCTTCTGTATATTTTTCAAATTCTTTTTCTTGTTCTAGGATTATTGGTAATATTTCTTTTCTAAATCTATCATCCATACTTTCTGGTTCATAGTATCATTCTGTTTCTACATGTTTCTTTCATATTCTTGTCATTTCTCCTTTTATTCTATCTTTATCTACTTTTTTATCTGTTGGTTTCATATTTTGTTTCATTTCTCTAATTTCTATTTTTAACATTCCTACTTCATCTTTTAATTCTTTAGTTTCATTTATTAATTCTTTTACTAATTTCTTTAGTTCATCAAATGATTCTGAAAAAGCCATTATATTTTTTCACTTTTTACTTCTAATAAATAAGATAATCTGCACTTTTTGTCTTTATTTTCATTAATGATTTTATTAAGACTTTCTATTGCTATTTCGTTATCAGGTAATTGATTATCTCTTATGGTTTCAAAATATTTTGCTTTTAATTCTAATTTTTCGATTTTTAGTTTCCCTAACATTTTTCCTTGTGATTTATTTATTTCTCCTGGTGTTCCTAGTATATTTGAGGTTTTTTCTTGTATTTTATTTAGGTTTCTAACAATATTATTAAACTTTCTAACTACTTTATCATTACTCATTTATAACTTATGATGATTCATATATTTCTCTATAATATAAAATACTTTCAAATTCTTTATTAATCATTTCATATATATATCTATCTTTTATAGATCCTATACTTAATTTATATAGTATTTGTTCTTTTATTTCTCTAGGTAATTTTTTAATTATATCTAATGTTAATATTTTTGATTTATTAGGAATAGGTTCATAAAATATTTTATATCCTTTTTCTTCTTCTAATTTATAATAGTTATCTTATTTTTTTAATTTTAATTCCCATAATTACTTATATTATTTTCTATTATAGCATTCATTTTTTCTTGATCTATAGTTTCTATAATAGTTTCCCATATCATAAGGTCTCTTATTATACTAATTTCTGTTTTTTCTATTATCTCCTTTCTAATATCTAAAGGTAGATCTTTTAATTTTATAAGTATGATTTTTAAGATTTCTTTCTCTATTATAGGTTTTCTTATTATTATCGCAAATATATCTTTTATAATTTTATATCTATTTCCAAAATCTTCTATTATCATGTTATGATCTATGGCTCTGATACCAATTAAGATGGGGGGGTACTAAGACCGTCTTCAAAATCTCAAAATTTATTATTTTCATAAATATTTAATAAATCGCAATAAAATTTATAAAATTCACTATCTTTTGTTATGACCTTTTCTTCAATGATTATATTTAATTTTTCAATTCTTCTTTCTAGATTGATGATTTCTTTATGTATATTATTTTCAAATCTAATTGTTTGGCTATCTATATAAGTATTCTTATATCTTAATTTTGGATCTAAATAATCTAAAAAGAAACTTTTTAAATCTTCTTTTAAATAATTTAATTCTCCTTTTGTTGCAATTTTTAGGTCAATAAAATTTTGTATAATATTCGGGTTTAAATTTATTAAAGATTCTGAATTTATATTTTCTTGGGGACCTAATTGGAGTATTTTATACATTATGATGGCTTTGTTGCAATTTTTATGTGAGAGGATATTTTTGGAAAGATTGTTGTTCAAAGGCTATTCTTAAAACTTCTAACTTTTTGATGTCTATTTTCACAAATCACCTCTATAAGATGACTATCTAGAGGTATTTCCTCCAGAATTTAGTACATAGTTTATTTGAATTTACAAGTGTTACCTAAGACTAAAGTTGTTAGTTCCCAATCATGGCCAATAGCAAGGCTTATATCAGTATCAAAATGGGTGGATCAGGCTTAATCGGGCCTGCCTATAATCAGGTCCAATTCAAGTTCGCTGAGGATTTGAAAATGGGCCCGTCTAAAATTTTGGTTCGAGCTATCCAAGAATTTATGAGGGAAAAATTCAAAAGTCAGAAGTTAAGTATCACAAATTCAATTTTCATGTGGCAAGTTTCAAAATGCAAAACTCATATATTAACTAATTAATGAAAAATATTTATTAACTAAATTTAATAAGGTCATAATTATACAATAAATGATCGCATATACATAATTATAGGTCACAATTTTTTTACTGGTCACATATTATCAAATTAATTGATCACAAGTTATTTCGAGGTTTCAAATAAAAAAATTTGTAGGTCACAGATTATTTTGAGTTCACAAATCAAAAATTTTATAAGTCACGATTTATTTTATTGGTCACAAATAAAAAAAATTACAGGTCACAATTTATCTATCAGTCATAGATTTTAAAATTCGTTGATCACAAATTATATTTCAATTACAAGTTATCAAATTTTAAGATCACAATTTATCCACCACCACCAATACAATCGCCATTATCGCCACCACTTTGCGACCAACACCTCTCTGCTACCGTCGCCAGCACCACACCACCACCATCACCATCACCATCGTCAACTGCCACCACCACCGTCAACACTTCCACCTCCACCTGCACCACTACACAAAAATTGTCGCTAGATCCACATCGTCACCACCATCACCGCTAGCAGCTCTACCACCACATACATCTCCACTGCATCCTGCTCCAACAACCACCCACCACCTCCAAATCGACCACCATCATGCCCCGCCACAACACCACCACCATACAACCGCTGCCTACATTACACCGCCACATCCACCAACAATTAATGGTATGTAAATACGATGTTTGGCAGCGCACAACTCACGACGTCGTTAGCGTTGTGTAAGACGCCGCTACTCGCGACAGTTCTCTTCCGATGGTGATGTTATCGTGGTGCATAGAGCCACCACTTCTTCTTGTGACCACAACCATCAAATATGCCAAACAATCCCCAAATCATTGTCGCTACCACTGCACGATACCACCGACCATATCAATGATCACCACGACCTCTTCAGATCAAAAAAAAGAAAGAAAAAAAAACCTCAAATTTTCGTAACGCTACATTGACGAATTGCAAAAATCAGTCGTTGTCGAAACTCCTTCGTCGAGATCTCAATCAATCAGCGCAGCTTCTTCATTGCCAACGTAGAAGAGAGAGAACAAAAAAAAAATAGAGAGAGGTAGTGAAGAGAAATGATGTGGAGTTGGGGTTTGTATTATATCGATACCTGATTCGTGAATAAAATGAAACTTCATCCCTGAATTTTGAATTGTCATTTTTAAACCCCTAAAATTATGTAATTTCCACAACTTATAAATATTGTGGGCCAAGGCAATCCACCCCCCTCCCTGTTTTTTTGGAATTTAACAAGGTTTAAATCAAGTCATAATTGAAAAATATGAATACTGAAAGAAATGTAGAATATAAGTAATTATACCCAAAAAAAAAAATCATTTTAGAATTAAGAAAGATCTACATGTTTTATTATTGGGAAAATTTTATAAGTAAGAGGATAAGTATGATCTATTTCAATAATAAGAAAATAAATTTCAAATTTCAAAAATCAGATTTTTATTAATTTTTATTTTTGATTTAATTAATTAAATATATAAAAGTCATACACACACACACCCATATATATATAATTGGTCACAAATTCATTTATTAATCACATATTGTCAAATTAATTAGTCACAAATTATTTCGAAGTCACAAATCAAAAATTTTATAAGTCACGATTTATTTTCGAGGTCACAAATCAAAATTTTAATGTCAAATTATTTTACAATCACAATTCACAGATTTTATAGGTCACAATTTGTTCATCGGTCACAAATTTCAATTATTATAAGTCACAACTTATTATACAGTCACAAATTATTAAATTATTGATCACATATTAACAATTTTTTACGTCACATATTATTTCTTACTCGCAAATTATCCAAATAATTGGTCACATATTTTTTATTGGTCACAGATTAACCAATTTAGTGATCACAGTTAATCAAATAATCTATGACCACCACCCGACAACCGTCTCCACCATACTACCCCACGACCAACCAAAAATTCTCAAACCTATGGACTGCAAATTCAGCACGCTGGCAGCTTATGGTTTCTTCCGTCCGAGAGCAGGAAAAGCCATCTGGGCAGAGGCCGTTTGGAGCTCGGGTAACACACCAAAGCATGCATTTATTCTTTGGTTAGCAATCCAGTCTAAGCTCCTAACTAAGGATCAAATTCTGTTCATTAATGTGGACCGAAATTGCGTTTTCTGCGACAAGATGTGCGAGACTGCTGAACATTTATTCTTTGCTTGTCCATTCACCAATGCCATATGGGGAAAAATCAGAAATTGGCTGGGCATTACTCGGCTTATGTCCACCCTACCTAGTGCTTTAAAATGGTTGAAGAAGGAGGCTCGGGGTACTACTTGGAAAAGCAAAGTGAAGAAGATTGCTCTAGCTACCACTGTCTACTACATTTGGATGGCTAGAAATAGTTTTATTTTTGAACATATTGTGCAACATGTTGATAAGGTTGTTATTAGAATTAAAACACACATATACAAAGCTATCTTTAATTTGTATCCGTATGTTTTAATTCGTTATGAGTCCTTAGCTTGTGGCTAGATGATGTTGTTTCGTCGTCTCTCTTGTTTTGATCGGGTTTGCCCGTTGTTGTTGTTTGGATTCTCATGTTTTTTGATTGCACGGGTCCGCTCGTTGTAGTTGTCTTTTGACCTTGGTTTTGATTGCTCGAGTATGCCCATAGTACTTGTACATTGTACAGCATTTGATCTATAAATTACACTTTTACCGATCAAAAAAAAATTCTCAAACCTAACATCGTCACCGCCACAATCGACCCCACTTGACCACCACACAAAAACCACCACCACCAAAGGGCGGCAAAACCATTATCCCATACACCGCATATAACATTATCACCACCTCCACCACCATTGTCGCCGCCGCCGCCTTCTCCATGTTCACCTTCTGCACCATACCCAGAACCGCCTCCTTCACCACCTCCCCCACACCATAACCTGCCCCACGATCTCATCCTACAGAAACAGACCCTCCTCCGCTACTAGTTCTACCCCCACCGTCGCCACCTCCAGCACCATGTTCTCCACTACCGCCGTCCAAACACCACCACCACCACAGTCCCCACTCACTAGCTGAAAACACACCCAAAAATTGTGATTTTCGAACTACATGCCACCACCACTTCCTCCGCTTCCACCACCACCTCCCCCGCCTTCACCGTCTCCACCACATCACCTCCACACCCATCGTCATCACCTTCACCACCTTCTCCGCATCCACCTCCATCGCCTCCACCACTACACAAATAAAAAAAATTGGATCCGAAATCACAAAACCTCCACACCATAGAACCACCACTGAATCGGCAATCACCACCACACCACTCATCAGGAATATGCTGTTGTTTCTGTTGTCGTGACGGCTGGTTCACATGAAAATCGGGGACATCAGCGACGACGACAGAGACAGGAGCCAGATGCCCATTGACAATAGAAACAGACGCAGTAGCCGAAGATGAGGCGAAATTCTCGTCGGCTACGTTCTGTAGAGAGAAGAATGAATGGGAGGGTGCGTGGTAGAGAGAGAAAGGAATATTACGGTTGTAGTATATAATTAATTAAATTTTATAATATTAAAATATTTTATAATATTATTATTAATATCTAATTTTTGTATAAGTAAACGTTGCATCTTAATTTTGAAATTGGATATTGAAAAATAGGGTAATATGTAAATTCCACTTTATAATTTACTATTAACTTTTAATTTTTTCTATTAATGAATAACCTCGACAATCAAACCCAGCATGACCTGTTCATTTGTGGGCCAATCCATTAACAGGTCCGGAACAAGCTAACTAGTTTCGATCCGATTTAACGTGATGCGCCATCACGACTTTGGCAACCTAACTCATTCTGATACCACTGTCTATAATTTGTTGTTTGAAGTTTGATAAAGAAAATTAAGCTTATGTTGCATATTACATAAAATTTCTCTAGTATTCTCAAAGTATAAAGTACTCACCCCCGCAATCACCATTTAATTGATACTTGCATTAATTAACTTGAAGTCACTATTTAATTAGAGACCAAACACGAATAAATAATGTACATATTAATTAACTACAAGTAGGGATTAGGGATTAGGGATCAGCCAATGTTTTGTAGTGGAATAGGTTGTCTGAATAAAATAATTTTCTATGTTATCATATGTGTTGCCATTAGAAAACCCTAAAAAAAAATTGATTGGCTGAATGTACAGTCTAATTCTTACACGGTCGTTGACAGTGTAGACAGCTTGTGGGGCCTGCGATTATTTTAATCGTGGGCCCTATTTTTGTATGTGTGTAGACTGTCAAAAAAATTGTACATGAAGCATTACTGAAAAATAATTGATTGGCTCCGTCTTTTCATTTTTTTTTTTTTTTTTTTTTTTGTCGTCTTTATAATGGCCTATCAAAGTGGGTTCATTCATTATCTTGTCTTCAAGATTCTTTCTCCATTATTTTGTCCGGGAAAAGGACAGTTTTTCAATCAATGTGGATAAACATGACAGCACATTACATTATTAAAGTTGGATTAATAGCCAGTTAAATAAAAGGGTTTCTCTTAAGTTAAAGCAATTTGACCTTTTATATCCCCGAAAGTTGCCTAATCATGATTATTTCTGTAGGATTTAAGTCTATTCTGATTCTGGTTTGATTCTACTCTTAATATTTTTAAAAATAAAAAAATAAAAAAAATCACAACCCTATTTTGTATTCACTCGAAGCATTGGTAACAACCCTTAAAAAATTAGATTGCCCGAAAACCTTGACTATCTTTTTCTCCCTTAGAATGTAAGATTCACTTTCATCTAAACTGGTGTTGAACATCGATTATACAATACTTTGGCTTCAGAAAAGTACGAAAAAAATTTGAATTTACGTGCAGAATATTTTATTGTGAGAATGTATAATTGAAAATAAATATATTAAAAAAAATTGAAAAAGTATAATTGTCAAACATGGGCTAAAGCAGAGCCATAGCAACTTTTGGGGACAATTTTTTTTTTTTTTTTTTTTTTAGTTTTTACTTTGAACGAATCAAGATTCTCGTCTTTGTCCATGAACCCTATTCTATCATTTCGATGTTTATGAAGATTCCAACAATTGGGATTTTTATTTTTTATATCTATTATTCCCCAAACAACTTTTTAATAAACAGACAAAAGAGGAGAAACAACCTTGGAGAGTTGGAGTCCTTTAACAGCTAAAAATAGAATTCATAAAAATAATGGATAATTGCAAATGAGACCTCAAACCTTGCAAATATTGACAGACTTCCTTCTAACTTATCAATCTTTGCATCCGTCACCACAAACCTTTCAAATTGTAACAGTTGGGGCCCCAATGGACGGTTTCCACCCAGTCCGTCGTTCGTTGATCCAAAGAATTAATTTTGACCACATTTTAATTAATTTTAAAAGGTAAAATAGTAATTTAATATTTATTTAAGTTTTTAATTATTTTATGGGAAAATATTAAGTTACTATTTTTCCCTTTTAAAATTAATTAAATTGCGGTCAAAATTAATTTTTTTTGGGTCAACGAACGACGGACTCGGTGGAAACCGTCTATTGTGACCTCAGCTGTTATGATTTGAAAGATTTGGGGTAACGGTTGCAACGATTGAAAAGTTAGGAGAAAGTCTGTCACCATTTGAAAGGTTTGGGACCTCAGCCGCAATTATCTGTAAAAATGAAGTCATGCCAAACATATAAAAAAACAAAAAAAAAATTGTGGACTTAATCCGCAGTGCTTGAATTAAGAAGTAAGAATGATTAGCGGCGGCATAAATAATTAAGCAGAAATCTTGCTTATCTTAAAGGAGATGCAATCTTGTCAAAAATTTAACATTTTGAAAGTAAAAAATAACCATTCTTTTGAGCATGCATATGGCCAAGAAGGGTACCTGTGGAATGATTCCATTCCAGGTCATTTCCAGAGAGGAATCAGCAAGAAATAAACATGCCGACGATTTTTCTGACTTCACTAGACATGTCAAATACACAGTACTGAATATGATTAAACAAGATTCGACTCAACAAGATACTGCATGGAACAAGATTTTATCTTCCCGTAGTGTTTGTGCTCAAATATGTGAAAAACCATTTTGTTCATCATTTCAAGAAATGGAATTAAAGTTCTTCATGCTGAAAAAAGGAATAAACAACAACTTAAAATGGATGGATAGGAAATCTAATCCTGCAAAATTCCACATAATCTGGCTCAAAAAACATCACAAATATATATGTATTGTATATTAGGTTTATAAGCGATTTATTTCCTCCCATGTATACTCTTTTTTTTTTCTGAAAAACTCATGGTGGACATCTATACATCGTCTCTTCCGGGCAGGTGAATGTGACTTCTCCAGCTGTGGCTCTCCGACTTTTCATCATCTTCGTCCTCCATACTATTGCCTCCAGTCATGGAAGTACCTCGAGATGATCCAGCTAACAGTAGAGGGCCCTGAGGAGAACCCGACTGGGAATTGCTTTGCTTTGAGGATTCACCGTGCTGTTCCTGGGACATCCACTGACCTCCAAGTACTACAGGTTGATTCGAAGAGGTGCTTGTTGTAGGTGGAACTTTTCGAGTATGAAGCCGATATTTCTGAAATGACAAAAAGAAGAATTATAACAGTTCAAAGTTTTTCTAGGACTACCTGAAACCGCCCCAGGGAAGCTCCAAATAGCAGTTTTTGAGGTCTATATACAAATGAAGGATACTAAAGAGAATTATGCCATTTCGAAGTTCAATCCCCACCTGCAAATGACTCTTGACTTCATCATTTGTGAGACCATCAACTTGCATAAGATCTCTGATCTGCTTAGGAGTAGCAGCTGCAAAGAATTTAAGAATAAGTTAGAGGCTAATTTAAAGAAGAATATCCCATATCAAAGCATTGCCGCGTTAGTGTTCTTAATGTTTTCCCTCCAATCAAAACCATTTTCGATGAGATGAAATTATGTAGTTCCATAACTTCTATTCTGATACTCTATTCCAACCATTTAGCATAATTTTAACGTGTAATCCATTGTAGTCCAATAAATCGTTTGCAAGAAAAACACAAAACTTCATAGAACACGTATGACTAGCGTGTGGAAATTAACACTCATATTGCACAAACTTTTCACATTGAACCATTGAAGTTAGTTAAAAACTTAGATCCAATTTAGTTGAGACCTAACCTTGTGGACCTCCAAGTTGTTGTAGGGCACTGACAAATCGCCGATGCAATTCAGGTGACCAGCATCTCCTCTGCTTCCTCTGCTGCGCGACCCTCGAATTCAATTGACCATTAGCTGCAGAAGATGAACCTGATCCGCTGCAATTAGATATTGAGTTCAAACCACAAGATTCCATATCGTCTCCCACATTCTTGATTCCAGGCGTACAAAGCGAAAGCCCTGCTGCTCTAGGCAATTCATCCCTATCTTCCTTCCTCACTGTCATCACTGGAAAATTAGTATACCCCTTGAAAGGCATAAAAGCCCTTCCCACTGTTCTGTCATTACTAGACTGTAACAGTTCATCCATCAAATTGACAGGTCGATTATTTTCTTCTTCAGCTCTCTATTAACCAAAACCACAAAGAAGAACAAATCCATTACAACATGTACACAAGAAACCAGATTATAACATTAACAACTGTATGTGTAAACATATATTTTGATTTATACCCTTTTGTTGTCTTCTTTTAAGGCTTTCTTCTGGTTGCTGAGTTCAATATCTGGGAAAGGATTTTGATTATCAGAGTTCCATAGCTGCACAGAGCTCATCCAATTCATTTTTTCGCTACTGCTAACAATTTCATCTTTTGGAACCTCAACTTTTTCATCTGAATCATCGCTAATTTTCTTCAATGGTATAAATTCTTCCAATATTGGCTCAGTACTTGAATTTTTGCACTGCATCAACTCCCCCTTCATTGTCGCAATTGCTGCAACGGAAGTAATCAAAACCCAAAAATTAGCAAACTCATCTATAAAACACCAAAACCCCATCCCAGAAATCAAAAATTCCAAAACCCAATTTCTGAAAAATTAAGAATAACAATCAAAAACCCATTTCTGCACAATAAAATAGAAAATTGGCTCACCGTCGGTGAGGAGGAGCATGCAAAGAGGCAGCTCGCGTTTGAATGCATCGATCTTCTTCATTTCATCTTGGAGTCTGTTCACATAATCATCAAGCTTAGAAAGCCTTTCAGATGAGTTACTGATCAACGAAACATCTTCGAGAAATTCACTAATCGTTTTAGGAATATAAGGTTTCATCGCCGATTGGCTACAAGTCAAACTCAGTTCCGATGGTCCCATTTCTTGCCAGATCTTTAACTTCCAATTAATCAAATATCCCAGTTTTCTTGTGAACCCAAAATCATAGATAAAGGAGAAACGGTGAAGATCTATATAGCCAGTGTGAATGCAATAGATAGAATAAAAATCAGTGGTTTTTTTTTTAGAAGAGAAACGCGAAGATTCTGTGAAGCAACGCCGAGTTTTAACAGAGCTGTGCCGACGATATCTATGCAAATGCAAATATATGAAGTCTTTTCCGGGTCGTCGCATATTTCTTTTTCACATACGATTTTTCTTTTCATAGTCGAATTTACCCTTGGTTATATTTGTGTGGTCATTGTTATTTCTATTTTTTTTTTCTTATATTGGAATAAAAATATAGCGAATTTAGTTAGGTGAATTGAACAAAATCTTAGTAAATATTTGGTAGATTTGATAAATCTCTCTCTTTGGGTACTCCTATTTAATCGTATCTGTCTAAGATGTGCATATTAAATTATTTTTCATGACTACTTTAGCAGAACTAATTTCAATTTTATACTTCTGTATTCCTTGTACACGATGAAAATTTTAGGAAATTGTTTAGCGAGTATAATTTTTTTATATTTCACAAGTCCTATTCAATTTGAGATTTCGGGAAACAAAGTAAAAAGGAAAAAACAATTATAAATAACACATTTTACTATCAAAATCTTCGATATTATCGTGTAAAAAATATACTTGTAAATTTCATATGAGAAGTTGGAAAAATAAAACCCGTAGAATAGGCCTTCAACAATTTATTCTCGTTGATCATGCAAAATTAGAAGTTATTTAGTGGGGATTAAAATTAAATTTTTAGTAGATTGTGATAAAAGTTTTTGAAATGTGTGGTTGAAAGGTTGTGGGACTTATAAAAGATGTGATTAAAATTGATTGTTTGACTTTGATTTAAATTAAAATCAGATTTTAATCGGTACAAAACAAGCTCTTATTGTGCAAGATGCTGATTTCTCGAGATAATTTTGTCTTCAATTATCTTAGCCATTGTTTGGTGTAGATTAAATTAAATTAAAATTTCATGTCAAAATTAATAATTAATTTTAATTATACATTTCATTAGATTCACAATTTTTTAACCACATATTTCATCAATTTTTATTAAAATTTTAATTTTAATTTATGTCAAATGGGAGCTTAGTGACAATTTTGTAATTTAATATATTAGATTGTACATAGTGCACTACACTAAAATGAGATGATAAAGGTTAGATAGTGTGACGTTAAAGTCAAACAAATTAGATGGGATGCATCTTTGGGGGACAGCACATAGGTACAAGAATTACCACTTGTTGAACACACTTTTTAACGTAGGACCCACTAATGTAATTTATGAAATTTTTAGAATAATGCAACTTATACATGATAGAGTTATATAAATATTTAAATACAAATGATGTATCAAAAAGATCGTGAAATTTTTTTTTTTTATTTGGTCAAAAAAATTCTGATTCAATTATTTCATACCACATCATGTGTATAAACTCATCATGTATATGTAGCACAGTCGAAAATTTTATTATTGAAAAAAATGATCATGAAATATGTGAAGGTTATGTTACATGTAAATAATAGTTTTACATAATTGTTTACATACACACCCTGTTTGAGCTAAATTATTTGAGGAATAATGCATTTTACTATTGATGTGATGAAGAATATGTTGTTGAAAAATAAGAAAAAGTTATTGATGTGATGAAAAATATTATTTTATTGAAAAACGTGTGATTGAAAATGAGTAGAAAATGAGAATGAGAAAAATAATATGTCTCAAACATGGGCATAATATAGTGAGATATGATTGTGTTAGAATTTTTTCAAATAAATTAAAAAAAAAAAAAAAGCATTCCTACTCTCTTTTTTGATACATAATCTGTATGTGAATCATTATTTAACTGTTTATGTACAATTAACATTATTCAATAATTTAAAGTATCAAAAGGGGTCAGAAGTGGAAGCAAATAAGTAATTTGATCATAACTCCTTGCTACTCGCTAATAAAATACAGTTTCGATAAATTTTACTTATAAGTGGATTTGAACTTAACAAAAGTCTTATAATGATACTATAAGACCCCGTTTGGTACTTATTTTTCCTCCATAAAAAATAAAAAATATGACTGTTATCTATCACATTCAGTCATTATTTTTTTAATTTGCATTTTCTGTGTAGGACTCATAATGATTATATTTTTTATTCTTATTTTACAAAGAATGAGAATCAAATAGGACCTAAATATTTTCTGAAATTCTTTTCCTCTTCCGATAAAATCAAATTTATCGAATTAATTTGATATATTAATTTAAAATTTTAGTTTGGCAAGAGATAGGACCAGCATGTCTCGGAGGTGGGCATTAGTGGAAAATCGTACCGAATAATTCGCGTTGTACAAACTTAGCTTAGAGATAAGGAATCTCGGGTTGAGGTAGTGACCCATTCTTTAGTATCGGCCAGGATTTCTTTTTACAAAATTCAGAGAGAGAGAGATGCTCTTTCCCAATCAAAAAGTACAATCTTTTACAGCCGTTAGATTCCATTACTTTGAAGAATCTCTCTCAAGTTTGTGCTTATATTCACATATATTTTTTTAGATTTTTTAATAAAAATTAAGTTAAATTCAATAATTAATTTTAATCATATATTTAATAGAATTCACAATTTTAATAATACATTTCTTCATTTTTTTAATCAAAATTTACTAAAAATTTGATTTTAATCTCTATCAAGAACGAATCAATTTTTTTGTTTATTGAATTTTTTATCCTGCCCCTTGCTCTTCTTTTTCCTTCAAAAATAAAATCGAACGACGTTTGAAAAGGGATATATCTTATAATGCATTATGTTATTGTCTTTTTATTTATAATAGAAATTATATCTCGTTTAAGTACATCTTTGTTTGTGATCTATTTTAATGAGGTTTTGAGAAAAATATATTTTTGGAGAGTGTGGTTAAAAAGTAAAGAAAAATTCTGGGTATACATTTAATCAGGGACGAATTCAGGATTTGATCGAGAATGGGTTACAAAATTTCAAGTCAGACTACTACGGAAAAAAAATTTACACATGAAAAAATAGTTTTTTCAAAAAAATAAAATAAAAAACCTTTAAAAAAAATTTGGACCTGAGTGGGGGAGCTGCAACCCAGCCAGTCCCCCCATTGTATTCGTCCCTATATTTAATATTATTTTATTGAAAAATATGTAATTAAAAATGAATTTTGAAAAAATGTATTTTTTTGTTCAATGAAGACCGAACAAGGGCACCTTCTAGTATTATCAGAGGAATCGCTAGAGTAAAAATTAAAATGGTCAAGTAAAATGTGAATTGGTTTTTTTTTAAGCCAACTGCTAATAAAAAAATTGATAAACATCCCCGTATGTAAACCTTGGCAAAATGCCCTTATTCATGTAACAGTTCACATTTTCATATTCTTGTAGAGGAAGCTCAAGAATAAATTTTCATAGTCAAATCAAGAAAGGTATACGCTAGGAAAATTATATGGATTTTTCTAAGGAGAGAGAGTACATTAATCCCGTCTACCCACCTGACTTCTTGGATGATACTATTTCCAGAATCCAAGAAAATGGTATTTATGTCCTTGTTTATATTTAGCCATATTAATTCGACCATATTTGATTCTCATTTTTTTCAAAATTTATTTTTTTTTCTTTTTTTTTTTTTAATTATATATTTTTCAATAAAATAATATTACACATAAATCCAAAATTTTTAACCACACATTCTCCATCAATCAACTATTTAAAATACATTATTACCCCAAAATGGAAATCAAACATGGTATTTTAGAGATTTAGATAGATAATTATTCTAAAAATTTATATATTTTTGCCTACGGCTGCAAGAAACTCTCGAATTGAATCAGATCCAACTCGACTCGAATTGAATAGAGAATCGACATATTTGATTCGATTTTCGATTCTAAACCAAGAACCGAATAACCAAATAAGAATTGAATATTTCTAATATTTTTAATTTATTTATCTTTAAAAAGCCAATTTATTTTATTTTTTCTAAATAAATTTAATAAATTAATTTAGCTCAAACCCAAAATATGATTTTTTTTTTTTTTTTTTTTTTTTTTAATTTTCAATCCGAGCACAACTTAATCAAATTGACCCAAATTTTATCAAATTATGTTATTTTATCGTAGTGTCATTTCTATAGTTCTAAAATAATCGAATTGAAAACTCAGTTACGTCTCTCTTTATTATTGTAAACTCGCTACATTTTTTTCCTGTGATTTTAATAATCAAATTTATTAAGAACTCAACAAAGAAATGTACAAAATGATACATAAGAATGAACTACGTTATTTTGTAAGAGCTAAAATTGAATATCTCATTAGTAGGATTAGTGTAACATTGTTGTAAATATTAAAAAAATAATAATTATTGTTCGGAACCTAGTAACCAAACAGAACTTAACCGAATCAAATTGAATTAAACCCGAACCGTTTCATAATTAAATTTGGACCCGATAATTCAACTTACCAAAAATTCAGGTTGGGTTTGATTCTCTTTAAAATCGAGTTGAACCGGGTAATGTCCATCTCTAGTTTGACCAGCTACATTACAATATTAAATAATGTTATTATGCAAGTATATTGTTTTAACTTATACATAAACGTGCAAGTATTTGTAAAAAAATAAAGAAATAATAAGGTATTTATTTTTGATAGAATATTTTTGTAGATGAATTTTATTTAATTTATCCTCGTATATATACTATAGATGTTATTTTAGCTAGTTAGTGCTCAACAGCGGCGCATTCTTTAAAAAGAAAAAAAAAATCTATTTTTAAGAGCTTATTTGGCACATATATTTTTTAAGTGGAAAATGATTTTTTTTGAAAATATGAGGCTAAAAAATTGATAAGAAGTTGTGGATTCAATGAAATATATGGTTGAAAATAATTTTGAAAAAAAAAATAATATTAAAAAATTCAAGTCAATATAAACTCTTATGATATGTTTGATTGACTTAATTTTTAACTTAGAAAATGTTGTACTTTTTTATAAAGTTAAATTTTTGGAAAATGAGAATTGCCTAAAAAATAAAAATCTATCCCCTATAAAAAATTATTTTCCTTGTTTTTGGAAAATATTTTACATGAAAAAAATGTCAATCAAATATTTTAAAAAGTAGTAATTTAGGTGGAAAAATGATAATTTCCATAAAAAAAAAATAAAGTGAATCTTGTCAACCGTCTGCTTTTATTATCAAGGATAATAATTATTTTATTCCTTTTTCTCTCCATATATACTTGAATATGGTGTGGCTCAATAATTATTTTATTCTTTGATCTTTTTATATACCAGAATTATTGTTTTTTCTTTCGCGGACCTCACGAGTTGGTTTTTTGTCTTTATTTTTATCATCTTATTGTGTCCACATGCGACAACGCTTAGCGAACGGTTTTGCTATGGTAACAGGGGGATGACATCAACTCTGGTCGAAACCCTACAATAGGACTCTGATCATTTAACATTTTTTCTTCGCGAAAGTTGTCATAGAGAACGGTGAAAGGTTTCCAATTGAAATTTTCGTCCCTCCTAATTTTCACATACTTTAATACAACAATGAAAAGTGTTATTAATCATGATAAATCATACCTATACACAATAAGTGACTAGTTTGTGATTAAACATCACAACTATCAAATCTTCTTTCTCAAGTTTCCTTCATCTAGTATGCAATTACTATGTATTCTGCCATCTAATGAGTATCGGAATAAATATCATCGGACTTTTTTTTTTTCTTTTTTCTTTTTTAAATTCTAAATCACTCAATAATTTTCATTTTCTTTCATTTTAAACCTTTTGTTTGGTTGAACTAACGAAAATATTGTCATGGTTGATAGAAATGATAACACGATAGTTTACGTTCATCTTCCAATTTGGAATTAAGTCGTAGTTCCAAATATATTTGTACAAAGCAGCTGACGAAAAAAAAAAAGAAAAAAAAATGAAGAAATGACTAGACTAGTTCAATAAGACCCGATTTTTGTTTAATTTGACAATAAGAATAATGCATTAACAAATTCTTCATACCATGTCATCACTTACATTAATTCAGCATATGAACGTAGACAAACTGTCCAAATTAAAACAAATTTGAATATTTAACAGCTAAATTAGAATAGAAAAAATGGAAGAAAAAAATCACTTTTACACGCTAAATCCAAGTAACAAACTAGTGACTTCTTGATGTAGGGGAATTCGAAACAAATGACGATGAGCTGTCAGATTGCACATTAATGACACTGAAATACCATGAAATGGTAGATCAGCGCAAGGCAGGAAGTGATTGCGTTATTTTCCTAATTGGAGTAGTTTTGACTTTTGAGCACGTTTCAATCTTTTGACCATAATTTTGGCTACGGTTGTTAGAATCGCACTCATGACCCTAATTCAAAAAGCTTGTTTCGGTGTGCACGCCGTGGATACCAACTAGGCTCGGTGTGTGTATTCACGACCTCAAATTTCACTATTTTTCCATTCGAATAATTATTTTTAGTTAAATTTTGCTACTTTTGGTAATAATTCGTTTGCATGTTAGGAAAAGATTTTTAATCCGAATTGGACCTGATTTTTTGGAGATTACTTATTTTATTCTATATTTTATTTAAGTGTGATTTTTGAGATTTTACCATTTTGGTAAAATTCGAATTTTGAGCTATAAAGTTCGATTTGTGGACTTATTTTCGGCATTGCTCGATTATTAAAATTTATTGAACTTCAAAGACATTTTCTCTGTACTTTTGGTGATATTCTTGTATTCTTCCTTGTGATTCATCTGTTAGAAATAATCTACAAAATAATCTCTATTCTGCTTGACGTCACTTCTTCATAGACATAATTGAAACTCACATTTTAAATTACTCTTGAACATTCGAAAGTAACACTAATTTTGACATCTTGATCGAGATGATTGATATTTATATATTAAAATATTCGCATAACAAACGTACTAAATACCAACAAACAAGTCCTAGATTCTAATCCTTTTAATTTCATATTATCCAAGAAAAAAGGTAAAATAATTTCTTTCTTTCAATTTTTGGTTCACACGATTCAATGAATTTTTGTCCTTCATTCATTTGAACCAACACATTTGTGGGCCAACAATTCACGGTTTTGGATCCATCATCCAAGTAAAGAATATATGTATTTATAAAATACTAAAACAAAGGCATCTTTCACGTGATGACAAGTCCATTGTTCATGGCATTTATGTGACCATTCTCATTAGGGTATCTTTTTCTTCTTTTTGTTCCATTATTTCTCCACCTGCAAAAATCGAATCTTTATTTCCCTGTTGTGCCCTTTTCAAGGGCATTCTTGTCATTTCATAGTTCTTGTCTACTCTGTTGGGTGGACATTATTGTTGGCTTGGGTTTGAGGCCTTTCAAGAATAACCCCACTTGACACTTGTCCCCCTTATTACGACTTAGGATCATTATTTCTTTGTGCTTTTAGATCTCTCCACTTCAATGTTTTAGATCTTGTTCAACAAGACTGCCTGCCCGTGTTTGAGAAATTATTATTTTCAATTCGACTTTGAGAGATTAGGTTGCTGTAAGATACGATTTTAAACTGTCAAAAACTGCTTATGATATTAAGATGATGCTTTATCTTACTGAAATAGTTATAAGAGGAAGCTGACATGATCCATGACGACTTCCTCAAGGTTTTCGTACCAATTTGATTCCTCGAATATTGATAGGCTTCAAATCTCACAAATTTCAATCCGTTAATCAAAATACGGATCGTTCTATGTCTAAAACGAAAATGTTTAATTTATATTTGTTTTTTCTTTTCAATTAATTATCGCTAATGGAAATTGGTTATTGATTCTCTAGTCAAATGAGCATAATTCTCTTTTGGACAAACAAAAACTCGTGGTGGTTTCCGTAAACGGTCAAAAAAAAGATAAGAAGGAATGGTGGTACATAACGTATGGGCCACGAAAACGTGGCAACTGTCGGGTAAGGAGTAAGTGGAATCAGTTCGCCGCATATGAACGGCTGTGCTCTTAGGCATGCCCATTTTTCTGTGCCCTACCACCTCAAGATTCCTTGTGGACATGGGTTTAATTGCAATGGAGGTCACTGAACTTTCACCCTAATTACAATCAGTTCAATAAACTTCAATTTGGAACAATCAGGCTATTAAGCTTTGATTCAATAGCAATCGGGCCACTCATTTGGATTCCGTTAGGCATACTTGAGTTCGCTGACATGTCATCTCCGTTAAAATTTACACAAAAATATATGTGTGTCCATCCTAATTAACATAATTACACTATAAGTCATTGTACATCACCCTCGTTACAATCATGTCATTGAACTTTAACCAGTGTTATAGTGTTAATTCACTTTAGTAACTAAATGAGCCAGAAAAAAAATACTTTATGGATCAACTTGAAATTTTGCACAAACTTTAGTTTCTATTTTTGAAATTAACTTGTAATAAATTGATAATTACTACAAAATTCATATCACGCGTTTATTTGATAAATTAAGTGAACCTATCAAATAGGTCGAAGGGAGGAAAGTTTTAAGAAATTATGCACGCAACAAAACAAAGTGGAGGTTTTGTAAAAGTTGGCGAGGTTTTGCTATTTTCAAATTCACATTAAAGATAACTATTTATTTTAAAATCTTCAACATCGCATTCACTATGGAATTTCATATCAAGGTTTTTTTTTTCATCATTGTCTAATAGATTTCTGGAATTGCTTTACAAGTTTTGTTACTGCAACATATTATTTTGTGCTTTGATTTTATGAAGAAACTATGTTGACTGTTTCTTACAGTGTCAAATTTTTATTCTATTAGGTATTTTCATTCCCGTGTTATTAGTTTGCTGGTTGGGATTGATACATTGATATTTTGATATTTTTAACGGACATGTTAGTGAATTACAATAGCCACATTAATGGAACCCAAACACTGCCTAATTGTCATTAAATTAGATTTTTTAGTGGCTTGATTGCTTTAGATTGGAGTTCAATGGCACGATTATAACTAGGATGAAAGTTCCGAAACCTCTATTGTAGTTAACCCTTTTTTTTTCAAGATAAGTTATGGAAAAGTATATAGTGATTTTCTCGAAGTACGTGAAGAAAATGTAAAGTTCGTGACGTGTATGTATGACTGAATTATTTGTTTTGAATAGTAAAATAATTCGCTTGTTGAAAATTTTATTCTATGCATGAGATAGAATCAGCAGTGTAAGAAAAAATCATCAATTCATCCCTTGGTACCGAAATCTCTCCACAAAATCATTGATTTGATCCACATAGACCATCAACGGTTTCAATTTTGAAACAAAGCAAATCATTCAAAATAATTTAGTTTAGGTTTCACCTATTTAAAAATGATTTTAAATTTTACGTACTTAATTTTAAGAATTACAGTAAAGTAAATATGAATTTTATGCTTAATAAATGTCTGATTATAACTATTTAGGGGTGTGCTTGATTGACTTTATTTTTTATTCAAGTTTTTATTTTTAGGGTATTTGATTGACATTTTTTTACCATGATTTATTTTTTCTTTTGGAAATTGATCACTTGACTATGTTATCCTAAAATACGAGGAAAAAAAATATATATTTTTTATGAGAGGATATATTTTTATTTTCTAAACAATTCACAGCTCCAAAAAACTCAACTTTATGAAAAAGTACAATATTTTTTAGGGATAATTGCAGCCGCGGTTCCTAATCTTTGCGTTTTTTGCAGACTTTACCCTAACCTTCAATTTGTACCACCGGGGTCCCAAATCTTTCATATATTCACACCCGAGGTTCAAATGGATGGAAATCGTCCACTTTGATTGTTAGTTGACCAATAAAATTGATTTTGGCCAAATTTTGACTATTTTTAAAGGATAAAAATGTAATTTCATTATTTAATCCTATAATAAAACAATTAACTAAAACAAAATAAAAATAAAAATAAAAAAAGAACTATTCATTCTCTTCTTCACCCCACCCAAAATCACCTCCCAAAATCGTTGTCCAAAACCACCATACCCACCCACCCCCTTCCATTCCAAAGCAAGTCTTCTCCCTCAAGAATTCAGGCATTCAAACTACCAGTAACAGTCATCACACCACTTTTGACCCACACTGCCATCGCCACCAGCACCCACTACCAGTTCCGACACCCTCCACCGCCACCCTCCAGCCCACTCCATATTTGCCACTGTACATTTGAAACCAAGAAAACTCACACCTTATTCGACAATTAAATCAAGAAAACTCACCCATCGTCGCCACCCACACGATGTTGTATATAAAGCGATACCACCACCACCACCACCATCTCAAACCGTTAACAACTTCTGCACTGAAAACCCACAGCCAAGTGTGAAATTGTTGTCAAATCCTATACAATTTTGAAACATTCTGTATTTTTGAAACACCTTAAAGTCCAACAAAAACCCACCCATCCATTGTCGATTTCAAAATCGACAAATCCCAAAATCGACCCCAAAGATCTAAGAATCGAATCCCACCAATTGCCACCATCACTAAGGATTGTCAAATCCCTACACAATTACAATCAAAGCTCATAAAATGGAAAAATGAAAATCAAAGCTATTATAAAGTTTCAACAAATTAATGAAAGAAAAATCTGATTTGGGTGTCCATTTAAGCGACGGTGCTGACATTGTGATGTGGTTGTGACAACCAACCTTTGGATGATGACTTTGACCACTGGTGTGGATGGAAGTGGGGAAAAATGGAAAGGTAGATCCACCGGCTTATGGGTTTTCATTAGAGAGTGGGGGCGGGGTGGGGCGGGTGGATAGTTGATCCACCGACTTCTGGGTTTCTTTTTCCTTTTTAATTATTCTTTGTTAATTTTGTGGAATTACCAATTTATCCTTACCAAATTTGGTCAAAATCAGATTTTCTGGTCAACTGACTGTGTTTTGGACGGTTTACGTCCATTTGGACCTCGAGTGCGAATTTATGAAATGTTTGGGATTCCTGGTGGTACAAATTGAAGGTTATGGTAAAGTCTGCAAAAAAAAAAAACGTAAAGGTTAGGGACTGCGGCTGCAATTATCCCTATTTTCTATGTTGGAAACTAAGTCGATCAAATGTTATCAAATATATTTAAGAAAAATGTTGTGCACAGCACTTGTACACAGCATGGGTGACAGCCCTCACCCATGCTGTGGGGTCCGCGATTATTTTAATCACGGACCCCACCCAAAAATGTGTGAGGGATATGCACGGTACTGTACTTATAGCCTCTTTCTACATTTAATTGACAATTTTCATGAAAATAAATTTTAGACAATTTCTTTCTAAACAAATTTCATGCTTATAATTAAACACACCCTTATTTGACCGCCATTCTTTTGAAATAGTAATTTTTTAGAAATGTGTGGTTAAAATGGTTAATTTCACAAACGTCACTGAATTTACCTCAAAATAAAAAAACGGTCACTGAATTTTCCTAAATTTTCACTAACGGTCACTGAAGGAACAAAACGCTTGAATTGGATCATTTAGGACCTCAAGTGTAAATTTTATCTATACATTTGCTCAAAATTTGCCCCAGATTTGAAGAATTTGGAAAAAAAAATCCTCCCACCTACATCAACTGCCATCGTCGCCTCCATCCACCCACCACCACCACACCCGCCAAAACACAGTTCTCTTAAATTTCAGAACACAATTCATATTCAATTACAATTCCGCTTATATTCTTAATCTTCATCAACCATTTTTCTTTTGCCCTTTTTCTCAATCTTCATCAAAACTAGTCATTTTCTTGTGATTCTATGTCTGATCATTCAGATTTAAGCATTCTTCTAGATCGAGTTTCTGAATTCTTCATCAAACTGCGGATTTGGAGAAAGGGTTTTTGGGGAGATTGGTGGTTACTAAAATGCAGGAATTTTGTGAGGCATTAGAGGTAATTTAGCTCTCTGTATTTTAATTTTTATTGGGCTTGACCCATGTTGTGAAGTGATGCGCCAAAGGGTGGGGGAGCTAAACCAAGTGGTCCGCAACCATGGGTCACAAGGACAACGTCAGAATCATGAAATTTTCGAGGGTGTTTTGCGAAGGTCGTGACTGTGCGATTTTTATTTCCAAATTGAGTTTGCTGGAGAACTGATTGGGATGAATTGATCACATGGTTAAAGTCGTCTAGGGTAGACTACCTGCTGGGGGTGGTCGGCAATCACATTGCCGGTCAGAGGTGAGATTTTCGACAGTTTCCCCATTTTCGAGTGGCTGATTTTGTATGCTTGTTTCTGCCGGATTAGTGGGTGTTATGGGGAGTTGATGGGATGGAAATGTAGAGGATGTTAGGAGAATATGTTGGTGCCAAAGTCCGGTGGCCTTGGCAGCTGGAAGGTGCCGGAAAATGGATCAATAGATGGTCACTTGAAATGGGACAAAAAAAAGGCCCTTGCCCTAGAGAAAAAACGTCATTCAACATTTGGTGTGGTGGGGGCGACGACGACAGTTGGTGTAGGTGGAAGAATTTTTTTTTCAAATTCTTCAAATCAGGGGCAGCTTTTGAGCAAATGTATAGATGAAATGTACACTTGAAGTCCTTAATAATCCAATTCACGCGTTTTGGTCATTCAGTGACCGTTAGTGAAAGTTTAGGTAAATTCAGTAACCGTTTCTACAAGTTTTGAAATTCAGTGATCGTTTTATTATTTATAGGTAAATTCAATGACCATTTGTAAAATTAACTTGTGGTTAAAAAATAGCAAACAAATTTAAATTTACGTGAAAAATATTTTATTGTGAAAATATGTGATTGAAAATGAGTATAATTTTTTTTTTTTTTTTAAAGAATAGTTATCAAATTGCATTATATTTTAGCCTTTAACAAAACCATTTAACTAGTTTCTTAAATTCTCATTGCTGGAGAAGCTTGAGATAGAGGATAGAGATTATAAGATACAGATAAAGAGATTGATGATGGGGTCTGATGGAAAGATAGGTTACAAACTTGGCACGAGCTATAGATTTTGTGAACAAATCAAATTACAAATTTCCGATTTAACTCAAGAAGGTAAAAAAAAAAAAAAAAAAAAAAAAATTTTTATAGAAAAGATGGCTAAACAAGAAACCGAAAAGGGATCTTTTTTCCAGATGACGAAAAGTTGTGTGGAAGTACATTTTCTCCAATAATCCAAGATGTTTCAAAAAGAATATACACAACCCTTCAGTTTAGTAGTTAACTTGCAAATCCTCGACCTATATATCAAATGCCACTACCTTACCACCAAGTTTTCTGGGATGATCCAACTATTCGAGTGTATGCTAGAGCAGCCCAAACATGCTGCGAACAAAATTCTCGTCCCCTCCAGAAACGAAAAGGAAACTAACTTTCATCCTTTGCCAGATCACCTTTGTGCTTTGACGAAATGCACAGCCAGTAACTTTGAAACACCAAAACCATGAAAGGAATCCACCTTGAAGAGTTCTTTTAGCTTCTCGTCACATAAAACTGTTCTCTTATCAGACGGATCCTGGAAAAGAAATACTCGAAATAAATCCCAAGTTTTGATTGTAGTTCGTGTCAGTCCATGCAGAAATTGCTCATCACGATTCAAAAGCTCGATGAGATACATATGTACTAGAGCATTATTGTATGTCGTGAATGTAAGAACCACATAACATCCTATTAACAAGGGAAATAAAATAAGACAAACATGAATTGATTTTGGATATCTGGGCAGAACTATTGGCAATAACAATGAAGTGACCAAGATGAGTGAAAAACCTGAAGTTCATTTTCTTTTATGTATTGCCACATTTTCTTGACAACATCAGCTCGGGATAACTCGTTTTCACCAGTACCGAAGAAGTTCACAAGAGCATCTGATAGTGGAAGTGGTGCAGTTAAACCAGAACCTCCCCCTTTTTGCGGTTTCTCTTTCCTCTTCGGCTGATCCAACTCTGAACAGTTAGAAGCACTTAAGTATGTTTTGACAGAAACTGATTTAAATGTCAAAAAAATTTCTATGGAAGAGTCAAATTATTTTTTGGATATTTGTTGTGTCACCTTCTTCTCTGGCCTCACGTTGTCTTTCCTTCTGCGAAGATTTGACTGGCGTAGCTGCATCATTGAGAAAGTCACAAATATTTCGACACAAAATAAATATACATCAGAATTCATGGAAGTACATTCACAAATTTGGCTGCCATGCTTTTGGCATTGCTTAATATCAAGATTTCAAATTTTTTATGGCAACAAACCTATCAAGAGGTTACTAGCTATTGAAAAGATATAATTTTCTCCTCGACCACCATAAAGGATCTATGCGAACAAGGACACATTTCTGATCTTTGAATAAAAATAAAAAATTCTCCCTAAATTTTCACCGACAATTGACATGAGCTTCTTCAGAATTCAGAAATACCTAGGTCATTTCTCTATTAGTCACATTTAATCTGCACACACTTTTAATCCAGTAATATCAAGATAAGCAAGAAAGAACCTAGTGGTGATGGATAAATTGTTTGCCAAAAAATAACCTCCATTATATAATAAAAATTTCCAGTTCCAACCTTGTTAATTTAAAGAGATTTTACAGCATATTGCAGAACCATATAGAAATTGACGCATACACGATACCTTCTGCTTCATCTAGGGGCCAAATGTGCTTGGACAATGCTTTATTCATTTGAAACATATCAATAGAGCGAACACGAAAAATTCCATGCAAAGCTTCATCACATAAGATTTTTCTCTTGTTCTTTGGGTTCTGTAAGTTCTTCTCCCGAATATATACCCAAAGTTTCTTGACAACCTAGGACAAACAAGATAAAGTTAGAAAAATGTATCTCTACTTAATCCTGTTCCACATGCTAGATAACAGCTACGAGAAAATACAATACATGATAAATTCATGATGTACCTCGGTTCTGGCTAGCTCTGGCACCCCAAGAAGTTCCTGCAGTTGTGGAGAAAGGGCACATGGTCTAGTAAAGCCCCCTCTTTTCTTTACATCATTATCCATCTCGTTAGACCTACTTGATAAAATTCAAAGAATATGAAAAGAAAATTAGAAGAATACCGATAAAACATTTTGAAAACAGCATCTCGGCATTGACAAAATTCACCATTGTAAGTTAATAAAATCAAAATTAGCAATTACATAAGAAAAATGCTAATTTATCAAGATTGTTCCTTCTTGACTGTACATTTCACAAGTACATCTAAGTCATAGGCCCAACTGGGTCTCACCGCACCTGAACCTCACAGTGGCGTTAGACTGCAGAGTTAACTTCTAATGCTCTTAGCATTTCGATATTACCTTTGTAAGGAAAAATGTTAAAAGAATTTTTGCCAGATGCTTCCTAATATTCTTTTATCCTTTTCACTGTTTGTCTTTCAACCAAAATTTTTGAACCATTCAACTGACTTGAAGTTCATTAAATTGAGCAATATGATCGGGGATGATCCCAGATTTAAAAAAAGTGATCTTCAAGGTGGATACAAATTGAATGTCAAGTGACTCTCCTGAATGAAGTTCAATTAATCTATGTGAGTTGAGTCAACCTCAAGCACCGCATGTTCAAGATTTTGCATAGTTTGAACAACAATTTTAGAGCTCGATCAATCTTGAACATGTTGTAACAAGAATCAACAAGGTATTTCACTCCAGCGTGTATAGAGTTGACAATGATATACTAAAAATAATTCAAATAAACTATACCAATTAAAACTCCTCTCCAGAAAGGAGAAGAACAAAATAAAGGTGGGAAATAAAGATGAATAAAAAACATAAACTTCTGAAATCTGTGAGATGATTTGTTACCCTTTTTTGTGTTTCTATCTGCTAGCTCTTAATCTTCTAATGAACTTCACAGCAAGCGAATAATGTACAATCATGCATACGAGTGAGAGTGACATTGTGATGTTAAAAAGAATTTCCACATTCTACGACAATTGGAACAGTGGTCAAAATTAACTGTTAAAAACGACACAAGCAAAATTAATTTAAGCCTTTTCCCGTGCAAACCTTTTGGTATAGTGAAAAATAATTACAACCCTAATGAAACGAGAAAAGACGGGATTTTTCTGTATTATTAATTCTCCCATTTTACAGTTGGCCAAACTGCACTCATTGTGCATGTGATATACCGCTGATATAAATAATTTGTAACGTGCTAAGTAATTCAAAAAAATCAATCAGGCTATAAGCAGTTAGACTACTCAAAAATTAAAACAATATCAGCGATCAAAACAAGACAATTATGACATAAATAACACCCCCTTGCAAAAAAAAGGGAGAAAAAGAGAGTAAGAAATTTGAAGAAAGCTAAAAAAGAACATAACAAGATTGAGTTTTATTTAATAAATATATTTTCTACCAATTTCCAATGGATAAGTTGCTGGAAAAACCATAAATAAAATTTAAAAATCAAGAAAAAATGACCTCTTATTGTTACTGCTGCTGTCTTCACCAGTCTCTTCCTCTTCCTCTTCTTGAGAATTTTGATCTTCTTGATCCCCTCCATTCTCGTTAGCTGTTTCTTCTCCTTGTTCTTCTTCCGGTTCTTTGTTTTGAGAAACACAAACCAGAATTCATGGAAGTGGTAAAGCAGCAGTACACAAAATTTGGCAACAGAACATGTTAGGCTAAGCTTAAAATGGTAAAAGTTACTTCTAAGTGATATTTTGTTTCCAAACATGTTTGAATAATTACCTTCTCCTTATATTTAAGTGAAAAAATTACTTAGCACTGTCTTGTGCAAGCTAAAATTCATATTTTTAGTAGATTTTGATAAAAGTTGATGAGATTATGAGGTAAAAAATTTATAGGTCTCGTGAAATGTATAGTTAAAATTAATTATTGACTTTCACTTTAAATTTTTATCAAATTTTAAGCCAGACCAAATAGGGGCTTATTTTGAAAGTAACTTTTAATTGTCCAAATTAGAAACTTGCTTATTTTCAACTTTCACTAATAAAAGCTCATTTACATTAATATTTACTTATAAATAAACATTTCAAGCTTTGCAAAACATGCTTGGTGTTTTGGCATTGCTTGATAAAGCACAATACCTCGTGCTTCATCTAGGGGCCAAATGTGCTTGCTTAATGCTTTATTCATTTTGAACATATCTATACTACGAACACGAAAAATTCCATGCAAACGTTCATCGCATAAGATTTTTCTCCTGTCCTTTGGGTTTTGCAAATTCTTCTCCCGGATATATGCCCAAATTTTCTTAACAACCTAGAAGGAGACATGAGATAATGTTAGAAAGTGTATCTCTATTCTATCATATTGACATAGCAAAGATAACAACTACAAGAAAATACAATCAGTGAGCATGTATTTCAATGCTTAGTAGTTACTTTTCGAAAAAGTAATAACTTCAAAAATAATGTTTGGTAGAATAAATGGCTTAAAAGTAAGTTTGAATTAATATTAATCACCACAAATGCTCATAATCATGACATACCTCGGTTCTGGCTAGCTCTGAAACCCCAAATAATTCCTGCAGTTGCGGAGAAAGGGCACATGGTTTAGTAAAACCACGTCCTTTTTTCTTTACATCTTTATCCATCTGGTTAGACCTATTCGATAATATTGATAGAATATGCCCAGAAAATTATATAAAAACATAGTAAAACATCACAAAACAGCAACTGAGCCTTGACAGATTCAAACTCCAGTAAAACTCATATTTTTTTAACAAAGTTAAAAAATTCTAATCTAATCAAATCAACATCAGCAATTGCATAAGAGAAATGCTCTTATCATTCATAGCAGAGTCAGATTTCATGCAAAACTTCCAAGATTCTTAGCATTTCCGTATGGAATTGCTACATGTACACCAAGATTTACTTAAGGGATTACGTAATACCACATGGCGCTATGCCATTTGCCAGTTTAAAACACAATTAACTTTTTCTTCCAATCTTTTCCCTCCACATCATTTTTGGTAACCGCTAATGTACCATTTTGATGTACAAGTAGCAAAATCCTTTCCATATTACCTTTATAAAGCAAAATGTTAAAAAAAAATTCCCTCCTAAATGCTTCCTGTATTCTTTATGTTCTTTTCTGAGTTTTTCACTGAACCAAAAAGGTATAATCTTGCATTGGGTGAAGATGACATTGCGATGCCACACTGAATTTCCCACATTCTACCACAATTGGAACAAACATCAGAAGTCACAAAAGTTAAAATCATTAAAGTTAACCCTTTTGGGGAAAATAGTGAAACTAGACGAAATGAGATTTTTCTGTATTATAAATTCCCCCATTTTACCTTGAATTTAACCGTTAAAACTTAAAACAACAAAATAAATAAAAAAATTCAGTTTAACCATTTTGGAGAAAATAGTGAAAAAAAAAAAAAAAAAAAAAAACCACAACCTAAAGAAACAAGAATAGATGGGGTTTTTTTGTAATATTTCTTCCACGTTTCTGAAATAAATAATTTCCCAATTCATGAAATGAACATGCAATTAATCGAAATTTAAAACAATATGAAGGTTCAAAACAATATAAATATTAAATAAACATTAATTAGCACCATTCACCACGCAAAAAAAAAAAAAAACTCTTCTTGCAAGAAAAAGTAGTACAAAAATTGATACATCCGAAATATGAACAAGAAAAAATTGAGTTTTTTAGAATATATTTCCCATCGAATAAATTCTCTATTAATCAATTAAAAATGAAGAAAAATTCACCTATCTTTCTCTTCCATTTCCACTTCTTCTTCTGAGTTTTCATCGTTTCCATTCTCATTTTCCTCTTCTTGTTCATCTTCTGGTAGGTTGTTTTGACATTCTCTTAATTCATGAAGGAAAATGTCTATTTGTTCTCTAATGAAGTGCCTGCGATCATGCAAATCAATTGAGAACTCCTCCTCGAGGCGACGGCGTACGCCACCTGCGGTGGTGGTGTTTAGGTCGGAGCCCCGAATAATTTCCCGGATCCGATCCACTAGTTCAGAATCCGAAACCATTTTATTCGCTCTTTGATCTTCAAGAAACCGTTCTGTGAGCGGGTTGCATTGAATTGAGTAATCCGAGAAGATGAAACGAAGGGTCACAGGAATATGAAGTGCAACACGTTACTGCAGGTGAGGATAGTGGCAATGGGCCTTTTGACCGGGTTTAAAGTTGGGGCACTTACAAAAAATATTATTTTGAAAAATCATATGAAAAGTCTTTTTTTAAATAAAAAATATTGTGTAAAATTAAATAGTGACACTATGTCAAATTTTTTTTTCTTATAAAAATTGTCACTTTTTTGACACAATATTATCTTTAAAAGTTTAGTGTCACTTTTTATTAAATTAAACAATGATATACAATCCCACTTTTATTAAAAATAATATTTGTCACTAAGAAGTAATAAAAATTTCAAAATGCGACTGAAAAAAGTGATACAATGTCACTTTTTTGCTTGATATCGCAAGAAGTCAATCTTGTGTATGAACCCATGAAATTTCTTTAAGCAATTAAGGGGGGAGGGAATTGAAATTGGTGGGTCACTTTTTTTAAAAAAAGTGACAATGTCACTTTTTTTTTTTTTTTTTTTTTTTTTATAAAAATTATCACTTTTTTGACATAATGAATTTGATTTTCAGGTGTGCATATGTCCATTTACAGTAAACCCTCCCTCTAATTGTAAAAATTTTCATATATCAGAAATTTTTTAAGATTCCTTAAAGTTTCTTAGTTTTCACACGAAAAAGCATTACCACTTACTCTATTCCACAGTGAGAAACACAACACGGGGAGATTTGAGAACATTTAGTCATAGAGGAAGGAGTTGTGACTGCGTAGTAGATACAAAATGACAAAGACAAAGGGAATTGAGCTTGTACCATTCATGGAAAATGAATACTTAAGATCAAGCATAAAATACACTCAACCAAAAAGACAAGATATAGAATATCTAATATTGGTCTCTTTTCAAGGGAATGAAGAATCTACTAAAACATTTTATTGATTTTTCTGATCTCGGAAAAAATTAAAAAAAAATGTTGAGTATCAAATCCTCTAAAACATAGTATGTAACCATTATACTACTTTGATGCAAAAAGCTAGATGAACCATTATAACAAGATCCCACGTACCAATTGTTCCATTATCGCAACAAAGACATCCCTTTTACAATCATGCCAGTGGATCTTAAAGCATTAGGAGGACTGTAATTGCTTGTGATGGGTGTAGGTTAATCGACTTTGTTGCTAGGGGTTGGTAGGAGATTAGGGCTCATCCTAAGAGGACTCTGTTAGATATTAGAGCTTTAGGATTTTGGGATAGAGGATTTCGGTGTCGGTGTCGGTGTCGGTGTCGGTGTTGACCCGTTGGGACGATGATTTAGGTGCAGCAATTGACGAGGATTTTGGGGTGCACAGCGTGGAGGATTGTTGAAGAAAGTTGAAGAAATACCCATCAGTTCTCTCTCTCTCTCTCTCTCTTTACGTTTTGGAAGATTTTTAGACGTATTAATTACATTTTAAATTGTTTAATTAGTGTAAAAGCGTATTATTCAATTTTGTTGCTTTTGGGTTGTACTGAGCCTAATTTCCCCTATTATGAGTTATGATAAAAATGACCTTAGAGTTTGTTTGAGCCCCTCTTTTGTAGTGTTTTTTTTAGATAATGTGTAATTAAAATGTAGCGAAATTTTTTGGATATATTTAAAATTATTTTATCAGAAGTATGATTAATTTTTTTTTTTTTTAAGAATAAGGTTCATGGGCTAAATAAGATTATCGAGTAGTTTTAAATCTGTGCTACAATTTGTTATTAGGAAAATATATATATATATATATATATATATATATATATATATATATATAAATAAGAGATTTAGTATGACCTATTTCAGAACTAAGAAATAGTGTTTAAAAATTCAAAAATTAGATATTAATTAAATTTATTTATGAAATAAATATTTACTATTAATTAAATATATTAAAGTCATAATTCTATACAATTTTGTCACAATTATCGAATTAATTCATCACAAATTATTTATTGATCACATATCACAAATTAATAATTTTATAGGTCACAATTTATTTATCGATCAAATCACAAATTTTATAAGTCACGAATTATTTTTCGATCACAAATAAAAATTTTTATATATAAAAAATTATTACTTGGTCACAAATAAAAAAATTCTATAGGTCACAATTTATTTATTGATCACAAATTATAAATTTTATAAGTCACAACTTATTTCACAGTACAAATTATCAAATTAATTCATCACCAGTTAGAGTCACAATCACATTTTCAGTTCACATGATTACAAATTTATTGTCACACTCAACCAAATAATTGACCTACGACCTTCACCGCGACCACCACTACCACCGCCGTCACGATAACCATTATCACCATTACCATCACCATCCATTTCACTAGACCTTGTGAAACCGCAACTACAACAACCACAGCACACCAAGCAAAGCAAAACTATCATCACGGTAACGCAAAACTACAACCACTACAACACAAAAGAACCACCAGATCGTGGCATCACCAAACACTCGGCACTAGATCGCGAGCGCCGTGCGCACCTCTACCACCACCACAACCATCATTTCTCTTCTCTCCTTCACTGATCTATTACAAAAATGGGAGACAAGTAATACTTCCAATTTGCAGCGCCGACCACGAAGAAAAATGCAAGAAAGTAAACCCACAATTTGCGACACCCCCCTCATGTAGCGTTGCGCGCAACGATTGAGGCTTTGAGATCCTCAACCACACTGCCAACAATCAAAACCCAATATCTAACACTGAGTGCCTTGTGATTCTATACGTCGTCGTCCCTTCGTCAACTAATTTTTAATTTTCATTAAACACTCTCTAATATTTAAATATGAAATATCTTATTAAAAAATAATGAAACATTTACCAAATTCTAAAATGAATTTATCTAGTGGTCCATAATTTAAATTATTCAAGAGTACTCACACTCTTACATGGATTGTGAGGAATGCATTCGAATAAAATATTCTCACTTCGAGTGGCCAATGGGATTCTTTGATATAATCAAGATTATGTACCGTAGCAACTAGATTTTTTATCTACAGTTACACTGGGCACCGCCGAAGCCAGCCGCTATCGGCACTAATTTCTTCTACTTCTCGGACTATCCTTGGAAGAGCACGTCAATTGGTATCACAATTTCCGTAAGACTCAATCCAAGAGTCAAGATTATGAGCAAAATCTTGATTTGGGGTGTCGAAGTTATTGCCTTCATTTCAGTTTCTTGAAAAAGAATCCTAAAACCAAACTTTAGGGCTTATTGTATGAATTGGGTTTTAAATTTTTAGCCTTTGGCGATCAACGGTAGCGCCGGGTCTAATGGCCAATGACACTTCAGAATCTCAATCTCAACCCCCTTCCGGTGAATTTCTCTCTATTCTTCGAAGAAAATCATTCTTTCTCAGATCTAGAGATTCTTGTATCTAGTTTATTGTAACTGATTTTTGGTTTCTTGATTTTATTGCAAGATTTGAATGGAGGGAATAAGGAAACCCAAGACAAAACTATGCCCGATGAATACAACGTCGATACTGCAGAAAATCTCGCAAATGAGGCGATGGTAAAGTACTTAGTGTTTGTGTCGTGAGGGTTTGTTTCTTTGTTTATCACTTTCAAAGTTGATTTTGGTTTGTTGTAGCTTAGCTTATTTTGTATGAATATTTTTCTGCCTCAGCGTATGCCGATCACAGAGGCGATGCCAATATATGAACAACTCCTGGCCACGTTCCCCACTGCAGTGAGCTCCTTAACTTTGACACGCTTGCCTTTCTTTGTCGCAACTGTTAAAAATCATATTATGATTTTGGTTTTTCCACTTTCATAGAATTTTTGACAGGCACATTCATTGAAAATTATGAGAACAAACTTGCTTTGCTGGCTGTAGTAATGTACTTTTGATATATTAGCAAGTCAAGATCAATGATGCGAGAATCTATGTTTATTTGTCCTACAATACTTGTCGGGCACATAGACCAATATCCCTTACTTCAAACTTGAATTTCTACTAGCATTAGTATTTGTTGCATTTGATGGTGTATAATCTTTTGATCTTTTTGCCTCCCTGGGTTTCTTTGTTAATTAAAAGTCAAAAGATCCCTAGACAAACCTGTTATTTTCATTAGAATATTATTAATCAAAAAAGGATTTAGAATAGGCTTAGTAGCTTACTCGGGGTGATGAAAATTTTCTATACATCTTTAGATAATGCCTATGTTCCCCGGACTTTACATTTTAGAGGAAATACCCATGTTGGAAACACTTGACAAGGATAAGGATATGGGATCCTTTAAATCAAAGGGATCATTTATATCGTTTTTGTCATTTTGTGTCGTATTAAATTGATTCTAATTTGTATTTAAAATTACTAGACTTGAAATGAAATTTAAATTAAGTATAACAATTTATACGTACCTGTATCAGTTACCACATCTGAGTCCAAGCAACATGGGACAATGCATAGCTTCTTGCTATGTTTCATTATAACTCAAGCATATTAAACAAAAGTGTTTGGCCTAACTTTTTAAAGGACTTTCAGTAAAGATCCAGTATTATTCCATTACCTATTTGGCTGTTTCTCTTAAAATTATGCTGTCATGAAAAATGTGTTGACCTTTTTCTTGGATAATGGCCTTTTTGTATTTCTTCTCCTGAATCTACCATTTTCTTGCGCAGGCAAGATACTGGAAGCAGTATGTTGAAGCATTCATGGCTGTAAACAATGATGATGCAACAAGACAAATATTTAGTCGGTGCTTGTTGAATTGTTTGCAAGTTCCTCTTTGGTATACTTTCTTCGTCGCCTCATTCTTTTTTAGTTCAGTTTTGTTTCTGGGAGGGAGCAGGTTTTCGGCAATAATTACTTCGACCGTTCTTTTTGGTCGCAAGTGTCTAATATGCCTCTTTATTGCTATTTCTCGCAGTGCCAAGTTAAATCTATCTGCATGGTTTTGTTTATCATGGGTTATATTCTGTTAAAGTTTCATTCCATTATTTTTGTTTCAATTGCAGGCGATGTTACATCCGTTTCATTAGGAAAGTAAATGACAAGAAAGGAATAGAAGGTCAGGAGGAGACTAAGAAAGCTTTTGATTTCATGCTTAACTATGTTGGTAAGTTATATTCTTAATATTCTTCCTAGAATGGTCATTGTTAAGTCCATTCTTACAACTTACTGTGGTAAAAGTTCCTCTTGATAAAATATATGGCTGGCTTATGATGTGACTTGTAAAGTAATCTTGATCCGAGTTGCATCAGATTGAAATATTATAAATCCGGCAGTTTTCTCTTTGTTGTTGTTATGGCGATGATTAGTTGCTCCATAGACGAACTGAGATTCAAACAGACCTCATTTGTATATGTTTGTTCAAATGTTTATGAGGGGTTTTAATTCATATTCACGTTTATTGAGACTAAAATTTTCGTTCATTAACAGTCAATGAACAAATGAGCTAGCTGATAATTCTGTTTCTTTTGTTCAGTCTTAGATAATATACATATATGTAATAGATTGTTTTAGTGATGTTTATGGGTGGCACCGTCTTGTTGTCCATGTAACAAAATATATACCGTTCAAAAAAAGTTTGTTTCAAGATATAATTTGTACGTTGACTGTAATTAAGGAAGACTTCTGTCCTGGATCTCTTGGAATTATCCTGTTTAGTGAATTTACGGTATCATGAATCTGTAGTTTTTCACCTTTACTTTGAAATCCAATAAAACTGCTTTAATTATAATTATTTTTGCTTGGTGCTAACAGGTGAGGACATTGCATCTGGTCCTGTGTGGATCGAGTATATTGCATTTTTGAAAACTATGCCGGTTTGGTTCTACTCTATATGCATAATCAACCATGTTAACTGCTCCTCTGTTTAATTTAGTATTTCTGTTTAATGCTCTTATAAGAGATGCTGCTGCAGGCCCAAACCACACTAGAAGAGTCACAAAGAATGACTGCCATTCGGAAGGCATACCAAAGGGCCATCGTTACTCCGACCCATCACGTTGAACAACTTTCGAAGGACTATGAAAATTTTGAGAATTCGGTTAGCCGTGCTCTGGTAAGACTGCATATGGTCTCAATTTAACTGGTTGGTTTGACATTTTACTCTGGGCTGTATTTTTTAAACTTGTGTCAAGATTCATGTCAATAAGTTTGAAACACTTGTTATGTAGGTCTTCAAAAAACACAACTTTTGTATTGACTTTCATTTTTTGAAACGGCTTAAACTTGTGTGTACTAGTTGGTAATTTGCTTTTGCTTTCGCTTTCGAGTAACATGTGTCTTGCACAATGTCTTAAGAAGTGATTAGTCATAGCTCGATCGTAAGTCTGGTCCCTTCTATCTGCATTTGGAAGTTATTGGAGATAAATTATGCCAGCTAAATTCGCCACTTCTGACTTTCTGTTATGCTACTATGTATACAGGGAAGTTCATTGGATGAATATCTAGTTTGATTCCACATGACTGGATATTATTTCTGCAGTGATTATGTTTTTTTTGCTTAACTGTGTGTTCGACTTCTTTAATGTTCTAGTATTCTTTTTCATACTTTCCCTCAACGAGTTTCCTTAACTTCTATCAGATTTTTTTGAACACCCCTAAGTCTCCCCTCTGGATTCCTTTACAGCAAAAAGAAATAAAAAAAAAAAAATTAAGACAAAGAAAGGAAAGAAGCAGTAAAATAGTTTGATAAATGACCATGATCAGAACTCAGAAGTTACATGAGATTTTCCATCATTGTTCATTGAAGACATTGCATGCTAACGCTTAATTAATTAGTAATGGTTTGCTAGATACGTTTCTTCATGGAACTTGCGATCTGATTCTGAATATCTTGCAGGCAAAAGGACTGTTGTCTGAATATCAACCAAAATATAACAGTGCAAGGGCTGTTTATAGGGAGCGTAAGAAGTATGTCGATGAAATTGATTGGAATATGCTTGCTGTTCCCCCTTCTGGTTCTTCTAAGGTACTACCTTGCACCAAATTTCACTACTTCTTGATACTTCTTCAAGGCTCTTTGTATAGTTAGAAATGTCATCCTGGTATGAATTGTTTAAAAAGGCTATTGTGAGGTGCTCCTTGAGACGAGGTGTGAGAATTAGCCTCGGGGGCGCGAATATTTTACAGTGTTAATGAGGGTTACGCCTCTACTGATTGAGTCTCAAGCCTCTCACCATGAGAGGCATGCGCCTCTCATTGTTTATGGTGTTTTGGATTGGGGGCCAACTATTTATTGAAAACCTACTTATTTTCTTGGATTGACCAGCCTTGGAAAGTCCAATTTGTGCTGGTTATTAAATAATCAACCATAAATGATAATAAATTATAGATTAAGGCCAACCCAAACTTAAACACAACACACGTCAAGCTTTCACACCAACTGTAGAACTATTCACCAGCGACACACTTGGAGGCTTCAATTATTATTTATTTATTTACTTATTGGTTTCTTATTCTTATTATTATTATTATTTTCTTCTCCTGGCTGATCGATTATTTTGTCTCACCTTCTCATTTCTTCTTCCGTTTATTTTTATGCTTAGAAGAAAAAACATAATAAATCCATGATACATGCATGCTCTAACTAGATGATATATTAATTGATTCTGAAATTAAATTTATTCATTATTGGAGAAAATAAAAGAGTCTTGAGATGGAATTTGAAATATGTTAACTATTGCAATTTTTAAAATTGTTATTATTATTATTATTTTTTTGGCTCACGGTAAGGCTTACACCTGAAAGCACCTCTCCTCGCAAATGGAAAATGCATGAGTACCCAATTTTGCCTTTTTAAACAATTCTGCATGGGTGCCGTTGGGTGTGTGACATTTATTTGTGGTACATCGAAAAGTTCAATCCTTACTTTTTATGTGCGTCTAGATGAGACTCTGCAGCTTTGCATGAGTAGATAAAGTTGATTACTTTGATTGATATTTTTGATGATTGGCCAGGTCATTTTTCATTTGCAGTCTTCTAGTGGGAGTGCATACCTTTTGATTTAGTCTTTTGATTTATTGAAAACAATTAGATTATATATGTGTGTGCCTACATGTATACCAGAATGTAACTTATTATTATGCATTTTATAGGAAGAAATGCAATGGATGGCTTGGAAAAAGTTGTTATCATTTGAGAGGTAAGTTGATGATCTTTACATTGATCTGGCATCTTACCGTTGAGCAGAAGTATAATTCCATTAAGCTCTGTCAGTAATACTGAATAGTGACAAACAATTTTAATTCAATCAACAAGCAAATTTATGTGCATATAGCCAAATAAAGGTATAAGAATGTTATGCTAACATGCTATTTGGAGGTTTCACGCTCCAAGATTGTGTATTATTTCCACTTCGTTTAACTGGAGCTGTCATAAGGATGCTGGGATTTTGGTTTTATTGGGATCTGTTTCCTAAATATAGGAGATATCCTCTTGGAAATCCGTAAGTTTAGTATATATGCATATTGCCATATTGTGATCACCTCATGGATTTTGGCTTTACTACAATATTTTGCCTGGTCTAGAAGGCATACTAATTTTGTGTTAGTGTCTTATTTTTTGGATGAACAACTTTTCGAGTTTCTTTAATTGGAGGAAAGCAGTTAGCCCATATCGCCTTTTTGATGTAGAATATGTTTTAACATTGTTGGAGCGAAATAGTTGCAAGTCCTTTAATTGTCCGACAAAGAATTAAGACTCATGCTTGCTGCAAGATAGCTAGGGTCATTCGAGAACCAATGTAACACAATTATTTCAATTTCACCCTAGTCTCTCCCTGCACTCTCCATGTTTGACTGATTTTTCAAATCCATGTGGAGTAGTTTGATCCAAGTGCCGTGGTTTTGACACTACTTTCCCCGGCATACCCATCTTGGTTTATTGCTGTTATATGTCTTTTGATATTTTCTTGCTTTCCGCGATACCTTTGTTGTAAGTAGCCAGAATATCTGGCCAATATATAATAAACCCATAAATATAAAGTTCCCCTGAAAGACTACATGACCTCTGTGTCCGCATTTTTTACAGAGGAAACCCTCAGAGAATTGACAATGTTTCTGCAAATAAGCGAATTGCATTTGCTTATGAGCAGGTAATGAAGGTTCAACTATTTATCATTTTCTTGCTTGTTACTTCTTACATTATCATGTGGCCTGTTACTCATTACCTCATCATGTGGCGTGTTGCTTGTTACCGTATCACATGGCTTGTTACTTGTGACCTTATCACGTGGCTTGTTACTTTGTATCATGAAATTTCATGTAATCCACGAAGCACACTCTGGGTTGCCGTCCTTGACCACATCAATTTCATAAAAATGCTATTTCCTATTTTGACTAAAGGCAGATAATTGTGAGGTATGCTCGTCAGAAATGCTGTGTAGAGACACAATGGTAATTGGTCAATGAATGTATAATTAAGGTTTTGATATAAACTGGAGATTGTATTTTGCTTGAAAATTGGAACTCATTTTGGACAACAAAATATAATGACACAACAATTTACAAATTTCAGGCTGCATCTATATGTTATTATCATAAAAGGGTTTCCAGCTGTATTCCAGAGTGATCTAGAGCTTTTGTTACTTTTGGTGCTTTCTGTGTCAACTTAACTTCCATAGAATTGTATATCCTGCTAGATGGATTGAACTGTCCTATATGCAGCCATTGTATACCAAAAAGCAAAAAGTGTACCTGATTTCTATGTATTTTTAATTTTATGCACTAATGCATTTGTATGCATGCTTAAGATGATTGCTGAATCTTCCAACCTTCATCTCTATGTTGCATTTCCATTAATACACATCTCAACTTCTAAGGCCTGGATACTTCTACCTTTTAGCAACTTTATTGTCAATGCACAGCCTTGTGAATGGAACTACATTATATTGTATCTGTGCAAGATCATTTATTTTGACTGCTGCTTTGTTTAGTTAGTGCTCTGTTCTTTTACGAGTTTGGTGCACTCCCCCCATCCCCCCCCCAAAAAAAAAAGTGTCAAGAGAAGACAAAACTGCTCATACGCTTGTATCTATGCTAGTGCCTCATGTATTTATATCATTACCCTGATATATGGTATGACTATGCCACGTGGCATGCAAAAAGTGGTTCCATAGACCCTGCAATCAAAGTTTTCCAGCGAGCATTGAAGGCTCTTCCCGGTACTTATCTCTTGCTGAAGTAATTTATATTTCTAAGGTTTTGGTATGTGCTGTAAACTTAGTTCTGTTGTCAGCATCTTCAACTTGATATCAGTAGGAAATTATTTTGTCCTACTGTTTGCCTCTCACAAATTTGGTGTTACTTCTTTCGCTTTGTCCTTTCACGCTAGCTTTTTTTCACATTTTTGTTTGATAATAATTTGTTTTATGCTTGATGTTCAGATTCAGAAATGCTAAAGTATGCTTATGCAGAGCTTGAAGAATCGCGAGGAGCAATTCAGGTATGATTTATGCATTTCCACTTGTTCCAGTGGCGAGGCAGGGCTAATAACACCTATGTGCACTTTCTTCCATCATAATTTTGGTTGTATTGTATTCACATTTCCTTGTCTTGGCAGGCTGCAAAGAAAGTATATGAAAGTCTCATAGGGGATGGAGTTGAAGCAACAGCACTGTCACATATCCAGGTATTTGAAGCATTACGGATCAACGGAAAATTTTATTTATTTATTATTATTATTATTATTTTTGGTACTCGGCATCCTATCTTGAAACTTCGAAATATAATTATTTTTTGATGTCCTAAGTTGGTATGATTACTCTCTTTTGCAGTTCATACGGTTTCTAAGAAGAACTGAGGGAGTTGAAGCAGCTCGCAAATGCTTTCTAGATGCCCGCAAGTCTCCAAATTGCACTTACCATGTTTATGTTGCATACGCGACGATGGCCTTTTGTCTTGATAAGGATGCAAAGGTGATTAATAGTTCTATATATGGTTTTAGATTTTATGTTGCAGTTGAACACTAATTGAACGTGGAGGGCTCTATTCATGCCTGTTTAAGACCCCTTACTGTTGCAGTGACAGTAAAAAACTTGTCTTTTTTTTTTTGTGTGAAAAAATGGGTATTTTTCCCTGCACTTTTGTGCTTGCACTCTTTGCTTTATTCCATTGTGTACCTATTGAAGATGCTTCTTTTCTTTTAACCTACAACTTATGAAGCCAGATTAAATATGATTAGTACGATAAGACATCCTGTACTTGGTTTTTGACTGAAGTATTTTATCTTAATCTTGTTGCAAACACTTGCAGCTTGCACATAATATTTTTGAAGCTGGGTTGAAACGCTTTATGCATGAGCCTGGTTACATTCTTGAGTAAGTTTTCCTCGTACTTGACTCAGGACTGGTTTATATCTAACAGTGCTTGGTATTCTTGATGTCTGAGTTCTATATGATGTAGAACTGAGGCATAACTGTTTTGTTGTGTAGTACTGTACATGTATGCTCTACTTGTATAATTGAAATATCCACTAATATCTGTAACAATAGTATTAAAAGATGCAGTCACACACTGCAACAATTATGTATTTGTGGTTGCAAGTGTATTGATACTTGAGCACTTATAGGGAGATTTTCCACACGTGTAGAGTGTGCACAAATCTCAATTACTTATATCTATTATCCTGATATTGCAGATATGCAGATTTCTTGTCCCGTCTGAATGACGATAGAAACATCCGGGCTTTGTTTGAACGAGCATTGAGCTCACTTCCACCCAATGAATCTGTTGAGGTACATCATTGTACTAATTTAGCAATTTTGACTAGTTGAAGATAGAGGTTCGTACTGGTCAAGTTTGCACTTTGAACATATTATGTGTTCTTTGTTTATGTATTTGGTTCCATCTTTTTTTTTTTTTTTTTTTTGAGTACCATCTCAAAAAACTTGTAATGGAAAGAATTTTTCATGACTCCAATAACCTGCTGACGTTGAGTGCTTCCAGAATAGAAATGATTAAAATTGTCTAGCAAAAAATTCAGTTGGATCTAGTCCTTAAAGAATTTCTGGGTGATGTTGCAACACAATGACCAAGAAAACATGACATCCATTATTACTCTCTAAGAAAACATGACTTCCATTATTACTCTCTAACTCAAGAGAGACTTGAAATTGCCAGAAAATTTTAGCTTTTCCATTCGTTCCATCTTTTCCTTTTCCGCTCCTTATATTGTATTTCACCTCTTAATTATTTACTTATTAGCAGAATTTTCTGGTGGGCACTGCTTCGTTTATCAATGAATGAATAAATTTCACATATGTCTGTAGGTTTGGAAAAGATTTTCCCAATTTGAGCAGACATATGGAGATCTTGCCAGCATGTTGAAGGTATCCTACATTCTTGGATAACGCCATAAGCTATTCCACTCTCTCATGGTTGTCATTCTTTTTAGATAGAATTTGTGGACTGTCATAAAAGCGAGTTACAAGTTGCTGTATTGTCTAAGTGCACAATCTGATATGTTTTTAAGATGAATTGTCGGTTGCAACCTCAACCATATTCATTCATATCTATTTAGTTTGCACAAGTCATATGTTGTAAACTTATAATATATTAAAAGCATGATTGGCTAAGCTTAAAAACTTATATAAGTTTTAATTAAATTATTCTTTTATTGGTCAAAGTTGGAAATAAATAAGTGTATTTTTGGCAAAGTTTTTAAGTACTTATAAGTTGGTCAACCATTAGTTTTGACCCCATATTCCTTTGGACCCTAGTGCTTATAAGCACTAAAATGTTTAGCCAAGCAAGCACTAAGTAAGGTAAGAGTTTATTTGGTAAAAGTAAATTTTTTTTTATTTAAAAGCGGGAAGAAATAAGTTATACAATTTTTTTTAAAAAAAAAAGTAACTTTACATTTTTTAAGGCTTCTCCAATCATGCTTCAAGTGTCACAATTATATTTTTTAGAATCCTCACCTTCAGCTACACTGTTGGTGTAGGTTGAACAGAGGAGGAAAGAAGCATTATCTCGAACAGGGGAGGACGGAGCATCTGCTTTGGAGAATTCACTGCATGATGTCGTATCACGTTATAGTTTTATGGATCTGTGGCCTTGCTCGTCTATGGACTTGGATCAGTTGGCCCGACAAGAGGTATTGTCCTCTGTGGATATTTAATTTTTTTCCCAGTGCTTCTGATCTTGTTCTTCCAACCCCAGACTAAAGGGAACTAGCATAAATACATTTTTATCTGTAATACTTAATCTTCCTAGGATTTTCAATTACTAATAAGATGTATCCCCTCCTCTTTTAGTGGCTCTCAAGAAACATCAATAAGAAGATTGAAAATCCTGCACCTGCTAACGGTGCTGGTTCTGCTGGTAAATTTATTACTTGATGTTGGTCTTTGTGTCAGTTACTCCGGCATTGCACCTAATCCTTCTCTCTTAAAAATAGATAGGAGCATTTCAGGAGTTTCAAATAGTTCGAATCTCTTTGGAAAAGTTGTTTATCCTGATACATCCAGGATGGTAATTTATGATCCAAGGCAAAAGCCTGGTACGAGCTACTTGTCTCATTCTATTTGGTGTTTTTTCATTGGTTATAATATCATGTATAGATAGGTTCACTTTGAGAATAATAGTTAGAGCCTATTGTCACAATTTAATGTGAACAAAATTGAATTTATCAGGAAGAAATATGATTAACTGAAACATATGTATTCTTTGTAATTTTATCATTCCTCGTACTAATACGCTGAAGGCTGTAGCGTAAGTTTATTTGACATGTATTTTTAAATTTTCAATGCATATTGTGAAGTGTCTTCGTTGTTTAACTGTTAATTCTGAATTTCATAGGTCCTCCTGCCCCTGGACTATCTAGTGTTTCAAGTACCTTTCCTTATGGTGTTACATCGAGTTTTGGTGGAACAACGAATGCACTCAACGATATGGCAAAAACCTTATCACCAGCATTGGCAGCCTTTGTGGCGAATTTGCCAGCTGTTGAGGGTACTCATCTAAACTCTTTTATCCACCCATACCAAGAATCAGTAACTGTTGAACATTTTAATTGCATTGACAAGAACAGTTTGTGATTCTTATATCGTATGGAAGAAAAACAAGCTTTACCAAACATATCCTGAAGGATATCAATCTAATACGAGGAAAAGTACTTTTTTGATTGAAAGAAAATACTGCATGATGCTTCTACGAGGGTGATAATCCCCCAACTCAAATGCTTTCCCCCCCTTTTTTAGTACTGGCCCGAAGGATGAACCGGATATGGACAGTTCCAATAAGGTTTCATTCTTGAACAAAAATCCACTTTTTAATTTATTTCATCTATTCCATGACCGGAACAGTCCATGGCTGGGGAGGGGAGAGGAGGAAAGGTTCCTTTTTTTGAGGATACTCCCGGGAACAGATCCAATGGAGATGGGGTGGGGCTTGTGAGGGCAAATTCATTTTCGTATCTTTGTTGATGGCTAATCATTGATTGTTGATGCTGAAAATGCTAGGTCCCTGCCCTGATGTTGATTTTGTAATATCCATATGTTTGCAAAGCAACATACCTTCAGCAACTGGGAAATCACCGCAGCAGTTACAAGCAGGGCATGTCCCAAGTTCCAGTGACCTTTCTGGCTCAAGCAAATTAAAACAAACAAGAGACAAACAGCCGGGGAAGAGGAAAAATTCAGAGAGTATGATTTTTCTTTACTTCATTTTGACGTTATTATTCTTTATGTTTCTAAATTTGCTGAATTACTTTTCATTACGAGTGGACAGTCTTGATTCATTGTAATTGAATGGAAAGATAACATATATAACCATGGCGGTCAAATTTACTAATTTGTAATGTGGGCTTGTTGGCATCCATATATTTCCACGTTCCTTTATTTCTATGGCTGTGTGCATATAAAGAGCTTTTCGTGTTAAATTTGGCATAAAGATTCTCTTGCAACACAAATGCAGAATTTGTTTAATGATTTCAAATCTTTCATATGTATGGTTGGTGATTTCACCAAAATTTGTTTAGTCTCATTTTCTCCTTTTCTTTTATTATCAATTTGTATTTTTTTTGGTTTCCATTCTTTGCTACTTTTTGTTAGCGCTCTTTGTTTTAACTATGAGGTTATAAGTTACCACTGTATGACTTGTAGGGCAAGATGACGATGACACTACGACTGTCCAGAGCCAGCCATTACCTAGAGATGCTTTTAAGATACGCCAGTTACAAAAGGCTCGTGGCAGTAGTTCACGTGCGGGTGGTGGTGGTTCTGCATCATATGGGAGTGGGTTCTCTGGCGACTTCTCTGGAAGTTCCGGTTGATGCACTTCATCTTTTTGTTAATTTAATTTTGTACATAAACTGTAGTTGTTATCTTCTTTTATACAAGTAATTTTTCTGTTGTTTAAGAGGAGTGTAAGAGAAGGATTTGTGATGACTGTTGTACACAATGAACCATTTTTGTATCAATTAATAAATGAGATTCTTTTGTTATTTTTCCTCCAATTCAAATTATGTAATGCAAAATAATGGGCAATTTCAATATTTAGTTATTATGAGTGCAAAACTGCAGCAGATTTATTATATCATCAAACTTTTCTTTGTTTTAATTTTTATTTATTGTTAAACTTTTAGTTTGAATATACATATGACATATCAGTTCGAGACAGTCAATTGTATCCCTCGAAGTGAGGCTAATCTTGTGCATATAAATTTATGTTTAGAACAGTCAGAAGTTAGAAATGTAAAAAATGGCAACTACAGATGACATGCAGTCTACAAATTTGAAAATAGTCATTCCAAAAATGATATTACACTAATTATTGAAAACAAGGAGACTTATAAATCAAGAAAATTGTGAATTTTATTTAATCTGATGCATGAAAATGATTCCAAACTCATTGTGAATAATTCCTGTAGAAAAATTTGGAAAGTTACTTATAATCAATAATACTTTTTAGCAACATCCAGCAATTGAACAAGAACCTCATTGTGGCAATTAATTAAACTTGAGTTAAATAAAGAGTTTTGAGAAGATTCTCAAAATTATTCTCTTTCTTGGTATTTGATATTTTAAATCAACGAGTTTGAGTTTTGTGAATTTTTTTTTTCCTATAAGCTTCCGCTACTTCGTTATTGTTGTTGCCAGTGTCCAATACTGCAACAAATTGAAGGACCCCATGACTATGAGCAAATTCATCTCGTTTTTTATATTACTTGCGGAAATTAAATTGTTTGTCATTCCTTACCTTGATCGGACCAAGATAGTAAAGTTTTTCCGACATGTACTTTGATCCCTAGGTGTAAGGTTCACTATTGTAAGTTATACGAGTACCCAAATAATCGCCGTGCTCCTTATTTTCTATGCAAAATTTTGAAAACCAAAATATACTTTTGCAGAGGCTAAAATGAAACTTAATAGAGCAATATGAGGCTTATCTCTTGGGAAAAGATGGAAAAATTGGTGTATAGACCAGGCATTAAGGGCGCAACATAAACCCCAACAGATATTTTCTCCAGGAACCTCTCCGTGACGTGAGAAATAGCCAATCCTCCATAGTTATGGCCAACGAGGATCACTTTCTCTTGTTAGGGTAAAGAAGTGTTGAAGTTAGTCGAGTGACACTTTTATCGTCAACCAAACAAGTGTTTTTGCTTTGTAATTGTCACATATTTTTAAAAAAAGTCCAACTCTATGTAATGATGTAAAGTTAGACTAACTTTCTACTCTATTACAAGTTAAGTCTTTTTAAGCATTGTCTGGTAGTAGTAGATAGCATAGTTCAAAATGTACTTTCTATTTTTGTAATTAGGCTATATATACGTTAGCCATGTATTTTCATTTGTAAGAGAAATTGAATATATAAGTTCTTCCTCTTCTCATTGTGTATATACCTTTTTCCTTGCATAAATTTCATTTTCATGCTTAATACCGAATTTCTGTGTGTTTAAATTAAATACCGGTAAGCAGTTCCATATACGGTAGTGGTTGTTAATATCCGATAAGTTCAATGCTTCATATCCGATAAGTTTGCAAAACTGTTGATATCCGGTAAGTGCATCTCATATACGGTATTCACAGAAAATCATAACCGGTATGTGTATTCGATATCTGGTAAGTTTCTTCCAAATTTGGTAGATGAACTGATATCCAGTAAAATCATTTTCATTCTCTTTGAGCCAATATTCCATCAGTGGTATCAGAGCTGTAAAAGATCTTTGAAGAAGCCAAAAAACCATTAGCAAACATTGAGAGAAAACCAGTAAGGAACCTTCAAAAAAGTCGAGTGATTTTTTAAAAGAGTGATATGGCTTCGAGTGATTTTTCAGCCCCTCTACCTTCAACATTCACAGGAGAAAATTATGACTTCTGGTCTGCAAAAATGAAGGCATATTTGAAAGCCTATGACTTGTGGGAAATCACCGAATCTGAAGTAGAACCACCTCCATTGAGAGCTAATCTCACCATTGCTAAGTTGAAGCAGCATAGTGAGGAGAAAGCCAAGAAATTCTAGGCGTTATCTTGCATTCAATCAGCCGTCTTTGATGCAATTTTTACTAGGATTATAACATGCGAATCAACAACGGAGGCCCGGGACAGATTGTAGGAGGAGTTTAGAGGAAATGCAAGGACAAGGCAAATGCAAGTGTTGAATCTTAGGAGGGAGTTTGAAACGTTGAAGATGAAGGATTCAGAGATGGTTAAGAAGTTTGCTGATAGGTTGATGAAAGTGGTGAATCAAATCAGACTGTTAGGGGATGATTTATCAGATAAAAGGATAGTGGAAAAAGTGTTAATCAGTTTGTTAGAGAAGTTTGAATCTAAGATTTCTTCACTGGAAGATTCAAGGGACTTGGCTTGCATCTCTTTGGTTGAGTTGATTAATGCTCTTCAAGCCATTGAACAAAGGAGATTGTTCAGGCAAGAAGAAGAACAAACTGGGGGTGCTCTGTTTGCTAAAGAAAAGCAGAGAACTCAAACAAGTTTTGGTGGAAAGAAGCCACAAAATGAGAAGAAGGAAACTGAGTATCCACCATGTCCTCATTGCAAGAAAACTGGCCATTCTCCAAAATGGTGCTGGTATAGGCCTGGAATTCAGTGTAGGAGTTGTAAAGAGTTTGGACATGTGGAGAAAGTTTACAAAAATCAGAAGGAAAAGGAGGAGTTGCAGCATGCCAAAATTGCATAAATTCATCCGCAAGAGGAGTATTTGTTTACAACAATGAATGAAAGGGCCTGCAATAGTGATGAAATGTGGTTATTGGACAGTGGTTGCACTTACCATATGACTTCAAATTCAAATATCTTTGTGGAGAATGATAGCTACAGATCAAAGGTGAAAGTTGGAAATGGAGACTATGTAGAGGTGAAAGGAATTGACAAAGTTTCAGTTTAAACACCATCAGGTAGCAAGCTCATTTATGATGTTTTGTATGTGCCAAAAATCGATCAAAATCTGTTTAATGTTGGTCAATTGATTGAGAAGGGCTATACACTAATATTCAAAGATAAGGGATACACTATATTTGATCCAAAAAATAAGGAAGTAATGAAGGTAGGCATGAGACATAGGAGTTTTCCTTTGGAATGGAAAAATGAAAATGATGCTCATGCTAAATCTGTCGAAAAGAAACAACAGTTAAGTATAGAAGCACAGAAGCATTTGAGTTGTGGAAACAACTCAATTGATGTTGAAGAATCTGTGACAAAATTGGAGTTGGCAGGAAATGAAGTTGCTCCTAGTTTAGCTACTTGCATTTCTGCTGAAAATGCTATCATGAAGTTGAACTTGTTTGAGAATGAACTCAAAGATGAAGGTGTCATTCAGATCAGCAAGGCTATTGAAGTCCAGGATCAAGTGAAGGAGATTGATATGAGTGTAAATTTATTAAGAAAGGCTGGGGACAAATCATTAGCTCAGACTTTGGTGAATAAGTCCAAGTTAAAGTTGCTAAATGTTAATGAGAACTTCGTTTCTGATGAAGGGAAGATATCTGAGCCTAAAGATCCTCCAAAGAATGGAAATAACTTATCAAACTTTGGTAAGAAAAATTTGAAATATTGAGGAGTAGCCTTAATGTTTCCAACGAAAGTGTCAAATAGTGTTGAAGTTAGTCGAGTGACACTTTTGTTGTCAACCAAACAAGTGTTTTTTCTTTGTAATTGTCACATGTTTTTTTTAAAAATCTAACTCTACGTAATGATGTAAAGTTAGACTAGCTTTCTACTCTATTACAAGTTAAGTCTTTTTAAGCATTGTCTAGTAGTAGTAGGTAGCATGGTTCAAAATATACTTTCTATTTTTGTAATTTGGCTATCTATACATTAACCATGTATTTTCATTTGTAAGAGAAATTGAATATATCAATTCTTCATCTTCTCATTGTGTATATACATTTTTCCTTGCATAAATTCCATTTTCTTGCTTAATATCGGATTTCTATGTGTTTAAATCAAATATCGGTAAGCAGTTCCATATATGGTATTGGTTGTTAATATTCGGTAAATTCAATGCTTCATATCTGGTAAGTTTGCAAAACTGTTGATATCCGGTAAGTACATCTCATATACGGTATTCACAGAAAAACCATATCTGGTATGTGCATTCGATATCCGGTAAGTGCATTCGATATCCGGTAAGCTTCTTCCAAATCCAATAGATGAACTGATATCTAGTAAGATCATTTTCATTCTCTTTGAGCCAATATTCCATCAAGAAGCCGTAAATTCCATCAAAGGACTAAAATGATCAGATACAAACGAAATATCAAACACTTGCTTCGAATTGATTCCCAAGGCGGCCAAATCAAGAGCTGTGACATTATGGCCTGATGATATTAGCAATGGCACTAATTTGTACCAGCACCATGCTCCATGGCCCGCTGCATGAACCAGCACAAAATGGGACTCTGATCTTGCAAGATTCACGGAATATAGAAGGAATATTAGAAGAAAACTTAAAAATGCAAATACACCTTTGTATTCTCAATGCCTCATTTGCAAGACTAATGCTATCAACCTTTGTTCCAAATAGAGAACAAATTTTTGACAAATGACGGAATAGAAAGTTCTGCGGTCATTGAAATCATGCTCCTACACAAGTCGGTCATAGAAAAATTGTAACAGTTGTGAAAAAATGTTCATATGCTTATAATACACTTCATTTTCCATATTCTCATTGTTGTGACATAAGATTGTATTTGTTTCTAGTTGATACAAATTTCAAATATCTTGGAAGGCTTGCTGCTAAATAGGCGGCGGGATTATCTTCAAAAGTGAAATTTGTTGGAATTAGGTTAAAATTGAGATAAATTGGTTTAGTAAAACCTAAGTAAAGTTGATTTTGTATCAACTTCGGCCAAGTATTTAGATGAGTTCTGATAGTCAAATCATGAAAGTGAATAGACTAACTCGTTCTACTTGTTGAGTAGATGACCGTAAGACATTTTGAATCTCAAAATCAATTTCGGATGAATGAAAATTTGCTGTCCAAAAATAGTAGGAAAAATCGGATATTTGGCTATATAAGGCGGCTCAAGCGGAAGCCTGGTGCCAAGCGAGCGCCAGGTCCATGCTTTGAGCCCTTGAGCGGAAAAGTGGGCAGATAGCGAGCGCCAGGAAATGTTGCGTCCCTTCATGAAACATGCTAAGTTTTGGCTGAGTCTCTCCTGCCACAACCCCTCACCTTCCATAAATTGACACCCTTGATGCCATAAAGTCATCCCATAACATTCGCCTTCATTATGTTGCATCAATACTCTTGAAAAATCATTTGTTACTTGCATCAAAATCATTGTTTGAGTAGAGAGAATATTATGTTTTGAGTTCGACGTTGCCTTCAATTTGAAGTGCTTCTACAGTAAGAAGAATCCGTTGTATCTTGAGAAACGATTGCCAATCCACCGTTAATACCATGCCGGGCAAATTCATTTTAAAGACAAAGTATTGAACACTTGCCTCGGAGATTCATTTCCATCTTTGTTCTTGGAGTTCCTTCATTTCTATTCTTCATTTAATTAGGTTCATACCTTGTGGTTTTCTCGTGGAAGAGTTTCTATACAACTTACTAGACGATATACTCAAAATCCCCGACAACATTTGCATACACTTGACAGTTTAACTGAACTTCATTATACCCTGGAATGTAAATTTGAAAGCGCCCTTGGCTTATTTGGGAGTTTTTTTTAGAAATAAGCCACACCCAAACATGCTTTTTTTTGTGTGATTTTTCAACACAATCAATTATCAGAATTTCATGAAGCAATAGAATTGGACAATTCCACTTGTACATCAAAAGATGTACATAAGGGTATCCACCCCCTCACATGGGGGTGGGACCCACTTGAATAAAAATATATTATCCAAGTGGGTCCCACCCCCCATGTGAGAGGGGTGGATACCCTTATGTACATCTTTTGATGTACCACTAGCATAATTCAATAGAATCAGAAGTGTCAGTAAGTATGCTAAATATTTGAGCTAATAAATTCAAGGCCATAAAAAATTGATAATTGAAATCGAGGAATTTCGTCTCTTTATGTTTAATTTTAGGAGTATTTGTCTAGCAGCCACATTCCCTTATCACCTGGGAAGGAAAATGAAACTGATTTATAAGTGAAAGGACCACTCCCAATTGGTATTAGGCCATTTGGGTGGAAGCCCAAGAACAAAACCATGCGGACTAGGTCTAAAGTGGACAATATCATACCAAGTGAACTGGAATGATTCAAAATGAAAGCAGAAAATTCACAATTTTATTGGTAGCCTTTGGTTTATTTCTGAAAATATTATTTATTCACAGAATATAAGCATACTCAAGAGAGCCAAAGTGACAAATACAAAGCACATACACATATATATTCCCATAAACAGAAGTAACTTCCTCTAGAGTCTAAATCCTGAAATGAGATATTTGAATGTTTTCAACGTCAAGTTTCTCGAAGTTACTACGTGCCCTGTTGGCCAAAAACTCTCCCCAGTTATAAGGCTTGTACTTGGCAGGGTTTTGCTTGTTGATCAACTCCTCCAGGGGTTCCACACAAGTCGAATTTGCGGGATTCAGGAAGAACGGAATTGAAAATCTTTCCTTCTCAGAATTGACCATCACCCTATGTTCCACACTTTCATATACATCATTGCTCCAAACCTGTAAATTTTCGTGTAACAAGTGACATAAGGCAACCGTATAAGAATAAGAAAACTCAAGTGTGATTGGAGTCTAGAATTTTGCTTTAGTTTATCCTTAATACATAGCTAAACACTAGACAGGGAAAAATGAAGACACGATTAAGTGAAATAATTCCTGAACAAGATCAAATTTGTACCTGGATCATGTCACCGACGTTGATGATATAAGCATTAGGAGTAGGTTTAACAAGAATCCACTCTCCGTCTGTTTTCCTCTTCACTTCAAGTCCTCCAACCTCATCTTGGCCAAGAATGGTCAAAGCGATGGGGTCCTTGTGTCGACCAACACCGAGCACTAAATTAGGAGCAGGACATGGAGGATAGCGATTGAGCCTCAGAAAGCTAGCATGATCCTTGAAGATTCCATTCAACCGAGTTTTTGGCAAGCCCAAGCTCAAGGCGATGAGTTCAAGTAGTTTGTAAGCTAGTTTTACCATTTCTTCAGTATATTCTTCACAAGCCTCCCTGGAAGTAGCAGTTCATTTTAACACATACAAATTATGTTACCGGAGTAATAATACCTTTCCTGGGCTATATATCTGGATTGTTAAGCTGGGAAAATTTACAATCTTTAATGATCAAGCAACATAAATTCATTCTAAAATTGTATCAGCAGAATAGAGTAGATGTAGTTTGGAAGTGAAGTTTTTCGCAGTCTTTTATTCTCAAAATGAGGCTAAACAGATGATGAAAAATAAACACTACAGATCTATGAAATTTTAAAACAGTGAAATTCCTGAATATTTCAATGGATCTGGTTCAATCCAAAATAAACTTACTTTAATTCTGGAAGATCTTCAGGCCACTGATTCATCAACTGGTTCAGCTCCTTGTCATCAGACTGATGAGAAGATGGTATAATTGTTGGTTTCTTTACAGTAAGATCAAACACTTCTTTCCAATCCCGCACATTTTTAGTATGCTCAGTATCATAATATCCCAAAGGGTTGACTTCATTTCTACTGACCTTCTTCTTCTCCTCTTTCGACAAACTAAAGAATTTCCTTGCCGCTGATTCAATCTTTTCACGACACTTTAACGGCACTCCATGGTTGATCACCTGGAAAAAACCCCAGTTCTTGCAAGCATCACCTATCTCAGCTACTAAATTTGAATACTCAGCCTCAGTATCACAGGAATTCAATGGAGAAAGATCAATTAATGGGATGCCTTCTGCTTCGGTGATGATAAGTTTAGGCTGGTGTTCAAGGGCTTGGATGAATGCAGGATCCACTTCTCCCATGGCTCAATTGTTTGGAGATAGTTTGATGATACCTATTTTGAGTTTACAGTGGAAGTTAGGACACTTAATCATATATATTAGTGGTAATACTTTGTCAATTATTGACATATACATTGAACTTGGACACAATAAATTATAATGGAATTAATCCCAAGTAACGTGTCAGCCTGCCTTTCGTAAGTTTCCAAACCTTGGATCACCTAAATATGATATTCATTCTACCTTTCAAATTTGACTATGAACGGTTTTCAAATTTCTGTAAAATAGGAAAGTGACTTTTGCATGTCGTCTAGAAGAATACTTGTCAGATATATCTACTGGTGTCAAAGTGGGCCAGCTGTGGCCGGCCGGCCGGCCCGTTTTGACGCCACTAGCAATATGTAGAACTTGAACAAGAAGTTCAAATGTATCACGAGACAAGTTTGAACAAATTCCTGTTCAAATTGCCATCCAGGATTCCGAAATTTTATTTTATTTCACAGAACATAAGCTTACACAGGAGAGCAAAGATCTAGGTTTGTAAGTGCGTGCGTACACAGACACATATTAGATACATATGGGCAATGGCGGATGTAGATATTTTGAGTTAGTGAGACACAATTGAACTTGCAAAAAATACATATTTACGTTTATCTCAAATATCACCAAATTTGACATCTTTTATATCTCCAACATCATTTTCATCACTTTAATCTCGAATGTCTATTCCACAAATATTGTGATCATCAAAAGAAAATGCATATTTACGTTTAAATTATTTTTCCATCACAATCAATTCAAGTAAAAAATACAAAAATCACAGCAATTCTAAAATTAACTACATTTTAGTCCAAACAAAGACAAAATAGCAGCAAGAATCCATTATTATAAAATCGCCAAAACAAGATAGAAATTGGAGCACTTAAGTGAATCCCCAATTCCATTTCATAAAAAAATACAAAAGAAATCATTAAAAAGAAATAATTTCCCAAAAAATGAGGCATATAACTTTTCATAAATAAATCTTTTATGTTCTTTAAAAAATTAAAACTTCATTCAAAACTTTCAAATTTTTCTAGCTCGGGTTCTTCTGCTTCAAATCTGATTTCTCACACACACACACACACACACACACACACACACACATATATATATCCTCTACAATATATAAAAGAGGAGAGTTCTCTCCTATTCATAACGCGTCAATGCTGACATAATATTTTTTTTTCTCTTTTTCCCGGTCTTTATGTTTCTCTTATTCATTCATTCACGCGACGTCGCCTCCCTTTTGAAACCATAACAATCGCTTTCGTTGTCAAGCCTAAAGAATTCGACGAGTAGCCTTCTCCTCCCTCTCGCGATTTCTATTTCGATTTGCCTAAACCTGGGCAAAGTTCACATATTTTCTCTCCTCTCTCTTGCGCCTCCCCTTTTGAAACTCTAAGAAATTCCATAGCATTCTTCCATAATACATTGTAAATTTTACAACAATGTATCATGAAAAAAGGAGGGGTCAACCTCGGTGGAGATTTGGTACTGGTGTTACAACGACGTTGATGGTGTATTAGAAAGTTTGTTTAGCCGTTGTGCTTTTCTTCCCAACTTTGCGTGCAATTTATTGTTCGTGTGTCTTAAGGTTTCCTCAAGTGTGTCTTAAGGTTTCGCTGCTGTCCTTCTTGAATTTTCTTTGTGTTGAGTTAATTTTTTCATGATGAATGTGTGAATCGTTGTTTTTTTGGTAAAGGAGAAATGGGAAATCGGGTGTGTTAGTCGTGTCATTAATAGAGATGTCTATCTCTCCATGGAGACGCGATGGTGTGGAGACACCGCTCGTGCCTCCATGCTTCATGGAGACACCGCCATGTCTCCATGAAGCATGGAGGCCCGTGCTGTGTCTTCAGACTCTTCATGTTGAAATGAGACTAAAAACGAGACTAAAAACTTTTAAATGTTGTGTATACTTTTAGATTTTATTTTGGAGTGTAATATGATGCAGTTTGCATTGAAGTTTAGTTTCATGGTTTTGAAATTAACGAAAAACCTTGTAATCCTCAATGTGATCACCTGTAAAATTTGAACATGAACATGAAGAGCAAATTAAAGGATTACATAAATTACCTTTTGTTGCACAGACATGTTCTCTTCAACACATTGTTTATTAAGGAGGTAAAAACTTTTATAATTCTCAATGTGACCTGTAAAATTTGAACATGGACATGGAGAGGAAGTTAAAGGATTACATGTTACTTTTGTTGCGCGCACACACACACACACACACACATGCTCTCTCTCTCATCATGTTTATTAAGGAGCTAAGTACCTTTTTATATGATAATTGCAAGGAGTTTATGGAAGAAAATATTTATTCACAAAATTGTGGGCGTGGGCAATCAGTTAGATGATCTAGTCGAAGTAAGTTCTTTTTATTGAATAAGGAGATTACCTACAGTCCAATCACGGCAGAAGGTTAGTAACTATATCTAGAGTTTATCCATTGTGTTGATTCATTATATATATATATATATATATATATATATATATATATATTTTAAAATTTTAAGTTGTTGGTTTAGTTGTATGGATTATAAATTATATTTTTGTGATTTATATATTTATTTTCATTCCTAATATTTGACTCTTTTGAAGGTCAATCGTTAGATGGTTCAGTAGTGCCTGAATGTTGTAGGAAGCGAGCACGAAAGATAAATAATGTAATAGAAAATACATGCGATGAACAACGGAAAGAAAAAAGAGACAAAAAAAGAGACCAATCTGGTGAGAATTCTTCTATAATGTTTCATTTTATTACTCCTCATCTTGTTTAATTTTTTATGGTAGAATTGGTTGAAAAGAAGTATGAAATATTTGAGATTCAATTTTTTTTATTAGGGCATTCAAATTTGAGGTAATTTGATGATAATATTTTCTCAGAAGCTTATGTTCTACCCAAAACAACTATCTGTGATCG